>CM054124.1:129460128-130112628 GCA_028751855.1 Ambrosia trifida
TTGTCACACATCGATTGATTGATTGATTGATTCTTTTAAAATTAGTTCCTCTAACCAATCTCACCATTAGCATTTTCTCCATTCTAATGGAAACTCAATTATGTCGATTAAAGCCCTTCATTAAAGAAGTGCTCTAACTAGATCAACTAAGTAGGTAGCTTCGCTCAATTGAGGTATCTGAATATCCTTTTCACAGCAATAAGGTTTGACTTTCTGGGTGAAGCCTGGGATCTTGCTACAATGATAAAGTATACAGAATAGGGTATTGAGAAATCAATAGTCAGTGCATAATATTATGACATTCAAAATGAAGAAATGATATATTTCAAATGTTTAGGTAATTATTAGTGTTTTTATCAAATGTTTAGGTAATTATTAGTGTTTTTACAAAGTAACTTAGTAACTTACTTTTTTGAAATCGTTAATATGTTTGCACCCTCTTCTAGATTTTGGGTGTGTCATTTCATAATTAATTATTGTTTTTAATATGTATGTTTCATACGTGACGGTATGTATATGTCTACCTTTTTGTGTGTTGGTTCTCGTGACTTTTCTAATGCCTCATGTCCTTTCAACAGCTACATGCAAAATGGAGGCGTTCTTGCGTCGTCAATAGCCCATCATTAATATTATCGCATTTTTGTTGAAAACAGGTGACTAAAGATGGATGACGCAGATGTATCAGCCTTAGACCAGAAGGATTGCACCAGCAATAGAAGTACGCGTCAGATGTATCACTCTTCGACCGATAGCCGATAGGTACACTCATTAACCTCAACAACTTACCCATAGATGAGAAGTAACACCATACTCGACGTACAATTGCACATACTAAACGTAAAAGCACAACATTTTTTTAAATTCATGTTAGCTCTATATTGTTAGCAACTTAGCATGTAATAATTTTAACATACTGCTATTTGAACTCTATAACAATTTCTTATGTATTGAGAAATCAATTTTTTTGTAAATATACCCTCAAACCTGGGTTACTACTATACAATGGCCTGCTTAATCATGTAGCATTGCTGATATTAAGCATGAAATTAAACATGTGATTGCAGTCGACATTTAGTATATCAATTTAAATGTAAAAATTTGGAAGTTTGAAGTATACTGTAGGCACCATTTGTTACTTCGAATTAGGTATGGACTTCCACAGTAACTATCATGTTTTAAAGCTTTGAATTGAAAATTTCACCAACTCTGTTCATCATAAAATTGTATACATACATAATAAAAGAAACAGTGAATATGATGTTATTTAGAAACCTAGACTTAATGTGACAAGCATGATAAGGAGGTTAGTAAAAACACTTATGCAACTTTATTACTTATTATTATTTTTAATTATTTTGTTTACAGTATGTTTAGCCATTTTTTGGGTGATTAAGAGTACCTATGGAAGGTGTATGAATTGATTTTGTTTGGGAAATTTTTGTTATCCGCTTAAATTGTTAATGTTATGTATTGTTTTTTTATGTTAACTTCTTATCTAATTTGTGCGGGCATTACTATTTGCAATCTGGATATCAACGATCAAGTTCTTGGGGCGACACAAAAACAACACTAATAATACTAAATGTACATTTTTAACCCTCCTATAATTTTTATAAGTAAAAGTATTGCACGTTTTATACTCACATCTACACCCGAGCACGTATGTTTCAGACCTTGATACTCAAAACCCTTAATTTTCGGTCCTAAAACAACTTAGAAACCGAAGGAAACAAGTCCGGAACTTAAAACTGATTAAATTAGAAAATTTGATTTTTTTAGTTCTCGTAGTCTGCGAAGACAGTCAAATAGTCAAAGTCCTGATCAAAGTCATAGTCAAAGTCTTAGTCAAACAGTCAAAGTCCTGGTCAAAGTCCTAGTCAAAGTCTTAGTCAAATAGTCAACTCATCATAAAACCTTACTTTATGGTGTTGACCAATTTTAATGGCTAATTGAATCCAAAACTAGTATAAAAACCCACCTATGACCCATTATACTTGGCACCTCTAAATCATTTGTTTCAATCCGATTAAACTTTCCCTCATACCTTTCTTCTATAGTCTATTACTTCTACAATTGAAGCTTTGATTATAAGCTCTTGTAATTGGCGAATTGGAAGCTTGATATTCTTTCTTTTTCGTTTTTTTATTTCTTCAATTTGGACTAGCTACGTTGTTGAGTCTTTGGGATTCGCCTCGCATACATTCACAACACTTAGAGGATAATTCACCTTAGCCAATGTGAGTTTACATAGCCCCTTTTTCTGTTTTACATTTTGGGGTGAAACATGTTTAAACATTTTATACACTATCATTTACTCATGATTCAATTACACTATCATTTACTCATTCTATCATTTGACTGTAACAAAAAGACACAGTACAATCATTAACATTGATCAAGCCGCCTGTTTAGATTATAGCGCTATAGGTCTGACAAACCCATCCCCCCGCATAAATTCAGGGATGATCGATAACAGTTACACTTTTACTAACTTGCGAGTTAGGTCTCAGTCGACACATTGTTACATGTCGGACTCATATTCTATCATTACTCATTATTATACTTCAACAATGATTGCTATACAACATATTATTTTCAACTATATGCAAAACCTATGTATTCTCACCAACTTTTGTTGACCCAAAATATTTTCAAACTTAACATGTTTCAGGTTATAGCTTTGCTTGAAGATTAGAGTTAATGCTCGAAGATATGTATCTAGTATTTTTCATTTTGATGTAAAAATGCTTGTAGAACAATTGTATGTAATGTATTTAAATCAATTATTGAAATTTATTATTTACCATGAGCTACTGAACAATCATCAATACGTGACATCCCGATGTTTCCGCCATCGGTTGGGGTGTTACAGAAAAGAAACTCAAAGAGTGTAGAGGCAACATGTGCAGCAGAATCATGAACAATGGTGGCGTCGATGCGACAACTTCGGTACTTATCAGTATATTATGCAACATGCGCAGCAGCAACACCACCAACTGCTGCAGGAGTAGCAGGATATACCGCCCCCAAGTAGAAACAGCAAGGGCAAGAAAGCAGAATGAATCTGAACATGCTAAAGTTGTGTGATACCCCTTTGTGTAGGCACACAATCACATCCTTCTCCGAACCTTGGTTTGAAACTCTTTTTGATAGAAGCACAATCACATCCATATCAACTGCACCAACATCCGTTTGACACTCCTTTGTATTGGTTTTAACCAAGTGTAGGTTTGAATGTTGATGATGTAATATTCTTTTGTATGCACAACAGCAACAAAGATCACTAAATCACAAGGGTTTTGGTAACAACTAAATCACAAGGTGCGCAACACGCTCCCGTGAATCCCACTAGTTATTATTATATCACAAACGTACAAGAATCATCTATACAATATAGATAAACATATTTGGAATTTGAAATATTGAATAAATGATTTTAATAATCTTTATATGATTATATAAATATATTTAGAATATTATATTAAATACATTTTAGGAAAAAAGAAACTAAAAGGTTAAAGTTGTATTATATAAAAACTTGAGGGTAGGGCTGGCAAATCGTTTATACCCGACCTGTTAAAACACGAACCTGCTAAGACACGAACACGAAACATATATACACGAACACGACACGATAACTTATCGTGTCATTTTTCGATACCTGAACACGAACAAGTTAATTCCTAGTTTACACGATAAGACACGTTAATACCAGGTTAAGACGATAATACCTGTTTATACCAGGTTAATACAATAATAAACGAACATGTTTTTCAAATCCGCCTCATTAAATGGGTACCATTAAGCATTAAAAAGGTTGACTTCTACTTAGTAAAAACGTATAACTCAAATACTCTATCCCCACAACCTATATTTAAAAAAAAAAAAAAATCCCTAACATGTCTTAACGGGTACTAAACAGGTAAACAAGTATTTAACATGTTTAGACACGAAATTTAACATGTATATTTTGTGTCCACCTGTTTAGAACACGAAACTTGTTAAGGTCATACATGTACCTGTTAAAATTGTGTACGTTCATGTCGGGTATTCGTGTTCGTGTCAGAAATTGGTCAGCCCTACTTGAGAGGGGGAGGGGAGGATGGATATGATTAGTAAAACTACTATAAAGTTGGATACATTTATCAATCCCCAATAAACCGTTTTAGTAGATAACCGTTTTTTATAATTATCATAAACAAAAAGATCGATACAAAATGAACCGTTTTAAATACCTAACTAGGAAACAACGTAGAATTATCAAAATATAAATACCGTTTTATTTTGTATCAAATATAACAATTTAAAAAATAAAATACATGAACGTTTTAAATATTTATAAAAAAATAACGGTACAATCTATCTCAACCATTTTAATATATATCAAATAAAACGGTTTGTATAATTGTTTTAAAAGCATTTGTTTTATAAAAGGGTGATTTGGCTTTTTACAACGGGTTGTTTCAAACCGTTTAAAATAAAATATATACCGTTTTAAATGATGTTTTTTTTTGTAGTAGTGCGTTTTAAATAAAATATTTGATCGTTTTAAATGATGTTTTTTGTAGTAGTGGCTCATTGATCGCTTGCCAAATATAGTTACAGGCTTCCCATTGAGGCTACGTATCCATTCCATTGTTGCGTTACAAGTTCAAATCGAGTCTTTTTGGATTGTTTTTTATTTCTTATTATTGTTGTATAGTTTTCCATTATTTTTTAGTTGAAGTTGTATTATTATAAAATTTAGGGTTAACTACTTAATTCGGTGTCACCGTCCCATATAACCCGATACTGGTTGAACCATTCTTGAACCCTACACGATACAGTTTAAACACGGTTTTTAAAGATTGGAAATTGGATTTTTTTTTCTGATCATAGTAATTTAAAGAGAAATTGGAAATTTTCAAGCATGTAACGTTTTAACTAGAAAGTAGGCTTGTTTAAAAAGTATGAAAATAACCGAAAAAACCTCACATTTAAATCAAGCACAATGCAAGGCCAGATTCTCATTCACATCATGTATAAGTGTATAACCAACCATCCATTCCCATGTCTTGATCCGAAATCCCTCCTAAAAATAAGTGAGGAAAGCACTCATGCATGTATATATAAATCTCTATTTATCTCAATTTTTGTTCAAACCATTAAAGGAAATGAAGACATTTGTTTTAATATGTTTGGTTTTGATCGTAGGCGTTGTGGAGAGCTTTAGGTACCATGAAAAAGAGCTCGAAAGCGAAGGCGGCATGGAAGGGATGTACGACAGGTGGAGAAGCCACTACAAAGTGAAACACAGGAGCCAGGAGCGGTTCAATGTGTTCAAGTACAACCTACAACATGTTCACAAAGCAAACAAGATGAATGAATTTGCCACCATGACTAACCATGAGTTTGTTAAAACCTATGGTGACTCAAAGATCGGACATATTAAGGCACTCAAACCACCTCGCAAACTGAAGGGGGCGAAAGAAAGGCCCATGTTCCAATACGAGAACGCAACTAAGATCCCGAAAGCGGTTGATTGGAGGCTTCGTAGCCTGGTTGTCCCTATCAAGAACCAAGGGGAATGCGGTAAGTCCTAGATCACATTAATTATTTATAGATGCTTTATTAATTATTTTCTTAATTTTTGGGAACAAATTAGGAAATGTTTGCCTTTGCTATGAGTGTATAATTTTTGGGTCTGGTTTTACAGGAAGTTGTTGGGCGTTTGCTGCTGTTGCTGCCGTGGAAACAATAAACGCTATTAGAACCAACAGACTAGTAGCACTATCTGAACAACAACTGATGGACTGTGACACTGATGGAAGAAACTTCGGGTGTGATGGAGGATGCATTGGATTTCATCACCGAAAAGGGAGGCATCTGCACGCAGGAATCCTACCCTTACCAAGGTCGTCAAGGTGTCTGCGATCCAAAAAAGGTATGAATTCCTTGCTACCGGCCATGCTTGTTTGTTTGTTTGTTGTTATACGTTTGATGATCGATAATTAAGGAAGGGTTGCTGCATGCAGTACGTACGTTTGATGAATGATGCTTTTTTTAATTTTGGTTCTAATCCAGTTTGGCAAACACTCGGTAACAATTCACGGTAAAGAGCACATTCCTGTAAACAGTGAAGAGGCTATAATGAAAGCGGTTGCACACGGGCCTGTGGCGATTGGCATGGATCATACTGGTGAAGATTTCCAGTTCTATAGTGAGGGTGTTTTTACGGGGCCGTGTGCTCACACATGGTGTATGACAATTGTAGGATACGATGAGACTTGCGAAGGACTGCCGTACTGGATCGTCAGAAACTCATGGGGAATTGAATGGGGGGAGTGGGGATACGTACGTATGCAACGCGGACCTGGAGCTCCGCAGCCCGATGGATTATGCGCCATGTATAATGAACCCGCTATGCCTAGGAAGGACCGTGAAGAACCCAATCATCAAGTCTAGTCTAGTCTAGTCTAGATTATTATTAACTCAACTTTCACGAGCCACAAATCCACATCTATTGAAAATGAATTCTAGAGTATGTCAATATCTGAATCAGTACGTAATAAATATATATATATATATATATATATATATATATATATATATATATATATATATATCTTACTTTTGTATTTGGTGATCCATCTCTTTGTTAAATAAGAATGAATGAATGTACATGGTCGACGATTGTTATTTGAGAGTATCAATGTCTTTTTGCTAAACATACATAAAACACGCTAGCTAGCTATGAATAAGCAATGGGAATTCTTTAACAGAAAATATATAGGCGGTGTGGTTTTATTTATTCCAGGAAAAGAATCGATTGGTTGCGGTAGTATGTTTAGATAAAAAATTTGGGAAAAAGTTTTCCAGGAAGGAATATTGTCACTCAAGTGTCGCCTCCCTCTGTCTGTTTAATTTAAACGCACTTTTGTTTTTTTGAAACATTATTGGCGCCTCTTGTTTGCACCTGCTTAAAACTTATTTGCACCTTTCTACCGCTCGTAGAGGCCTCTACGAGCCGTAGAGGGAACTCTATTGCTCGTAGAGGTCCCTACTGCTCGTAGAGAACTCTGTCAAATGTGGTCCACACTTGTCAATCATTGGCAATCATTTAATGACACCTCTACTGCTCGTAGAGGCCTCTACGAGCAGTAGAGTTTCACTTGAATTCGTTTATTTTCGTTAACTGAACAAATATTACAAAAATAATTTTTTTATTATTATTTTAAATTATTACTATTATTTAAAAAAAATAAAATAACAATGTGTGCTCTTCTATGACTCGTTACACATTTAGTTTTTAGTTTTTTTATTTGTAAGCGGTTTTTTGTTTCGGTTGTCGTCTCGATAAGCGTGTAAACGTATAACAAACATTTATATAAATAAACAGACAAATATAAGCAAGCATTTCCAAACATAATATACTAAAATATAATAATAATATAATATAAGAGTGTACTAGCATGCATCATATGAAAATAACACTACTGGGGGGCGTCTGCTGCGTGGTGTCAACAGGCGGTGGCGGCTGCAGTGAGGACGATCCAGGCACCTGGGAGGACGACCCAGACTGCTGGGAGGACGTCCCGGCATGGGTGACTGCACCAGGCAGTGATAAAGGTGGCAAACCGTCACGCGCACGCCTCTCCTGCTCGCTCGCAAACAGCACACTGAGAGCCTGATCCATTCCCTGCCGCCACTGACGTGCCACCGCGGCCTCCTCCGCCATCTGCTGCCGCCACTGACGCGCCGCCGCGGCCTCATCCACCATCTGCTTCCGCCACTGACGCTCCACCACAGCCTCATCCGCTATCACCCGTAGCTGCTCTGCGAGTGTAGAAGGCAACTTCAACCCACGAAAAACGCGTGCCGGATTCTGCCGGTCCTGAGGATCGGGCACGGGCCCCGGGATCTCCACCTCTACACCGCCCTCCACCTCCGGCTCTGCCACGTCCACCATCTCAACCTCAAGATGCCCCTCGTTAAGACCACGATGTAGCAAAGGTTGTGGCACATACTCCGGTTCACCATGCTTCGTAACCAAATAGTATTTAGGTGGGCGCTTCCTCGTCTTATCCGCCATCGACATATTTTTCATTGATTCCAGATCTAACGGTCTGCAACACAGAATTATAGTATTATTAATAACAATAAAATAATAATAAATAAATATAAATAAATAAATAACGGCATTACTTAGGCGGCATGTAGTGTCCCTCTAATCGCCCACCATCGGTGGTATGCTCGAGGTATACTAGACCTGCGACATGCTGCGCTAAGCCACAGATGATCCCCCCGCAGGCTATGGCCGATTCTCCGTCTTGTGCGAGAGCGACACAAACAGCTCGGCGAGGCAAATATGCATTGCACACGGTCTGTCCCTGATCATGCAGTAAAGAAAGAAAAGGTCGATCTGGTTGACCTTGTCGTTACTCGACCCCCGCGTCGTGATAGAGTAAGTCAGGCAGCGGTGCAGGTAACGAATCAACGGGTCAACAATCTCAGACGCCTTGGCGCACCTGCACAGTTGATATAATGACTAAAACAATAACAATATTTTATAATAATAATAATAATAATAATAATTAAAAAAAAAAACAATACCTATTCGTTGTTCCTATGACACCGTATGTCGGGCTACCAATAGTGGGCCACCATGCAACCAGCTCATCTAGATCCAAGGTGGTGATGCCCGTAGTGTAATGATCCTGTACGAGCTCAACCTCCCCGTACAGCCCTGTAAAAGTAGCCCACTGATCTAAAGACATCCCTTTCTCAATGCCTAACACCCTAAACGAGATATCCGGGTTGTCCGGGTCCTCAACCTCACCGGCCGCACGTGGGCTGTAGCGAAAAGTAGACAAAAACTCAATAACGATAGGCCTGTAAGCCTCCCCATTACACATACTAAACAATCGATCCCATACACTGCCCTTTGGGACCCACTGTCTCGCCCTCTCCTCCGCGCCTAAGTGACTCAGCGCGTCCCAGTCAATGCCACGCTGTGCAACGACCGGACGGTCATGTAGCCTCAAAAAGCGCTCGAGCGCTTTCGAGTCCACTGGAAACCTACAAAAGGGCCACTCTTGCAGGTTCCCCCCACATAATATCACCTGGCATACCTGCAAGTGAAAAAAGCTATTAGTATCTCAGTTCAAAACATTACAAGATCTACAATACCTGGTTTGGAGTGTATTTCTCACAAATGACAATTCCGTGCCCCGGCAACTCCATCCATTTGTCTTGGGGCGCCAATCCAATTCCAAAGTAATCTAATGACTGGTATACGGAATCGACCGTATACCAACCCCACCTTGAGTACATCCCTTGCCACATAGCATAGCGTTCACGTAGTTCGTTCATCAAATCCTGACGGATTGTAGCCCAGTCATTCTCATGACCCCCTAAAGACACAGATACGGATCGGAACCCACAGTTACCGTCTCCCCGAACATTTTGAATATGTGTAATAAACCGGTGATACTCTATAGGAAGCTGGCATTTCCAATGCATGATTTCCAATTTATACCTGTTAACGCTAACATTAAAAAATCATGATTAGGGTGTATCTACGTATTTGCGTGCATAAAAAAACTTGTATGCATGAAAATTTTTATGTACCTGTTACCCACCAACAATGGAAAATGTTTATCACAAATGATATTTTGGTCTTTTCCTGGATCTGCCGGTCTACGTCTTCTAACAGGCTCTTCCTGTTTTATATAATAATAATAGTAATAATAATAATAATAATAATAATAATAATAATAATAATAATAATAGCTATGTTACTAACCTTTTTTTCATCATCATCATCATCATCATCATCATCATCCTCCTGTTTTATTCCTTTACCTTTTCCTTTCGGGCGCCCACGAATTTTAGTTTGCACCTCTGGAGGTTGATGATCAGTCATACTTGGATTCACCACCGACTTTATTTTTGAGATCATGTTTTTAATAATGTGCGGTGGTCGAGACTTTAGTATCTCTTTCAGTCCATCAATCTCCGTAACAAGGTCAACATCGCTTTCTCCGCTACCTTTCTCCACACTGTAATTCAACTTTCTCCATAAATGGTCTATATCGGACAAAGGTATTTTTATTCCCGTAACAATATTAATTAATAATAATAAATAAATAAATAAATAAAGTAATTTTCTTACCTTGAGCTATATAAGAATCTAAACGACATGCACACGGTATCCCACAACTCATTAAAAGCCAGTGACTGCAACCCGTTCCACTTTGCTTGAAGTGGTCTATCTTTATTATCTCTTTTAATAACAAATCGAGGGCTTTATGGGAAATGTGACCCCGCAAGAGATCAAACAGGGGTATGTTATGATGTTGCATTTTCTTCCTTTGACTGGTCTCAAAGGAGTGGTTTATGGCCCTCTCTTGTGAAATCACAATTTCTTCTACAAGCCCAATGAGTTTGTGGAGGGAGCTGTTAGGCCCTTTAATCTGCAGCTTAATCCTTGCATGCTGGCTCTCAGCTCTGTTGGTCGTATACTCACCGAAGTTGTAATTTTTGTCTGTCCATGCACGAACAAACTTTTCTTTATGTTTATCAAACCACACCTTGTTCAAGTATTCCATAACATCTGTCAAAAAAAGAATAAAGATATCATTAAGGTGTGTACTCAGATACATATGTATGCGTGCTTTTAATATGTACCATTTCGATCTTGCTGATTAAGTTTAATATGGAGTCGGGATAACGAGTGCCGGTAATTTTGCTGGGTCTCAGATGCACACACTCGCTTAAAAGATCCGATAAATGATTCCCATTCTTCATTGTCAGGAAACGATTGTTTGCAGTGTTTTACAATGTTTTGTGAAATGTGAAACCTGCATAGCAATAATGATCATAATAATGATTAATAAAAAACAACACCACCACCAACAACAATATTATGTACTACCTGCATAACAACTTCGAAGCAGCTGGGAATACTGTGTCGCATGCATTCATTAATGCCTGGTCAGCGTCAGTTACTATAACGACTTGGATGTTGATGTGACACCCACAATTTGAACAAACGGGATCTTATACTCGTTCGTACTATAGGTCGCATCAATCAACAACACATGCGGGAATGCACGCCACATTTTTAGAGATGTATCATGCACAAAGAAAATATCTTCAATCACATTTGTTTTTGGATTCACTCGGGTGAAGAAAGTAAAATCTTTATCAACCAGTAAGCTTTCGAGTATCTGCAAAGCAATAATAATTAGGGTTTAATAACAATAACAACAACAACAACAACAACAACGATAATACCTGCATTTGAGTCTTGCCGCTATACAACTCCCGTTTAATCTTGGTTAATGCGTTATGCACGTCTTGTAAAATGACAGGGCACTCTGGGTATTGATTTCTAACGGCCGAAAGAATCTGTATTGGTAAAACGTTTTGTAAATAAAGCGAGTTCACCAATTTTAAACAGTCCTCGTGCATCCTCCGAGCATATGCGTAACCGTCGATATATTGAAACGGTGGGTGGTTATGAGTTGGGTTGATGACCCTCAAACGCCAACCACCGTATCTCGAGCTGTATTTCGCTTTAACTTCAAACGGGCAATCACACTTTTTACTACTCGTCTTCCGAAGTGTGGCTACACTACGAGGTTTGCCATATAAGGTACAACCTATAGTAGCCGAATCTGGCCTCTTGTTCTCCCCCTTTCCCTTGTTTTCAGTACGTTTATATACAGTGACGTAACCAATAGCTCTTGCTCTGAGGGAAACCCATTCTGTCACCTCTTTAAGATTTGCGAATACCTGAAAGTTTATATACGAGTCTAGTCAAATTTTTATATATTGACAATATAAATTACGCATACCCACGAACAAACATACATACATGTATACATACCTACATACATACGGGGCAACATATATACGGGTATAAATTATAAACATGTGTAGATAAATAAACACACCTGAGTTGTTTCAAACGAAATATCCGGGTTCGGTTCCTCGCTACAGTCACCCGCCTCGTGTGCGTATCATGGAGCGCTTGAAGGCACGTAACATGACTCTGGTTCTTCTACATACTCCCCGTTTAAATCGGGCAGCTGTGGTTGTTCATTCAAATCCGGTAGCGCTGCTTTCCCGGATATAACCTCTAGCTCACCATGCTCACTATCGCTTTCCGGGACGCAACATACGTCAAACCATTCACCCGAAGACATTGTGTTACGAACTGGTTTGCCGGATGGTATTTTCGCCGGAGAAATTCCGGAACCGTCGGAGAAAAAATTTGAAATTTTGAGGTCTGGACTGAAAATCGTGCATGGTTGATGGTTTAAAGTGCTGAAAGAAAACTCTACCAGTCGTAGGGGTCTCTACTGGTCGTAGAGTATGCATATAAATGCTCACAACAACCGGACCTCTGCGGCTCGTAGAGGTCTCTACTGGCCGCAGAGGGGTGATTTCACTGAAATGTCAGTCTGCTACTCGGATACGTTGTACTTTCTAACCCTATACCACTCGTAGAGGCCTCTATTAGTCGTATAGGGATTAATAAATCAACTGCCATGCCTCTGCGGCTCGTAGAGGTCTCTACGAGTCGCAGAGCTGACTGACACGCCTGTATGGACTCTGAACATTGAATGATCAGTGGGCCTCCATCTCTACAGCTCGTAGAGGCCTCTACGAGTCGTAGTAGGGTTAGGTTTCTAGGGCAACAAAGCTCTACCACTCGTAGGGGCCTCTACCAGTAGTAGAGTTTTATGGGTTTCAGTGTTCTGACACCTCTACTGCTCGTAGAGGCCTCTACGAGCAGTAAAGTTGTGTAAAAACCTAAAAATACCTCCGGTGCAAATAACATCACCCACATTTTTTTACGAGTGCGTCTAATTTGTACACGTGCGTTTGATACATACATTAGATGTGACTCAAGTGGTGAACAGATCAACCCGAAACATTTTCTTTTCCAAATTTCAACAACAATTGATGGCTTACTGTGATGATCAATCTAACAAAAACAATCATATTAATACAAAAAAAAGGGGATCAAAAGATACAAACCCAGAACAAGAGTTTGTGAAAGTGGGTACATAAATTAATGGCTAGTTATCGACGTTTAATCAGGAGAATGTGCAACACGTGTTGAAAATCAAAAGTTTATATATACAGAGGGATTACAATCAATATTTAGACCCATAAAATCAAAAGTTTATTATATTTAAACCATTGAATACGTCCAAAATTTCATGTTGGTGCGTTTAAATATTTAGACCAATTTTCTATTGGTGCGTTTAAAATTTCATTGTTGTTTCCAGGATCTCTTGCAAATAGAATACCTTCATCTTCAGGTTCCCCCTCTAATGGCAATTTGGAGAATAAGCATACGTCTTCTAGAAGACGGTCATTCAAGTAGTATGCAACGAAGCAACAAACAGAAGCAAAAAAGTCATCATCCTGTTTTATTTTGTTTCAAGTTCAAGGTGTGTTTAATTTTACGTTGGTGCGTCTAAAGATAAAAATCCATTAATTTTTTTTTGTTGGTGCGTTTAATTTTATGTTAGTGCGTTTAAATATACAGTTATCAGTTACATCTTCTTCTTTGTTTGAAACTTTTTTAACTCATTTTTTATCTTTAATTCTTCTTCTATTATCAAAATCGATTGCTTCTGACAAATAATACGTGCGTTTTTAATGTTGATTCATATGATTTTCGTCTGATTTTTTGTATAATTATAATAGTGTGTTTTTCTTATTTTAATCTCAATTGCTGATAATACGATATGATTGAATGTATTCGATTTTTGTTTTTTGTATTTTGATTGTGTAATTATTTAGATTAGTTTAATCAATCTCAATCAATGTAAATTTATGTTTTGATTTTCGTTATTTTGATTCTGTTTTTACGATTTCAAAAAAAAATTGGACGTGTTTTCCTAATTTACCCTTGGTTAGTTTGACCCAAATATGATTAGGGTTTTTAATCACCATCTAACAATCTTGTTAATCTAATGGCTGAGAATGCTTCTTAGATTTTGTACGTTAAGAAGCTTTGTACGTTATCTCTTCCCATTTATTTTGGGGCATGTTATTTGCACAATGATACTTTTTTAATTTGCACAACCCTATAAGGCCCGTATAGGCCTCTACGGGCCGTATAGGGTGTTAGTGCAATAAATGTTTCTGAAAAAGCAAACATATATGGGACGTAAAAGTTTTTTTAATTTTTTTTTATTTAATTTTTTTAGATTGTGTTGGAATGGATGTGTTGAGTTTTTTTTTATAAAAATTAAAATAGCATAAACAAATAGTTTTTTATACTTAATAATAATTTAGTACTAGATTATACCCGGAACGTCCCGGTGTTGAGAAATCTAATAATGATGCGTTTTACAGTTACATGCATGAAAAGTTCGGGTAGCACCTAACCAAAAACAATTAACAAAGTATCTCCAATGTTAACGTCTAACCTTAATAAACAATCTATAACTCAAATATTAATACCTAACCTAAAACAATGTACAACTCCAATGCTAACATATGTTGAAAATAGAATTCATATTTACTGATTTGAACATAATTAGTGACTTGCTTATACATGATTAATAAATTACCTGAACACTTTGTGTTTTTTTCCTGTATGGACAAAACCCCACAAAAAAATTTGTCGTTTTTTTCTCCATTTTTTATATTCTATGGTACTCGTTGGAAAGATAATAAAACGCTCGTTAACCAAAAATAATACTCTGAAACAAAACAATTGTCGGTATGAACAAAACCCCACACCTAAAAAGACCTTTATTCCATTGTGTCAACCAAAATAATACTCTCAAACAAAACAATTGCCGGTTTTGTTGCATGTTAAAAAAGGCCACACCTAATAATAATAAGTTTAAAAAACTAATAAGTATACAAATTTTGGAACTCTATAGCTCGTATAATAATATAATTGTTGGTCGTACTCCTAAAAAACTATTAAATTTAACAACAAAACTGAAGAAATGACTTATACATCCGATTAAAGTTACTATTGGAATAATTAAAAGTAACAAAATTTAATACCAAAGTAGACATCTTTATCTTAACCATAAGTTGTTAATCTAATATCAAGTAGTGGAAATACAGCCGTAATAATCTTATAGAACACGTTGTTGATTCCTACTAGCTAATAAAGGCTCACACAAACAAAGAAGACCCAATATGTTACATATTAAATGAGAAAAAAAATGTTGTTTATGCTATTTTACCTTTATAATAAGAAATGAAAAAACATTTTATAAAAAAATTCAAATAACATGCTTAAAACCAATAAACAACACTTAAAAAACATAATTACGGCCTGTATAGGCCTCTACGTGCCGTAGATGGTGCCCATAAATGAGCCGTAGAGACCTTTATGGGCTGTAGATAGTTTGGGGAAGGATCGTAGAGGTTCTTTATGAGACGTAAAGGTTGTTTATCTACCGGCCGTATAGACCTTTACGGCCCGTGAAGGACAAACCCAACACAACCATTCCAACACAATCTCTAAAAAAAAAAAAAAAATCTATACGACCCATATAGTCCTATAGGGCCCATACAGACCCATATACGGGCCATAAAGCCCTATATGGCCCATAAAGACCTATATTGTCACACCACGACAATGGCGGAAACACGTGGCGCGACGGTTCAAGAGCATAAAGTCAAGGTTAACGCTAAACACAAGTAATTTAAGAAAATGGGTCATTTATTTAGGCGTCAAAACTTGTTCACAACATTACATAAAAAGTAAATTGTTTATAACATAAATGTAGAGGTTTCTCAAATATATCCCATAGCCTTGGGAAATAAAGGTGAAACCCCGCAAAATATTTAACGCCGCATCGGAGGATTCCATGACCCAGCTTGCCCCGGTTTGCCTTCATCTAATTACCTGAAAGATATGTTTAAAATTTCGTCAATATAAATATATTGGTGAGTTCACAGGTTTTTAGTTTCCAAAACTTGAATCTTTGGGAAATACCATGTTATGACAATATATAGGAGTTGCAAATTCCTATATTTCTACTTGAGACTATAATCAAACCAAGACGTATAATAAATATGCCCCGCTCCAAGTCGTTACTCGGTATCCTACGACTTAAGTTTAGAATATATGCACCCCGGGCATACACTAATGCATAATCGACGCTATCGATTAGGGGTGGGCCTTGTCAGGCACCAATAGTACTATCGAATATTCCACCGGTTTCATTTCCCTGAATAAATGATTATAGAGGCGAGGACTCAACCCCGAGTGGCGGTCACATCTCAAGTAATAAATCCGTCAAACATTTTCCCTAACATATCTTTCCCCCGAAAACGTAAAAATAGTTTAAAATGGGGCCGTGAAACTCACCTGAATCAACGTCCGGCGTACTAAGCAGATAGCAAAAAGGGTCTCGCACCTACAAACGTCCTAGACGTATAAGTCACTATCCCTATAGTGCATGTGTCCTGGCAAGTTGTACACCCAACTCCCGACCACAAGTTATTCCAAATCCCGTTTAATTAAGCGCGTATCCTAGGTTTCGTTGGCGTTAGATTACCCTTTGTGTTACAAGTTATATATTACTCTTGTTAATATTTCCTTAACTTGTACCTTATTATTATCGACTCGACTTCACTTAACGTATAATTATTTTCCCATTTAAATAATTATACTTAAGATCGCATCGCTCGACATAATATATATTTCAACACTCGACCCGACTCACTTTGCCGCACATTTGTTTTCCCATTTAAACAAATATGCTAAGATCTTGTCGTTCGATTGTATATTCTCAATACCCGATTCAACTCACCATACCGTATATTTATTTTCCCATTCAAATAAATATACTAGGATCTTGTCGGTACGGCATACACATATATATCTTTGTCTACTCGTCGCGGCTTTCCTTCCCACATATCTACTTTCCCATTAAGTAGATATACTAGAATTTTGCCGAGACGAGTGTACATATATATAAATGTGTAATTTTTCTTGTTAAGTATATACGTTTGTTTAACGTCTTACTTGTTTACGTCATGTTTTTTTTCCCACGAATAATTCCTTCAACACTTAGGAAAGTGTTTATTAGTTTTCACCCATGATGTATATATATTTTACTTCTTAAAAATATATATTTTCTTATCTTGCCGCAATGGCATTTTTCTCATGTTTTGCCCGTGTACGTTTCGTTAACGCGTCTTAGTTCGATATCTTAGCTCGAATAGTTAATTTCTCCGAGTTTTTCCCAACATGTGTTTTATAGAAATATTATTCATATTTCTTCCTCCTAACACAAGTTACTTGGAAGGTTTAAAATACCTATGTATTTTTAACCCAACTTGTTAACTTAACTACAAAAATGTTTCCAATACTTTTATATTCCCATTTATATAAAAGTATTCATTTTTGTATAAGTTTCTCAAGTTTGTTTAATATTTTTATAAAATCTCTATTTTATAAAAATCCTTATGTTAATACAATCCATATTTTTATAACCTTCAAAAATATACTTTTTATACAAAAATACCCAAGTATATCTACTAGTATTTACCCAAATCATCCTTAGAAATTTTATTACTTATACTTTTGACACCAAACATTCCATCCTTGCATTTTTGGACTAATAGTTTCTAAAATATCCATTTTAGTCCTCTAACTTTCAAAGTTGCAATATTAGTCCCTTAACTTTCAAATGTTGCATTTTTCCATACTAACTTCCAAAGTTAGCATTTTTCACTCAAAATAGTAGACTTTGAAGATCCATCTTTTTATTGGTAAGTTATTTTTGTACCAAAACACTTTTATTAGTCTTATATTTCATATATAAGACTACTTGTATGTGTGTATTATGTATTTGCCCATTATATCAAAATATCATTCTTCTAAGTAAGTAAACTTTAATTTTTCATCTTCTTTATTCTTGAACTTCTACCATGTTCCATCATTTATTATGTCTTAGATGATCATATAAAGATGATTAAAGTTACTTTTTAACACATTCAAGTTTGTTCTACAAATCTTAATCAAATCATCATCCTACTTAGTGTATGTGTAGATTTTATACATTTTCAAGAACACTACTTTATCATCATCCAATCCATGATTTATTTACATATCTTTAACCATCTATTTTACTCATGTAAAACCTATTAAAGATTATGTTTCAAACCACCTTTTAAACCCTTCATGTACAACTTGCTTCTAAGAACACATACATGAATAATAATAATCAAAAACAAGGTTAAGAAGCTTACTACTAGCACAAGGCTAGGGAAGACAAAACCTTGGATTTTGAGAGGGGTTTAGTGTGTTCTTCCTTAATGGTTAAGATCCCAACTTGAAACACACAATAGGGGTTTGGATGATGGATGGTTTTGAATGATTTGGAGATGTAAAAACTTGAAAGAAGAATGTATATGGGGAGGGTATAACTCACGGCCCAAAAGAAGAAAGAAGAAGAAGAGTTTTGCTTTGTTAACTCATGTATCTAACACATGTTATATACTACCATCAAATCTTCCATGGATTGCATGTGATCTTTGCTAATGATTCAAGAGATTTAAGAAGTACACAAGTGATCTTGGATGGATGTGGAAGGGTGCATGTGGCCGTGGGTTTTGATGAGGGGTGAGGGATTGCTTGCAAATCTTGCTAAGTGTGTGTGACCCATCATAACCTTTCACTAGATATTATACTTGCATGTGTGTACTTAGTGTATCATTAGCTTTGGTCTTGTCTTGGATTATAGGGCCTAAGGGCCGAAATTTTCACAAGGGGGGACAAGATGTTGCATGCTTTTGTCCTTGAGATATCTTACACCTTTTGTCTTATGCATGGCATGCTTTATATCTAGAGTGTAGATGATTATTATTAAAAACACATGCATGGACACCATGAGGCCATCTAGGCCGGCCACCTTTGTGGCTTGGGTGGGGTCCACAACTTCAAATATTTACCCAATACTTGTTATGTTTAATTCCTCGTCGTTCGGGTGTCGTTCGGGTATTTTTCGGGATTTAATCACGCGTTATGCGGACATTAAAAATACCTTTAATAACCCTTAAATATAGTCTAATTTAAGCGTTGATTGGTTATTTAGGCTTTTGCCGGGTGAAATTATGAGTTATACGCGTATCGGGTGCGGTACGCGCATTTTATTCGTTACCGGGAGATTTGTACAAGACGTTTTCACTTATGGTTTTGGAGTTCCAAAACTCATTATATTTTATGAAACTACCCTTTATTTTATATCCTGGGTGTCCGGGATCCTTTTCGTTTATTTAATTATTACCGGGTAATTGCCAACGTCCATACCGGATAGTTTATTCGCACATGATCCAATCATGTTTTACCATTAAACGTACACATTCCTATGCATTATTTGGAAATTGCTATCTCCTAAGGCCTTGATAATTAAATCACACATAATTGCATTTAATTACGTTAATCATATATTAATTAATTTGTACGGAATTACCTTATTTTTGCCGGTTGTTACATTCTCCCCCCGTTAAGAGAATTCCGTCCCGGAATTCACTTCGAGTTCTCCGGTACAGGGGTCTTCTCGAATAGGGCGGGATATTTTTGCTTCATCCGGTCCAGCCTTTCCCACGTGAACTCCGGTCCACGCTTGGCATTCCAGCGCACTTTGACCAATCTGATCTTGCTGCGCCTTAGTTTTTGGACCTTCCAATCAGTTACCTCGATTGGTTCTTCAACAAAATGTAACTTGTCGTCAATTTGGATTTCGTCTGCTGGAATGATGAGAGTTTCGTCGGATAGGCACTTTTTCAAATTTGACACGTGAAACGTGTCGTGTATTCCACTAAGCTCTTGAGGCAACTTGAGCTTGTATGCCACTGTGCCTACCCTGGACAAGACTTTGAACGGTCCAATATATCGTGGGTTCAGCTTTCCGCGCTTTCCAAAGCGTGCGACACCTTTCCAAGGTGACACTTTTAGTAGGACCCTGTCTCCGACTTGAAACTCTAAAGGCTTTCGCCTCATATCAGCATAGCTTTTCTGGCGGTCACGGGCCGCTTTGAGGCATTCCTTTATCAAAAAGACCTTGTCCGTCGTCTCTTGAACAATTTCGGGCCCGGTGAGTTGTTTTTCTCCAACTTCAGCCCAACATAACGGAGATCGACACTTGCGTCCATATAGAGCTTCAAACGGTGCAACTTGAATGCTCGTATGATAACTGTTGTTATAGGAAAATTCTACCAATGGCAAGTGCGTATCCCAATTACCTCCGAAATCAATCGCGCATGCCCGTAACATATCTTCCAAGGTCTGGATGGTTCGTTCACTTTGACCATCCGTTTGGGGGTGATATGCGGTACTCATGTCGAGGCGAGTACCGAGGGCTTCATTTAAACTTTCCCAAAATCTTGAAGTGAAACGACTATCTCGATCGGAGATGATAGAAACAGGTACACCGTGTTTAGACACCACTTCCTTAATGTACAAACGGGTCAGTTTCTCCAACTTGTCCGTTTCGCGAATCGGAAGGAAGTGTGCAGATTTTGTCAATCGATCAACGATTACCCAGATCGTGTCATGGCCGCTTGTTGTCTTGGGTAACTTGGTAATGAAATCCATGGTGATTCGTTCCCATTTCCATTCCGGTATTTCCGGTTGCTGGAGCAAACCGGAAGGTCTCTGATGCTCAGCCTTGACCTTTGCGCAAGTCAAACATCGCGCAACATATGCCGCTATATCTCTTTTGAAATTCGGCCACCAATAAAGTTCCTTCAGATCGTGGAACATCTTGTCTGCGCCAGGGTGAACCGAATATCTAGAACTGTGAGCTTCGGCCAATACTAGCTCACGCAATCCCCTGTACACTGGAACCCAAATTCTATTCATGAAATACAGTGTCTGGTCTGCCTTTGATTCCAGTGAATCAACCATCTTTCGTAACCATTCACCTTTGACATTCTCGGGTTTAAGGGCGTTAACTTGAGCTTCACGAATTCGTTCAGTCAGATTCGTGTGGATAGTCAAGCCCAAAGCTCGGACACGCAATGGTTTAACCCGTTCCTTGCGACTCAAGGCGTCGGCTACGACGTTCGCCTTACCGGGATGGTACTTTATCTCACAATCGTAATCGTTTAATAATTCAACCCATCGCCGTTGTCGCATGTTTAAATCCTTCTGATCAAAGATGTGTTGCAAACTCTTATGATCAGTGAAAATCGTGCACTTGGTTCCGTACAAATAGTGCCTCCATATCTTGAGAGCGAACACCACTGCACCTAATTCCAAATCGTGTGTAGTGTAGTTCTTCTCATGGATTTTCAGTTGCCTGGAAGCATATGCTATTACTTTTTCTCGCTGCATCAATACGCAACCCAAACCTTGATGTGAGGCATCACAGTAAACCACAAAATCCTCCGTACCATCGGGGAGTGATAGTATCGGAGCGCCACATAATTTGTCTTTTAACAATTGGAATGCTGCCTCTTGCTTTTCCGTCCACTCGAATTTCTTATCCTTTTGGGTTAACATGGTTAAAGCTTGTGCTATCTTTGAAAAGTTCTCGATGAACCTTCTGTAATAACCCGCAAGGCCAAGAAATTGTCGTACTTCGGTAGGAGTTCGAGGGGCTTCCCAATTTTTAATTGCCTCGATCTTGGCGGGATCGACGTGTATGCCCTTCTCGTTTACCACGTGGCCTAAAAAGTGAACTTCCCGAATCCAAAAGTCACACTTTGAGAATTTAGCGTAGAGCTTCTCTTTGCGTAATACTTCAAGAATTAACCAAAGGTGATTCTCGTGGTCTTCTTTTGTGCGTGAATAGATCAAAATATCGTCAATGAAAACGATGACGAATTTGTCCAGGTATGGCTTACACACGCGGTTCATTAGGTCCATGAAAACCGCTGGTGCGTTGGTTAAGCCGAACGGCATTACCAAAAATTCATAGTGCCCATACCGGGTTCTGAAGGCCGTTTTTGGTACATCCTCTTCCTGTATACGCAACTGGTGATAGCCAGACCTCAGATCGATTTTGGAGTAATAGCTAGACCCTTGGAGCTGATCAAACAAATCGTCGATCCTGGGGAGAGGATAGCGATTCTTGATGGTTAGCTTGTTCAGCTCTCGATAGTCAATGCACATGCGAAATGTGCCATCCTTCTTCTTTACAAATAAGACGGGAGCTCCCCAAGGTGAGAAACTCGGTCTTATAAAACCTTTGTCCAACAATTCTTGTAGCTGGCTGGACAGTTCCTGCATCTCTGATGGAGCTAGGCGGTATGGCGATCGTGCCACGGGAGCAGCTCCAGGAACGAGGTCGATGCGGAACTCGACTTGTCGAGGTGGTGGCAACCCCGGCAAATCTTCTGGGAATACATCCGGAAAATCTCTAGCTACTGGAATGTCTTCCAACTTTCGCTCGTCGGCTTTCTTGTCCACTACGTGTGCCAAGAATGCGACAAGCCCTTTTCTTAGGCACTTACGAGCCTTCATGCTTGAAATAATCCTTAGCGGCGTCCCGTGCCTTTCCCCTTGAATTGAGAGAGTTTCACCGCTTGCGAGAGGGACTTGAATGACTTTATCGTTGCAAATCACGACGGCATGATGCGCGGACAACCAGTCCATGCCGACAACTATGTCGAAACTTCCCAATACGACTGGCAAAAGATCAATTCCAAACTCGTGCCCACAGAGTTCTAACTTACAATCTTTCGCTACTTCTCTCGTTTCAATAGTTTTACCATTAGCCAGTTCTATGGAGTAGGGTGTATCTAGTTTACTAGTTTTTAATCCAAGTAGTCTTTTAAACTCAATGGATACGAAGCTAAAGTCAGCACCGGTATCAAATAATACAGAGGCATAATGACCATTAAGAGGAAACGTACCAGTGACCACGTTGGGGTCTTGTCGTGCATCACCGGCTCCAATCACAAATGCCCGCCCGCGGGCTTGGTTGTTGATCTTGGGGCAATCCTTTTTCCAATGGTCCAGTGACCCGCATGCGAAGCATGGTCTAGCTCCTCCGTTTTTCGGTGCTCCAGACCGGCAGTCTTCAGTCTTGTGCCCTGTGCGGTGGCACTTTCCACAAGTTAACCCATTATTCCTTCCCTGATTACCCTGTTTTCCGCCATTACCACGCCCTGTGGCAACATATCCTTTCCCTTTCTTGTTTGAGCTACCCGATGCTCTGTCCCTCTTCCCTTCATCCCGTTTGCGTTTCCCAAATCTCGGCTTGTTCCCCCGATCGTTCGACACAACTGCTGAGCTTGTCCCCTGATTCTTGGCTTTGACACTGCTGGCCTCAGAAATTTTCAGTCCCGAAACTTGTCGGATCAGTGTACCCATGCGAATAGCATCTTCGGTGAGGCTTAGCGCAAGATCAATAGCTGCGCGCATGGTCGTAGGTTTGGAAGCAGTGACCATGCTGCGTATTTGTGGCGCTAATCCGAACAAATAACGCTCTATCTTGTTGTTTTCAGGGGTGACCAAACGTGGCACTAGTCTGGCGAGATCATGGAATCGGGACGTGTAGCCAGTCACGTCTGCTCCTATCATAGTAAGGTTCCAGAATTCTGTTTCCAGTTTCTGCACCTCGCTTGCCGGGCGGTATTCAGCAATCATGAGTTCTTTCAGTTCCGCCCATGACAGGGAGTATGCAGTATCGTCACCCAATGACTGTACTTGTCCATTCCACCACGTTAGTGCTTGATCCAAGAACAAGTTGGTGGAGTACATGACCGACTGACGAGGGGTACACCCACTGATACGGATCACTGCCTCGGTCTTTTCGAACCACTTGACCAGGCCAACAGATCCTTCTGTGCCGTTGAAGTTGATCGGCTTGCAGTCTAAGAAGGCTTTGAAAGTGCAGCCACGCTCTCGCGAGGCCGTTTCTGCATTAATAAAGTAGTATGTTATTATGGGATAGGGGTTTTAGGATATTCTCCCATTGCTTTTTCAATTATTTTTAAACCTTCTTACCATTGGGGGAGGTTTCTCGTCGGTCGCTCCCAGTTAAGTCACGTGACCGTTCGGAGCGAGCGGCTTCGTGCTCCGCGATCGCTCGGGCTATGCGCTCCGAGATCATGGTTTCAAGTTCAGCTGGTGTAGCGGGCAGTCCGTCTGCGCCGCTGTTGCTTCTGGTGGCTGGTGCCATTTTCTTCAATAATACATATCAAAGGTTAATTTGGCAAACATTTATACAATATACAGCATAAATAACAACCCAGAATATGAACACAATAGTCAACACCATGTCATCACACAACATACCAATACATCATACAGAATAAATAATAATCAACACAACATCACCACGCAAACACATAATCACAATATATGGAGTAAGCAATAATAATCGTAGACAACAACATATTTCACCATCATAATAATAAGATTTTTCATTAATTTCAATAGTACGAGTACAATGCTTGTTCATAATAACAAAATAGGGAATACATCCCTCATACAATACATCGTTCTGAAATAAATAAAACATCATATCATGTGCCGTCGTACCCGTACGGCTAGGCAAAATGCAGACGAGTGTCATAACCCGTGCTATACTACCATACTGCTGCTACTATATACATAAGCAGGTGATTCTTCCATGCGTCCCTGATGTATCCCTATTGTGGCGGTGGCGGCGGAAACTGGTACTGTGGTGCATGCATACTGATCGTCATGCTAATCGCCATGATGCGCTCATATAAGAACTGTCGATGCGCAAAATGCGCATCCCCTGTAATACCACACTGTGCGTCCATGCTCAGTAACTCTTCCGCATAGTGCGCCAAAGCATCTCGTGCATCAATCATCCGCGTCCACATCAGACGGGTCTGCTGATCTACCTGGTTCACGGTGCGCTGCACCGTGTCAGCGAGGGTCTGGAAGTCTCGCTCTAGGGAGATAGCAGTGGACCATGCTGGTCCGGATAGGGGTGTCATCCTGGGTGGCTGGGATGGTCCGGGTATATCTGGGTGAACTGACGGGAATGGGCCAAAGGGGGCTGGTATCGGTATGTGAGGAAGCAACGGGGCAAAACCCTGTGGTCTGGGGGTAAAGTGAGGTGGTATCATGTAGGGGTCCCCTGCACCCAAGGGATATGGTGCAGGTGGCATGCCGGGCAAGGTGGGGATCGGTAGTGTCATGGCTACTGTGGGTGGTGGTACAGGCTCAGCCAATGGGGCTACAAGAGGCTCTGAAACAGTGGCCTACTCTGGGGTGGATACCACTACAGTGGGGGTAGGAGGGCTCGCGGTGGCGAAGGCTGCCATACCTGCCCTGCGTAGCTCAGAGCTACCGGCGGGGCTACCCTCAAGGACATGTGCTGCTATGGCTGGCCCCTCCTGAGGTGCGGGCTCAAGTGGTGCTGGTGGGGCTACGGGGTCAGCAGGGGCGTCCTCCATCATTGGAGCCACTGGCTCCTCCTGGACGGCTGGGATCTCGGGTACTAGCATGTGCTCAACCGAGGCTACTGACTCGTCGTCCGAGTCATCAGAAATCCACCCGTTCCTCCCACGGGAGATCGGCATGAGTCTCATGCCTGGAGGAATGTGGATGTGCGGTATGGGTGCTGGCTTATGATCAACGTGAGCCTGTCTATCGAACGGAGACTCTGCTGTCTCCGACTGGGCTGGGATAGGTCGTGACGGACCGGCACAGCCTTCAGGGAAGTCCCTGACGGCTCGGATGGGGCGTGGGGCTAAGGGTGCGGCAGGTACGATAGGTAGGTCGGCCTGCGGTGCGTCGACCACGGCGGCCGCGTCGTCCCCTACGGGTGCCCAGTCAGGATCCTCGCTAGGATCCGTCTCGTCCAAATCGTCGTCTGACCCCCCTGCGACGTCCATCTCTACGTCGTCTTCTTCCGCATCGAGTACAACCAGCTCGACTGGCTCAGGCGGAGGTGCGGGAATGATCTGTAAGCTACTATCATAACTGGGCGCTATGCTTCCAGCGTCCGACATTCCTGGTAAAAGAACCGTACATGTATATATATGAATTAATTTAAATTAGATAGTTAAGGCGTACATTATCAGTATCCTTCCTAACCTCTAATACTACGTTAATGCATAACGATACCCATGGCTAGCTCGGTCGGAATCTCCTCATGCCGAATGCTTCTTGAAAAAATTACTTTATTGCATTTAGCAACTATGTATATTTTTTTTTTGAAAACTTTATCTTTTGAACCAACTCCGGTTATAGTCTAGTTTTTAAAGAAAATACTCTAGTTCGCTATAACCTTGGCTCTGATACCACTTTCTGTCACACCACGACAATGGCGGAAACACGTGGCGCGACGGTTCAAGAGCATAAAGTCAAGGTTAACGCTAAACACAAGTAATTTAAGAAAATGGGTCATTTATTTAGGCGTCAAAACTTGTTCACAACATTACATAAAAAGTAAATTGTTTATAACATAAATGTAGAGGTTTCTCAAATATATCCCATAGCCTTGGGAAATAAAGGTGAAACCCCGCAAAATATTTAACGCCGCATCGGAGGATTCCATGACCCAGCTTGCCCCGGTTTGCCTTCATCTAATTACCTGAAAGATATGTTTAAAATTTCGTCAATATAAATATATTGGTGAGTTCACAGGTTTTTAGTTTCCAAAACTTGAATCTTTGGGAAATACCATGTTATGACAATATATAGGAGTTGCAAATTCCTATATTTCTACTTGAGACTATAATCAAACCAAGACGTATAATAAATATGCCCCGCTCCAAGTCGTTACTCGGTATCCTACGACTTAAGTTTAGAATATATGCACCCCGGGCATACACTAATGCATAATCGACGCTATCGATTAGGGGTGGGCCTTGTCAGGCACCAATAGTACTATCGAATATTCCACCGGTTTCATTTCCCTGAATAAATGATTATAGAGGCGAGGACTCAACCCCGAGTGGCGGTCACATCTCAAGTAATAAATCCGTCAAACATTTTCCCTAACATATCTTTCCCCCGAAAACGTAAAAATAGTTTAAAATGGGGCCGTGAAACTCACCTGAATCAACGTCCGGCGTACTAAGCAGATAGCAAAAAGGGTCTCGCACCTACAAACGTCCTAGACGTATAAGTCACTATCCCTATAGTGCATGTGTCCTGGCAAGTTGTACACCCAACTCCCGACCACAAGTTATTCCAAATCCCGTTTAATTAAGCGCGTATCCTAGGTTTCGTTGGCGTTAGATTACCCTTTGTGTTACAAGTTATATATTACTCTTGTTAATATTTCCTTAACTTGTACCTTATTATTATCGACTCGACTTCACTTAACGTATAATTATTTTCCCATTTAAATAATTATACTTAAGATCGCATCGCTCGACATAATATATATTTCAACACTCGACCCGACTCACTTTGCCGCACATTTGTTTTCCCATTTAAACAAATATGCTAAGATCTTGTCGTTCGATTGTATATTCTCAATACCCGATTCAACTCACCATACCGTATATTTATTTTCCCATTCAAATAAATATACTAGGATCTTGTCGGTACGGCATACACATATATATCTTTGTCTACTCGTCGCGGCTTTCCTTCCCACATATCTACTTTCCCATTAAGTAGATATACTAGAATTTTGCCGAGACGAGTGTACATATATATAAATGTGTAATTTTTCTTGTTAAGTATATACGTTTGTTTAACGTCTTACTTGTTTACGTCATGTTTTTTTTCCCACGAATAATTCCTTCAACACTTAGGAAAGTGTTTATTAGTTTTCACCCATGATGTATATATATTTTACTTCTTAAAAATATATATTTTCTTATCTTGCCGCAATGGCATTTTTCTCATGTTTTGCCCGTGTACGTTTCGTTAACGCGTCTTAGTTCGATATCTTAGCTCGAATAGTTAATTTCTCCGAGTTTTTCCCAACATGTGTTTTATAGAAATATTATTCATATTTCTTCCTCCTAACACAAGTTACTTGGAAGGTTTAAAATACCTATGTATTTTTAACCCAACTTGTTAACTTAACTACAAAAATGTTTCCAATACTTTTATATTCCCATTTATATAAAAGTATTCATTTTTGTATAAGTTTCTCAAGTTTGTTTAATATTTTTATAAAATCTCTATTTTATAAAAATCCTTATGTTAATACAATCCATATTTTTATAACCTTCAAAAATATACTTTTTATACAAAAATACCCAAGTATATCTACTAGTATTTACCCAAATCATCCTTAGAAATTTTATTACTTATACTTTTGACACCAAACATTCCATCCTTGCATTTTTGGACTAATAGTTTCTAAAATATCCATTTTAGTCCTCTAACTTTCAAAGTTGCAATATTAGTCCCTTAACTTTCAAATGTTGCATTTTTCCATACTAACTTCCAAAGTTAGCATTTTTCACTCAAAATAGTAGACTTTGAAGATCCATCTTTTTATTGGTAAGTTATTTTTGTACCAAAACACTTTTATTAGTCTTATATTTCATATATAAGACTACTTGTATGTGTGTTTTATGTATTTGCCCATTATATCAAAATATCATTCTTCTAAGTAAGTAAACTTTAATTTTTCATCTTCTTTATTCTTGAACTTCTACTATGTTCCATCATTTATTATGTCTTAGATGATCATATAAAGATGATTAAAGTTACTTTTTAACACATTCAAGTTTGTTCTACAAATCTTAATCAAATCATCATCCTACTTAGTGTATGTGTAGATTTTATACATTTTCAAAAACACTACTTTATCATCATCCAATCCATGATTTATTTACATATCTTTAACCATCTATTTTACTCATGTAAAACCTATTAAAGATTATGTTTCAAACCACCTTTTAAACCCTTCATGTACAACTTGCTTCTAAGAACACATACATGAATAATAATAATAAAAAACAAGGTTAAGAAGCTTACTACTAGCACAAGGCTAGGGAAGACAAAACCTTGGATTTTGAGAGGGGTTTAGTGTGTTCTTCCTTAATGGTTAAGCTCCAAGCTTGAAACACACAATAGGGGTTTGGATAATGGATGGTTTTGAATGATTTGGAGATGTAAAAACTTGAAAGAAGAATGTATATGGGGAGGGTATAACTCACGGCCCAAAAGAAGAAAGAAGAAGAAGAGTTTTGCTTTGTTAACTCATGTATCTAACACATGTTATATACTACCATCAAATCTTCCATGGATTGCATGTGATCTTTGCTAATGATTCAAGAGATTTAAGAAGTACACAAGTGATCTTGGATGGATGTGGAAGGGTGCATGTGGCCGTGGGTTTTGATGAGGGGTGAGGGATTGCTTGCAAATCTTGCTTTTGTCCTTGAGATATCTTACACCTTTTGTCTTATGCATGGCATGCTTTATATCTAGAGTGTAGATGATTATTATTAAAAACACATGCATGGACACCATGAGGCCATCTAGGCCGGCCACCTTTGTGGCTTGGGTGGGGTCCACAACTTCAAATATTTACCCAATACTTGTTATGTTTAATTCCTCGTCGTTCGGGTGTCGTTCGGGTATTTTTCGGGATTTAATCACGCGTTATGCGGACATTAAAAATACCTTTAATAACCCTTAAATATAGTCTAATTTAAGCGTTGATTGGTTATTTAGGCTTTTGCCGGGTGAAATTATGAGTTATACGCGTATCGGGTGCGGTACGCGCATTTTATTCGTTACCGGGAGATTTGTACAAGACGTTTTCACTTATGGTTTTGGAGTTCCAAAACTCATTATATTTTATGAAACTACCCTTTATTTTATATCCTGGGTGTCCGGGATCCTTTTCGTTTATTTAATTATTATCGGGTAATTGCCAACGTCCATACCGGATAGTTTATTCGCACATGATCCAATCATGTTTTACCATTAAACGTACACATTCCTATGCATTATTTGGAAATTGCTATCTCCTAAGGCCTTGATAATTAAATCACACATAATTGCATTTAATTACGTTAATCATATATTAATTAATTTGTACGGAATTACCTTATTTTTGCCGGTTGTTACATATATGTACCTGAACCAATGATTGACAATCATCATTGCCTATCATTGAGAAACATATATGGGTCGTATAGCCCTATACGGCCCATAAATACCCATATACGGCCCATATAGCCCTATACAGGCCATATATGGTTGTGTAGATAAAATAAAGGGTTGTGTGGATAACCAGAGCCTTTATTTTAACATCACTCAACTCATATTTGATTTTTTTACGTATGATTAAAAGCTCTTAGAGTCATTTAAATGTGCTTCCATTTGCATTGGATAGAGGAAATGTTTGCCTTCATCCCACCACCATACACTAAATTGAGTGATTATTCGTTAACATAATATAGATCAATTACATTAAACATGGGAGGAATGTTGGTGATTTAAGTACTATTAAATTGTCTTGGTTAATTGCATTTACTTGAAGACTAAATGAGAAGTCACAATAACTATTGATACAAATTAGAAGGTGTGGAATACATGTTCATTTTGCATTAAATTGTCTTGGTTAATTGCATTTACTTGAAGACTAAATGAGAAGTCACAATAACTATTGATACAAATTAGAAGGTGTGGAATACATGTTCATTTTGCATTATTGTGGCTTTGGTACCAAAGGACCTCTAAGGCTATAAAGGGTGAAGCCTCTAAATAGTGTCACAGGTAGAACTTTTAAATGGTTGTGTGTGTGGGGGGGGGGGGGATTGAGAAATTTCTTTAAAATTGACACTAACAACCAAAAAAATCTAAGAGCAGGTCCCGACCTGCCCCCATAAAGAGGCACGGATGCCTCTAAACCATTGGGGTTACATGGCACACCCCTTGGTGAAGTCGTTGACAACACCTTAACGCAGTCGGGGCCCAAACATTCCATGCTACTTATTTCTTGTAAGTATGAATATCATTCCTGTGGCATATTTGATGTTGATCGAAACTCCGAAGAAGTTGAAACTATAGGGAGAAAAGACGAATGGCCGTTAGTCCCTAGTAGTATGTTATGTGATCATGCCGATCACAAAAGAAGGGCCGAGAAGGCAGCACTGGAAGATGAGGATTGTGAGTGTCCTCCCAACATCAATGTAACATTTCGCATTAAATAGTTGTACGTTACGTATAATTTAGATAAAAACGACAAGTTTTATCACTATTTACATTTAATTATTTTTTTGTGGCATTTTGAACCCTAATACAATGATAGTTATTCATATATATATATATATATATATATATATATATATATATATATATAAAGGATAATAATAATAATAATAATAATAATAATAATAATAATACATAATAATGTTGAAACAATAAAACTAGTTGGTTAAACATTCTTAACCCAAGCAGCAGCCCAAGCCCTCATTCCTTTTAAAACTCTGAGCCCACAAACACAGGCCCAAGTAACATCAGAGCCCAAACCCCAAGGCCCTAATGCCCTCTTTGTAAAAATAAAAAGATACGCGGGGGCCGGGACTCGAACCCGAGCCCTCAGCCGGCCAGCAAACCTCCCACAACACGAACAACCATCTGCTCCACACCTCTCAGTTGGTTTAAACCCAACTTAAAAAGTATTTAACACCACTAAACTTTTCCTCTTCTTCTTCTTCTTCCTGGTAGCAGACGCGAGACAGCAGACCCAAAAAGGAATTTTTTTTAAAAAAAAATCGTGAATTGCTATATATAAACATTGTAATTTGGTCATGTTTAATTGCCATTGACTATTTAAACGCGATAATTATGATCTAATCACTACTGATTGAGCCAATTAACCGTGTCAACATTTAAAACCAAGGTCAACATACCAATTCGAGAATCCAGACCAAACTACTATAAATTGAGCACTTCTGAACCATTACAATTCGCCATTCATCCTTTCTAAACCTCCAATTTCTCTTAACAATCAACTAATCTTGAATCATGGTTCGTGTTTGACTTCGTGGCTTTGACCATCCATTCGTATACGAATCGTGTCTGTAAGTTCGTAATTTTTGACGGGTTTCATTAATCGGAACCTACACAACATTAACCCCATGATTAATTGGGTTAATGTTGTGTAATTCGATCGATTTCAAAATTAGGGCTCGTAGGTTATTAAATTGGGGAAGAACACCATGTTTGTTATGTTATTTATTTTTAATAAACAAGAAACCAACACAACCACTGGTCTAGACCAAGTGGTTGTGTCTGGTGCCTTTACCACAGTCCACGCGGGTTCGACCCCTGGCAACAGCAAGTTTTCTTTTCTTTTTATTTAACATTCAAGCTTATATATATATAATTACTAGTATTTTAAAAATTAGTTTTAAAATACTAAAACCACTTTATAAATCCTACAAAAATTATTTTAAGTTAATCTAATGAAAAAGTTTAACTTACAATTTTTAGTTTTCAAAAATGTATTTATTTAATATATTTAATAATTAAATAAATTTTATTCTATTATATTTATAAAATTCCATTAAAATATCAAAACAATTTTATAAATATCCACAAAAATTATCCTGAGTTTATATAATGATAAACTTTTCTGAAATGATTTTTATTTCAGAAAAATCATTTATTTAGTATTTTTAATCAATTTTTGATACTTTTAATCATAATTAAATCATAATAAATCCAATTTTTAATATTTTTGCACCAAAATTTTATACAAATTATTTCTGAATATTTAGAACAGAAATATAAATTTTAAACTAACAATTCTTAAATTTTAATATTTTTAAATATTAAAGTTAAATTTTGACAATTTGTTATAAATAGAATTAATATTCTATTTTAAAGAAAATAATTTTGCAAAAATTATTTTTATACTTTAAACACATTATTGTGACCATCTTAAATTTAAATCTTATAAAAAGATTTTTGTCTATTTATTTACTAAATTTCTTTCAATTATCAAACATTTTTAAACAAGCATTTATCCCCAATTCGAAGCCCTAGAACATATACATTTGTATACTAGATAGACTTAGACATATTTATTACCTTATGATAGGGTGATACTTGACATATTTGGGCAACACACTATTCTATTTTTCAAGAGATAACATTTTGCTAAGGTGAGTTTTACATAGCCCCTTTTCTATTTATCACCATTTTTGGGGTGAAACATGTTACAACATCATTTATGCAATTCAATCATCAATGTGTCTATGTGTTTTTCTATGTTGCATTATGTCTTGAACATGACTAGGGTAAGCACAATTCTAGCATAAACATTCATCAGCCAAACGGTATACATTGATAGATCTATTGGACTGACAATCCCACCCGGATACGTGCCTCCTACAAAGGTTGCGTGGGTGTTTGTTACTGCAATTTAAATGAGTGAACCATGAGCGTATGTGATGTACCACAATACAACAGTCACAATGGTTGATTATGCACACGATTTACTTCTAGTATGTTTTCACATATGGACTAGATTGCCATGACACATGAATTGCACAACAATTTTTATTCGAATATCAAAACCTATGTAATTCTCACCAACTTTTGTTGACCCAAAATATTTTCAACTTAACATGTTTCAGGTTTACTTGCTTGAAGATTTGAATTGATGTTTGAAGATGTTTGCATAGTTTTATTCAATTTGATGTACAAATTCTTAGGACAATTGTATGTAACTTATTTAAATTATTTAATGAAATTTATTATTCACCATGAGCTACTGAACAATCATCAATACGTGACATCCCGATGTTTCCGCCATCGGTTGGGGTGTTACAGATTGGTATCAGAGCCATGGTTATAGGGAATTAGGTTATTAGAAAAATAATCTAGTCTATAACCATAGGATTTAACCAGTACCTGCTTCTCTTACTTGCTATTCTCTATCTCCTACTTTATATCCCTACTTTCATCCCTACAAGAAGGTTGCTCTCCATCACTGGATTCACTCTTAGACTAATAAGGCAAAATCCTCAGGTTTAACCTGAACCACCTTGAGATCTCGTCGAAGTTCTAGATTTTAATAATGAACACGTGCAATCTGGAAGGGTGAACGCCTGTATTCTGAGTCTTCTGTCTAGACTGGCATTGCGCATATATCCCAATCAGACGAGGGACCGGATGCCTACCTGGGAATTCTCGGGATGAGTGTTCACTTATAGGCTAAAGCATGTCTTCATATGTTATTTGAATTTAGAATCTTTGATAAGTCAACGTTTTCGTTTATTCATTTTAATTAATGAATAAATGATTACATTCCTTATATAATCTCATTCATTTCACTGTGTCTCTTACAGATCATGCCTCCACGTCGCAGTGCTCGTCTTAACAGCGGTGAAAATCATGATGAATGGAGTAGCAATCACAATCATAACCATGACACTAACAACAACAACAACAACAACAACAACAACAACAATAATGGTGTCGATGCTCAACTGGCTGCAATCATTTCTCAGCAAATGGCGCAGCAAATCGCAACTCTGGTTCCCAACTTACTAGCTCAAGTCATCCAGTTGAACGGCAACGGGAACGGCAACGGCAACGGGAATGGAAATGGAAACCACAACGGGAATGGGAATGGACTTCCAGCCTGTACCCTTAAACACTTTAATTCTTGTAATCCCCCAAAGTTCAGTGGAGAAGAAGGAGCTACAGGACTCCTACAATGGTTTGAGGGTATTGAGAATACCTTCATCAACAGTGAGTGTCCCGACAATTTTAAAGTCCGTTATGCCATGAGTGTTCTTCACAAACGAGCACTCACTTGGTTGAATGAAGAAAAACGCACTCGCGGAGCTGAAGCTGCACTAGCCTTAATTTGGGATCAAGCTAAAGACATTATGAAGGCAGAGTTCTGTCCTCGTAATGAAATTAAGAAATTGGAAGATGAATTTCATGATCTTGCTCAAGACAGTGGGGAAAACCTTGCTTACAACACTCGTTTTCACGAACTTAGCTTACTGCTACCCCACAAAGTCACCCCTTTGCCCATTGCGATCGAAAAATACATTGGTGGTTTACCGATGCAGATTCAAGACACAGTGTGGGGAAGGAACCCTGCTACTTTGGAGGAAGCAAAGCGTTTGGCTGCCACCCTAACAGATAACCATGTGAAGGCAGGAACCCTGACTCGTAAAGGGGAAAAGAAAAAGGATACTCCCCAACCTGTCGTTGAAAACAAAACCGAGGCCTCAACTAACGGGAAGTGTAAGGTCAGAAATTTTGCAATAGACACCACTGCCCCACCCAACAAGAAACAATACCACGGGAAGCTACCTAAGTGACACCTGCCAGTATCACCACCCAACTCAAGTACCCTGCCGACAGTGCACCAATTGCCAAAGGTATGGGCATCTTGCAGATGCTTGTCGAATCCCCGCTACAAACGCTCATGATGCTCCAAATAATCCCGCTTGAGACCCTCCAGCTACTTAAACCCCACCATTTGAATGATGTCTATTTTCCCTTTAATTCTATGTATTGACACTTTTTGATTCGAGTAATAAAATCAAGTATTATCATAACATCTGAGTGCATGCTTGTTTGAATGTGAACTAATTGCTATATCTATAATCATACTTGCTTACTTGTACAACAATTAGTTGACTACCAAACAACCTACTTAACGATTGGTAGAGGTCATCATGTCTTTCCAACAGTCGGGAGAGGCCCTACCACCTGCTCAACGACCTGTGGAGACTATCGAACCTGCTCAACAATCGGGAGAGTCATAAAAGGACACAAAACCCTAATGTAAGGTAAATTGGTAATTACGGTCCGGAACGTAATCATGAATTTACAGGTACATTAAGGTAGTGCGAAATTTTATCAAGGTTTTCGGTAGTCGACTAATTGTAAACCTAGTGTCTTCCTTTAACTTCGGGACGAAGTTCCTAAAAGTAGGGGAGACTGTAACATTTCGCATTAAATAGTTGTACGTTACGTATAATTTAGATAAAAACGACAAGTTTTATCACTATTTACATTTAATTATTTTTTGTGGCATTTTGAACCCTAATACAATGATAGTTATTCATATATATATATATATATATATATATATATATATATATATAAAGGATAATAATAATAATAATAATACATAATAATGTTGAAACAATAAAACTAGTTGGTTAAACATTCTTAACCCAAGCAGCAGCCCAAGCCCTCATTCCTTTTAAAACTCTGAGCCCACAAACACAGGCCCAAGTAACATCAGAGCCCAAACCCCAAGGCCCTAATGCCCTCTTTGTAAAAATAAAAAGATACGCGGGGGCCGGGACTCGAACCCGAGCCCTCAGCCGGCCAGCAAACCTCCCACAACACGAACAACCATCTGCTCCACACCTCTCAGTTGGTTTAAACCCAACTTAAAAAGTATTTAACACCACTAAACTTTTCCTCTTCTTCTTCTTCTTCCTGGTAGCAGACGCGAGACAGCAGACCCAAAAAGGAATTTTTTTTAAAAAAAAATCGTGAATTGCTATATATAAACATTGTAATTTGGTCATGTTTAATTGCCATTGACTATTTAAACGCGATAATTATGATCTAATCACTACTGATTGAGCCAATTAACCGTGTCAACATTTAAAACCAAGGTCAACATACCAATTCGAGAATCCAGACCAAACTACTATAAATTGAGCACTTCTGAACCATTACAATTCGCCATTCATCCTTTCTAAACCTCCAATTTCTCTTAACAATCAACTAATCTTGAATCATGGTTCGTGTTTGACTTCGTGGCTTTGACCATCCATTCGTATACGAATCGTGTCTGTAAGTTCGTAATTTTTGACGGGTTTCATTAATCGGAACCTACACAACATTAACCCCATGATTAATTGGGTTAATGTTGTGTAATTCGATCGATTTCAAAATTAGGGCTCGTAGGTTATTAAATTGGGGAAGAACACCATGTTTGTTATGTTATTTATTTTTAATAAACAAGAAACCAACACAACCACTGGTCTAGACCAAGTGGTTGTGTCTGGTGCCTTTACCACAGTCCATGCGGGTTCGACCCCTGGCAACAGCAAGTTTTCTTTTCTTTTTACTTAACATTCAAGCTTATATATATATAATTACTAGTATTATAAAAATTAGTTTTAAAATACTAAAACCACTTTATAAATCCTACAAAAATTATTTTAAGTTAATCTAATGAAAAAAGTTTAACTTACAATTTTTAGTTTTCAAAAATGTATTTATTTAATATATTTAATAATTAAATAAATTTTATTCTATTATATTTATAAAATTCCATTAAAATATCAAAACAATTTTATAAATATCCACAAAAATTATCCTGAGTTTATATAATGATAAACTTTTCTGAAATGATTTTTATTTCAGAAAAATCATTTATTTAGTATTTTTAATCAATTTTTGATACTTTTAATCATAATTAAATCATAATAAATCCAATTTTTAATATTTTTGCACCAAAATTTTATACAAATTATTTCTGAATATTTAGAACAGAAATATAAATTTTAAACTAACAATTCTTAAATTTTAATATTTTTAAATATTAAAGTTAAATTTTGACAATTTGTTATAAATAGAATTAATATTCTATTTTAAAGAAAATAATTTTGCAAAAATTATTTTTATACTTTAAACACATTATTGTGACCATCTTAAATTTAAATCTTATAAAAAGATTTTTGTCTATTTATTTACTAAATTTCTTTCAATTATCAAACATTTTTAAACAAGCATTTATCCCCAATTCGAAGCCCTAGAACATATACATTTGTAGACTAGATAGACTTAGACATATTTATTACCTTATGATAGGGTGATACTTGACATATTTGGGCAACACACTATTCTATTTTTCAAGAGATAACATTTTGCTAAGGTGAGTTTTACATAGCCCCTTTTCTATTTATCACCATTTTTGGGGTGAAACATGTTACAACATCATTTATGCAATTCAATCATCAATGTGTCTATGTGTTTTTCTATGTTGCATTATGTCTTGAACATGACTAGGGTAAGCACAATTCTAGCATAAACATTCATCAGCCAAACGGTATACATTGATAGATCTATTGGACTGACAATCCCACCCGGATACGTGCCTCCTACAAAGGTTGCGTGGGTGTTTGTTACTGCAATTTAAATGAGTGAACCATGAGCGTATGGGATGTACCACAATACAACAGTCACAATGGTTGATTATGCACACGATTTACTTCTAGTATGTTTTCACATATGGACTAGATTGCCATGACACATGAATTGCACAACAATTTTTATTCGAATATCAAAACCTATGTAATTCTCACCAACTTTTGTTGACCCAAAATATTTTCAACTTAACATGTTTCAGGTTTACTTACTTGAAGATTTGAATTGATGCTTGAAGATGTTTGCATAGTTTTATTCAATTTGATGTACAAATTCTTAGGACAATTGTATGTAACTTATTTAAATTATTTAATGAAATTTATTATTCACCATGAGCTACTGAACAATCATCAATACGTGACATCCCGATGTTTCCGCCATCGGTTGGGGTAAGTTTTCAAAATTCAACATAGGATCATCGTCTAAGATCCAAGAAGAAAAAGTGTTTAAGGCCCAAAAGGAATTTAATAGGCAAGTGAAGTATAAGAAGGATGTCCCCGAACACCCACCAACGATGTTTTGTAGTAAGTGTAAACAACCATTTCACTTTAGAAGAGAGTGTCCAAAGAAGATGGGGAAAACGGAATTTATGGTGAAGGGAACCGATGAAAAAGGATGGGACGACATATGGTTTGCAAGTCTAACCTGTAAAGAACACGGATGTGGTGACAAAAATCAATACACTTTGTTTAGCAAATCATTTGGCATAGAAGGTTGTCCAACCGAGTATAGGAAAGAATATTTTAGAGGAAAAGGGACAGTGATCATCACGAGTGGAAACCATATTCACAAAATCAGATCTGTGTTTTACATACCCACTCTAAGAAGGAATGTCTTAAGTATAGAAAAATTGACATCCGAAGGCCTAGAGATCGAATTTGAAGGGGACGTGTGTTATATTAGAAGGCCGATTATCCAGAAGACAAGAAGAATTATCACATGTCTATTGTGTGATGGTGATGATCATTTTACGTTCAAATGTCCCAAGAGAAACAACTTAGTGCATAAACAGGAAACCGGAAGTGTAGGAAGCGCACATGAGGCGCAAAACAGAAGCAAAGCACAAGAATCATATGGAACCGGTTTAAAAGAAAGTCTTACTGATTTAGACAAGGAAAGGGCTTCGGTATTTAAAAACTTTGAATAGTTTTCGATCAATAAAGATAAGGCCGAAACCTTCATGGAACAAGGACCCATTTTGTTGTAACACCCCAACCGATGGCGGAATCATCGAGGTGTCACGTAGTGACGATTGTTCAAAAGCACATGGTACTTAAATGTAAATATTATTAAATGAAACCCAAAAATTGTCTTACAAGGAAATGGAAATACAAGGTCTTAAATGAAACATAAATAATGAAATAACTGCATAATAAAGCGCTAAAAGTATCTTGATCAAACTGCACCTGAAACATGTACAAAAATAGGTTTGGTCAACATAAGAAATGTTGGTGAGCATTCCTAGTTTTGATATATATAGTAGATTAAAAGTTATACAATTCAAGTGCAAGCTACAATGTGGATATGTAAACCATGTATCAAACAAATGAGCGAAATCAACCCTGTGACTGTATAATGTACTGTATGAACTGTAGTGTACTTATCCAACAAGTGGATAATAACTTAACAATGGCCACGGATTCTCCGATGAAAAAGGGGGAGAATCAACCTAGGCGGGTTGTCAATCCAAATAGCGCTATCCAATGTTAAGGTCGGCTTGTACCATGTTAATGATTTCACTAAGTACAAATGTAATCCACATGTAATGTCTAAGCATAAAGCACGTTGTAAACAATGCACATAGTACTAGAATTGTATTTGTAAAAATGTAAATTTGAATTGAACTTGTAATAATGTACATGAATCATCCCAAAAATGTATAAAAGTAAAAATGGGATAGGAATACTCACTGTTCACGTAGTAACTTGAAATTGGACTGGACAACGAAATATGAACTTGAGATTTCTCCCAAAAGATTAACCTAAAGTAATTGATAATGTGTAAGTGAAATAACTCTAGGATGCATGTATATCTAGGGCTTCGAATTGGGGATTACGTTTATTTGTGTAAATAAACAAATTGTTTATTAATTATGAGAAATTTAATAAATAAATGAATAAAAGTCTTTTAATGAAATTTGAATTTAGGATATACACAATAAAGTGTTTGAAGTATAGAAATAATTTTTTATAAAATTATTTCATTTAAAATAGATTTTTAAATCTATTTATTTATAAATAGTCATTAATTAACTTTAATATTTAAAAATACTAAAATTAAAGAATTCTTATTTTAAAAATCATATTTCTGTTCTAAATGATTAAAAATAATTTGTATAAAATTTTGGTGCAAAAATGATGAAAATTGGATTTGTTATGATTTAATTATGATTAAATCTATCAAAAATTGATTAAAAATATAAAATAAATGATTTTACTGAATTAAAAATTATTTCAGTAAAGTTTAACTTTAAATAAAGTCAGGATAAATTTTGGGGAAATTAGTAAAATTGTTTTGATGTATAAATGGATTTTTATAAATCTAATAGATTAAAAATGATTTAATTATAATAAATATTAAATAAATGAATTTCTGAAAAATAAAAATTATAAATGAAACTTTTATAACAGATTTAACAAATGTAATTTTTTTAGAATTTATAAAATAGTTTTGGTATTTTAAAAAAAATTTAAAAGATTTAAAAGGATTTAATAATTATATATATTTAATTGTTTGTATTTAAAAAGAAAAGAAAAGAAAAAGAAACAAAACCGGTCAGAGCCGGGACTCGAACCCGGGTGACCCCTGTTGTGAACCATGGTCACAACCACTTGGCCTAGGCCGGTGGTTGTGATCTTTCTGGGTTAGAAATAAATATATATAATATGCAAAAACAAGATTATCCCCAATTGAAGAACACGAGCCCTAGAATTTTCAATCAGGCAATCCAGGCAACATGAGCCCGATTAATTATAGGGCTTTTGTTGCTGGGTAGCCGATGAACAAAACCCATCAAGAATATAGAGCTTACAGTGTGTAATCGTGGGTAATTGACTGGTCAAAGACCAAAGTCAAACGTCGTGCAATAATGAGATCAACAGAGATTATTAGAACAATTGGAGGTTTAAGAAGATGAGTGAGCGAGTTGTGAAGCTGTTCCAAGGCTCAATTTATAGTGGGGATCAATAGGTTAGGTTAATTGGTAAGTTGACTCTGATTTAAATGTATACGCGTTCGAATTCAAAATTGGTCAATGGTCTGTTGTCAATTGACGTGTATAAGAGTTGTAATAGGCCGATAATTGCACTAATTTACCAAATATGAATCAATTATACGTTAATGGGACGGATTGATTATCATGGCAACCCACAGTTGACTTTCCTTGTCAACTGTGAGGTTTTGAAGGTGTATATTAATATAAAACGTGACCGGGTTATAACAGATACAAGGGTCCAGCCCAGATGGTTATGTTGGTGTGTAGCTGTGGCTTTGGCGCGGGTTCGAACCCCGGCCAAAGCATATATTTGTTTTTATTTTTTAAACAGCCAAAGGGGGGTTGGGCCTTGGGTGATGGGCTAGACATTTGGGTTTGGGTTGGGCTTGGAGGCTGTTGGGCTCCATCAGGTGGGCCTCAACATAATAATTATTATTATTATTATTATCCCATGTGATTTAAACGAACCCGGAATAACGTTCAAAAATAATAAAAATGCCACGTTTATTAATTGCGATAAAACGTACAGATAATTAAACGAATACAATGAAAAGTGACGGATGTCACAGCATCCCCTACTTTTAGAAATTTCGTCCCGAAATTCCTTTAAGTGGTAGTCTCTGGAAAGAGGTGAGGATACTTAGACATCATTTGGTCCTCACGCTCCCAAGTAAACTCTGGGCCTCGTTTGGATTCCCAACGAACTTTGACAATAGGAATTCGGCTTCGCTTAAGCGTCTTGACATCTCGATCCATAATCTCCACAGGTTTCTCTATGAAGCGCATCGATTCGTCAATCTGGATATCCTCTAAAGGAACATGGAGGTTATCTTCAGCCAAACACTTTTTGAGATTAGAAACATGAAACGTTGGATGAACATTATTGAGTTCCGGTGGTAAATCGAGCTTGTAAGCCACCTTCCCAACTCGTTCAAGGATTTTAAAAGGGCCTACGAATCGTGGTGCAAGTTTCCCTTTCTTTCCAAACCGAAATACACCCTTCCAAGGTGAAACCTTGAGAAGTACCATGTCCCCGACTTGGAATTCTAGAGGCTTGCGCCTTTGATCGGCATAGCTCTTTTGTCTGCTTCGAGCAATTTGTAAGTTCTCACGAATGCGATGAATTTTGTCTGTCGTTTCTTGTATTAGTTCGGGACCGGTGATTTGTGTTTCACCAACCTCGCTCCAACACACAGGGGAACGACATTTGCGACCGTAGAGTGCCTCAAATGGTGCCATGTTAATACTGGAATGGTAGCTGTTATTATACGAGAACTCAACCAAGGGTAGGTGCGTGTCCCAATTACCACCAAAGTCGATGATGCACGCTCGAAGCATATCCTCCAATGTTTGGATGGTTCGTTCAGTTTGGCCATCCGTCTGTGGGTGATAAGCCGTGCTAAGATTTAGTTGTGTACCAAGTGCGGACTGAAATGTCTGCCAAAAGCGAGAAGTAAACCAGCTGTCACGATCGGAAATAATGTCTAGAGGAATACCATGACGGCTGACAATCTCACTGATGTAAATCTTAGCCAGTTTCTCAGCTGTGTAGGTCTCACGAATGGGTAGGAAGTGAGCAGATTTGGTCAAACGATCGACAATAACCCAGATACTGTCATGCCCGCGAGTAGTGCGTGGAAGTTTTGTGATGAAGTCCATAGCAATGCTCTCCCACTTCCATACTGGTATTTCTGGTTGTACAAGTAAACCAGATGGACGTTGGTGCTCAGCTTTGACTTTAGAACAAGTAAGGCATTTAGCCACATAAAGGGCTATGTCCTTTTTCATACCGGGCCACCAATACAAAGTACGCAGATCCTGATACATCTTATCTGCACCAGGGTGAATGGAATAACGAGACTTATGGGACTCGTCCATGAGGAAGGTACGCAGGTTGTCACGATCAGGGATCCAAAGACGGTTCATGAAATAAAGTAAGCCATTTTTGGTTTCCAACTGATTTTCGGCTCCACACGACATTTCTTCGTACATGTTGCCCTCAGTAACAGAGATATGTTGGGCTTCAATGATGCGAAGTTTGATATCAGACTGGACCTGAGCACAATAAAGCTGGGCATGACCTTTACGACTAAGGGCATCGGCTACAACATTCGCTTTGCCAGGATGGTAGCGAATCTCGCAGTCGTAGTCATTTAACAACTCGACCCATCGTCGTTGTCGTATGTTCAGATCTTTCTGGTTGAAGATGTGTTGAAGACTCTTATGGTCAGTGAAGATCACACATTTTGTACCATATAAATAGTGACGCCAAATCTTAAGTGCGAAGACGACCGCTCCGAGCTCAAGATCATGGGTAGTGTAATTTTTCTCATGGTTTTTCAGTTGTCGTGATGCATATGCTATAACCTTGCCTCGTTGCATGAGAACACAACCAAGGCCTTGATTAGAGGCATCACAGTAAACCACGAAATCCTCACTGCCGTCCGGTAGGGTGAGAATTGGAGCATCACACAGTTTCTGCTTCAAAGTTTGGAATGCTTCTTCCTGACTGGGTCCCCATACATATGGTTTATCCTTATGGGTCAAGGAAGTGAGAGGTAAAGCAATCTTGGAAAAGTTGAGAATAAATCGACGATAATAACCCGCTAAGCCAAGAAAAGAGCGAACTTCCGTGGGAGACTTGGGTGTAATCCAATTCTTAACAGCCTCAATCTTAGCTGGATCCACGTGTATACCCTTATCACTGATAATGTGTCCCAAAAATTGAACCTCTTTAAGCCAGAATTCACACTTGGAGAATTTGGCATACAGTTGTTCATTCTCCAAAAGACCCAAAATTTGTCTAAGGTGTTGCTCGTGGGCTGATTTAGTCTTAGAGTAAATGAGAATGTCATCGATGAAAACAATTACGAACTTATCCAAGAAGGGTTTGCACACGCGATTCATGAGATCCATGAAGACAGCGGGTGCATTCGTTAGCCCAAAAGGCATAACCATAAACTCGTAATGCCCATAACGTGTACGGAAAGCTGTTTTTGGAATGTCGTCTTCATGGACTCGTAGTTGATGATATCCCGAACGAAGATCGATCTTTGAGAAACAAGTCGAACCTTGAAGTTGATCAAAGAGGTCATCAATGCGGGGTAAAGGGTACCGGTTTTTAATAGTGAGTTTATTCAACTCCCGGTAATCAATACACATACGGAAAGATCCATCCTTCTTCTTTACAAACAAAACTGGAGCTCCCCAAGGTGATGAACTGGGACGAATGAAACCCTTGTCTGCCAACTCTTGAAGTTGACTCGCAAGTTCTTGCATCTCGGAAGGTGCAAGGCGGTATGGAGATTTAGCAACGGGCGTAGCACCAGGTACAAGATCAATACGAAATTCGACAGGACGCACTGGTGGAAGTCCCGGTAAATCATCAGGAAAAACTTCGGGAAACTCACGAACAACAGGAACATCTTGAATACTCTTGTCTTTACTTTTCTTTTCCACAATATGGGCCAAGAAAGCTACGTATTTCTTGCGTAGATATTTCTGTGCTTGGGTGCAAGACATGAGTTTAAGACCACTGGATGGTTTCTCACCATAAACCTGTAAAAAGTCACCCGATGCAAGAGGAAACCGAATAAATTTCTCAAAGCAGACAACTTCGGCATGATGTTTAGAAAGCCAATCCATACCCACGATAACATCAAAGCTTCCCAATTTCATGGGTATAAGATCAATGGTGAAGTCATGTTCGTTAAGGCTAAGAGTACAACCCAGAATGATAGAATCGATTGAGATGGGTTTACCATCTGCGACCTCGACCGTGAAAGGCGCTCCTAATCTAGAGCGAGTGTGAGATAATAGAGGTTCGAATGCTAATGACACAAAACTTTTATCCGCACCAGTATCAAATAAAATTGAAGCATAACGACCATCAAGTAAAAACGTACCATTCACCACGTCATTAGTTTCCTGAGCTTCTGTTGCATTGATGTTGAAAGCTCGACCACGAGCCACTGGGTTTGCTGCATGGTTTGCTGGGACAAGTGCTGGACATTGGTTTCTGAAGTGGTTCGGATCACCACAATTGAAGCAAGCTCGACCATATGCTATAGGTTGTGGGTTTTGGCGAGCTGGTTGAGGGTTAACAGGTTGAGCATTAATAGGTTGAGGTCGAAACGTAGATCGACATGTGGCAGCTACATGACCATACCTACCACAGGTGGTACAGTGGCGGCAAGGAAAATTTGCGGGGTGATGGTACTGACAGGTGGCACACTTGGGTAAGTTTCCACTATAAACCTTCTTAGCAGGAGGAGCCTGAACCATTGGAGCCTGTGCTATTGGAGCCTGAGTTACTGGGGCCACAACAGCATAGTTTCTACCCTTGGCCTTCCGTTTCCTAGTGTTGGAACCGGTATTGTCTACAGCAACTCTTGATGATTCAGTAGTAGGGGTGGGGGTCTTCTCAGTTGATTTCTTGGTTCCTTTCCTAACCAAATTTCCCTTTTTGACGTGCTTGTCAGTCAAGGAGGCTGCGAGCTGAATGGCTTCTTCCACCGTAGTGGGTCTGCTTCCAGTGACTACATCTTGAATTAGGTCAGGCAGTCCCTCAATATACTTTTCGATTGCTCGAGAGACCGGGGTAACCATGTGTGGAACCAAAATACTGAGCTCATGATAACGAGTGTTGTATGCAAGATTTTCACCACTGTCCTGTTTTAACCCATGGAACTCTTCCTCTAGCTTCCTCATTTCATTCCTAGGGCAGAACTTGGCGATCATAAGTTCCTTGACCTCAGTCCAAGACAAGGATAGAGCAACGTCAGCGCCCCGATTACGCTTCTCACCATTCCACCAGGTCAATGCCCCCTTTTGAAGGACACTGGTAGCATAGCGAACGCGGAGGTTATCAGGACACTCGCTGTTCACGAAGGTACTTTCCATACTTTCAAACCATTGGAGGAGGCCAGTAGCACCCTCCTCTCCAGTAAACTTCGTGGGATTGCATGAGTTGAAGTGTTTGAAGGTACACCGAGTTTGAGTTGCACCCTCAGTATTGGTACTGTTGCTGTTCTGGGTTAACTCACTAACAAGATTCGGAATCACTGCAGCAATTTGCTCAGCGACAAGAGAAGCAAGACGACGATCAGAACGTTGTCCAGAGGCACGAACAGTGCGTTGGCTAGCATCACGGAGCATACGGCGAGCAGACATCTACAAGACAGTCAATGAAAAGTTATGAGATTAATAAATGTAAGTGTAATAGTGCATAAGAGTTATGATCACAAGATATCGTATGTGAAATAAAGGTATATCATTTGAAATACATATGTATAACATGTTTGGATTGCCCTTGTCTAGCTATAAAGCCCAACAAGAACGTTGACTTTTCAAAGAAATTGAGCCCAATGGTGATCAAAGAAGACATGCTTTAGCCTATAAGTGGACACTCACTCCAGGAATCCCCAGGTAAGCATAACAGGTCCGTAAATGGATTTATGCGCTATGCTTGCCTATGCCAGAAAACCCAGTGTACAGGCGTCCACCCTTCCAGATTGCACGTGTCCTTTTTCACACTCATTAAAGTTCAACAACTTTGAAGGAGCAAAATAAGAGTAGGCATTATGCCTAAGAGTGTCTTTATGAAAGGTACTGCTCCCGCTCCATGATGATGTAGTCTTTCCACTCCTTGTAGGACACCATCCTTATACGTCATGATGAAAGATGAGGAGAAAAGAGAAGAAAGGGAAAGATTAAGGAAGGAAAGTGAAGGGTAATGAGAGGGATGATAAATTAGGAAGTGTTGCACCTGAAAGTTGAAATTCGGTTATAGTCTAGGCTAAAAGGCATTCTAATAACCTAATTCCCTATAACCATGGCTCTGATACCAATCTGTAACACCCCAACCGATGGCGGAATCATCGAGGTGTCACGTAGTGACGATTGTTCAAAAGCACATGGTACTTAAATGTAAATATTATTAAATGAAACCCAAAAATTGTCTTACAAGGAAATGGAAATACAAGGTCTTAAATGAAACATAAATAATGAAATAACTGCATAATAAAGCGCTAAAAGTATCTTGATCAAACTGCACCTGAAACATGTACAAAAATAGGTTTGGTCAACATAAGAAATGTTGGTGAGCATTCCTAGTTTTGATATATATAGTAGATTAAAAGTTATACAATTCAAGTGCAAGCTACAATGTGGATATGTAAACCATGTATCAAACAAATGAGCGAAATCAACCCTGTGACTGTATAATGTACTGTATGAACTGTAGTGTACTTATCCAACAAGTGGATAATAACTTAACAATGGCCACGGATTCTCCGATGAAAAAGGGGGAGAATCAACCTAGGCGGGTTGTCAATCCAAATAGCGCTATCCAATGTTAAGGTCGGCTTGTACCATGTTAATGATTTCACTAAGTACAAATGTAATCCACATGTAATGTCTAAGCATAAAGCACGTTGTAAACAATGCACATAGTACTAGAATTGTATTTGTAAAAATGTAAATTTGAATTGAACTTGTAATAATGTACATGAATCATCCCAAAAATGTATAAAAGTAAAAATGGGATAGGAATACTCACTGTTCACGTAGTAACTTGAAATTGGACTGGACAACGAAATATGAACTTGAGATTTCTCCCAAAAGATTAACCTAAAGTAATTGATAATGTGTAAGTGAAATAACTCTAGGATGCATGTATATCTAGGGCTTCGAATTGGGGATTACGTTTATTTGTGTAAATAAACAAATTGTTTATTAATTATGAGAAATTTAATAAATAAATGAATAAAAGTCTTTTAATGAAATTTGAATTTAGGATATACACAATAAAGTGTTTGAAGTATAGAAATAATTTTTTATAAAATTATTTCATTTAAAATAGATTTTTAAATCTATTTATTTATAAATAGTCATTAATTAACTTTAATATTTAAAAATACTAAAATTAAAGAATTCTTATTTTAAAAATCATATTTCTGTTCTAAATGATTAAAAATAATTTGTATAAAATTTTGGTGCAAAAATGATGAAAATTGGATTTGTTATGATTTAATTATGATTAAATCTATCAAAAATTGATTAAAAATATAAAATAAATGATTTTACTGAATTAAAAATTATTTCAGTAAAGTTTAACTTTAAATAAAGTCAGGATAAATTTTGGGGAAATTAGTAAAATTGTTTTGATGTATAAATGGATTTTTATAAATCTAATAGATTAAAAATGATTTAATTATAATAAATATTAAATAAATGAATTTCTGAAAAATAAAAATTATAAATGAAACTTTTATAACAGATTTAACAAATGTAATTTTTTTAGAATTTATAAAATAGTTTTGGTATTTTAAAAAAAATTTAAAAGATTTAAAAGGATTTAATAATTATATATATTTAATTGTTTGTATTTAAAAAGAAAAGAAAAGAAAAAGAAACAAAACCGGTCAGAGCCGGGACTCGAACCCGGGTGACCCCTGTTGTGAACCATGGTCACAACCACTTGGCCTAGGCCGGTGGTTGTGATCTTTCTGGGTTAGAAATAAATATATATAATATGCAAAAACAAGATTATCCCCAATTGAAGAACACGAGCCCTAGAATTTTCAATCAGGCAATCCAGGCAACATGAGCCCGATTAATTATAGGGCTTTTGTTGCTGGGTAGCCGATGAACAAAACCCATCAAGAATATAGAGCTTACAGTGTGTAATCGTGGGTAATTGACTGGTCAAAGACCAAAGTCAAACGTCGTGCAATAATGAGATCAACAGAGATTATTAGAACAATTGGAGGTTTAAGAAGATGAGTGAGCGAGTTGTGAAGCTGTTCCAAGGCTCAATTTATAGTGGGGATCAATAGGTTAGGTTAATTGGTAAGTTGACTCTGATTTAAATGTATACGCGTTCGAATTCAAAATTGGTCAATGGTCTGTTGTCAATTGACGTGTATAAGAGTTGTAATAGGCCGATAATTGCACTAATTTACCAAATATGAATCAATTATACGTTAATGGGACGGATTGATTATCATGGCAACCCACAGTTGACTTTCCTTGTCAACTGTGAGGTTTTGAAGGTGTATATTAATATAAAACGTGACCGGGTTATAACAGATACAAGGGTCCAGCCCAGATGGTTATGTTGGTGTGTAGCTGTGGCTTTGGCGTGGGTTCGAACCCCGGCCAAAGCATATATTTGTTTTTATTTTTTAAACAGCCAAAGGGGGGTTGGGCCTTGGGTGATGGGCTAGACATTTGGGTTTGGGTTGGGCTTGGAGGCTGTTGGGCTCCATCAGGTGGGCCTCAACATAATAATTATTATTATTATTATTATCCCATGTGATTTAAACGAACCCGGAATAACGTTCAAAAATAATAAAAATGCCACGTTTATTAATTGCGATAAAACGTACAGATAATTAAACGAATACAATGAAAAGTGACGGATGTCACATTTGTATCCAACCCAAGGCACAAGATTGAATGATTGTGTTATGTTCATGGATTTAATCCATATCACTAAAACGGTTGAGAGATACAAACGAAAGTTCGTATTAGAATTCGAAAGAACCATCGAGTGGTTTATGCAAGACTTTCTTAAAATCAAGAACAAGGCACCAATGCCTCCAAGAGATGGATACAGATATCCAATTAAATTGTTAGATCTTTACACAAAGGTTCAAGTTTTCGGAGGTTATGATAAAGTGATGAATGATGACAATTGGGCAGTGGTTGCCATGTCAATGGGATACGGGAGAGGACTACCAAGTATAGTGATGAAAGACGAGATTGCAACGACCCTAAGACAAGTCTATGTCCGATACCTAGAGATGATGGAATGGTATAATTTAAAATACAAAGGAAGGGAAATGGTAGTTCAAGTCGATGAAGAAGATGCTTATGATCAAGGAAGAAGAAACGCCGAGTGGAAAGATAAAGACCTCCCACCAAAGAATGTATGCGCGTAGGATCGTCTAAACAACAAAGATAATGATCAAACAAGTTCAATTCAGGTGCGCAATCCCTGAATTGATCACAAAATGATAATAAAACTAGCAAAACGCAGAAATCATCATTAACATAATCATTTCATTCATTTAGATAATCAATTACACATTAAAACGTTGTTAATAATGATTAAACACGGTTACAGACTCAAAAGATAACATAGGGAGAAACACACACTGGGAGGGAAAACAAATGATCAAAAGTTACATTCAAAAAGTTGATTCAGCCTTATATACACCTGCACATTCGCCCAAATGACTTGATCGAATGTGCAGGTTCGACCGTTTATGGTGGGAGAACCAAGACACATACATAAGCAAAGTTACATTCGACCTCCATGTTTCACCTTCGACCGTTTAGTCTTCCTTCGACCATCCAGAAAGCCACCTTCGACCATTCGACCAGAAACAAAACATTTGTAATTAACAATCCAATAGCATTAATCGCAATATTGTTGATGCGTTTTGCGACTAAGGATTGGATATACAATAATTAACATATGTTAGTGATGGCCGAAGGTGTATCAGACTGGGCGAATGTAAATATGACTGGGCGAAGGTAGACAAGAAATGGGCGAAGGTAGTTTTGGACTGGACGAAGGAAGAATGGACAAGATCAGAAGACACATTCGACCACTTGATGTGGGCGAATGTGGGAAACACTCACATTCGACCAGTTGTAAGGGGCGAATGTGCAGTGCCTATATATAGATTTTGAGTTTTTGATAATGTAAGTGAGTTGTCATTTGTGTCCAGGTTCAGATCAGGTTTATAGGTGTTTTTGAGAGATTATCTGTGTGATCTAGATTAACATAAACTCATTGTAAATGCTTTTTGAATGAAAGTTAATCTATGAAAATGATATTGAAAATGATCTTGATTGTGTCGTGATTTGTGTTTTATCAATTTGTTCAGATCTAGGGTTTCCGCACCTAGATTTGTGACTTGTATGATCGTGTAATCCTGTTTTAGCTAAAATCCAACGCTCACAAAGTGGTATCAGAGCCTAGAGGCTCATACAACAACAAATTTGATAAGATCAGAGCTGATTTGGACATGTTTTTGACAAAATATCATCTGTTTTTACATAAACTTTGTTTTTAAGAGTTTTTGATCGATTTAAAGGTGAATTTGTGGTCGAATTCAAGTTTTCCAAGACTTAAAGTTGTTCCAAATCAATTCCGAAACATAACCTGATTGAGATCATTCAAATCCATGAACTTTTGAAAATCTGAGATCAGAATAACCGTTTTTCAAACAATAACCGTTTTTCAAAAATGAGATCTGCTAGTTTTGGGCGAACCTGGAACCTGGACTGAGTGTTGTGGTCGAACCTGATAAAAAGTGGGCGAACCTGAGTTTTTGAGTGGACGAACCTGAAAATTTGTTTAGAATTTTTCACATTCGGGTAGAAATTTCCACATTCGACCGTTACTGTTTGGACGAAAGTGGAAAAGTGCTAGTTTGATTTACATTCTGATCAAAGACTACCTTCGGTTGTTACTGTGTGGACGAAAGTAGAACCAGTTTGGACGAGAGTGAGAAATTTTGGAGGAACTTAGAATAATTGGGACGAACCAAGTCAATTTTGGGCGAACCTAGGATTTTTGCTGAAAAATTTTTCTAAGTGTTGAGATTTTCAGATTGTGATCATGTGGCGTTTTCAAACTACTTCGGGATCAGCACCAACACAACCACAACAGCAGACAATGGACCCATGGACAGTGGCAGCGCAAAAGACAAACACACAGTCCTCACAACCACATAACTACATGACAACAACGAACACGATGCCTCAAAGTGTAGCACATCCGGCACTACAATCAGATTACTGGGGAGTAGCTGCAGCGGCGGTAAATACTCAAACCACTAATGCTATTTCTACTTTGATTAAGGATTTGTCTACAGGTAGTGGAACTCGGCCACCGAAGCTCATGGATATGCAAGAGTATAACCAGTGGCACACCATGTTCAAGATCCATCTGGAAGGCATGGGAGTTGAAGGAGCAGTGGCATGGAGCATGATTGTCAAAGGATACACAGCACCAATTCTGGAGAACACAGGTGAGATGATTCCTCTGGAAAGCTTGACTGAGGACGAAAAGAAGAAATATGTGGTAGAGAAGAAGGCGTTCTCTCAACTGACACAGGCAATCACAAGTGACCTGTTGCATCAGTTTGGGACATGTACTACATCAAAGCAGCTTTGGGATAAGCTGAAGAGGAAGCATGATGGTAACGAGAAGACCAGGAGTCTGAGAATGGAGGAATTGGTTAAAGAGTTTGAGAATTTTTCTTTCATTAATAATGAAACTTTGAAAGAACTAACTCCGAGATATATGCATTTATTGTCTGAATTGTCTAGTTATGGTGTACAGATTCCAATGACTAAGCAGGTGGATAAGTTTGCAGATGCTTTACCACCACAATGGGATCAGCATGTGGAGGTACTCAGAGAGAAGGATGCTTATCAATTCTGGACCATTTCAGAGTTTATCGAAAAGCTGGAGAACAAAGAGTTGGAGGATAGGAGGAAAGCTAGAAGGTCACAGATTCCTCAGAATCCCAGTTTGTATTTTGGAGGCACTTCAGTTCCAACTGGAAACTCGAGCTCTGGAAGCGTTGCATCACATGTTGCATGTATTTCCAATGTCATGGATTCATCAAAACCAACCACCAACTACACACCACCACAATACAATTCCTACTCACAACCATCATACACACCACCACAATATAATTCCTACATTTCACCAATATCTCCAATGCAACAAGCAAGTTTTTACACCGCTAACCAATCACAACAACCAGTAAACCAAGTTACTCAACATAAACAACAACCGGTGGTTTTAGATACATCTAACTTGGGAAATGTGACTGTGGAGGTTGCTCAGCAACACATTGCATTAGTCTCAGCAATGGTTTCATCCTACAATGGGTTGGTTGCTAGTCAGATTGGAAACAACAACTTAACCAACGAAGACTACGCACAGATAGACAAGGAAGAGATGGAACTCATTGACATTCAATGGGCTTTTGCGAGTATAATGAGGAGAGCAACAGAGTTCATCGAGAAAACTGGAAGGACTGACTTGGCAACTTCTCCCAACACAACCTATGGTTTTAACAAGGAGAAGGTTACGTGTTTTAATTGTGGAGAGAAAGGACACTTCAAAAGGGAATGCACCCAGCCACCTAAACAAGGTAATCGAAACCCTTTCAATGCAAATTACCAGAACCGTCAACAAAACCAAGTTTCTTACCAAAATAACAACAACTACCAAAACCGAAACTTTAACAACCAAAACAGACAACCAAACACTCAACACCAGATTCAAAACCAATCTCCTAATCACACAAACCGAACAGTTGTACCTATCACTACACCCAATGAGACACAACAAAATGCGAGTCAGAACCAAGCTTTGGTGACTCAACAGGATGAGAGGTTTGACTGGTCGGGTATGCAAATAGGAGTTGAGGAAGTGACTACTGGTGGGAATGTGGCATGTGTTGCCTATCAGGTTGATATGGAAGAGTCGGTGGCAGTTGATGAGAAGAAAGAAACTGAGGAGAGTGAAAGTGATGATTCTGAGACTGAGATGGAAGTGGAGAGTGAACTTGTTGAGGTTAAAGCTGAGGAAAAGAGTTCTGGAATGGTGATTGATTCAGTTTCTGATGTTCCCGAGGAGTGTAGATCAGTTTATTCAGATTCTGAGAGCGAATCAGACACAGAGGCAAGTGTTGATTCTTTAGATGATGATATTGACCAGTTGCTGGCAGAAGCTGACTTTTTGATGACGAGGAAGTCGTGCATAGCTGATGATGCTTTCACCAAGATCGACTACTCCAAGTTTTTCACTGGAAAGGAAGCTCATTTTGCGTTGATGGCAATGACCGAACCGCCAAAACCTGTAAGTTCTGAATCTAGCACTGATGTTATGAGTGATAAATACTGTGGAACATGTGATAGATTGACAGAGGAGAATAAACAACTCCGAATTTCACGAGATAGTGCTATCTTGAACTGTCAATCTACTCGCAAAGAGTTGAATGCTTTTAACAAAGTATTAGATGGCTATAAAAAGGACATTTCCGACTTGAAAAATACTTTGTCATTGAAACAATTGGCCATAAATAACTATATCAATGAAATTGAAAACACCAAGTTGGAAATGGCAGCCATAAAATGCTTTGCTGAAAAGGTTAACAAGAAGTTGGAAAGTTATAAGAATGTTGCTTATGTGGTAGATCATATCATTGATGATAACACCACCAATTACAAGTCTGTACCATCTCCGGTTCTTTTTGAAAACCATAACTATCACCAAGTTATACCGGAGAGTTCGGTAAAATCAGACTCGTCATCGGAAAAGGAATCTAATACCTCGAGTATTGGTGATCCATATTCCGATGTGAGACCGATTTTGGGCTTGAACAATGAGGGTGTTTATGCTGAGAGTGATAGTTCAGACTCAGAAAATGATGATACTGGTAGTGATCAATCTTTTAATGAATGTGAGATTCCAAAAGAAAATCACATCATTACTACTGAACCAGTGTCACCATCTGATCATGTTCATCCGATGGCAAATGCTAATCGTGATAAAAAGTCTGAAAAAGTTGATGTTAAGAAAGATAATGTTGTTAAGAATGAGGTCAAAAAGAATGAGCTGAATGAATCAAGTGATAAACCGGTTAAAGTGTTTTATCGGATGGAAGGATCCGATAAAATCATTTCTGATGAGGAATTTCCGATTAAAAATGTTAACTATTCTAAACTTGATAAAATCTGGCAAGAAAGCACAATATGGTTTCCAAAACATGAAAGAACCAATGAAATTCCACCAGAAATTTTAAAGAAACTGTTTTCAGAAGTTCCTCAAGAACCAAAAATCCATGTCACTGAGTTCATTCGACCAAATGATAAAGCAAATGGTTTTCATGAGCCTTCTTACTCGAAAGGACCACTTCCTGAGAGTTTAAGAAATCAACAGTATAATGATCAATTTCCTGTCAGATCATTTGCTTCACCAAATGCTCATTATGTGTTTGAGGAATATAGAAAATTCTTTAAATGTGGAGAACGCGGGCATTTACTTGCTCAGTGTCCATATGTAAGGCACAAAAGACATGAGGTTGAGGTTAAGAATTCCATGAAAAAGCCGATTGATCATTATGTTCCACCACATAGACGGGCTGTTCCTCAACAACAACAATTTTATAATCAAAACAATTTTCAAATGAGGAACAACCGTCCATTTCAATATGATCGAAGGAATCGGATTGCAATGGAACAATCTTGGAGAAAACCTGCGGTGAACACAACAGCTGATAGACAAAAGGTTCCACAAAAACCAATTGTCAAGTCAAATGTTGGACCTAAGTCTGTTAATTCAGATAAGGTTGCTAAGAAAGTTACTTTTAGTAACAGTGTTCAGAAACCTATTGAGAAACCAAAATCTCAAATTCGTATTCTCAAAAGGTCTGAACAATCTTGGACACCTAATGGTACTCCAGGAGCTTCTACTTCAAAGGTGAGTGAGAAAAATGACACTGTTTTGAAAAATCAGAAAACGGTTGATTCAAAACAAAAAGTTGTTGAAAAAGTCATTGAGGATGTTTCTTTGAAATCAAATGTTCAAAGGCCCAAGACTCAGGCTTGGGTCCCCCGAAAGAACTAAATGTTTACTTTTTGTGTGCAGGGAGCTTCAGTTGGCCCTATTAGCAGTCTCTGGATTGTTGATAGTGGAGCTTCAAGCCACATGACGGGGGATTTGGCGTTGCTGTTTGATGTGAAGAATATTAATGGAGGATATGTCGCGTTCGCGGGTAATAAAGGAGGTTATATTACGATGGAAGGAAGCGTGAGTAACGGGATTGTGACTTTCGAGCGGATTTCTTATGTCAAGCAGATAGACTATAATCTGTTGAGCGTCAGTCAAATATGCGATAAACAATTTTCTGTGCATTTTGATGACAAATCTTGCTATATTCTAAAACCGGGCTTCAAAATTCCAAAGGAGTGGGTTATGTTGATGGCACCTCGAGTCAACAATCTTTATATTCTTGATATGTCCAAGGCGATGACATCACAGGGGCAGATAACATGCTTTCTATCCAAGGCGACCGAAAAAGAATCAATAATGTGGCACCGCAGAATGGGGCACATTCATCTGAGGAAAATGAATCAGTTAGTGAGAAATGGACTTGTCGATGGAGTAAACGTGAAACATTTCCATCTGAACGACAAGTGTGTGAGCTGCATGAAAGGAAAACAACACAAACAGTCCCATAAAGTGAAGAAAGTTAACTCTGTTGAGATGCCGCTTGAGCGATTGCACATGGACCTTTTTGGACCGGTCAAACGCAAAAGTCATCTTGGAGAGCTTTATTGTTTAGTCGTCACTGATGACTATTCACGATTCTCATGGGTGATGTGTTTGAAGAACAAAAGCGACACCTTTACCAACCTACAAGTTCTGTTCACTCGACTGGAGAATATCTACAATTTGAAGATAAAAAGAATCAGGAGTGACAACGGGACGGAGTTCAAAAATGCAAAGATGGATGAACTTTGTGAAAGCAAAGGGATTCATCATGAATATTCGGCTCCGTATACCCCGCAACAGAACGGTGTTGCTGAAAGAAAGAATAGGACTCTGATTGAGGCTGCTAGAACAATGCTCGCTGACTCAAATCTTCCAGTAATGTTCTGGAATGAGGCGATTTATGCAGCAAACTATACATTAAATCGGGTTTTGACAGTGAAGAAGTTTGGAAAAACATCTTATGAGCTGTTACACCGACGAAAGCCCAATTTATAGTATCTAGAACCATTTGGGGCGCCATGTACGATGTTGAATCCAAGCGAGAAGTTTAGTCCTAAAGCTGAGGAGGGATATTTTGTTGGATATGCAACCCCGCTCAAACGGGTATTCAACAAGAGAACTCGTCAAGTGGAGGATTGGGCTAACGTGGAAGTTCAACGATACACTCAAAATTTGCAAGGCACGGGCCCTGATTGGATGTTTGATTACAAAGATTTCTTTGAATCATTCAACCTAGATAGCTTGGTTGAAGAAGCTGTTATCAGATTACTTTACGAGTGTGAAAACGCGGCAACTTCACCGTTGATGCGTCCAATCACTGTAAACCCCCCACCAGCTTCTAATGATACCAGTTCTCCTACACAAGAAGAAGAGTTGTTTCAAGAAGCTTCAACTTCATTAGACACTTCAGAATCTGAAGATGAACAATTTGAAGAAGCTGCTCTTGAAAATGCAGAAGACTTAGAAGAGCAAACTGTGAACCCAACTCCAAATCCAGATGTTGCTTCATCATCTAACACGGGTCATGATCAGGATGCGGTAGAGAACTTGACTGCTCAGACGGCAGTGATTGTACCTGTTAATCCGGAATCTCGGATTCATCGTATTCACCCGCTGGAGCAAGTTATCGGTGATCCTGGTAGTGGAGTGATGACCAGAGGGCAGCTTAAAAGCGTTAATTCGCCAGAGAGTTTTGGTGCTTTAGCATTGTATGCCAAAATTCAGAAATCTGGTAGCCAAAATGATTGGTCGTTTGCATGTTATGTGTCGCAGGTAGAGCCAAGGACATACAAAGACGCTTTGAATGAAGATGCCTGGGTTGAGGCAATGCAGGAGGAGTTATTGCAATTCCAGAAATTGGGAGTCTGGACGCTCACAGATTTGCCGCCGGGAAGAAAGAAAATAGGCACTAAGTGGGTGTTTAAGTGCAAAAAGGATGATCGTGGAGTTATTGTAAGGAACAAAGCCAGATTGGTTGTGCAGGGTTTCCATCAAATCGAAGGAATTGATTATAACGAAATCTATGCACCAGTAGCACGAATTGAAGCTATTCGGATGTTCCTTGCGTTTGCTTCGTATAAGAAATTCAAAGTCTATCAAATGGACGTCAAGAGCGCATTTTTGTACGGTAAAGTCAAGGAGGAGGTTTATGTCGGGCAGCCACCAGGCTTTGAGGACCCAATCCACCGGGACAAGGTCTACGTGCTGAACAAAGCTTTATATGGTTTGCACCAGGCTCCAAGACAGTGGTACGAGGAGCTAAGTACATACCTCATCTCCAAAGGATTCAAGCGCGGCCTCGTCGATTGCACCCTCTTTACGAAGAAGACGGCAGATGACTTGCTTCTAGTACAGATTTACGTTGATGATATTATATTTGGTTCAACTAACGAACTCTTGTGCAGGGAATTTGAAACTGTTATGCAGGAGAAGTTCGAAATGAGCGCTATGGGGGAAATGCAGTTTTTCCTCGGCTTACAGGTGGATCAAAGACCCGACGGGATCTTCATTCACCAGACGAAATATGTAGCCGACATCTTGAGCCGATTCCAGATGGAGGACTCTAAGCCGATGGATACCCCGATTCAACCCAATCACGGGATTGGAGTGGACGCTAAGGGGGAGCTGACAGACCCATTTACATACAGAGCAATCATCGGATCTCTGATGTATTTGACAGCGTCTCGACCAGATATTATGTATGCAACGTGTCTCTGTGCTCGCTATCAATCGAAGCCGAAACAAAGTCATCTGACGGCGGTCAAGCGTATCCTTCGATATCTGAAGGGTTGTCCATCAAAAGGACTTTGGTACCCTAATGATGATGATTTTGATTTTATTGCTTTTAGTGATGCAGATTGGGGCGGCTGTGACAAAGACAGCAAATCAACAACAGCTGGTTGCCAGTTTTTAGGGAGCAGGTTAATTACCTGGCAATGCAAGAAACAGACTTCCGTCGCACTGTCTACATGTGAAGCCGAGTACATTTCAGCCTCGAGTTGCTGTTCGCAAGTGCTCTGGATCCAACAACAGATGGTCGATTACGGTTTGCAGTTTCTTAAAACCCCTATACACTGTGACAATGAAGCCGCAATTGCATTAACTAAAAATACTGAAAATCATTCTAAAGCTAAACATATCCGGATTAAATATCATTTTATCCGTGATTGTTACGCTAAGGAATTGATTGACATGGTCAAAATCCATACTGACTACCAACGTGCAGATTTGTTTACAAAAGCGTTTGACAGATCCCGCTTTGAATATCTTTTGAAAGTAAACAATATAAAGGAAAAACAGGACTAATCGGCTCCTCGGTTTATCATTTTTCGTTTTTAGTTTTAGTTTTACATTTTTGCTAATTGGGAATTTCTCTTTGCTAATTGGGAATTTCTCTTTACTATCATAATCCTCAAAGAAGTTGATGCTTTCGAGGGGGTTGTTTAATCCTCAAAGAAGTTGATGCTTTCAAGTGGATTGTTTCTTTCAAAATTTTTTTGTTTTGTTTTTCAGAAAAATTAAAAACCCAAAAATATATTCTTTATTTTAGGGGGAGTCATTTTATCAGAAAAACCAAAAACATTGAAAAATTTTCAAAATACCTAAAAATTAGAAAAACCCAAAATGATTTCCTGGATAAAAAGAGGAAATGATAGTACATCAGTGGGGATCTGACACAGGCTAAAGAATTGTATAGTTTAATGAGACGTATGTTGATTACGTATGATATGCTGATAGGCTTCGTAGACAATATATTGCGTGCATTAGTGATACAAACATAACAATCTACGCGTTTGTGGATGAACACCTCATGGGCATATGGTCTTAGTACCGTAATTTCGTTTGATAGGGTGTTTGTACAAAACTCGGAGGTTTAGGGTCGTTATGTTATTAGTTGTCTGGGGATAGCCTATCTGATCTTCTGCTGTAAGTCATTACGGACCTAGATCAGACAGGATGTCTTTATAAAAGAGCTTTATGCCAAATCCTAAAGTTACCGAATTGAGGAACTTTCCATGTTATACGATGATCAAAGATTATCTATAATATCGTATTGATCATTGATGCAAATCATGATTAATATCAGTCCTCAACCTGGTATGGTGCATATGTTACTTTGCTGCATTAATTTGCTGACCTGTATACCTCTATGCATTATATCTTGTACAATTACAGACAACGAAAGCATAATCACGCTTTACAATGAGTCTTTGTGCAAATTACTTCTTGATACGGGAGTATGTCGTGTGTGTGGGAACCACAATGTGTTAGTCTAATACATATAATTAGTATCATTTTAAAGCATTGCGTAATTGTCTGCATGTGAGCTTATGTGGACAACAATATCAGCAATTGCCGTGTCACATATTGTTTCTAATGATAATATTGAAACAGATCAACGCTGTGTTCAGATTTCTCAGAAAACTGATATGATCCTCTTACCGGAAATCACAAAATGTTTACTGTTTTCATTTACTTTGATGCATTTTACTTTGTCGCATTTTACTTTTATTGTCAAAAAGATACAAAATCCAAAAAGATTTTAGGTGTGTTTTGATAAAAATTTCAGAAAATCCAAAAAGATTTGCATTTCTGCTTTATTTTTGATATCCGGGGATGCTTGATGGTCAATTTCTGAGATTTGATAACACCATCTGGACTTTGTAACATTCAAAATGTGAAAATTTGAGTTTTGGAAGTTTAACGGATTGAAAAATGTTGAACGGGATTCGAATTCGTGATTTGGCGAAATTTTCAGATTTTTCCATTTCACATTCGCCCCTTAAATGGGTCGAATGTGGAAAAATCATCACACTCGACCGTTTTGTTTTTGGGCGAAGGTGGAAATTTTCACTTCCGGGTGTATTTTCCACTTCCGGGTACAAGTTTCACCTTCGGGTCTTTAAATAGGGGCGAAGGTGGAATGTTTCTACATTCGTGTCATTAATTTGGGGCGAATGTGGATTTAACCCACATTCGTCCACTTCAAACGGGCGAACGTGGACCTCTATAAAAAAAAGCTTTTCACCTTCGACTTCTCATTCTGATATTTTTTTTAAACATTCATCATAACCAGACCTTGTTGCTTGTGACTTTTGTGATCCCTTGATTTGTTTCCTAGTTCTTTCTGATCAATTTGATACAATTTTCACAGGTATTGGACTGTTAATCTGCACAGATTCATCGTGTTTATCATCGGACCTAGGGTTTCACAGTTCATGGTCTTCGAGTCTGTTTTAATTGTTGTTTTTGATAGCATTTCATTCCACATAAGTTTTAGGGGGAGATATAATGAGGAATTAGTGTTTAACATAGTTAAATTGTTTGAATGAGTGATTGAACATTGTTAAACCTAATTCACTTTTAAAAACTGATGTAGAATGAAATAAATGGACAATTGATGTTAAACGAGTGTTAGTCGGACATGTTAGTACATTTTAGGATCAAAATTACAAGTTAAAACAAACAATGGCAAAAATTTAAATTTTGGGGGTAAATATTTCACATTCGGTTGTTATAAAACGGGCGAAAGTGGAATGAGTTGGGCGAATGAACAACAAAATGGACGAATGTGGCTTCTAATCAAGATCATGTTCACTTTCGTCCATATATTTTCACATTCGACCACATATTCTCACATTCGACCATTTTAAAATGGGCGAATGTGCAGATCAGTTTGACCAAAAATTTTTATAATTTTGTCGTTTTTGTGTTTTGACGTGTTTTTATTGATTTTCATGTGCAGATGGATGAACAACCCGAGAATATTGAATCACCAGCAGTGAATGTTGAAACTCCAGCTGAGATCACAGTTCAAGATCCAGTACCAGTAGCTGAAACATCTGTTCCTAGCAGTTGGCCTTTTGAACGATCGCACAACTGTTGCGCTTATCTAGGAGACGTTGAGAAGAACACAGAGTTTACAGGAATTATAGAGTTTCTGAAGAGGAGCAGGATTGTTCATGCTCTAGCCACACCAACTATCATATATAAAGACATCATTGAAGATTTTTATCAGAATGCGAAATATGATTACTGGGAGAATCAGACGATAATCAAGAGCAAGATTCAGGAGATGGAGATGTTCTTGACTGAAGCTGATATTCGGGAGGCGTTACAGATTAAGTTCGAAGATAGTGAAGATCCCAGGGAGTTATCGTGGACAGAACAGAAGGCGTGCTTCTTAAGAATGAAATACAAAGGTCCAATCACTGACGGATCTATGTATAAGGGGAAGCTGGGAGTGCAGTACAAGTATTTTGCTCATGTTCTTATTCATGTCTTTAGATGTGTGAGTGGTGGTTATGACGTGATGAGAAGGAGTTTGAGTTCATTAATGGTTGCGTTGACACTCAACAAACCATTTAATGTTTCTGGGATGATTTTTGACCACATGCTGGAGATGCTGAAGGGAATGAAGAATAAGAAGTTCATGTTGTATCCGAGGTTTCTGATGATGATCTTTGACTATAAGTATCCAATGCTGAAAAAGGATCCGACAATGATCCTAGGTCAAGATCACATGAATATTAGAACCTTGATGAGGATGAAAGGTTACAAAGGTGTGCCTGATAGTGAGAAGCCACCTAACAGGAGATTATTTGGTGCTTTGGTTCGTCCGGATTACACTGATCCTGGCAAGAACAAAGCAAGGCATGATGATAGTGACTCGGACAACGATGATCCCTTAGTGTATGTTGATTCAAGCACTAAGCGGAAACGTCAAGTAGTCAATCCTGGAGCCAAAGGGAAGGGCAAGGGAAAGGCTATAGATCAGGGAAGCACTAAGCAACAAGTAGCTAGAAAGAAATCGACGGCGAAGAAAGGATCGGGTTTGGTGGATGAAGAGTCTGTAGATTCAGAAGAGACTGAGGTTGATGAACAGTGGGATTCTGATGATGAGAATGTGAGGACCACCAAACGTAAGGCCACTATGGTTGGTGAGTCTGAATCCTTGAATCAGTCGATAGAAGAAGCTGAGAGAAGAAAGAAATCATTTGAAGATGAAGGTTTAGGTGTTGACCTAGCTGAGCTGAGTGTTGGAGAAACTGTAGTTGTGAATTTGCCAAAGAAAACAAAGAAACAAAAGACTATGGCAAAGAAGTCAAGTGTGAAAGAATTGAGAGAGAAAGAATTGGCTCAGTTGTTGAAGGGAAAGAGATTACCTGATGCTGGTACACCTTCTAAGCTATCTTCACCAGTTGCCAAGAAGCAGAAGAAAGCGAAAGAGGCAGAGACTTTACCAATCGATCAGTTCAATATCGATATGGATAAAGTGCTCGATATGTTTAGAAAGCCTCAGAAAGAGAAAGTTGTTGAAGTTGAGCCATCCAGATCAAAGTCAAAGAAAGTGACTGTGGATGATGATGTTATGAAACAGGTTAATAAGAAGATGGAGGACATGATGAAGATGTTGGTTGCTCAACAAGCTGAGATTGCTAAGTTCAAGCAGAATGAGGAGAAGATGCTCCAGATTGTGGTTGCTTCGAAATCTAATCAGGATGATATAAATGATAAGATTAAGTTGATTGAAGCAAAGAATGAGAAGCTTGAAAGAAAATGTGAAAGAAACAAGAGCAAAATCAAACTGATTAAAGCTGATAACAAAGAATTAAAGAAGGAAAACAAACGCCTTTGTGGTTTGATTGAAGAGCTTTATAGCAGAGCACCCCAGTTGAAAGAGGGTGAAGAAGATGAAGAAGAAGATGAACAGAAAGTTGATTATGAGTATTCTGAATCTGAGAAAGAAGAAGATGATGATGAGGATGATGATGGATCGGATAAAAGCGATGATGATAATGATGATGATGATGACAATAATGATGATGATGATGATGGTACTGAAGGTACAGGGAAAAAGCAAGGTGATGAGTTTAGCAGTGGAAGTGATCATGATGGAGGAGATGATACTTCTAGATTTAGTTATGAGAAGAGAACACCACAGAAGAAGAAAGATACTGGAGAATCGAGTTCCAAGAAGAAAGGTGGGAATGTTGATTCGGATGAAAGTATTTTCTGGAACGAGAAGGTGAGATCTCTGTCTGATGATGCTAAACAGATATATAAGAATATGTTGGAAAAGAGAGAGTGGACCATTGAGTTCACAGGATGCTTTGCTGAAATATTCCAGACTGATGATTTGAGATATGAGTTGGAATATGAAGATCCAGATCTTGAAGAAGGGGAATTACCTGCATCTGTGGCGAAAGAAATACTAGATAGTCTCGCACAGAGGGTAGGAAAGACGTTTGAGGAGTTTATGATGGATGAATCGATTCCTGATATTCCTGAAAAGGATATGGGAAGTCATTCGGATGATGTGCATACTCCAGAGAACAATGAAGTTGAAGTAGAAGATATTACTCATGAAGAGTTTCCACAGTATTTCAGACAAGATGATGAGAATGAAGTATTTCCTGACTTCACTGAGATACCAAATAAGTCAGCGAAACAGAAAGCAAAGAAAAGGAGTGAAGAGTTTGTTGAAAAGGTGTTTGGTAATGAAAAGAAAGATTCTTCTAACCAGTCTGATGAGTTGAAGAATTATATGAAGAAGTTGAAGGAAATGGATGAGAACCGACCTAAGCCTGAAGCTCAAGGTAACTTTTATCGATTTCATAATGCCAAGTTCAAAGGCAGAGCTCTCGGGTGGACTTACTTAGGCAGATTGAAGTGTATTGCTGCAAAATGGGAAACCGGAATTCTGTACTTCAACAGATTCTGTGACTTGCTTACTCTACCGTACTGGGCGGTGAGAGACTTATGCAGATTCCCAATGTCAGGTGCCGAGGTAAATGGATCGCATGTCGGTTGGTGCGCAGACAAATTGGTTTGGGAAAGTCGTACGAGATGGAACAGGTTCAAGCCTCAATATCCCCGTAGAAAAGAGCATAGGGATATTGATCCACAAACCAATATGAAGCGTGTTACTCTGATTTATAAAGCACCTAATGTGATGAGGAAGATACCGTTGATGCCAATGCCACAGCATTTTAGTGCTGATTTCATCTTTTGGTATTACGATTGGAGGAAGGCAGAAGCAGTGATTGTGTTGAGGGATGGAAAGGATAAATACAAGCATGTTCATGTATTTGATCCTATGTGGCTGATTAATTGCACATTCGAAGACATCATCATGTTGTTCTATAATCCGATCTACTATGAACCCAATGACTTTGCTCAAGCGAGAAAGTATACTCAAGTTGTTGGAGTGTGTTTTGCGTATGATATAAATGCAGGAAGCAACTTGGAGGGTAAACTTGGCAAGACTGTGAAGATGGCCAATGTGTCAAAGCCTGTGAAGAAAACATTCGAGCCGCCAATGACTTCTGAGCAGAAGAAGCAGCTCAGAATCAAACTGATGAACAAGACGATGGACTATCAGAGAAAACTATCCAATCAATAGTCGAGGGGGAGTTTGTTGATGCGTTTTGCGACTAAGGATTGGATATACAATAATTAACATATGTTAGTGATGGCCGAAGGTGTATCAGACTGGGCGAATGTAAATATGACTGGGCGAAGGTAGACAAGAAATGGGCGAAGGTAGTTTTGGACTGGACGAAGGAAGAATGGACAAGATCAGAAGACACATTCGACCACTTGATGTGGGCGAATGTGGGAAACACTCACATTCGACCAGTTGTAAGGGGCGAATGTGCAGTGCCTATATATAGATTTTGAGTTTTTGATAATGTAAGTGAGTTGTCATTTGTGTCCAGGTTCAGATCAGGTTTATAGGTGTTTTTGAGAGATTATCTGTGTGATCTAGATTAACATAAACTCATTGTAAATGCTTTTTGAATGAAAGTTAATCTATGAAAATGATATTGAAAATGATCTTGATTGTGTCGTGATTTGTGTTTTATCAATTTGTTCAGAACTAGGGTTTCCGCACCTAGATTTGTGACTTGTATGATCGTGTAATCCTGTTTTAGCTAAAATCCAACGCTCACAAATATGTGTATCTACAAACTCCCTCTCGACTATTGCTTGGATTGCTTGAGTCTTCGCTCTTGGTCCATCGCCTTGTTCATCAGTTTGATACGCAATAACGTCTTTTGTTCCTTTGTCATTACTGGTTCATGAGTTTGTTTTGGTTTCTTCTTTTTAACATCCTGAACTTTTACAAACTTCCCCAGTTTCTTATCGAAGTCACACCCAGCATTCACATCCCATGCAAAGTATAAGAATACCACACGTTGGTATTTGCTTGCCTGTTCACTATCTTTCGCTTCACAGTAAATTGGATTATAATACAACATGATGATATCTTCATGCGAGCAGTTGATTAACCACATAGGGTCAAAAATGTGAATCTTCTTGAAATCCTTTGCACCATCCTTCAAAACGATAATAGCTTCTGCAGTCTTCCAATCGTAATACCACCACATGAAATCTTTTGAAAAGTGTTGTGGTATTTGCATCAAAGGAATATGTTTCAACACTTTCGGTGGTTTATACTTCAAAGTAACCTTGGGCATCCCCGTAATATCATCCTTCTCTTTTTTATGGACTATCCTCTTAGGATACTATGGGGTAAACACGTCCCATTTTGTACTGCTCTCTCTGGCCATCCTATCTGCAAAGTAACCAACCAGATGGTTGTTCACTGAAGCACCTGACAACTCATGTCTGCAGATATCTCTAACAGCCCAGTATGGTAGTGTCTTGATATCATGAAATCTGTCAAAATACAGAATTCCTTTCTCCCATTTCACCGCGACACATTTCAGCTGTCTCAAGTACTTCCAGCCGAGAGCCTTCCCTTTAATCAAATCATTATGAAATTTGTAGAAGCTACCTTGAACTTCAATCTTTGGACGGTTAGCTTCTTTTTCTTTAAGCTTCCTCAGTAATTCTTTCAAAGCGTCAGATTGTTCAGTGTTTGGCTTTTGACAATCTGAAAACACTTCTTCAACAAACTTCTTACTCTTTTCATGAGCAAGTTTCTCAGCCTGGCTCAACAGTTCATCAGTGAATTCAGGAAATCCAGAATCTTTGTTATTCTTAAAGTATTCTGGATATTCCTCACTAGTAATATCCTCAATCTCTACCTCTTCAAATACTGGAACGTCTCTATCATCGGAGTGATTACCTGCATCTTTTTCAAGTATGTTTGGTATCTGGTTATCACTCATCAACTCCTCCAGAGATTTACTAACCTATTTTGCCTGTCCTTCCAATATCTCTTTCGACATGGCTGCAGAAACTTCTCCATCTTCTAAATCAGGATCGTTGTATTCCAACTCAAAACGTATGTCGTTTGACTCAAATATCTCTGGAAATCTACCAGTCATCTCGATCGTCCAGACTCTTTCAGTCAACATCTGGCGATACATGTTCTTATCATCATCAGATAAAGATCTGATCTTCTCATTCCAGAAGATATTATCATCGTCAACAGTACCACCAGGAGCTTTCGAACTGGATTCTCCTGTGTTCTTTCCCGATCCTCTCTTTTCACACTTGTATTTGTCAGTGTAATCATCATCATCATCACTGTCAGAACTAGCAGAGCTATTACCTTCACCTAAATCATCTCCTGAACCATCATCATCACCATCATCTTTCTTCTTCTTCTTTTTAGGAGCATCACCGGCATCCTCATTCAACTCATCATCCTCTTCTTCTTCTTCGTCAGATGGTTCAAAATCAACTTCTTCTTCATCACGTTCTTTATCTTCTTCACCAGCTTGTAATTGAGGAGCTTTAGAGTACAAGTCTTTAATCAGATTATTCATACTCTTGTTGTCTGCTTTCAGCTTCTTGTTCTCCTCTTTCATAGTAATGTACCTTCTGGTGTTTCTTTTCTCATGCTTTAACAACTTCTTGTTTTCTTTCTAAAGTTGTTTAATCTTAGCTTCCAGAGCTTCATGATTCTCATGTGACGATTCAACAACATCTAACATCTTTCTGTCATTGCTTCTCAACTGTTCAATCTCTGCTTGTTGCTGATTTATAATCTTCATCATGTCAGCAAGCTTCTGGTTAGCTGTTGTCATCACATCACTATCTACAGTAACCTTAGGTGTTGAAGCTTCAGCAATAGGAATCTTTCCTTTCTTCAACTTCTTCAACACTCTATCCAATGCATCATTGAATTCATCAGTTGGCAATTCAGTATGTTTAGCAGCAAATGATGTCTTTTGTTTCTTTGCTGCTGGGGATGTGATGGGTGATTTAAACTAGATGATGCAGGCAATTTATTTCTAGCAATCAGATTCTCAATATCTGTAGCCCTTTTCTCCATCGGCTTCACAACTTTCTCTTTCTTCTTGTATAGTGGTTTCTTCTGTTTCTCTCCTGTCTTTGGCGATCCTACAAAATCTTCGGATCCCAATCCCAAACCTTCATCTGTCTCATCCAATGCAATAGGACTCTTTGTCCTTTGCTCTTCCACAGACTTGTTAAGACTTTCAGACTCACCTACCACAGTGGCCTTGGGCGTGGTGCTCTTTACAGTCTCATTATCCGAATCCCATTTTTCATCTTCCTGTGTCTCCTCAGAATCAACAGACACTTCATCAACCAGATGTAAACCCTTTTTGGCTACACTCTTTTTTCTTCTAGAAACCTTCTTCTGTGTGGGTTCTACATCATCTTGTTTTTCTTTACCTTTCCCTGTCTTTGCACCGACGTTCACTACTTGTCACTTTCTCTTTGCAACAGGATCCACTGGACATAAAGGATTATCTTCATCTGAATCACTGTTAGCATGCCTAACTTCATTCTTTCCTGGATCTACATACCTTGGGTTAATCAGATGACCAAACAAGTTCTTGTGTGGTGGTCTCTCATTCAACGGCACACCCTTATAACCCTTCATTCTAACAAGCGTGTTCAGGTTCATGTGATCCTGTACAACAATCTGAGTAGGATTTCTTCGCAATTTCTTATGCTTCTTATCTAATATCATCTGCAGGAATCTTGGATATAGCAGAAATTTCTTATTCTTCAAACCTCTAAGTGGTTCCAGCATGTGTTCAAGATTAGGGAAACCATCAAAGAGCTAATACTCTTTCTCATAACATCATACCCTCCACTCACTGATCCAAATACATGCAACATGACGTGAGCTAAATACTTGAACTGAGGGCATTGCTTCCCTTTGTGTAATGAACCATCAGTAATCGGTCCATTGTACTTCATTCGTAAGAAGCACTTTCTTTGTTCAATCCATGAAAGTTCTCTTGGATCTGTCTTCTTATCTTGTAGCTACAGTGCTTCTCTAATATCATCTTCAGAAACAATCACGAGCTCCCCCTGAATCGTACTTACAACAGCAGATTCATTGTTCCAATAAACCATCTTTGCATTCTTCCAAAACTCCTGTTGATGGTCTTTATAAATGATGGCAGGGGTAGCAAGGGCAACTATCACACGGCTTCTTTTCAAGAAATCTACGATGCCAGTGAATTCTTGGTGTTTCTTTAGATCTCCCATGAATGCACAGCAGTTGTGTGCTGGTTCAAATGGTAATTCTTCTATCTGTTCCTTTCCAGCTGCCTGTTCTGAAGATCCAGCAGGAACATCAACACTTTCCTGTTCAGACATAATTATACTGCAAAACAAATCAAGAAAACACGTTAAAGACGGACAAAATAAACAAAACTTGAAATTTTTGATTTTAAGATTCTACATTCGACCGTTCGAGGGTACGAATGTGAAAACAGAGGTTCGAATGTGGAATCAAAGGTTCGAATGTGAAAATCAGTGTATAAAATTGTACATTCGACCGTTTATTTCCACTTTCGACCATTTAAACATCTTCATTCGCCCAAAAAGTCACATTCAACCGTTTGAGTTTGGGCAAAAGAAGACTGTTTATCTTCTTCAATTATCAGATTTTGATTTGGATCGTCTTAACATGCCATTTTGATTTGAATACCATCTAATATGGCCGATTAATCATTCCCAATCAACAATTTCGATTATTATCCATTGTTTATGTGTTTTCAATTAAAAACTAGGGTTCATAGGTTTTAGCACATCAATTGAACAAACTGTGTAGTTTTAAACCTTGTTTTTTTGTTTGTTCTCCCCCTAAAACACTTAAACAATGAAACCTTAACAAAAATTCTAACAATTATCAGTGAATGATCAATGTTTGATCTCAGTTAGGGTTCAGTCACAATTTCATTGATTATGATCTATTTAGTGGATGATAACCTGCAAATGAGGAATCAAAATGATCAGCAAAGCAATACGAACACAATGATATGATTTTTAATCCACGAGCAACAAGATCACTTTATCACAGAAATTTGAAAAATTTTGAATATGAGGGTCGAATGTGCAGATAAGGTATATATAGGCTCCACATTCGACCAAACGACTAGGGCGAATGTGAAATTTTTTTCTTCTTCGACCCTATTTAAAGGTTCGAATGTAGAAAAATGGTTCGAATGTGAAATTAACACATGAACACTCACATTCGACCGTTTGAAAGGTTCGAATGAGCAGTTAAAATTCCACCTTCGACCCAACGAAGGGGCGAATGAAAAATGGATTTTTTTTACATTTTTACCAAATCTCAAAATCAAGTCCCGTTCAAAATATTTTTCAACGTTTAAGCATCCGACATTCATTATTTCTCATTTAAGGATGACAAAACTCAAATGGTCCATTAAGTTTTTAGAAAATCATCATCAACCACCATCAGCTATCAAAAATAAGATAGAAATGTAAAATCTTTTGGATTTTCTAAACTTTTTGTTAAAACACACCTAAAATCTTTTTGAGTTTTGTATTTTTGACGAGAAATGTAAAAAGCATAAGTGTAAAGATAAAGCAATAAAATGTTTTGGGATTTCCGGTAAGGGGATCATATCAGTTATTGAGAAATCTGATCACACCGTTGATCTTATTTATTATCATTAAAGACAATGTGTGATCTGGCAACTGCTGATATTGTGATCCACATAAACTCACATGCAGACTGTTATGCAGTGCTTTAGACTGATACTATTATTAATAGTATAAACTCAATTGTCTGTGGTTCCCACGCACACGACATACTCCCGTTTCAAGAAGTAAATGCACCAAGACTCATTGTAACGCGTGATTATGCTTTCGTCATCTGTAATTTACAAGGTATGAGGCATAGAGGTATACAGGTCAGCAAATCAATGCAACAAAGTAACTTGTGCACTCTACCAGGTTGAGGGCTAATATCAATCATGATTTACATCAATGATTGGATACGATGTAATAGATAATCTTTGATTATCGTCATACATTGAAAGTTCCTCAATTCGGTAACTTTAGGATTTGGCTTTACAGCTCTTTTATAAAGATACCATGTCTGATCTAGGTCCGTAATGACTTACAGCAGAAGATCAAAGAGGCTATCCCCATATAACTAATAACATAACGACCCGAAACCTCCGAATTTTGTACAAATACCCTATCAAACAAAATTACGGTACTAAGACCATATGCCCATGAGGAGTTCATCCACACAACAATTCGTTTGATATGTATGTATCAGGCACGCGGTAATAGGTCTACGAAGCCTATCAACACATCACACAGACTCAAACACACGCCTTATATTGCATTACACTTCTTTAGCATGTGTCAGATCCCCACTGATTTACTATCGTTTCCCCTTTTTCTCCTGGAAATCATTTTGGGTTTTTCTAATTTTTATGGTTTTTTTTTTTGAATTTTTCAATGTTTTTGGTTTTCTGAAAATAAAATTTACCTAGAAATGTAAAACATATTTTTTTTGGATTTTTGTGTTTTTTTGAAAAGCAATAAAAACTAAAAAACTAAAAAGCGATAAACTGAGGTGGTGATTAGTCTTGTTTTTCTTTTATACCATTAGCTTTTAAAAGATATTCAAATCTTGATTTATCAAAAGCTTTGGTAAAAAGATCTGCACATTGATAGTCAGTGTGGATTTGGACCATATCGATCAACTCTTTTACATAACAATCACGGATAAAATGATATTTGATCCGGATATGTTTAGCTTTAGAGTGATTTACTAAGTCTTTTGTTAATGCAATTGTGTGACACCCAGGAAAATCCCACATCGGCCGTGGCCAGGAGAGATCCTTGGTTCATAAGTAATGTCTTGCCTCTTAAATCACCAACGCGTTTTGGGGCTTAATGTTAGTCGATGAGAGGAGAACTCCACAGTTAAGCGTGCTCAGGTGGGAGCAATTCCAGGATGGGTGACTTCCTGGGAAGTCTCCACTGGGGCACCCAAAAACAAATCCGTGAGCTCTGGGTGGGCAAAGCGGACAATATTGGTGGTGAGAGGGGTCGGATGTTACAGATGGTATCAGAGCCACTCCTGTGTCGTTCAGGATGGTGGGTGCATATCTTTTATAAAGATACCATGTCTGATCTAGGTCCGTAATGACTTACAGCAGAAGATCAAAGAGGCTATCCCCATATAACTAATAACATAACGACCCGAAACCTCCGAATTTTGTACAAATACCCTATCAAACAAAATTACGGTACTAAGACCATATGCCCATGAGGAGTTCATCCACACAACAATTCGTTTGATATGTATGTATCAGGCACGCGGTAATAGGTCTACGAAGCCTATCAACACATCACAGAGACTCAAACACACGCCTTATATTGCATTACACTTCTTTAGCATGTGTCAGATCCCCACTGATTTACTATCGTTTCCCCTTTTTCTCCTGGAAATCATTTTGGGTTTTTCTAATTTTTATGGGTTTTTTTTTTTTGAATTTTTCAATGTTTTTGATTTTCTGAAAATAAAATTTACCTAGAAATGTAAAACATATTTTTTTGGATTTTTGTGTTTTTTTGAAAAGCAATAAAAACTAAAAAACTAAAAAGCGATAAACTGAGGTGGTGATTAGTCTTGTTTTTCTTTTATACCATTAGCTTTTAAAAGATATTCAAATCTTGATTTATCAAAAGCTTTGGTAAAAAGATCTGCACATTGATAGTCAGTGTGGATTTGGACCATATCGATCAACTCTTTTACATAACAATCACGGATAAAATGATATTTGATCCGGATATGTTTAGCTTTAGAGTGATTTACTAAGTCTTTTGTTAATGCAATTGTGTGACACCCAGGAAAATCCCACATCGGCCGTGGCCAGGAGAGATCCTTGGTTCATAAGTAATGTCTTGCCTCTTAAATCACCAACGCGTTTTGGGGCTTAATGTTAGTCGATGAGAGGAGAACTCCACAGTTAAGCGTGCTCAGGTGGGAGCAATTCCAGGATGGGTGACTTCCTGGGAAGTCTCCACTGGGGCACCCAAAAACAAATCCGTGAGCTCTGGGTGGGCAAAGCGGACAATATTGGTGGTGAGAGGGGTCGGATGTTACAGATGGTATCAGAGCCACTCCTGTGTCGTTCAGGATGGTGGGTGCATATCTTTTATAAAGATACCATGTCTGATCTAGGTCCGTAATGACTTACAGCAGAAGATCAAAGAGGCTATCCCCATATAACTAATAACATAACGACCCGAAACCTCCGAATTTTGTACAAATACCCTATCAAACAAAATTACGGTACTAAGACCATATGCCCATGAGGAGTTCATCCACACAACAATTCGTTTGATATGTATGTATCAGGCACGCGGTAATAGGTCTACGAAGCCTATCAACACATCACAGAGACTCAAACACACGCCTTATATTGCATTACACTTCTTTAGCATGTGTCAGATCCCCACTGATTTACTATCGTTTCCCCTTTTTCTCCTGGAAATCATTTTGGGTTTTTCTAATTTTTATGGGTTTTTTTTTTTTGAATTTTTCAATGTTTTTGATTTTCTGAAAATAAAATTTACCTAGAAATGTAAAACATATTTTTTTGGATTTTTGTGTTTTTTTGAAAAGCAATAAAAACTAAAAAACTAAAAAGCGATAAACTGAGGTGGTGATTAGTCTTGTTTTTCTTTTATACCATTAGCTTTTAAAAGATATTCAAATCTTGATTTATCAAAAGCTTTGGTAAAAAGATCTGCACATTGATAGTCAGTGTGGATTTGGACCATATCGATCAACTCTTTTACATAACAATCACGGATAAAATGATATTTGATCCGGATATGTTTAGCTTTAGAGTGATTTACTAAGTCTTTTGTTAATGCAATTGTGTGACACCCAGGAAAATCCCACATCGGCCGTGGCCAGGAGAGATCCTTGGTTCATAAGTAATGTCTTGCCTCTTAAATCACCAACGCGTTTTGGGGCTTAATGTTAGTCGATGAGAGGAGAACTCCACAGTTAAGCGTGCTCAGGTGGGAGCAATTCCAGGATGGGTGACTTCCTGGGAAGTCTCCACTGGGGCACCCAAAAACAAATCCGTGAGCTCTGGGTGGGCAAAGCGGACAATATTGGTGGTGAGAGGGGTCGGATGTTACAGATGGTATCAGAGCCACTCCTGTGTCGTTCAGGATGGTGGGTGCATACCTCATCAGGGACGATGAGACTCTAACAGGGGGTGAATGTGACACCGCAGGAAAATCCCACATCGGCCGTGGCCAGGAGAGATCCTTGGGTCATAAGTAATGTCTTGCCTCTTAAATCACCAACGCGTTTTGGGGCTTAATGTTAGTGGATGAGAGGAGAACTCCACAGTTAAGCGTGCTCAGGTGGCAGCAATTCCAGGATGGGTGACTTCCTGGGAAGTCTCCACCGGGGCACCCAAAAACAAATCCGTGAGCTCTGGGTGGGCAAAGCGGACAATATTGGTGGTGAGAGAGGCCGGATGTTACAAATTGCGGCTTCATTATCACAGTAAATAGGGGTTTTAAGAAATCGCAAACCGTAGTCCACCATCTGTTGTTGTATCCAGAGAACTTGTGAGCAGCAGCTTGATGCTGAGACGTATTCTGCTTCACATGTGGATAGGCAATTGCGGTTTGTTTCTTGCATTGCCAGGTCACGAGCCTGCTCCCCATAAACTGGCATCCAGACGTTGTGGATTTGCTGTCTTTGTCACAGCCACCCCAATCTGCATCACTAAAAGCGATTAGGTCAAAATTATCATCATTAGGGTACCAAAGTCCTCTCGACGGACAACCCTTCAGATATCTAAGGATACGCTTGACAGCTGCAAGATGACTCTGTTTCGGCTTCGATTGATAACGAGCAGACAGACATGTGGCAAACATTATATCTGGTCTGGAAGCGGTGAGGTACATCAGAGATCCGACGATTGCTCTGTATGTAAAAGGATCAGTCAGCCCCCCCTTAGCATCAACACCAATCCCGTGATTAGGTTGTATCGGGGTATCCATCGGCTTTGAATCATCCATCTGGAATCGACTCAAGACTTCAGAAACATATTTTGTCTGGTGAATAAAGATCCCCGTTGTTCTTTGGTCCACCTGCAAGCCTAGGAAAAACTGCATCTCTCCCATCGCACTCATTTCGAACTTTTCCTACATAACACGTTCATATTCTCTGCACAGAAGTTCGTTAGTAGAGCCAAAAATAATGTCATCAACATAAATCTGCACTAGAGGCAAGTCATCTCCTGTTCGTTTTGTGAACAGTGTGCAATCTACCAAACCTCGTTTAAATCCTTTGGACAGAAGATACGTGCTCAGCTCCTCATACCATTGCCTTGGAGCCTGGTGCAACCCGTAAAGAGCTTTGTTTAGAACGTAGACCTTATCCCGGTGAATAGGATCCTCAAAGCCTGGTGGTTGACCTACGTAAACTTCTTCCTTGACCATACCATAAAGAAACGCGCTTTTAACATCCATTTGAGACACCTTGAATTTCTTATAAGATGCAAACGCCAGAAACATGCGAATAGCTTCTAAGCGTGCAACTGGTGCATAAATCTCGTTGTAATCAATTCCTTCAACTTGATGAAAGCCTTGTACGACCAATCGAGCTTTGTTTCTAACAATCACTCCTCTGTCATCTTTCTTACACTTGAACACCCATTTTGTTCCTATCTTTTTCCGTCCAGGAGGTAAATCTGTCAGTATCCACACTCCCAGTTTCTGGAATTGTAATAACTCCTCCTGCATAGTGTAACACCCCAACCGATGGCGGAAACATCGGGATGTCACGTATTGATGATTGTTCAGTAGCTCATGGTGAATAATAAATTCCATTAAATAATTTAAATGAATTACATACAATTGTTCTAGAATTTGTACATCAAATTGAATAAAACTATACACATATCTTCAAGCATCAATTCAAATCTTCAAGCAAATAGAACCTGAAACATGTTAAGTTGAAAAGGTTTTGGGTCAACAAAAGTTGGTGAGAATTACATAGGTTTTTGATAATTGAATAAAAATGATGTGCAATTCATGTGTCATGTCAATCTAGTCCATATGTGAGAACATACTAGAAATAAATCGAGTGCATAATCAACCCTGATGACTGTTATAATATGATACATACCATACGCTCATGGTCCAATTGAATATGTTATACGATAACAAACACCCACGCTACCTTTGTAGGAGGCACGTATCCGGGTGGGATTGTCAGTCCAATAGATCTATCAATGTTTACCGCCGGCTTGTACGGAGTTAATGATTATGCTAGAATGGTGCTTACTCTAATCATGCTCAAGACATAATGCAACATAGAAAACACATAGACACATTGATGATTGAATTGCATAAATGATGTTGTAACATGTTTCACCCCAAAAACGGTGATAAATAGAAAAGGGGCTATGTAAAACTCACCTTGGTAAAATGTTATATCTGTTGAGAAATTTGGATAATTGTGTTGACCAAATGTATCAAGTATCACCCTATAATAAAGTAGTAAATATGTCTAAGTCTATCAATCCTAAAAATGTATAAGTTTCTAGGGCTTCGAATTGGGGATAAATGCTTGTTTGATTAATGTGAAAATTGTTAAATAAATGAGAGAATATTAGTAAATAAATAACCAAAAATCTTTTTATGAAATTTAAATTTAGGATGATCACAATAATGTGTTTAAAGTATAAAAATAATTTTTGCAAAATTATTTCCTTTAAAATAGATTTTTAAATCTATTTATTACAAATTGCCAAAACTTAACTTTAATATTCAAAAATACTAAAATTAAAGAATTATTATTTTAAAAATCATATTTCTGTTCTAAATATTTAAAAATAAATTGTATAAAATTTTGGTGCAAAAATACCAAAAATTGGATTTATTATGATTTAATTATGATTAAATCTAACAAAAATTGCTTAAAAATATTAAATAAATGATTTTTCAGAAATAAAAATCATTTCTGAATAGCTTAATGTTACAAGAACTTAGGATAATTTTTGTGGAAATTTATAAGATCGTTTTGATATTTTTATAGATTTTTATAAATAAAATGGAATAAACTTGATTTATTTATTATAAATATTAAATAAATAAATTTCAGAAAACTAAAAATTGTAAGTAAAACTTTTATCTCAGATTTGATAAATATAATTTTTTTAGAATTTATAAAAAGGTTTTGATATTTAAAAAGGAATTTACAAGGTTTAAATGTAATATATGTATATTATTTGGTTTGTTGAAAAAAATGAAAAAGAATCGCCCAGGATGGGACTCGAACCCGGGTGACTTGGGTAAACAACATCAGACGTAACCAACTGATCTGAGGATCAATTTGTGATTGGTTTTGTTTCGTTTTTAATATAAATAGACGTGAAAAGTTGTCATCTTCCCCAAATATCATACGAAACCCTAATAATTTCAATCGGTCGATTCACACAACATTCACCCAATTAATCTTAGGGTAAATGTTGTGCATAGGCCGGTCATCAAAACCCACAAAGAAAAACACACTTACAAGAAAGATTTGAATACGATTTGGTCGGTCAAAGCCCAAGTCAAAACGTGATTCGTAATGCAAGAACAGAGAATTATTAGGTGAAATTGAGAGTGTAGGAAGGATAATCGGCGAGTTAAGAGTGGTTTGAGAGGTTTAATTTATAGTGTGTAGGCCTAGGTGATCGAACTAGTAAGCGTTGACTAAAAATTGAATGCGGGACGCGTTTAATCTCAAATCACGCAACAATTGAAATGTATTAGCTGTGTGTCCAAGTCAAGATTGGCCGATAATCAAGTAATCAATCCATTAAGTAAATTGAATGGTCAGAATTTGTAAAAAAAGAAACATTCCATACCTGCTGCTGCTGCTGCTCGACACAGGAAGGAAGGGAAGGGACGCGAGTGAGTGTATATAAATAAATTAAGTTGGTTTTAAACCAACTAAGGTGCATAGCTCAGGTGGTGTGGGCGAGTGTGTGCGTATGAAAAGGTCTCCGGTTCGAAACCCTGGAGCACCCTTTTTTTTAAAAAAACTGAATAGGAGGGGGCAAAAGGGGTTGGGCCGGGTCAAGAGGCTTCAATTGTGGGCTGCTCACTTTGTGGGCTTCCAAAGCTAGAAAAAAAAAAGGGGGTGTGGGCTTAGGCTATGGTATTGGGCTTATGTAGTGTTTGGGTTTGTTAGTTTTTTTTTTTGTAAAACAAGATCCAATGTTTATTATTATTATTATTATTATTATTATTATTATACACGCATATATATATATATATATATATATATATATATATATATATATATAAGTTTTGAATTAGGAGAATAAAGACTTAGGTACAAAAATGAAGGGTTTTATATTAAAATTTGGGGAAAATTTTGCGATGTTACAGTCTCCCCTACTTTTGGAAACTTCGTCCCGAAGTTTATTGAAAACACAAGGTTGAAGGGGATTGGATAAAAATTAGGACAAGTGTGGCTTGAAAAATTTTATGTTAGGGCATGACAATGAATAGAGTAACCTGTCTCGAATAGCGTGGATAGGAGGCGTGTTACGTGTGAGTTGATTTACTAAATGAACTACTAGATATCTAGAGTTTACATTTGGTTAACTACCGAAAATCTTGATAGAATTCCACACCACCTTAACGTACCTGTAAATTCACGATTACGTTCCGGACCGCAATCACCAATTTACCTTACATTAAGGTTTTGTGTCCTTTTATGACTCTACCGATTGTTGAGCAGGTCTGATAGTCCCCACCAGTCGTTGAGCAGGTGGTAGGGCCTCTCCCGACTGTTGGAAAGACATGATGACCTCTACCAATCGTTAAGTAGGTTGTTTGGTAGTCCACTAATTGTCGTACAAGTAAGCAAATATGATTATAGACATAGCAATTAGTTCACATTCAAACAAGCATGTACACAGATGTTATGATAATACTTGAATTTATTACTTGAATCCAAAAGTGTCAATACATAGAATTAAAAGCAAACAACATTTAAATAGTGGGACTTGCTGTTAAGTAGCTGGAGGGTCTTGATCTCGGTTTAGTTTAGGGCATCGGTTACGGTAGTGATTTGGGTCCCCACATTCATAGCATTGACCATAGTTGTATCGATTAAGATTATCAGCCTGAGCAGGGTTGGTGGGTTGATTGGCATTAGGGTTTGGGGTCTCGCGACATGTGTTGACCAGATGGCCATACCTACCACAATTGGTGCACACGCGACATGCTGAAATAGTGGGATGATGTCGATTGCATGTGTTACACAATGGAAAGTTTCTTGTATAAGGCTTCTTGTTAGAGGCTTGTGTAGTGAGGTTTACATTAGGATTCCTGGTCTTACGCTTCTGGTTCTTGGCAGTTACCGCGGTCACAATACTTGTTTTCTCGCTTTTCCGAACTAGGGTTCTGTTCTTCATGTGATCGCCATTTCCATTTCCATTGTTGTTCCCATTCATTGGGATGACTTGAGCCAACAAGTTAGAAACCAGGGTTGTGATTTGTTGTGCCAATTGTTGAGAAATAATCGTAGCTAGTTGGGCGTCACCTCCATTGTTGTTGTGGTCGTGGTTGTGGTTGCTGCTCTCTTCTTCATGATTGTCACCACTGTTAATGCGAGTGCTGTGGCGTGGAGACATGATCTGTAAGGAACACAATGAAGTCTCAATGAGGCATGAAATGAATGAGGTAATATAAGGAATGTAATCATTTATTCATTAATTAAAACGAATAAACGAAAACGTTGACTTATCAAAGATTCCAGATTCTAATAACATATGAAGACATGCTTTAGCCTATAAGTGAACACTCATCCCGAGAATTCCCAGGTAGGCATCCGGGTCCCTCGTCTGATTGGGATATATGCGCAATGCCAGCCTAGACAGAAAACTCAGAATACAGGCGTTCACCCTTCCAGATTGCACGTGTTCGTTATTAAAATCTAGAACTTCGACGAGATCTCAAGGTGGTTCAGGTTAAACCTGAGGATTTTGTCCTATGAGTCTAAGAGTAGATCCACTGATGGAGAGCAACCTTCTTGTAGGAATGAAAGTAGGGATATGAAGTAGGAGGGAGATAGAGAATAGCAAGTAAAGGAAGCAAGTACTTGTTAAATCCTATGGTTATAGACTAGATTATTTTTCTAATAACCTAATTCCCTATAACCATGGCTCTGATACCAATCTGTAACACCCCAACCGATGGCGGAAACATCGGGATGTCACGTATTGATGATTGTTCAGTAGCTCATGGTGAATAATAAATTCCATTAAATAATTTAAATGAATTACATACAATTGTTCTAGAATTTGTACATCAAATTGAATAAAACTATACACATATCTTCAAGCATCAATTCAAATCTTCAAGCAAATAAAACCTGAAACATGTTAAGTTGAAAAGGTTTTGGGTCAACAAAAGTTGGTGAGAATTACATAGGTTTTTGATAATTGAATAAAAATGATGTGCAATTCATGTGTCATGTCAATCTAGTCCATATGTGAGAACATACTAGAAATAAATCGAGTGCATAATCAACCCTGATGACTGTTATAATATGATACATACCATACGCTCATGGTCCAATTGAATATGTTATACGATTACAAACACCCACGCTACCTTTGTAGGAGGCACGTATCCGGGTGGGATTGTCAGTCCAATAGATCTATCAATGTTTACCGCCGGCTTGTACGGAGTTAATGATTATGCTAGAATGGTGCTTACTCTAATCATGCTCAAGACATAATGCAACATAGAAAACACATAGACACATTGATGATTGAATTGCATAAATGATGTTGTAACATGTTTCACCCCAAAAACGGTGATAAATAGAAAAGGGGCTATGTAAAACTCACCTTGGTAAAATGTTATATCTGTTGAGAAATTTGGATAATTGTGTTGACCAAATGTATCAAGTATCACCCTATAATAAAGTAGTAAATATGTCTAAGTCTATCAATCCTAAAAATGTATAAGTTTCTAGGGCTTCGAATTGGGGATAAATGCTTGTTTGATTAATGTGAAAATTGTTAAATAAATGAGAGAATATTAGTAAATAAATAACCAAAAATCTTTTTATGAAATTTAAATTTAGGATGATCACAATAATGTGTTTAAAGTATAAAAATAATTTTTGCAAAATTATTTCCTTTAAAATAGATTTTTAAATCTATTTATTACAAATTGCCAAAACTTAACTTTAATATTCAAAAATACTAAAATTAAAGAATTATTATTTTAAAAATCATATTTCTGTTCTAAATATTTAAAAATAAATTGTATAAAATTTTGGTGCAAAAATACCAAAAATTGGATTTATTATGATTTAATTATGATTAAATCTAACAAAAATTGCTTAAAAATATTAAATAAATGATTTTTCAGAAATAAAAATCATTTCTGAATAGCTTAATGTTACAAAAACTTAGGATAATTTTTGTGGAAATTTATAAGATCGTTTTGATATTTTTATAGATTTTTATAAATAAAATGGAATAAACTTGATTTATTTATTATAAATATTAAATAAATAAATTTCAGAAAACTAAAAATTGTAAGTAAAACTTTTATCTCAGATTTGATAAATATAATTTTTTTAGAATTTATAAAAAGGTTTTGATATTTAAAAAGGAATTTACAAGGTTTAAATGTAATATATGTATATTATTTGGTTTGTTGAAAAAAATGAAAAAGAATCGCCCAGGATGGGACTCGAACCCGGGTGACTTGGGTAAACAACATCAAACGTAACCAACTGATCTGAGGATCAATTTGTGATTGGTTTTGTTTCGTTTTTAATATAAACAGACGTGAAAAGTTGTCATCTTCCCCAAATATCATACGAAACCCTAATAATTGTGAGCGTTGGATTTTATCTAAAACAGGATTATATGATCATACAAGTCACAAATCTAGGTGCGGAAACCCTAGATCTGAACAAATTGATAAGATACAAACCACGACACAATCAAGATCATTTTCAATATCATTTTCATAGATTAACTTCAATCAATAAGCATTTACAACTGTTTATGTTAATCTAGAATCACAAAGACAATCTCTCAAAAACACTCCTAAACCTGAACTGAACCTGGACACAAATGATAACTCTCTTACATAATCAAAAACTCAAAAACTATTTATAGACTCTGCACATTCGCCCCTTACAGATGGTCGAATGTGGGCATTTTCCACATTCGCCCACTGCAAGTGGTCGAATGTGTTCTTCAGTCCATGTCCATTCTTCATTCGTCCAGTTCTGATCTACCTTCGCCCCTTTCTGATTACCTTCGCCCAGATAGAATCACCTTCGCCCAGTCAGAACTACCTTCGGCTATCTACTAACACATGTTAATCAAGTATATCCAATCCTTAGTCGCAAAATGCATCAACAAACTCCCCCTCGACTATTGATTGGATAGTTTTCTTTGATAGTCCATCGTCTTGTTCATCAGCTTTATTCTGAGCTGCTTCTTCTGCTCAGAAGTCATTGGCGGCTCGAATGTTTTCTTCACAGGCTTTGACACATTAGCAATCTTCACAGTCTTGCCAAGTTTACCCTCCAAGTTGCTTCCAGCATTTATATCATATGCAAAACAAACTCCCACAACTTGAGTGTACTTCCTCGCTTGAGCAAAATCATTGGGTTCATAATATATCGGATTATAAAACAACATGATGATGTCTTCAAAAGTACAATTGATCAGCCACATAGGATCAAATACATGAACATGCTTGTATTTATCCTTTCCATCCCTCAACACAATCACTGCTTCTGCCTTCCTCCAATCGTAATACCAGAATATGAAATCAGCACTGAAATGCTGTGGCATTGGCATCAATGGTATTTTTCTCATCACATTAGGTGCTTTGTATATCAAAGTCACACGCTTCATATTGGTTTGAGGATCAATATCCCTATGAACTTTTCTACGGGGATATTGAGGCTTGAACCTGTTCCATTTCGTACGACTTTCCCAAAACAATTTGTCTGCGCACCAACCGACATGAGATCCATTTACCTCGGCACCTGACATTGGGAATCTGCATAAATCTCTCACCGCCCAGTACGGTAGAGTAAGCAAATCACAGAATCTGTTGAAGTACAGAATTCCGGTTTCCCATTTCGCAGCAATACACTTCAGTCTGCCTAGATAAGTCCACCCGAGAGCTCTGCCTTTGAACTTGGCATTATGAAATCGATAGAAATTACCTTGAGCTTCAGGTTTGGGTCGGTTCTCATCCATCTCCTTCAACCTCTTCAGATAATTCTTCAACTCATCAGACTGGTTAGAAGAATCTTTCTTTTCATCACCAAACACCTTCTCAACAAACTCTTCGCTTCTTTTCTTTGCTTTCTGTTTCGCTGACTTATTTGGTATCTCTGTGAAGTCAGGAAATACTTCATTTTCATCTTCTTTTCTAAAATACTGGGGAAACTCTTCATGAGTAATATCTTCAATCTCAACTTCATTGTTTTCTGGAGTATGCACATCATCTGAATGATTTCCCATATCCTTTTCAGGAATATCAGGAATCGATTCATCCATCATAAACTCCTCAAACGTCTTACCTACCCTCTGTGCGAGACCATCTAAAATTTCTTTCGCCACAGATGCAGGTAGTTCCCCTTCTTCAAGATCTGGATCTTCATATTCCAGCTCGTATCTCAAATCATCAGTCTGGAATATTTCAGCGAAGCATCCAGTGAACTCAATGGTCCACTCCCTCTTCTCCAACATATTCTTGTATATCTGTTTAGCATCATCAGACAGAGATCTCACCTTTTCGTTCCAAAAGATACTTTCATCCGAATCTACATTCCCACCTTTCTTCTTGGAACTCGATTCTCCAGTATCTTTCTTTTTCTGTGGTGTTCTCTTCTCATAACTATACTTAGAAGTATCATCTCCTTCATCATGATCACTTTCACTGCTAAACTCATCACCCTTCTTCTTTCCTGTACCTTCAGCATCATCATCATCATCATCATTGTCATCATCATCATCATTGTCATCATCACTTTTATCCGATCCATCATCATCCTCTTCATCATCATCTTCTTTCTCTGATTCAGAATACTCATAATCAACCTTCTGTTCATCTTCTTCTTCATCTTCTTCACCCTCTTTCAACTGGGGTGCTCTGCTATACAACTCTTCAATCAAACCACAAAGACGTTTGTTTTCCTTCTTCAATTCTTTGTTGTCAGCCTTAATCAGTTTGATTTTGTTCTTGTTTCTATCACATCTCCTCTCAAGCTTTTCATTCTTAGCTTCAATCAGTTTAATCTTATCATTAATATCATCCTGATTCGATTTCGAAGCAACTACAATTTGGAGCATCTTCTCCTCATTCTGCTTGAATTTAGTAATCTCAGCTTGTTGAGCAATCAGCATTTTCATCATGTCCTCCATCTTCTTATTGACTTGTTTCATAACATCATCATCAACAGTCACTTTCTTTGACTTTGATCTGGAGGGCTCAACTTCAACAGCTTTCTCCTTTTGAGGCTTCCTAAACATATCGAGCACTTTATCCATATCGATATTGAACTGATCGATTGGTAAAGTCTCTGCCTCTTTCGCTTTCTTCTGTTTCTTGGCAACTGGTGAAGATAACTTAGAAGGTGTTCCAGCATCAGGTAATCTCTTTCCCTTCAACAACTGAGCCAACTCCTTCTCTCTCAGTTCTTTCACACTAGACTTCTTTGCCATAGTCTTTTGTTTCTTTGTCTTCTTTGGCAAATTCACAACTACTGTATCTCCAACACTCAATTCAGCTAAATCAACTCCCAAACCTTCATCTTCAACTGATTTCCTTCTTCTCTCAGACTCTTCAATCGACTGATTCAAGGATTCAGACTCACCAACCATAGTGGCCTTACGTTTGGTGGTCCTCACGTTCTCGTCATCAGAATCCCACTGTTCATCAACTTCAGTCTCTTCCGAATCTACAGACTCTTCATCCACCAAACCCGATCCTTTCTTCGCCGTCGATTTCTTTCTAGCAGCCTGTTGCTTGGTGCTCCCCTGATCAATAGCCTTTCCTTTGCCCTTCCCTTTGGCTCCAGGATTGACTACTTGACGCTTCCGCTTAGTGCTTGAATCAGCATACACTAAGGGATCATCATTGTCTGAGTCACTCTCATCATGTCTTGCTTTTTTCTTGCCTGGATCAGTGTAATCTGGACGAGCCAAAGCGCCAAACAATCTCCTGTTAGGTGGTTTCTCATTATCAGCTACACCCTTATAACCTTTCATCCTCATCAAGGTTCTAATATTCATGTGATCTTGACCTAGGATCATAGTCGGATCCTTTTTCAACATTGGATACTTGTAATCAAAGATCATCATTAGAAACCTCGGATACAACATAAACTTCTTAAACTTTATACCCTTCAGCATCTCCAACATGTGGTCAAGAATCATCCCAGACACATTAAATGGTTTGTTGAGTGTCAACGCAACCATTAATGAGCTCAAACTCCTTCTCATCACGTCATAACCACCACTCACACAACCAAAGACATGAATCAGAACATGTGCAAAGTACTTGTACTGCACTCCCAGCTTACCCTTATACATCGATCCGTCAGTGATTGGACCTTTGTATTTCATCCTTAAGAAGCACGCCTTCTGTTCTGTCCAAGATAACTCCCTGGGATCCTCACTGTCTTCGAACTTAATCTGTAATGCCTCCCGAATGTCAGCTTCAGTCAAGAACATCTCCATCTCCTGAATCTTGCTCTTGATGATAGTCTGATTCTCCCAGTAATCATACTTAGCGTTCTGGTAAAAATCTTCAATTATGTCTTTATAAATGATGGTTGGTGTGGCTAGAGCATGTACAATCCTGCTCCTCTTCAGAAATTCAATAATCCCAGTAAACTCTGTGTTCTTCTCCACGTCTCCTAGATACGCGCAACAGTTGTGCGATCGTTCGAAAGGCCAACTGCTCGGAGTAGATGTTTCAGCTACGGGGACTGGATCTTGAACAGTGATCTCTACTGGAGTCTCAATATTCACTGCTGGAGTTTCAATATTCTCTGGTTGTTCAGCCATCTGCACATGAAAATCAATAAAATGCGTCAAAATACAAAAACAACAAAAATATAAAAATTTTGGTCAAAGACATCTGCACATTCGCCCATTTTGAAACTGGCCGAATATGGAAATATCTGGTCGAATGTGAACATATATGGACGAAAATGAAAAAGTTTCTGATTAAAGTCACTTTCGTCCGGTTTGAAAGTACATTCGCCCATCCAACTTCACATTCGCCCGTTTTATAACACCCGAATGTGAAATGTTTACCCCCAAATTTTAAAATTTTGCCATAGTTTGTCTTAACCTGTAATTTTGATTCTAATGTATGCTAATAATGCCGATTAACACTCGTCTATTTCCAATTTTATCAAAACATCAGTTTTCATTGGTTTTTAAATGGAATTAGGGTTCATTTGTGTACAATCGATCAAATCAACATCTAACTATGTTATAAACCTAATTCCTTTCACAATCTCCCCCTAAAACCTATGAAAATTGATCGGCAATCAAAATCAAACATCATTCAACATTAAAAATCCCAAAACTGGAAACCCTAAGTCGTTGTCAGAAAACGATCAATACTGATCTGTTTTGATGTCCATTACCTGCAACAGTAGGCTTAAAATGATCAGAAATATCAAGGGATCAAAACAATGAATCGTAGAAAACACAAGCAACAAGGTCTTGTTATGACAGAAAGTTTGAAAAATTTTTGAATGAGGAACTCGAAGGTGAAAGAGGTTTATATAGAGTGCCACGTTCGACCGGTTTAGATGGACGAATGTGGGTTAAATCCACATTCGCCCCAACTTAATGACACGAATGTAGATACAGGCCACCTTCGCCCCTTTTTAAGACCCGAAGGTGAAACCGAGTACCCGGAAGTGGAAATTTCACCCGGAAGTGAAAATAACCACATTCGCCCTTTTTCAATACGGTCGAAGGTGATGATTTTTCCACATTCGACCCATTTAAGGGGCGAATGTGAAATGGAAAAATCTGAAAATTTCGCCAAATCACGAATTCGAATCCCGTTCAACATTTTTCAATCCGTTAAACTTTTAAAACTCAAATTTTCACATTTTGAATGTTACAAAGACCAGATGGTGTTATCAAATCTCAGAAATTGACCATCAAGCATCCCCGGATATCAAAAATAAAGCAGAAATGCAAATCTTTTGGATTTTCTGAAATTTATATCAAAACACACCTAAAATCTTTTTGGATTTTGTAACTTTTTGACAATAAAAAGTAAAATGCGACAAAATAAAATGCATCAAAGTAAATGAAAGCAGTAAACATTTTGTGATTTCCGGTAAGAGGATCATATCAGTTTTCTGAGAAATCTGAACACAGCGTTGATCTGTTTCAATATTATCATTAGAAACAATATGTGACACGGCAATTGCTGATATTGTTGTCCACATAAGCTCACATGCAGACAATTACGCAATGCTTTAAAATGATACGTATTAAATGTATTAGACTAACACATTGTGGTTCCCACACACACGACATACTCCCGTATCAAGAAGTAATCTGCACAAAGACTCATTGTAAAGCGTGATTATGCTTTCGTCGTCTGTAATTGTACAAGATATAATGCATAGAGGTATACAGGTCAGCAAATTAATGCAGCAAAGTAACATATGCACCATACCAGGTTGAGGACTGATATTAATCATGATTTGCATCAATGATCAATACGATATTATAGATAATCTTTGATCATCATATAACATGGAAAGTTCCTCAATTCGGTAACTTTAGGTTTTGGCATAAAGCTCTTTTATAAAGACATCCTGTCTGATCTAGGTCCGTAATGACTTACAGCAGAAGATCAGATAGGCTATCCCCAGACAACTAATAACATAACGACCCTAAACCTCCGAGTTTTGTACAAACACCCTATCAAACGAAATTACGGTACTAAGACCATATGCCCATGAGGTGTTCATCCACAAACGCGTAGTTTGTTATTGTTTGTATCACTAATGCATGCAATATAAAGTCTACGAAGCCTATCAGCATATCACACGTAATCAACATACGTCTCATTAAAACTATACAATTCTTTAGCCTGTGTCAGATCCCCACTGATGTACTATCATTTCCTCTTTTTATCCAGGAAATCATTTTGGGTTTTTCTAATTTTTAGGTATTTTGAAAATTTTTCAATGTTTTTGGTTTTTCTGATAAAATGACTCCCCCTAAAATAAAGAACATATTTTTGGGTTTTTAATTTTTTCTGAAAACAAAACAAAACAAAATTTTGAAAGAAACAATCCACTTGAAAGCATCAACTTCTTTGAGGATTAAACAACCCCCTCGAAAGCATCAACTTCTTTGAGGATTATGATAGTAAAGAGAAATTCCCAATTAGCAAAGAGAAATTCCCAATTAGCAAAAATTTAAAACTAAAACTAAAAACGAAAAATGATAAACCGAGGAGCCGATTAGTCCTGTTTTTCCTTTATATTGTTTACTTTCAAAAGATATTCAAAGCGGGATCTGTCAAAAGCTTTTGTAAACAAATCTGCACGTTGGTAGTCAGTATGGATTTTGACCATGTCAATCAATTCCTTAGCATAACAATCACGGATAAAATGATATTTAATCCGGATATGTTTAGCTTTAGAATGATTTTCAGTATTTTTAGTTAATGCAATTGCGGCTTCGTTGTCACAGTGTATAGGGGTTTTAAGAAACTGCAAACCGTAATCGACCATCTGTTGTTGGATCCAGAGCACTTGCGAACAGCAACTCGAGGCTGAAATGTACTCGGCTTCACATGTAGACAGTGCGACGGAAGTCTGTTTCTTGCATTGCCAGGTAATTAACCTGCTCCCTAAAAACTGGCAACCGGCTGTTGTTGATTTGCTGTCTTTGTCACAGCCGCCCCAATCTGCATCACTAAAAGCAATAAAATCAAAATCATCATCATTAGGGTACCAAAGTCCTTTTGATGGACAACCCTTCAGATATCGAAGGATACGCTTGACCGCCGTCAGATGACTTTGTTTCGGCTTCGATTGGTAACGCGCACAGAGACACGTTGCATACATAATATCTGGTCGAGACGCTGTCAAATACATCAGAGATCCGATGATTGCTCTGTATGTAAATGGGTCTGTCAGCTCCCCCTTAGCGTCCACTCCAATCCCGTGATTGGGTTGTATCAGGGTATCCATCGGCTTAGAGTCCTCCATCTGGAATCGGCTCAAGATGTCGGCAACATATTTCGTCTGGTGAATGAAGATCCCGTCGGGTCTTTGATCCACCTGTAAGCCGAGGAAAAACTGCATTTCTCCCATAGCGCTCATTTCGAACTTCTCCTGCATAACAGTTTCAAATTCCCTGCACAAGAGTTCGTTAGTTGAACCAAATATAATATCATCAACGTAAATCTGTACTAGAAGCAAGTCATCTCCCGTCTTCTTCGTAAAGAGGGTGCAATCGACGAGGCCGCGCTTGAATCCTTTGGAGATGAGGTATGTACTTAGCTCCTCGTACCACTGTCTTGGAGCCTGGTGCAAACCATATAAAGCTTTGTTCAGCACGTAGACCTTGTCCCGGTGGATTGGGTCCTCAAAGCCTGGTGGCTGCCCGACATAAACCTCCTCCTTGACTTTACCGTACAAAAATGCGCTCTTGACGTCCATTTGGTAGACTTTGAATTTCTTATACGAAGCAAACGCAAGGAACATCCGAATAGCTTCCATTCGTGCTACTGGTGCATAGATTTCGTTGTAATCAATTCCTTCAATTTGATGGAAACCCTGCACAACCAATCTGGCTTTGTTCCTTACAATAACTCCACGATCATCCTTTTTGCACTTAAACACCCACTTAGTGCCAATTTTCTTTCTTCCCGGCGGCAAATCTGTGAGCGTCCAGACTCCCAATTTCTGGAATTGCAATAACTCCTCCTGCATTGCCTCAACCCAGGCATCTTCTTGCAAAGCGTCTTTGTATGTCCTTGGCTCTACCTGCGACACATAACATGCAAACGACCAATCATTTTGGTCACCAGATTTCTGAATTTTGGCATACAATGCTAAAGCACCAAAACTCTCTGGCGTATTAACGCTTTTAAGCTGCCCTCTGGTCATCACTCCACTACCAGGATCACCGATTACTTGCTCCAGCGGGTGAATACGATGAATCCGAGATTCCGGATTAACAGGTACAATCACTCCCGTCTGAGCAGTCAAATTCTCTGTAGCATCCTGATCATTACCCGTGTTAGATGATGAAGCAACATCTGGATATGGAGTTGGGTTCACAGTTTGCTCTTCTAAGTCTTCTGCATTTTCAAGAACAGCTTCTTCAAATTGTTCATCTTCAGATTCTGAAGTGTCTAATGAAGTTGAAGCTTCTTGAAACAACTCTTCTTCTTGTGTAGGAGCACTGGTATCACTAGAAGCTGGTGGGGGATTTACGGTAATTGGACGCATCAACGGTGAAGTTGCCGCGTTTTCACATTCGTAAAGTAATCTAATCACAGCTTCTTCAACCAGGCTATCTAGGTTGAATGATTCAAAGAAATCTTTGTAATCAAACATCCAATCAGGGCCCGTGCCTTGCAAATTTTGTGTGTATCGTTGAACTTCCACGTTTGCCCAATCCTCCACTTGACGAGTTCGCTTGTTGAATACCCGTTTGAGCGGGGTTGCATATCCAACAAAATATCCCTCTTCAGCTTTCGGACTAAACTTCTCGCTTGGATTCAACATTGTACATGGCGCCCCAAATGGTTCTAGATACTCTAGATTGGGCTTTCGTCGGTGTAACAGCTCATAAGATGTTTTTCCAAACTTCTTCACTGTCAAAACCCGATTTAATGTGTAATTAGCTGCATAAATCGCCTCATTCCAGAACATTACTGGAAGATTTGAGTCAGCGAGCATTGTTCTAGCAGCCTCAATCAGAGTCCTATTCTTTCTTTCAGCAACACCGTTCTGTTGCGGAGTATACGGAGCTGAATATTCATGATGTATTCCTTTGCTTTCACAAAGTTCATCCATCTTTGCATTTTTAAACTCCGTCCCGTTGTCACTCCTGATTCTTTTTATCTTCAAGTTGTAGATATTCTCCAGCCGAGTGAACAGAACTTGTAGATTGGTAAAGGTGTCGCTTTTGTTCTTCAAACACATCACCCATGAGAATCGTGAATAGTCATCAGTGACAACTAAACAATAAAGCTCTCCAAGATGACTTTTGCGCTTGACCGGTCCAAAAAGGTCCATGTGCAATCGCTCAAGCGGCATCTCAACAGAGTTAACCTTCTTCACTTTATGGGATTGTCTGTGTTGTTTTCCTTTCATGCAGCTCACACACTTGTCGTTCAGATGGAAATGTTTCACGTTTACTCCATCGACAAGTCCATTTCTCACTAACTGATTCATTTTCCTCAAATGAATGTGCCCCATTCTTCGGTGCCACATTATCGATTCTTTTTCAGTCGCCTTGGATAGAAAGCATGTTATCTGTCCCTGTGGTGTCATTGCCTTGGACATATCAAGAATATAAAGATTGTTGACTCGAGGTGCCATCAACATAACCCACTCCTTTGGAATCTTGAAGCCCGGTTTAAGGATGTAGCAGGATTTGTCATCAAAATGCACAGAAAATTGTTTATCGCATATTTGACTGACGCTCAACAGATTATAGTCTATCTGTTTGACATAAGAAATCCGCTCGAAAGTCACAATCCCGTTACTCACGCTTCCTTCCATCGTTATATAACCTCCTTTATTTCCCGCGAACGCAACATATCCTCCATTAATATTCTTCACATCGAACAGCAACGCCAAATCCCCCGTCATGTGGCCTGAAGCTCCACTATCAACAATCCAGAGACTGCTAATAGGGCCAACTGAAGCTCCCTGCACACAAAAAGTAAACAATTAGTTCTTTCGGGGGACCCAAGCCTGAGTCTTGGGCCTTTGAACTTTTGCTTTCAAAGAATCATTCTCATTGACTTTCTCAACAACTTTCTGTTTTGAATCAATCGTTTTCTGATTTTTCAAAACAGTTTCACTTTTCTCACTCACCTTTGACGTAGAGGCTCCTGGAGAACCATTAGGTGTCCAAGATTGTTCAGACCTTTTTAGAATACGGATTTGAGATTTTGGTTTCTCAATAGGTTTCTGAACATTTTTACTAAAAGTAACTTTCTTAGCAACCTTATCTGATTGAACAGACTTAGGTCCAACATTTGACTTGACAATTGGTTTTTGTGGAACCTTTTGTCTATCAGCTGTTGTGTTCACCACTGGTTTTCTCCAAGATTGTTCCATTGCAATCCGATTCCTTCGATCATAATGAAATGGACGGTTGTTCCTCATTTGAAAATTATTTTGATTATGAAAATGTTGTTGTTGAGGAACTGTCCGTCTATGCGGTGGAACATAATGATCGATCGGCTGTTTCATGGAATTCTTAACCTCAACTTCATGTCTCTTGTGCCTTACATATGGACACTGAGCAAGTAAATGCCCACGTTCTCCACATTTAAAGCATTTTCTATATTCCTCAAACACATAATGAGCATTTGGTGAAGCAAATGATCTTACAGGAAATTGATCATTATATTCTTGATTTCTTAAACTCTCAGGAAGTGGTCCTTTCGAGTAAGAAGGTTCATGAAAACCATTTGCTTTATCATCAGGTCGAATGAACTCAGTGACATGAATTTTTGGCTCTTGAGGAACTTCTGAAAACAGTTTCTTTAAGATTTCTGGTGGAATTTCATTGGTTCTCTCATGTTTTGGAAACCAAATTGTGCTTTCTTGCCAGATTTTATCAAGTTTAGAATAGTTAACATTTTTAATCGGAAATTCCTCATCAGCAATTATTTTATCAGATCCTTCCATCCGATAAAATACCTTTACAGGTTTGTCACTTGGTTCATTCAGCTCATTCTTTTCAATCACATTCTTAACATCATTCTTTTTCTTAACATCAAACTTTTCAGACTTCTTATCACGAATAGCTTTTGCCATCGGATGAACATGATCAGATGGTGATACTGGTTCAGTAGTAATGATGTGATTTTCTTTTGGAATCTCACATTCATTAACAGATTTATCACTACCAGTATCATCATTATCTGAGTCTGAACTATCACTCTCAGCATAAACACCCTCATTGTTCAAGCCCAAAATCGGTCTCACATCGGAATATGGATCACCAATACTTGAAGTATTAGATTCCATATCTGACGATGAGTCTGATTTTACCGAACTCTTCGGTATAACTTGATGATAGTTATGGTTCTCAAAAAGAACCGGAGATGGTACAGACTTGTAATTGGTGGTGTTATCATCAATGATATGATCCACGACATAAGCAACATTTTTATAACTTTCCAATTTCTTGTTAACCTTTTCAGCAAAGCATTTAATGGCAGCCATTTCCAACTTGGTGTTTTCAATTTCATTGATGTAGTTATTTATGGCCAATTGTTTCAATGACAAAGTATTTTTCAAGTCAGAAATGTCCTTTTTATAGCCATCTAATACTTTGTTAAAAGCATTTAACTCTTTGCGAGTAGATTGACAGTTTTGAATAGCACTATCACGTGAAATTCGGAGTTGTTTATTCTCCTCTGTCAACCTATCACAAGTCCCACAGTATTTATCACTCATGACATCAGTGCTAGATTCAGAACTTACAGGTTTTGGCGGTTCGGTCATGGCCATCAAAGCAAAATGAGCTTCCTTTCCAGTGAAAAACTTTGAGTAGTCGATCTTGGTGAAAGCATCATCAGCTATGCACGACTTCCTTGTCATCAAAAAGTCAGCTTCTGCCAGCAACTGGTCAATATCATCATCCAAAGAATCAACACTTCCCTCTGTGTCTGATTCGCTCTCAGAATCTGAATAGACTGATTTACACTCCTCGGGAACATCAGAAACTGAATCAATCACCATCCCAGAACTCTTCTCCTCAGCCTTAACCTCAACAGGTTCACACTCCACTTCCATCTCAGTCTCAGAATCATCACTTTCACTCTCCTCAGTTTCTTTCTTCTCCTCAACTTCCACCGACTCTTCCAAATCAACCTGATAAGCAACACAAGCCACATTCCCACCAGTAGTTACTTCCTCAACTCCTATTTGCATACCCGACCAATCAAACCTCTCATCTTGTTGAGTCACCAAAGCTTGGTTCTGACTCGCATTCTGTTGAGTCTCAGTAGGTGTAGTGATAGGTACAACTGTTCGGTTTGGGTGATTAGGAGATTGGTTTTGAATCTGGTGTTGAGTGTTTGGTTGTCTGTTTTGGTTGTTAAAGTTTCGGTTCTGGTAGTTGTTGTTGTTTTGGTAAGAAACTTGGTTCTGTTGACGGTTCTGGTAATTTGCATTGAAAGGATTTCTATTACCTTGTTTAGGTGGCTGGGTGCATTCCCTTTTGAAGTGTCCTTTCTCTCCACAATTAAAACATGTAACCTTCTCCTTGTTAAAACCATAGGTTGTGTTTGGAGAAGTTGCCAAGTCAGTCCTTCCAGTTTTCTCTATGAACTCTGTTGCTCTCCTCATTATACTCGCAAAAGCCCATTGAATGTCAATGAGTTCCATCTCTTCTTTGTCTATTTGTGCGTAGTCTTCGTTGGTCAAGTTGTTGTTCCCAATCTGACTAGCAACCAACCCATTGTAAGATGAAACCATTGCAGAGACTAATGCAATGTGTTGCTGAGCAACCTCCACAGTCACATTTCCTAAGTTGGATGTATCCAAAACCACCGGTTGTTTATGTTGAGTAATTTGGTTTGATGGTTGTTGTGATTGGTTAGCAGTGTAAAAACTAGCTTGTTGCATTGGAGAGACTGGTGAAATGTAGGAAGTATATTGTGGTGGTGTGTATGATGGTTGTGTGTAGGAATTGTATTGTGGTGGTGTGTAGTTGGTGGTTGGTTTTGATGAATCCATGACATTGGAAATACATGCAACATGTGGTGCTACACTTCCAGAGCTCGAGTTTCCAGCTGAAACTGAAGTACCTCCAAAATACAGACTTGGATTCTGAGGAATCTGTGACCTCCTAGCTTTCCTCCTATCCTCCAGCTCTTTGTTCTCCAACTTCTCAATAAACTCTGAAATGGTCCAGAATTGATAAGAATCCTTCTCTCTGAGTACCTCCACATGCTGATCCCATTGTGGTGGCAAAGCATCTGCAAACTTATCCACCTGCTTAGTCATGGGAATCTGTACACCATAGCTAGACAATTCAGACAATAAATGCATATATCTCGGAGTTAGTTCTTTCAAAGTTTCATTATTAATGAAAGAAAAATTATCAAACTCTTTAACCAATTCCTCCATTCTCAGACTCCTGGTCTTCTCGTTACCATCATGCTTCCTCTTCAGCTTATCCCAAAGCTGCTTTGACGTAGTACATGTCCCAAACTGATGCAACAGGTCACTTGTGATCGCCTGTGTCAGTTGAGAGAACGCCTTCTTCTCCACCACGTATTTCTTCTTTTCATCCTCAGTCAAGCTCTCCAGAGGAATCAACTCACCGGTATTCTCCAGAATCGGTGCTGTGTATCCTTTCACGATCATGCTCCATGCCTCAGCTCCTTCAACTCCCATGCCTTCCAGATGGATCTTGAACATGGTGTGCCACTGGTTATACTCTTGCATATCCATGAGCTTCGGTGGCCTAGTTCCACTACCTGTAGACAAATCCTTAATCAAAGTAGAGATAGCATTAGTGGTTTGAGTATTTACCGCCGCTGCAGCTACTCCCCAGTAATCTGATTGTAATACCGGATGTGCTACATTCTGAGGCATCGTGCTCGTTGTTGTCATGTAGTTATGTGGTTGTGAGGATAGCGTGTTCGTCTTTTGAGCTGCCACCGTCCATGGGTCCATTGTCTGCTGTTGTGGTTGTGTTGGTGCTGATCCCGAAGTAGTTTGAAAACGCCACATGATCACAATCTGAAAATCTCAACACTTAGAAAAATTTTCAGCAAAAATCCTTAGATTCGCCCAAAAACTAATACGTTCGTCCAAATTTTCCTTGGTTCGTCCAAACTTGTCACACTCTCGTCCCTTCTCTCTCACTTTCGTCCAAACAGTGTCAACCGAAGGTGGAAATGACCAGAATGTAAATCACACTATCACACTATTCCACTTTCGCCCGAACCAAAACGGTCGAATGTAGAATGTTATACCCGAATGTGAAAAGTTTCTAGACAAATTTTCAGGTTCAACCACTTTTTCTTCAGGTTCGCCCACTTTTAGTCAGATTCGCCCACAACACTCAGTTCAGGTTCCAGGTTCGCCCCATATCAGCAGATCTCATTTTTGAAAAACGGTTATTGTTTGAAAAACGGTTATTTTGATCTCAGATTTTCAAAAGTTCTTGGATTTGAATGATCTCAATCAGGTTATGTTTCGGATTTGATTTGGAACAACTTTAAGTCTTGGAAAACTTGAATTCGACCACAAATTCACCTTTAAATCGATCAAAAACTATGTTTTTAAGAGTTTTTGTAAAAACAGATGATAATTTGTCTAAAACATGTCCAAATCAACTCTGATCTTATCAAACTTGTTGTTGTATGATCCTCTATGCTCTGATACCACTTTGTGAGCGTTGGATTTTATCTAAAACAGGATTATATGATCATACAAGTCACAAATCTAGGTGCGGAAACCCTAGATCTGAACAAATTGATAAGATACAAACCACGACACAATCAAGATCATTTTCAATATCATTTTCATAGATTAACTTCAATCAATAAGCATTTACAACTGTTTATGTTAATCTAGAATCACAAAGACAATCTCTCAAAAACACTCCTAAACCTGAACTGAACCTGGACACAAATGATAACTCTCTTACATAATCAAAAACTCAAAAACTATTTATAGACTCTGCACATTCGCCCCTTACAGATGGTCGAATGTGGGCATTTTCCACATTCGCCCACTGCAAGTGGTCGAATGTGTTCTTCAGTCCATGTCCATTCTTCATTCGTCCAGTTCTGATCTACCTTCGCCCCTTTCTGATTACCTTCGCCCAGATAGAATCACCTTCGCCCAGTCAGAACTACCTTCGGCTATCTACTAACACATGTTAATCAAGTATATCCAATCCTTAGTCGCAAAATGCATCAACAATAATTTCAATCGGTCGATTCACACAACATTCACCCAATTAATCTTAGGGTAAATGTTGTGCATAGGCCGGTCATCAAAACCCACAAAGAAAAACACACTTACAAGAAAGATTTGAATACGATTTGGTCGGTCAAAGCCCAAGTCAAAACGTGATTCGTAATGCAAGAACAGAGAATTATTAGGTGAAATTGAGAGTGTAGGAAGGATAATCGGCGAGTTAAGAGTGGTTTGAGAGGTTTAATTTATAGTGTGCAGGCCTAGGTGATCGAACTAGTAAGCGTTGACTAAAAATTGAATGCGGGACGCGTTTAATCTCAAATCAGGCAACAATTGAAATGTATTAGCTGTGTGTCCAAGTCAAGATTGGCCGATAATCAAGTAATCAATCCATTAAGTAAATTGAATGGTCAGAATTTGTAAAAAAAGAAACATTCCATACCTGCTGCTGCTGCTGCTCGACACAGGAAGGAAGGGAAGGGACGCGAGTGAGTGTATATAAATAAATTAAGTTGGTTTTAAACCAACTAAGGTGCATAGCTCAGGTGGTGTGGGCGAGTGTGTGCGTATTAAAAGGTCTCCGGTTCGAAACCCTGGAGCACCCTTTTTTTTTTAAAACTGAATAGGAGGGGGCAAAAGGGGTTGGGCCGGGTCAAGAGGCTTCAATTGTGGGCTGCTCACTTTGTGGGCTTCCAAAGCTAGAAAAAAAAGGGGGTGTGGGCTTAGGCTATGGTATTGGGCTTATGTAGTGTTTGGGTTTGTTAGTTTTTTTTTTTTGTAAAACAAGATCCAATGTTTAATATTATTATTATTATTATTATTATTATTATTATTATTATTATACACGCATATATATATATATATATAAGTTGTGAATTAGGAGAATAAAGACTTAGGTACAAAAATGAAGGGTTTTATATTAAAATTTGGGGAAAATTTTGCGATGTTACACATAGCCTCTACCCAAGCGTCATCCAAAAGAGCGTCCTTGTATGTCCGAGGCTCGACCTGCGAAACATAACAAGCAAAAGACCAGTCATTTTGAAAACCTGATTTCTGAATTTTGGCATATAAAGCAAGAGTGCCGAGGTTTTCTGGTGAGTTAGCATTCTTCAATTGTCCTCTCGTCATTACACTGCTACCAGGATCACCAATAACCTGCTCGATCGGGTGAATTCGATGTATCCGAGATTCCGGATAATCTGGTACTTGCACTCCCGTCTGAGTAGTTAATTTCTCTGTCGAATCTAGATCATTACCCACGTTCGATGATGAAGCACCATGTGGATTTGGGTTCACTGGTGGTGTCTCTGTAGCAATATCTGGAACAACTTCACTTATAACATCATCGTCATCTTCAGATTCCGATGAAATAAGAGATCCGGAAGCTTCCTGAAATACCTCTTCTTCAACTACAGGAGCGTTGGTATCATTAGAAGCTGTTTGAGGGTTTACAGTGATCGGACGCACCAACGGTGATGTCACTGCGTTTTCACACTCGTAATATAATCGTAATACAGCCTCTTCAAGCAAGCTATCTAGATTGAATGATTCAAAGAAGTCTTTGTAATCAAACATCCAGTCTGGACTGCTGCCCTATATATTCTGAGTATACCGCTGCACTTCAACGTTAGCCCACTCCTCGACCTGACGAGTTTGTTTGTTGAAAACCCGTTTGAGCGGGGTTGTATATCCAACAAAGAATCCTTCTTCAGCCTTTGGTGCGAACTTCTCAGATGGATTAAGTATTGTACACGGAGCTCCAAACGGTTCTAGATACTCTAAGTTCGGCTTTCGTCGATTCAACAGCTCATAAGAAGTTTTGCCAAACTTCTTCACCGTTAAAACACGATTAAGAGTATAACAAGCTGTGTAAATTGCTTCGTTCCAGAACATTACTGGAAGATTGGAATCCGCAAGCATTGTTCTCGCCACTTCAATTAGAGTCCTGTTTTTACATTCTGCGACACCGTTCTGTTGAGGGGTATACGGAGCACTGTATTCATGATGAATTCCTTTGTTTTCACAAAGAGCCTCTATCTGTGCATTCTTAAACTCCGTCCCATTATCACTCCTAATTCTCTTGATCTTGAGACCATAGACATTTTCCAATCGAGTGAACAGAACTTTCAAATTATCAAACGTGTCGCTCTTATGATGCAAGTGTAACATTTCACGTTAAATAATTGTACGTTACGACAAGTTCTATTATTATTATTTACATTTAATTATTTTGTGGCAATTTAAACCCTAATTGCGAACTTCTCAGATGGATTAAGTATTGTACACGGAGCTCCAAACGGTTCTAGATACTCTAAGTTCGGCTTTCGTCGATTCAACAGCTCATAAGAAGTTTTGCCAAACTTCTTCACCGTTAAAACACGATTAAGAGTATAACAAGCTGTGTAAATTGCTTCGTTCCAGAACATTACTGGAAGATTGGAATCCGCAAGCATTGTTCTCGCCACTTCAATTAGAGTCCTGTTTTTACATTCTGCGACACCGTTCTGTTGAGGGGTATACGGAGCACTGTATTCATGATGAATTCCTTTGTTTTCACAAAGAGCCTCTATCTGTGCATTCTTAAACTCCGTCCCATTATCACTCCTAATTCTCTTGATCTTGAGACCATAGACATTTTCCAATCGAGTGAACAGAACTTTCAAATTATCAAACGTGTCGCTCTTATGATGCAAGTGTAACATTTCACGTTAAATAATTGTACGTTACGACAAGTTCTATTATTATTATTTACATTTAATTATTTTGTGGCAATTTAAACCCTAATTATTCATAAAAATTATCTTGTATTAATCTGATGGAAAAGTTTAACTCAAAATTTTTAGTTTTCAAAAATTTATTTATTTAATATATATAATAATTAAATCAAGTTTATTCTATTATATTTATAAAATTCCATTAAAATATCAAAACAATTTTATAAATATCCACAAAAATTATTCTGAGTTTATATAATGATAAACTTTTCTGAAATGATTTTTAATTCTGAAAAATCATTTATTTAATATTTTTAATCAATTTTTGTTAGTTTTAATCATAATTAAATCATAATAAATTCAATTTTTAATATTTTTGCACCAAAATTTTATACAAATTATTTCCGAATATTTAGAACAGAAATATAAATTTTAAACTAATAATTCTTTAATTTTAATATTTTTAAAATTAAAGTTAAATTTTGACAATTTGTTATAAATAGAATTAATATTCTATTATAAAGAAAATAATTTTATAAAAATTATTTTTATACTTTAAACACATTCTTGTGACCATCTTAGGTTTAAATTTTATAAAAAGATTTTTGTCTAATTAATTACTAATATTCTTTCAATTATCAAACATTTTTAATAATAATCAAACAAGCATTTATCCCCAATTCGAAGCCCTAGAACATATACATTTGTAGACTAGATAGACTTAGACATATTTATTACCTTATTATAGGGTGATACTTGACACATTTGGGCAACACCACTATTCAATTTTTCAACAGATATAACATTTTGCTAAGGTGAGTTTTACATAGCCCCTTTTCTATTTATCACCATTTTTGGGGTGAAACATGTTACAACATTCTATATGCAATTCAATCATCAAAGTGTCTATGTGTTTTTCTATGTTGCATTATGTCTTGAACATGACTAGGGTAAGCACAATTCTAGCATAATTATTAACATTGATCAGCCGACGGTATACAATGATAGATCTATTGGACTGGCAATCCCACCCGGATACGTGCCTCCTACAAAGGTAGCGTGCGTGTTTGTTACAGCAATATAAACGAGTGAACGATGAGCGTATGGGATGTACCACAATACAACAGTCACAAGGGTTGATTATGCACTCGATTTACTTCTAGTATGTTTTCACATATGGACTAGAATTGTCATGACACATGAATTGCACAACAATTTTATTCGATTATCAAAACCTATGTAATTCTCACCAACTTTTGTTGACCCAAAATATTTTCAACTTAACATGTTTCAGGTTCTACTTGCTTGAAGATTAGAGTTAATACTTGAAGATGCATAGCTAGTATTTATTCATTTTGATGTACAAATTTTGGAGATCAATTGTATGTAATGTATTTAAATCAATTATTGAAATTTATTATTTACCATGAGCTACTGAACAATCATCAATACGTGACATCCCGATGTTTCCGCCATCGGTTGGGGTGTTACAGATTGGTATCAGAGCCATGGTTATAGGGAATTAGGTTATTAGAAAAATAATCTAGTCTATAACCATAGGATTTAACCAGTACTTGCTTCTTTTACTTGCTATTCTCTATCTCCCTCCTACTTCATATCTCTACTTTCATCCCTACAAGAAGGTTGCTCTCCATCACTGGATCCACTCTTAGACAAAATCCTCAGGTTTAACCTGAACCACCTTGAGATCTCGTCGAAGTTCTAGATTTTAATAACGAACACGTGCAATCTGGAAGGGTGAACGCCTGTATTCTGAGTCTTCTGTCTAGGCTGGCATTGCGCATATATCCCAATCAGACGAGGGACCCGGATGCCTACCTGGGAATTCTCGGGATGAGTGTTCACTTATAGGCTAAAGCATGTCTTCATATGTTATTAGAATCTAGAATCTTTGATAAGTCAACGTTTTCGTTTATTCGTTTTAATGAATAAATGATTACATTCCTTATATAACCTCATTCATTGTGTCTCTTACAGATCATGCCTCCACGTCGCAGTGCTCGTCTTAACAGTGGTGACAATCATGATGAAGGGAGTAGCAATCACAACCATAACCATGACACTAACCACAACAACAACAACAACAACAACAACAACAATGGTGTCGATGCTCAACTGGCTGCAATCATTTCTCAACAAATGCCGCAGCAAATCGCAACTCTGGTTCCCAACTTACTAGCTCAAGTCATCCAGTTGAATGGGAACGGTAACAGCAACGGCAACGGGAATGGAAATGGAAACCACAACGGGAATGGGAATGGTCTTCCAGCCTGCACTCTCAAACACTTTAATTCTTGTAATCCCCCAAAGTTTAGTGGTGAAGAAGGAGCTACGGGACTCCTACAATGGTTTGAGGGTATTGAGAATACCTTCATCTGTAACATTTGTACTTTTCGTATTTTCTGTTCTAGTCCTTGTATTCTTGTATCTTTCCATTTTTTTTACCCTTGTAATCCCGAGCTTATGATCAATGGAAAAGTATTTTATCAATTGCATTTAATCTTAATCTATTTCAATTATTCTATAAATTCTACGCGACGCAAACTTTATGTAACGTCGCGTGATTCTTAATTTTCTTGTATTCTAAATTCTATATTTAACAAAGTTCAAGTTCGCCTTTATTCGCTTCTTGTATGCTACTCCTACCAATTCGTGACGGGTCGTCATTATAATTTATCCTAATGAATTTAGAAACTTATTTAGTTAAGATCTTAATATATACGTATTATTAATAAAACATATATATATATATATATAATACTTAAAAAAAAAACATGATGTGAAAAAAAATGTCATTTGACTTTAGTCAATAAGAATCACAATTTCAAAAAATAATTCGTCCGTTTTTGTATTATTATGATTTTTATTTATTTATTTTTCTTTTTTTAGATATATCCCCACTAATTAACTTCTAACCACCCTAATTAATTCATTAAATACCCAACCCCTTCACCCCAACTATAAATACACCACTCCTACCCATTCTAACACTTGCTCATTTCTAAATCCTCTCTAAATCTCCAAATCTCTCAAGAATAAGTGAGTTTCACACTTCACCTTCAACCTCTCTTCTACTTTCTTCACTCTTGTAACAACCGGCAAAATTAAGGTAATTCCGTACTAATTAATTATACGCGATTAACGTAATTAAACGTAATTATGTGTTGATTATTTAACTGAGGCCTTAGAAAGATAGCAATTCCCAAATAATGCATAGGAATGCATAAGTTTAATGACAAAACATGATAGGATCATGCGCAAGCAAATCTATCCGGTATGGACACTAGCGATTACCCGGTAAAAATTAAATAAGCGAAACGAACCCCGGACACCCGGAATACATAATAAATGATAATTTCACAAAATATAATGAGTTTTGGAAACCCAAAGCCATACGTGAAAGCTTATTGTACAAATCTCCCGGTAACGAATAAAGTGCGCGTACCGCACCCGATACGCGCGTAACACGTAATTTCACCCGACAAAAGCCAAAATAATTTATCAGTAATTAAACTGGACTATATTTAAGGAATATTAAGGGTATTTTAATATTCGGGTGACACGCAATTAAAAACCCAAGAATACCCGGACGGTACCCGCACAAGATTAACTTAACTAATAAAGGGTATTATTTAGCAAAGTGGACCCCACCAACACCCCCTTGGGGCTGGCCTATGGCCCACTCAAATGGGTAAAATCTTTTAATTATCTCATTAAACTCTTCATCTCCTTAATATCCAATTATTAAGATAATAATCATGGTCTTGCATGGATTAAGATTGGCCAAGAAAAACTAACTAATCACCTCCCTTCCTCTCTCTAATTCTCGACCAAACACCCCTCACCATATCCTCCAAGATTTTCATAATCTTACTAAAATCTCTAAAATCTTCCATAATCTAGCTAAGATATTGGGTAATCTTTTGAGATTTGAAGAGATATTATATACATACATAAGCATACTTGAATCAAGAAAAAGCAAAAACACTTCTTCTTCTTCTCCTTGTGGCCGTGGCCTTGCACCCACCCACATACACTTTTCTTTCAATTTTTACACTTCCAAATCACCTCTAGATCATTATCCTTCAAAACCCCATTGTGTGTTTCAAGAGCTTGGAGCTTAACCCTTTGGAAGAACACACTAAACCCCATCCAATCCAAGGTTCTTGTCTTCCCTAGCCTTGAGCTAGTAGTAAGTTTTACCTTGTTTTGATTGTTAATGTTCATATTATGTGCTTGTATGAGCAAGTTGTACATTGATGGGAAATATGGTTTTGAAATAATGTGTCTTACAAGAATAAAAATGGAAGAATAATAACATGAATAAATCTTGGATTAATATTAATAAATGTGATATTTTGAGAAAATGTAAGAATATGAACATACACTTGAGTTGGATGATGATTAGAACATGATTTTTGAAAAGGACTTGAATATGATAAAAGATGATTTTTGTCATCATAAGATGACTAGTTAATGTCAAAAATATATTAAAATGTGTTAGATGATTAAGGATGAAAAAGTTCCATGTTCAAAGTCTACTCACTTAGATGAGTGAAAATTTGATATATTGAATAAAAACATGAAACACACATGTTAATAGCATCTAGGATGGATTATAAGATTATTAGAAGTGGAATGAAGTAAAAATAATCAAGCATTAAGAAAATGATTCTTCAAAGTCCACTAAGTTGGAAGAAAAATGTTAACCTTGAAGGATAAGATGAAAAATGCAACAAGTATAAGTTAAGGGACTAATATTGTAACTTAGAAAGTTGAGGGACTAAAATATGTATTTTAGAAACTTTGGTCCAAAAATGCATTAACGGAAAGTTCGGTGTCAAAAACGTAAATAATAGTTTTTCCAAGTGTAGTTTCGATGAACATGAGAAACCTACTTATGTACAAATTAAAAGAGGTATTTTTATAAAAATAGAAGTTTATAAAAATAAGAGGATAAGTTAACATAAGGATTTTATAAAATAAAGGTTTTATAAAATATTAGTAAAGACTTGGGAAAACTTGTACAAAAAATGGATACTTTTATATAAATGGGAATATAAAAGTATCGGAAACATTTTTGGAATACAAGTTAAACGAGTTGGGCTAATAATACAAAAGTATATTTTTCCAAGAGTATACGTTCGGAATTGGAAGTACGAATAATATTTCCATAGAACGCATATTGGAAGAAAATGTGGAAAAAGCTAACTAACGGACTTAGTTACATGAACTAACGAAAACGGATAAACGGACATATGAGAAAAGTGCCATTACGGCAAGATGAAAATATATATATATATATATATATATATATATATATATTTTAAGAAATAAAATATATATAACAAGGGTGAAACGTGCATAACACTTTCCTAAGTGTAGAAAGAATATTCGTGGGAGAAAACATAACGTAATGAAACTAAAAACGCTAAACGACACATGAACTTAACAAGTAGAATTCACACACTGGTATATGTACACATGCTCGTCTCGACGAAATTCTAGTATATCTATTTGAATGGGAAAGTAGATATGCGAGAAGGAAAACCGAGACGAGTAGGTGAAGTATATCTACGAACATGTGAATACCGACAAGATCCTAGTACATTTATTTAAATGGGAAAATAAATGTACGGCATGGTGAGTCAAGTCAGGCGTTAAGAATATATTACCAAACGACAAGAACTTAGCATATTTATTTGAATGGGAAAATAAATATGTGGCAAAGTGAGTCGGGTCGGGTAATAAGAAATCATATTATATCGAGCGAAACGATCCTAAGTATAATTATTTAAATGGGAAAATAATTATACGTTGGGTAGAGTCGTGTCAAGAATAATAGTATACAAGTCACAAAGAATATTAACAAGAATAATATATGACTTGTAAGAAAAGGGTAATCCATCGCCAATGAACCTAGGATACGAAACTATTAAACGGGAATTGGGATAAAACGTGGTCGGGAAGTTGGGTGTACAACTTGGCAAGGCACATGCACTATAGGTGTAAGTGACTTATACGTCTAGGACATTTGTAGGTGCGAGACCGCAAAATTTGCTATTTTCTTCTTTGAGCCGAGCACAGTTACAGGTGAGTCTCACGGCCCCATTTCTAAACTATTTAACGTTTTTACGGGGGAAAGATATGTTGGGATTGTTTGGCGGGTTGGATACTTGAGTTGTGATCGCCACTCGGGGTTGAGACCTCTCTTCTATAATCATTAATTCAGGAAAGTGAAACCGAAGGAATATTTGGATAGTACTATTGGTGCCTGACAAGGCCCACCCCTAATCGATAGCGTCGATTATGCATCGGCGTATGCCTGGGGTGCACGTATTCTGAAATCAAGTCGTAGGAATACCGAGTAACGACTTGGAGCGGGGCATTATTATTAATTGTCTTGGTTTGGTTATAGGCTCAAGTAAAATTGTAGGAACTTGCAACTCCTATAAATTGTCATAACAAGGATATTCCCATGAGATAAAGTTTTATTAAACCAAAACCTGTGAACTCACCAATATTTATATATTGACGATTTTTAAACATATCTTTCAGGTAATTGACAGATGAAGGATGACATGGCAAGCAGGGTCGGGGGAATCTCCAATTTGGGCGTTGGATGTTGTGAAGGGGTCTCGTCTCTCTGTCCCAAGGAATTCGGGATATAGGGAGGAGCCTCCCTATTTATATTAAAAACAATTTTAAGTTATGTATGAATAATTTGACGTGATTTTCAACGTTTGAATAAATGCCCGTTTCTTTAATTAATTTGTGATTTGCATTAATCTTGGCTTAATCCTCTTGAACCGTCGCGCCACGTGTTTCCGCCATAGGCGTGGTGTGACAACTCTCCTCTTCTGCAAACCCTTTGAGGAAACCTCTAGGACCTCTCTCCTATTTGCCATGGCAAATAAACATGAGTAGGGCACCAATTTGAGGCCTCAAATGTGGTCATCTTCTATTATCTTTTATGCACTAAGTTGTTAATAATACCAACCAAGTTCACCAACAACTCAATGATGGAGGGACTTGTGTTATGGTTCATGGTTGACAAAAGGAAGGCCAATGCTCATCCAAACTAAGTCACCATACCCTACTTTCTAAGTTATATAAATACTAAATTATATAAACTCTACTAATTTATTAACTCGGAAAGGTTTGTGGATACATCCCTACCTTACCAATGCTTGACTCTCCTAACCATCCGAATCACCTCTATGGTGGTTTGTGTTTTGGTTCGCCTAAAAGGCTTGCTTGACTCTTATGACCATCCGAATCACCTTCATGGTGGTTTGTGTTTTGGTTTGCCTAAAAGGCTTGCTTGACTCTCTTGAATCTATAACCTAAACTCGAATCTAAGACCCTTTATTTTTTTTATTTTAGTTAACCAAGGCTAAGGAACTAATCCTCCAAGACTCATTCTTTGGAGCCTTACTAAACGCACCCAAAGGTGAGTTCATACTTGTCCCCTTTTACTCTTTATCACTTTTGGGGTGTAACACATGTATCATATGCAAAACACACTAATGCTTTCATAAACACACATGCTCAATCTATTAAACATACTTATATGCTACTTGCCATGCTTATGATTCTTAGATACTTAGACATAAATCATTAACTATTATTAGCCCACTTAACATGTATAGCGCTATAGGACTAGCACACCGCCCCCTTTATGGGTCATTGTTAAGATTTAAACGGCCTAACATGAATATGTTAGGTATACGCTGTGGTACTCGCGGGTTTGAGTTATGTCTTTTATATGATAGGTATGTGCAATGCTATAGTATGAGATTTGAGTAAACCATTCTAAAATACTATGTATGTAAACTAAAACTAGTATGCTCACCAATGCTTTATGTGTTGACGGATATTTTATACATGTTGCAGGAAATGTTTGATGCAAGATATTCAAGAAATCTACTTAGGATTGGACTAGAAACTCACGCTAGTTTAAGTTCTATACTTTGATGTCATATTTCTCTTTTCATGAAAACAATTTGTATTCTATTATCTTTTTAGACGATAATTATGCTATGAATGAAATTTTATCTTTAAATCATATTGTCACGAATTCTAGTGTCATGAAGTCTTTGAACAATCTATCACAAGTCTCACCTCGATGTTTCCGCCATCGGTTGGGGTGTGACAGATTGGTATCAGAGCCATGACTGTAGGGAACTAGGAAAAATTGCCATGTTTGACCTAGACTATAGTTAAGAACCTTTTTGACCATTCCTTTTATCATGTTTAATATACTTGTTCTTCCTATCTTGCTTTTACTCAATTCTTTTGGTCCTTAAAATTTACCTTCCCATTTGTGGATTACTCTACACTCAAAGACGCTCGTATAACACAAACGAAAGGAAATCACCAAAATAGGCGTGAAACCCTCACTTTGGTGATAACTTTCAATCCGCGTAAATTCTTTATGTTTTTGAAACTACACCAAGATAGGAGTGATATCCTCACCTTGGTGGAAATTCCACAATTCTCGTTCTAGTGGACACTTCCAATTAAAGGTTAGAATTAATTTTCTTACCACATTGGACTAAGTGTACAAACCACACTCAAAGAAACGACCTCGCTAGGATAGGAGTGAAATCCGCAACTTAGCGATTAGTTTCAATCCTTGATTATTTTTATCTCGCCAAAGTCTCAAATTTACTAATGACAAGAAACATGTAGTAACTGGAAGGGTGAATACCGTTAACCGCAAGTCGGCGAGAGTATTTCCACCTATTAGGCCAAAGCATGTTTTCAAACTCAAAGGTAAATTCGAACCACTTTGGTTAGTCTAAGTTCCGTTCCGGAACACTCCAATGGCTTGCTTAAAACAAGCCCCTCATTTCATGTTAATATTATTTTCAATGATGTTTTCATGCTATGTTTTCACTACATATATTCGATTTAAATTTTTTTTTACTACTCGCAAAGGCTCTCAAGACTCGCACCTCTAGTACTCTAGAAACCTCCAAACAATACTAATAATCGCAAACCAACACTAATCAAAGCTCCTTTATATTGTCTAAATGCACTATACTTGCTTATACTTATACGTTATGCTTTATAAACAATGTGGAACTACATGCTACTTGAACTATTTGACACTATGTGCTTGTTATGCTTAATTTATTTCTAAAAACAAAGACAAAATGAAATCTTTATACAAATAAACCATTGATCAAAGCTCATAATCCCTTAGATGTCTTCCATGTCCAACCGAAGAAGCTCAAAACAAAGCACCAACAAGAAAATGCTATCCTTCATGGCCAAGCAAATGGCCAAGGTCATACCCGAGGTAGTTAGCAAAATCCAAGCCTCCGTAAGCCCACATGGTTTTGTTGACTCAAAGGCCGAATCCTCCAAAACTACCTCCTTCACCTTTAAGCAATTTAACCTACATCGACCCAACTCTTTCACGGGAAACGATGGTGCTACCGCTATGCTCGAATGGTTCGACCACATCGAGCTAATCTTCATCAATAGCGAATGCCCTGACGATCTCCGCACTCGTCACGCCACTAGTGTCTTCAAATCAAGGGCACTCGAGTGGTGGAAAAGCGAGAGAGTCACCCGTGGAAACGAAGTCGCTTTAACTCTACCGTGGGAGGAACTCAAGCAACTCATGATTGAGGAGTTCTGCCCCGCTCAAGAGATTGAGCGACTTGAAGAAGGGTTTTGGAAACTCAAGCAAAACAGTGGTGATAACCTCTCCTATACCAATCGTTTCAAGCAACTCCTTGTTCTTGTACCTCACCAATTCAACACCACTAAGAGGATCATAGCTAAGTATCTCAAAGGCCTCCCAACGAGTGTTCGTGATATCGTTGAAAGAGCCGAACCCACCACCCTAGAAAAAGCCATTCGTTTAGCTTCCAAAATCTTGGATAACCAAGTGAAAGATGGAACCCTAACTATCCCAAACACCACCAAAACCGTCAATCAAACCACCACCATTCCCACCGACAAACCAAAGGAAGCCAAAACCCCATCAACCCATAGCAATAACCGCAAACGCAAGTCCCGAACCCAAAACTATGTCGTTACCATTCCATTCACCGAAGCTCAAGCTCCAACTCCTCTAAACCAAGTGCCTGCCAAGAAACCCTACACCGGCTCTTTCCCAAAATGTAACACGTGCCATTTTCATCACCCACCAACCTCTACTTGCCGTTTCTGTACCAATTGTAACCGCTATGGGCACCTTGTCCAAACTTGCAAAACCGGTCCTAGAACCCCAAACAACCAACCTCAAGTTTCCAACCAACCCCGAGCCGCTAACCAACCTCCTCTAGCCATTGGCAATGGTCGTACATGTTTTAAGTGTGGTGATCCTAGCCATTTTGCTCCTCAATGTACCCGCAACAACCCAACTCAAGCTCAAGCTACGACTCAAAATCAACCACCAGGGGGTCGCGCTTTCAACCTCAATGCGGCCCAAGCTCAAACTGAAAATGATGTTGTGAACGGTACGTTCCTTGTTAATGGATCTTATGCTTCTATACTCTTTGATACTGGTGCGGATAAGAGTTTCGTCTCTTTAGAATTTGAACCCTTACTTGCTTGTGCACGGTCTAAATTATCGGAACCATTCACCGTTGAAGTCGCAAATGGTGAACCCAGCTCTATTGATTTCATTATCAAAAACTGCACCTTGAATCTTAATGACCATGATTTCTCCATAGATCTAAACCCCATGCAATTGGAAAGTTTTGACATCATAGTAGGCATGGATTGGCTTGCAAAACATCGTGCCGAAGTTGTTTGTTTCAAAAAATTCATCCGTATACCGTTTCCTAGCGGTGACACTTTACAAATCTATGGTGAGAAAGCCTCCAGAGGACTCAAACTCATGTCTTATACCAAAGCTCGAAAGTATCTCCGTAAGGAATATGTTGCATTCTTGGCTCATGTGGTAACAACCAAAGACAAGGAAAAAGGCATAAAAGACATACCTGTCGTTTGTGACTTTCCCGAGGTCTTTCCCGAAGATCTACCCGGTCTTCCTACTGCTCGTTCTGTTGAACTTCGCATTGACCTCATACCCGGTGCTACACCTGTTGCAAAAGCTCCTTATCGTCTTGCACCTTCCGAAATGCAAGAACTTGCTAGTCAACTCCAAGAATTGCTCGAAAAAGGCTTCATACGCCCGAGTACTTCTCCCTGGGGTGCTACGGTTTTGTTTGTTAAAAAGAAAGACGGATCTTTCCGTATGTGCATCGATTATCGTGAGCTTAACAAGCTTACTATCAAAAACCGATACCCTCTCCCACGCATTGATGATCTCTTTGACCAGCTCCAAGGAGCTACTTGTTTCTCAAAAATCGATCTTCGTTCTGGATACCATCAACTTCAAATCCACGAAGAAGATATTCCAAAAACTGCCTTTTGCACAAGATATGGTCACTACGAGTTCATGGTGATGCCTTTCGGTTTAACCAATGCACCCGCAGTATTCATGGATCTAATGAATCGAGTGTGTAAACCTTATTTGGATCGTTTTGTGATTGTCTTCATTGATGACATCTTGATCTATTCCAAATCCGAAGACGACCATAAACGACATCTCCGTTTGATTCTAGAACTCCTACGTGCCGAACGACTTTATGCCAAGTTCTCTAAATGTGAATTTTGGTTAAAAGAAGTTCAATTCCTTGGGCATATTGTGAACGATAGGGGTATTCATGTTGATCCTGCCAAAATTGAAGCCGTTAAAAATTGGATTGCACCAAAATCTCCTACCGAAGTTCGTTCCTTTCTAGGATTAGCGGGTTACTACCGTCGGTTCATCTCCAACTTTTCCAAAATTGCTACACCACTCACCGCTTTGACTCAAAAATCCCAACCTTTCATTTGGGGTCCTAAACAAGAAGAAGCGTTTCAAACCCTGAAGGACATGCTTTGTGATGCTCCTATTCTAGCCCTTCCCGAGGGGAATGATGATTTCGTGGTTTATTGTGATGCATCAAATCAAGGTCTTGGTTGCGTTCTTATGCAACGAGGCAAAGTCATCGCCTATGCGTCAAGGCAACTCAAAATCCACGAAAGGAACTACACCATTCACGATCTCGAACTTGGTGCTGTAGTTTTTGCCCTAAAAATCTGGAGACACTACCTTTATGGTACAAAATGTGTTGTATTTACCGACCACAAAAGCCTCCAACACATTTTCAATCAAAAAGATCTTAACATACGACAACGACGATGGGTCGAATTGTTAAACGACTACGACTGCGAAATTCGCTATCATCCTGGTAAAGCGAATGTAGTAGCCGATGCTCTTAGTCGAAAAAGTCATGCAGTTCTATGCAACATCCGAGAAATCGACCGTCTTCGAAGCTCTCAATTTCAAAATGATCTATTTAATCGTATTCGAGACGCTCAACATACATCGGTCAATGAAAATACTCTATACGAAGAAATGTCTTGTGGTGCCGAGTTACACTTGGAGTCCAAGGCAAATGGAATTCTTTATTATCTTGATCGTATTTGGATTCCCAATCGTGATGACCTTCGTACTCTTATAATGAATGAAGCGCATAAAACCCGATACTCTATTCATCCCGGTGCAGATAAAATGTATCAAGATCTCCGTCGCATTTATTGGTGGCCCGGTATGAAAAAGGACATTGCTCTCTTTGTGTCCAAATGTCTCACTTGCTCCAAAGTAAAAGCCGAGCACCAACGACCGTCGGGTTTGCTTGAACAGTCCGAAGTCCCCATGTGGAAATGGGAAAGTATTGCTATGGATTTTATTACCAAGCTCCCTCGAACATCATCTGGACATGATAGTATTTGGGTAATCATTGATCGTTTAACCAAGTCAGCTCACTTCCTTCCCATTCGGGAAGATTACAAAGTTGAAAAGCTAGCCCATATCTACACCAAGGAAATCATTTGTCGTCAAGGTATTCCTCTTAACATCATCTCAGACCGCGATGGTCGATTCACCTCCCGTCTTTGGGAAACATTTCAGACTGCCATGGGAACTCAACTTAATCTTAGTACAGCTTTTCATCCTCAATCTGATGGTCAAACTGAACGTACGATCCAGACTCTTGAGGACATGCTTCGATCTTGTGTAATCGACTTTGGTGGAAACTAGGATGCTCATCTACCATTGGTCGAGTTCTCTTACAATAATAGTTATCATACCAGCATCCAAATGGCTCCTTTCGAAGCTCTTTATGGCCGAAAGTGTCGTTCTCCTATATGTTGGCACGAGATTGGTGAAGCACAAATCACTGGTCCCGAAATCATCCAGGAAACGACCAACAACATCATCCAGATCCGTGATAATCTCTTAGCTGCTCGAAGCCGTCAGAAAAGCTATGCTGACAAGCGGCGAAAACCCCTTGAATTCAATGTTGGTGATCAAGTACTCCTCAAGGTGTCTCCTTGGAAAGGAGTAGTCAGATTTGGAAAGAAAGGAAAGTTAGCTCCACGGTATGTTGGACCATTCAAAATCATTGAGCGAATTGGGAAAGTGGCTTACAAGCTTGAGTTACCCCAAGAACTCAACAATGTCCATCCCACCTTTCATGTTTCAAATTTGAAGAAGTGTTTAGCCGAAGGGAACATACACATTCCTCTTGATGATGTACGAATTGACGAGACTATGCATTTCGTCGAAAAACCAGTGGAAATAACGGATTGTGAAGTCAAACAACTCAAACGAAAACGTATTCCACTAGTTAAAGTTCGTTGGGAATCGAAGAATGGACCCGAATTCACTTGGGAACATGAAGAGCAAATGAAGAAAAAGTACCCACATCTTTTCAGTCAAGCCACTTGAATAAATTTCGAGACGAAATTTCCTAAAGTAGGGGAGACTGTAACATTTGTACTTTTTGTATTTTCTATTCTAGTCCTTGTATTCTTGTATCTTTCCATTTTTTTACCCTCGTAATCCCGAGCTTATGATCAATGGAAAAGTATTTTATCAATTGCATTTAATCTTAATCTATTTCAATTATTCTATAAATTCTACGCGACACAAACTTTATGTAACGTCGCGTGATTCTTAATTTTCTTGTATTCTAAATTCTATATTTAACAAAGTTCAAGTTCGCCTTTATTCGCTTCTTGTATGCTACTCCTACCAATTCGTGACGGGTCGTCATTATAATTTATCCTAATGAATTTAGAAACTTATTTAGTTAAGATCTTAATATATACTTATTATTAATAAAACATATATATATATAATACTTAAAAAAAACATAATGTGAAAAAAAAATGTCATTTGACTTTAGTCAATAAGAATCACAATTTCAAAAAATAATTCGTCCGTTTTTGTATTATTATGATTTTTATTTATTTTTTTTTCTTTTTTTTAGATATATCCCCACTAATTAACTTCTAACCACCCTAATTAATTCATTAAATACCCAACCCCTTCACCCCAACTATAAATACACCACTTCTACCCATTCTAACACTTGCTCATTTCTAAATCCTCTCTAAATCTCCAAATCTCTCAAGAATTCTCTCAAGAATAAGTGAGTTTCTCACTTCACCTTCAAGCTCTCTTCTACTTTCTTCACTCTCCTCTTCTTCAAACCCTTTGAGGAAACCTCTAGGACCTCTCTCCTATTTGCCATGGCAAGTAAACATGAGTAGGGCACCAATTTGAGGCCTCAAATGTGGTCATCTTCTATTATCTTTTATGCACTAAGTTGTTAATAATACCAACCAAGTTCACCAACAACTCAATGATGGAGGGACTTGTGTTATGGTTCATGGTTGACAAAAGGAAGGCCAATGCTCATCCAAACTAAGTCACCATACCCTACTTTCTAAGTTATATAAATACTAAATTATATAAACTCTACTAATTTATTAACTCGGAAAGGTTTGTGGATACATCCCTACCTTACCAATGCTTGACTCTCCTAACCATCCGAATCACCTCTATGGTGGTTTGTGTTTTGGTTCGCCTAAAAGGATTGCTTGACTCTTATGACCATCCGAATCACCTTCATGGTGGTTTGTGTTTTGGTTCGCCTAAAAGGCTTGCTTGACTCTCTTGAATCTATAACCTAAACTCGAATCTAAGACCCTTTATTTTTTTTTTTTTTTTAGTTAACCAAGGCTAAGGAACTAATCCTCCAAGACTCATTCTTTGGAGCCTTACTAAACGCACCCAAAGGTGAGTTCATACTTGTCCCCTTTTACTCTTTATCACTTTTGGGGTGTAACACATGTATCATATGCAAAACACACTAATGCTTTCATAAACACACATGCTCAATCTATTAAACATACTTATATGCTACTTGCCATGCTTATGATTCTTAGATACTTAGACATAAATCATTAACTATTATTAGCCCACTTAACATGTATAGCGCTATAGGACTAGCACACCGCCCCCTTTATGGGTCATTGTTAAGATTTAAACGGCCTAACATGAATATGTTAGGTATACGCTGTGGTACTCGCGGGTTTGAGTTATGTCTTTTATATGATAGGTATGTGCAATGCTATAGTATGAGATTTGAGTAAACCATTCTAAAATACTATGTATGTAAACTAAAACTAGTATGCTCACCAATGCTTTATGTGTTGACGGATATTTTATACATGTTGCAGGAAATGTTTGATGCAAGATATTCAAGAAATCTACTTAGGATTGGACTAGAAACTCACGCTAGTTTAAGTTCTATACTTTGATGTCATATTTCTCTTTTCATGAAAACAATTTGTATTCTATTATCTTTTTAGACGATAATTATGCTATGAATGAAATTTTATCTTTAAATCATATTGTCACGAATTCTAGTGTCATGAAGTCTTTGAACAATCTATCACAAGTCTCACCTCGATGTTTCCGCCATCGGTTGGGGTGTGACATCATCAACAGTGAATGCCCCGACAAGTTTAAAGTCCGTTATGCCATGAGTGTTCTTCACAATCGAGCACTCACTTGGTGGAATGAAGAAAAACGCACTCGCGGAGCTGAAGCTGCACTAGCCTTAACTTGGGATCAAGCTAAAGACATTATGAAGGTAGAGTTCTGCCCTCGTAATGAAATCAAGAAGCTGGAAGATAAGTTTCATGATCTTGCTCAAGATATTGGAGAAAACCTTACTTACAATACTCGTTTTCACGAACTTAGCCTACTGCTACCCCACAAGGTCACCCCCTTGCCTATTGCAATCGAAAAATACATTGGTGGCTTACCGATGCAAATTCAAGACACGGTGTGGGGAAGGAACCCTGCTACTTTGAAGGAAGCAAAACGTTTGGCTGCCACCCTAACAGATAACCATGTGAAGGCAGGAACCCTGACTCGTAAAGGGGAAAAGAAAAAGGATACTCCCCAACCTGCCGTTGATATCAAAACTGAGGCCTCAACCAACGGAAAGTGCAAGGTCAGGAATTTTGCGATAGACACCACTGTCCCACCCAACAAGAAACAATACAACGGGAAGCTACCTAAGTGTGACACCTGCCAGTATCACCATCCAACCCAAGTTCCCTGCCGACAGTGCACCAATTGTCAAAGGTATGGGCATTTTACGGATGCTTGTCGAATCCCTGCTACAAACGCTCTTGATGCTCCAAATAACCCCGCTTGAGACCCTCCAGCTACTTAACAGCAAACCCCACCATTTGAATGATGTTTATTTTCTCTTTAATTCTATGTATCGACACATTTTGATTCAAGTAATAAATTCAAGTATTATCATAACATATGAGTGCATGCTTGTTTGAATGTGAATTAATTGCTATATCTATAATCATACTTGCTTACTTGTACATCAATTAGTTGACTACCAAACAACCTACTCAACGATTGTTAGAGGTCATCATGTCTTTCCAACAGTCGGGAGAGGCCCTACCACCTGCTCAACGACTGGTGGAGACTATCGAACCTGCTCAACAAACGGTAGAGTCATAAAAGGACGCAAAACCCTAATGTAAGGTAAATTGATAATTACGATCCGGAACGTAATCATGAATTTACAGGTACGTTAAGGTAGTGAGAAATTTTATCAAGGTTTTCAGTAGTCGACCAATTGTAAACCTGGTGTCTTCCTTTAACTTCGGGACGAAGTTCCTAAAAGTAGGGGAGACTGTAACATTTCACGTTAAATAATTGTACGTTACGACAAGTTCTATTATTATTATTTACATTTAATTATTTTGTGGCAATTTAAACCCTAATTATTCATAATATGTATGTATATATAAAGGTTTATAATAATAATAATAATAATAATAATAATACCAACATTTTTTTTAAAAACAAACTCCAAACCCAACATCCCTTCTTTTTCCCCCACCTGAGCCCAATCCAGGTCTGACCCAACCCAACAGCAGGCCCAACAGTGACCCAGCCCATGGAACTAAGCCCACTACCCCTTTTCAGCTTTATAAAAAATATGTTAGGGACGGGGATCGAACCCGGGTCCCTAACCGGTTCATTAAACACAACACACACAACCAACTGGTCTAGCATACATATCTGTTTCAAACCCGGTTCACTTTAATTATATCATTTGATTCAAAACCCTCACAGTTGACTTGGAAAGTCAACTGTGATACAACGACTTGCCAAAAACATCACATTAACTCGTGATTGAATTGTAATTGGCATCATGACACGATTGTCGGCCTATTATGACTCAGAAACACGATATTTAACAATCAATTGATACCATTTTTAGCTAAAACGCGTCCCACATTCAAATCGTGGTCAATACTTGCCAATTCAATCACCTAGGCCTGGACATTATAAATTGATCATTCTTGAACAATCACAACTCGCCATTACATCTTTCTCAACCTCCAATTCATCATAATTATACTCTGTTCTTGATTCACGATCGCGTTTTGACTTTTCATGGTTGACTGAGCAATCGTATACAATCAAACATTGTAAGTGTGATTTTTATGATGGGTTTTAATCTTCGGCATCCACACATCAATAGCCCTAAGGTTAATTGGGTTATTGATGTGTGGATTGATTGATTGGAAAACTAGGGTTTCGAACGTCTTATTTGGGGAAGAAAAATGTTTTGCAAACGATTATAAATTTTTAACAAACTGAATCCAAACACAACCACAGGTCTAGACCAAGTGGTTGTGCTTGGTGCTTGTTTAGCCGGCCACGCGGGTTCGAAACCCGGCAGCCACATATATTTTTTCTCTTTTTCTTTGTTTTACTCAAAAACAATCAACATTATATATATATATATATATATATATTAATTATATCTTATAAATTCATTTTAAAATACTAAAACATTTTTAAAAATTCTACAAAAATTATCTTGTATTAATCTGATGAAATAGTTTAACTCAAAATTTTTAGTTTTCAAAAATTTATTTATTTAATATATATATAATAACTAAATCAAGTTTATTCTATTATATTTATAAAATTCCATTAAAATATCAAAACAATTTTATAAATATCCACAAAAATTATTCTGAGTTTATATAATGATAAACTTTTCTGAAATGATTTTTATTTCTGAAAAATCATTTATTTAATATTTTTAATCAATTTTTGTTAGTTTTAATCATAATTAAATCATAATAAATTCAATTTTTAATATTTTTGCACCAAAATTTTATACAAATTATTTCTGAATATTTAGAACAGAAATATAAATTTTAAACTAATAATTCTTTAATTTTAATATTTTTAAAATTAAAGTTAAATTTTGACAATTTGTTATAAATAGAATTAATATTCTATTTTAAAGAAAATAATTTTATAAAAATTATTTTTATACTTTAAACACATTCTTGTGACCATCTTAGGTTTAAATTTTATAAAAAGATTTTTGTCTAATTAATTACTAATATTCTTTCAATTATCAAACATTTTTAATAATAATCAAACAAGCATTTATCCCCAATTCGAAGCCCTAGAACATATACATTTGTAGACTAGATAGACTTAGACATATTTATTACCTTATTATAGGTTGATACTTGACACATTTGGGCAACACCACTATTCAATTTTTCAATAGATATAACATTTTGCTAAGGTGAGTTTTACATAGCCCCTTTTCTATTTATCACCATTTTTGGGGTGAAACATGTTACAACATTCTATATGCAATTCAATCATCAAAGTGTCTATGTGTTTTTCTATGTTGCATTATGTCTTGAACATGACTAGGGTAAGCACAATTCTAGCATAATCATTAACATTGATCAGCCGACGGTATACAATGATAGATCTATTGGACTGACAATCCCACCCGGATACGTGCCTCCTACAAAGGTAGCGTGGGTGTTTGTTACAGCAATATAAACGAGTGAACCATGAGCGTATGGGATGTACCACAATACAACAGTCACAAGGGTTGATTATGCACTCGATTTACTTCTAGTATGTTTTCACATATGGACTAGAATTGCCATGACACATGAATTGCACAACAATTTTATTCGATTATCAAAACCTATGTAATTCTCACCAACTTTTGTTGACCCAAAATATTTTCAACTTAACATGTTTCAGGTTCTACTTGCTTGAAGATTAGAGTTAATACTTGAAGATGCATAGCTAGTATTTATTCATTTTGATGTACAAATTTTGGAGATCAATTGTATGTAATGTATTTAAATCAATTATTGAAATTTATTATTTACCATGAGCTACTGAACAATCATCAATACGTGACATCCCGATGTTTCCGGCATCGGTTGGGGTGTTACAGCAAGCACATAACCCATGAAAATCTGGAATAGTCATCTGTAACCACAAGACAGTACAATTCACCAGCATGACTTTTACGCTTGACCGGTCCGAATAGATCCATGTGCAAACGCTCAAGTGGTAGTTCCACTGAATTGACTTTCTTTGGCTTATGGGATTGTTTGTGCTGCTTACCTTTCTTGCAACTCACACACTTGTCATTCAAATGAAAATGTTTAACATTTACGCCTGTGACAAGTTCATTCTTCACCAAATGATTCATCTTTCGAAGGTGAATGTGTCCCATCCTCCTATGCCACATGATTGATTCTTTTTCAGTAGCCTTGGAGAGGAAACACGTGACTTGGCCTTGTGTAGTCATGGCTTTTGACATGTCGAGAATGTACAAATTGTTCACTCTCGGTGCTTTTAGCATCACCCACTCTTTTGGTAAAACGAAACCCGGCTTGAGTATATAGCAAGATTTATCATCAAAGAATACTGAAAACTGTTTATCACAAATCTGACTGACACTGAGCAGATTATAATCGATTTGCTTCACGTATGAAATCTTCTCAAAACTCACCATTCCATTACTTACACTACCCTCCATGGTAATGTATCCACCTTTGTTTCCGGCAAACGCTACGTATCCTCCATTAATATTTCTGATATTGAACAGTAGCGATAGATCCCCTGTCATGTGACCAGAAGCTCCACTGTCAACAATCCAAAGACTGCTCACAGGGCCAGCTGAAGCTCCCTGCACATATCAAGTAAACGATTAGATTTTTCGGGGGACCCAAGCCTGCTTGGTCTTGGGTCTTTGAACTTTGAGTTTCAAAGATTTTTTCTCACAGACATATTGATTTGAATTGATCTTTTTCTGATCAATTAAATCTTTTTCAGTTTCAGTTTTCACATTCTCATTCACTTGTGAAGATGAAGCACCTTGAGAACCCTTTGGTGACCAATACTGACCGAACGTTTCAAGATCCGGATTTGAGATTTTGGGGTCTCAACCGATTTCTTTACTTCATCCTTAAAGGAAACCTTCTTGGTTACCTTTTCTGATTTAACAGAGACAGGTCCAACTGTTGGTTTGACAGCAGGTTTTACAAGAACCTTGTTCTTGTCAACAGTTGTGTTCACCATCGGTTTCTTAAGGGGTTTTTCAATTGCTATCCGGTTACGACGGTCATATGTCATCTGACGATTTTCCCTCTTTTGAAAATATTTGCTTTGATTATAAAAAGGTGCAGGTTGAGGGACAAGTCGTCTTTGTGGATAACAATGATTATCGACTGGACTCTGATATGTCTGCTTCATTTCCACCTCGTGCCTTTTGTGCCTAACATACGGGCAGTGAGCAAGTAAATGCCCTCTCTCCCCGCATTTATAACACGCACGGTATTCCTCAAAGTTGTTCTTGGCATTCGACTTAGCATATGTAGTGATAGGATATTGATCATCCACACACTTCCTTCTAAGACTCTCAGGAGCTGGGTCGTTGGAGTAAGTCGGCTCAAGAAAACTGTTAGCCTTGTTCTTTGGCTAGCTTGATAAATTCTGTGACATGAATCTTCGGTTCTTTGGAATATCCAAATAAATTCTCTCTAAACCCTCTGGAGGTACATCATTTGTTCGCTTATGCTTTAGGAACCAAATTGTACTTTCCTGCCAAATCTTTTCAATCTTTGAATAGTTGGCAAATTTGATTGGATATTCCTCGTCAGACATAATCTTATCGGATCCAATCATCCGATAGAAAATCTTGACGGGTTTGTCACAGGGTTCATTTTTCTCAACCGGCTTAACTGATTGATTCTTTCGATGAGCGTTAACCATGGGATGCACAATCTGAGACGGTGATACTGGTTCATTTGTAATTATGTGATTTTCAGCAGGAATATCACACACCTTATCAGATTTGTCATCCTTAGAGTCGGAATCATCAGTTACAGCAACTACACCTTCATTGTTTAATCCCAAAATTGGTCGAACATCAGAATTTGGGTCTCCCACACTGGAGGTGTTAGACTCATCATCCGATGTCGAGTCAGACTTAACTGAGCTCTCCGGTGTTATTGAATGTAGAGTATGGTTTTCAAATAACACAGGATATGGGACTGCCTTGTAGTTTGCACTACTAGACTGTGAAGGCTCCTCAATGATATGATCAACAACATATGCAATGTGCTTATAACTCTCAAGTTTCTTGTTGAACTTTTCTGCAAAGCACTTGATGGTAGCCATTTCAAGTTTTGTGTTTTCCAAATCATTGATATAGTTGTTAATGGCTAATTGTTTCAAAAATAAAGTCTTTTTAAGTTCTGAAATGTATTTCTTGTAACCATCAAGCACTCTATTAAACTCTCGTGCCTCTTTCTGATACGATTGACAGTTGATCTTAGCACTCTCAAGCTGAACCCTGAGTTGCTTATTATCCTCTGTCAATCGATCGCATGCAACACAATACCTCTCACTATTTATATCAAGATTAGATTCAGAACTTACCTGCTTTAGAGGCTCTGTTATCACCATCAGTGCAAAGTGTGCTTCCTTACCAGCGAAGAACTTTGAATAATCAATTCTGGTACAAGCATCATCCACCATGCATGATTTGCGGGTCATCAGAAAATCAGCTTCAGCAAGCAGTTGGTCGATATCATCATCTAGTGAGTTAATACTAGCTTCAGAATCAGAATCACCCTCCACATCAGAATAAGCTGAATCATACTGTTCTGGCACATCAGTAACAGAATCAAGAATCAAACCCGACTTCTTCTCTACACAATCATCACTTTCTTCACTCAACTCTTCGATTTTCACCTCAGACATCTTCTCAGTCACCAATTCTTCTTCAACACATACCGGCTCATCCAAATCCATTTTCTGTGCAACACACGCCACATTACCAGTGGTAATCTCCTCAACACCCAACTTCATACCCGTCCAATCAAATCCCTCAGCTTTCTGTATCACCAATGCCTGGTTATGGTTATCTGATTGGGTTTGAGTGTTTGGTGTAGAAATAGGAATGATTTTCAGTTTGGATTTTGTGGTGTTTGGTTTTGGTTCTGGTTTTGTGTAGTGGTTTGTCTAACATTGTTGTTTTGTGAAGTATTTTGGCGGTTTTGGTAGGTATTTTGTGGTTGAAAGCTTGAAATATTTGGGCTTTGGTAAGATACCTGATTTTGGGTTTGACGATTTTGGTAGTTGGTGTTGAAAGGATTTTTGTTCCCCTGCTGTGCTGGCTGTGTACATTCCCTCTTGAAGTGACATTTCCCACCACAATTAAAACATGTCACTTTGGCTTTGCTCAAGCCATATGTGGTGTTTGGAGAAGTAGAAAGATCAGTTCTGCCAGTCTTCTCAATGAATTCAGTAGCTCTCCTCATAACACTAGCAAATGCCCACTGGATATCAATGAGCTCCATCTCTTCTTTATCAATTTGTGCATAGTCTTCACTGGTTAAGTTGTTATTACCAATTTGACTAGCAACCAGCCCGTTATAAGAAGCTACCATAGCAGACACCAATGATACATGTTGTTGTGCAATCTCAACAATAACATTGTTCAAGTTCGAAGTTTCCAGCACAATTGAACTCTGAGTAGGTTGAGTTTGGTTCATCTGTGTTTGATTCATTTGAGAAATATAGGATTGTTGTTGAGGTTGGTTTAGACTTGCAGAATAACAAGCAGCTTGTTGCATTGGTGAAAATGGTGGAATATAAGTAGTAGTAGTAGTAGGATATGATGGTGGGGTATAATGTAACACCCCAACCGATGGCGGAAACATCGGGATATCACGTATTGATGATTGTTCAGTAGCTCATGATAATACATATGTTTAAATAATCCTTTATTACATTACAATATTGAATTACATTAAAGTCTACATCAAATAATCAAACAAAGCTTAAAACTTCAAATATCTCCTCATGCTAGCTCTAGACTTCATGCATCAGTATTTCCTGTTGAGTTTGGAAAAATGGGGGGGGGGGGGTCAACTAGAAGTTGGTGAGAATACATAATCCATGTTAAGCATATAGTTTAAGTATAAAAGTTTAGCAATTCGTATGTCTATCGTAAATTTAAGTCTACATGAATAGTATAATATGTTGACATAATCAAACCTCCGACTAGTTTAGGTCCATCCCGTCATCTACGGTTCACCTTAGTAATATGTTGAACGATAAGAATCACCCACGTTACCTATGTAGGAGGTACACGTATCCGGGTGGGGTTGTCAATCCAATAGATCTATTATTGAGTATCGCCGGCTTGGCCATAGCTAATGATTATGTAAATGTTGAAACTCGTTGAAACTGTTGACTAATTCATGAGGCAATAAAGTTTACTACTAGACATGCATGTTGAATTGCTTAAATAATTGTTGCAAGTATAAAGAATCGCATAAACATGGTTACGTAAACTCACCTTAGCAAAGTATTAAGTCTCGAGAAATAGAATATGTGTAGCCCCAAAGTTGCCAATTACAAGAGCTTATAATCAAAGCTTCAATTGTAGAAGTAATAGACTATAGAAGAAAGGTATGAGGGAAAGTTTAATCGGATTGAAACAATCGATTTAGAGGTGCAAAGTATAATGGGTCATAGGTGGGTTTTTATACTAGTTTTGGATTCAAATAGCCATTAAAATTGGTCAACACCATAAAGTAAGGTTTTATGATGAATTGACTATTTGACTAAGACTTTGACTGTTTGACTAAGACTTTGACTAGAACTTTGACTATTTGACTCAAGGCTTTATTTAAATAAAAAAAAATCTTGTATGTGAAAAAAAAGGAATTTAGAATCATATTATTATTATTATTATTTATATACATTTATGTATGTATATAAGTTGTGAGTTAGGATAAATAAAGACTTAGGCACATTTGTATAATATTAATGATAAAGGTGTAATAATATATATATATATAAGGGCTTTTTATGTATTAAAATTTTGGGGAAAATTTTGCACTGTTACAGTCTCCCCAACTTTTGGAAACTTCGTCCCGAAGTTTATTGAAAACACAGGGTTGAAGGTGATTTGGTAGAAATTTGGACAAGGGTGGTTTGGGAAGTTTCGAGTTAAGGCATGACATAAATTTATAGGTAACAGAATAAACTGTTTCGAATAATTTGGGTAAGAGTTTTGATGTGTGTGAGTTTTAAGGGTTGGATTAGGTTCATCTAAAATAGCAAGGAGAATAAGAATCTTAAGTTTTAGGAGTCCTAAAAGGAATGAGTTGATGGACTATTGAAAGACTAAATGAACTACCAGATAACTAAGGTTTATAATTGGTCAACTACCGAAAACCTTGATAGAATTTCACACTACCTTAACGTACCTGTAAATTCATGATTACGTTCCGGACCGTAATCACCAATTTACCTTACATTAGGGTTTTGTGTCCTTCTATGACTCTAAACACACATGTAAGTAATGCAAAATAACCTTGTGATTGAATCGTTTACAATGTATCCAAAAATGAGTTCAACTGTTGAGTAGGAAAAAGACTTCTACCAGTCAGTGAGTAAGAACCTCTACCGATTGTTGAGCAGGTGCGATAGCCTCTACCAGTCGTTGAGCAGGTTGTAGGGCCTCTACCGACTGTTGAGCAGGCATGATGACCTCTACCAATCGTTGAGTAGGTTATTTGGTACTCTACTAACTGTTGAGAAAGTACTTCATCCACTATCAGTTGTTTGATTAAGTGTACCAATTTACACACACACATAAATTGCAAATTGATAATATGTACATGTAAGCAATCAAGTATCAAGTATAGCATGTGAGTTGTAATAGAGTTGCCCTAGACAAGGTTAATGACTCTAGGTGTGTCTTATAGTAAATAGTTTATATTCCATGAATTCTAGTTTCAAATGTTCAAATATGGTAGATAGTCGAATCCTCATGTATAACTAAGGATTATGTTTGATGCAACACACAATCAAGTTTCAATAGTTTGGTTATCATGGGTAACTAGCTCATGTGTGAGAAGGTGAAGGATATGAATTTAGTTCTTGAGAGGATGATGAAAAATTCTTGAAGCAGAATCAAAGTTGTGAGAGATAGTGAATGTGAAGATAGTTGAAAAAGAGTTTATTTTATAGTATGGAGATTATATGATTTGAGTAGGGTGTTGAATATTTAAAAAGTGGCTAAGATGGTAAGGTGAAGTGTGATTGTGAAATCCATGGATGGTTATGAAATGAGATTGATTTAAGCTGTAAAATTTTGAGATTTTTGAGCTTAGTTTAAGGAAGGTGAGTGTAATCATTTATTCATTAATTAAAACGAATAAACGAAAACGTTGACTTATCAAAACTTCTAGATTCTAATAACATAGTGAAGACATGCTTTAGCCTATAAGTGAACACTCATCCCGAGAATTCCCAGGTAGGCATCCGGGTCCCTCGTCTGATTGGGATATATGCGCAATGCCAGTCCTAGACAGAAAACTCAGAATACAGGCGTTCACCCTTCCAGATTGCACGTGTTCGTTATTAAAATCTAGAACTTCGACGAGATCTCAAGGTGGTTCAGGCTAAACCTGAGGATTGTCCTATTAGTCTAAGAGTAGATCTTGTGATGGAGAGCAATCTTCTTGTAGGGGTTGAAGTAGGGATAAGAAGTAGGAGTGAGATAGAGAATAGCAAGTAAAAGAAGCAAGTACTGGTTAAATCCTATGGTTATAGACTAGATTATTTTTCTAATAACCTAATTCCCTATAACCATGGCTCTGATACCAATCTGTAACACCCCAACCGATGGCGGAAACATCGGGATGTCACGTATTGATGATTGTTCAGTAGCTCATGATAATACATATGTTTAAATAATCCTTTATTACATTACAATATTGAATTACATTAAAGTCTACATCAAATAATCAAACAAAGCTTAAAACTTCAAATATCTCCTCATGCTAGCTCTAGACTTCATGCATCAGTATTTCCTGTTGAGTTTGGAAAAATGGGGGGGGGGGGGTCAACTAGAAGTTGGTGAGAATACATAATCCATGTTAAGCATATAGTTTAAGTATAAAAGTTTAGCAATTCGTATGTCTATCGTAAATTTAAGTCTACATGAATAGTATAATATGTTGACATAATCAAACCTCCGACTAGTTTAGGTCCATCCCGTCATCTACGGTTCACCTTAGTAATATGTTGAACGATAAGAATCACCCACGTTACCTATGTAGGAGGTACACGTATCCGGGTGGGGTTGTCAATCCAATAGATCTATTATTGAGTATCGCCGGCTTGGCCATAGCTAATGATTATGTAAATGTTGAAACTCGTTGAAACTGTTGACTAATTCATGAGGCAATAAAGTTTACTACTAGACATGCATGTTGAATTGCTTAAATAATTGTTGCAAGTATAAAGAATCGCATAAACATGGTTACGTAAACTCACCTTAGCAAAGTATTAAGTCTCGAGAAATAGAATATGTGTAGCCCCAAAGTTGCCAATTACAAGAGCTTATAATCAAAGCTTCAATTGTAGAAGTAATAGACTATAGAAGAAAGGTATGAGGGAAAGTTTAATCGGATTGAAACAATCGATTTAGAGGTGCAAAGTATAATGGGTCATAGGTGGGTTTTTATACTAGTTTTGGATTCAATTAGCCATTAAAATTGGTCAACACCATAAAGTAAGGTTTTATGATGAATTGACTATTTGACTAAGACTTTGACTGTTTGACTAAGACTTTGACTAGGACTTTGACTATTTGACTCAAGGCTTTATTTAAATAAAAAAAAAATCTTGTATGTGAAAAAAAAAAGAATTTAGAATCATATTATTATTATTATTATTATTTATATACATTTATGTATGTATATAAGTTGTGAGTTAGGATAAAGAAAGACTTAGGCACATTTGTATAATATTAATGATAAAGGTGTAATAAAATATATATATATATAAGGGCTTTTTATGTATTAAAATTTTGGGGAAAATTTTGCACTGTTACATATAAGATGAAGTTTGAGCAAGATAATTAATGGGGGCTTTGGGTGGTTCAACATGGCTAGAAACGCACGCAATGTGAGGAGTTACAGTTGTACCTGAACTTGAACTAGCAAGAGATGAAGATGTACTACCATGGTATAGCTCTGGATTCTGAGGAACTTGTGCTCTATTTGCCTTTCTCTTTTCTTCCATCTCTTTGTTTTCTAGCTTCTGGATAAACTTGTTGATGGTCCAGTATTGGTACGCATCCTTTTCCTTAAGTACCTCGATGTGTTGATTCCAGTATGGTGGCAATGCATCAGCAAACTTGTCCACCAGCTCAGACATCGGTATATTAATCTCATAGCTTGAAAGCTCGGTCAGTAAATGACAATACCTCGGAATCAACTCCTTCAGCGTCTCATTTCCCATATAGCTGAAGTTCTCAAACTCTTTTCGTAACTCCTCCATCCTTAACTTCCTCGTCTTCTCATTCCCATCATGTCGATTTCTTAACATGTCCCACAATTGTTTAGAAGTGGTGCAAGACCCAAACTGATGTAAGAGATCAGTATTAATGGCTTGGGACAATTGGGAAAACGCCTTCTTTTCCACCACAAATTTCTTTTTCTCATCCTCAGCAAGACTTTCCAACGAAATTGGCTCACCCGTGTTCTCCAAGATCGGAGCAACATAGCCCTTAGCAATCATTTGCCAAGCTTCCGTTCCTTCTAATCCCATTCCCTCAAGATGAATCTTGAACTTGGTCTTCCATGTGTTGTAGTCTACCATTTCCATCAACTTTGGTGGACGGCTTCCACTACCCGAAGATAAGTCTTGAATAAGTGTAGAAATCACGTTGGTAGTCTGAGAGTGTACCGCCGCTGCTGCTACTCCCCAGTAATCAGCCATCAGTTGTGGTTGCGGTTGTGCAACTTGTTGGGGCATAGAACTAGTCATCGCCATATAGTTAATCGGTTGGGATGGTTGACTAGACTTTTGAGCAGCTACTGACCAAGGATCCATGGTTGTTTGCTGTTGTGGTGTTGTATTAGGTCGTGGTGTTGTAGGAAAATTCCACATATCGATCTGTGAATGATAAAACACGAAACGATTAGAAAAATTTCACAACAGTTTCTACGTTCGACCCTTTTGAATGATCGCGTGGTCGAATGTGCAAATTAGTCTACGTTCGACCGTTTGATAAAGTACGAATGTAGAAAATAACAGACTCAGTTCACTTTCGACCGGTTTATCCCACTTTCAACCACTCGATTGGTCGAATGTACCAATTAAGGTCGAATGAACAACAACACACTAAAACTTTCTAGGTTCGACCAAATAACACTCCACGTTCGACCAAATAATCCCTGGTTCGACCTAAAACTCTCACTTTCAACCAAATCTCCCTAGGTTCGACCCTTCATTTTGAAAAACGGTTATTCTTTGAAAATCAGTTATTTTGATCAAAAATTTTCAAATGTTGATGAAATTTGATGATCCAAATCAATCAATTTAACACCAAATTCAGTTGTTCAATGAAAAACAGAATGTTTTGATCAAAATTGGGTCCAAATCAGTTGTAATATTATCAATTTGTGGTTGTTTGATCCAAATGGCTCTGATACCACTTTGTATGCGCGTAGGATCGTCTAAACAACAAAGATAATGATCAAACAAGTTTAATTCAGGTGCGGAATCCTTGAATTGATCACAAAATGATAATAAAACTAGAAAAACGCAGAAATCATCATTAACATAATCATTTCATTCATTTAGATAATCAATTACACATTAAAACGTTGTTAATAATGATTAAACACGGTTACAGACTCAAAAGATAACCCTAGGGAGAAACATACACAGGGAGGGAAAACAAATGATCAAAAGTTACATTCAAAAAGTTGATTCAGCCTTATATAGACCTGCACATTCGCCCAAATGACTTGGTCGAATGTGCAGGTTCGACCGTTTAAGGTGAGCGAACCAAGACACATACATAAGCAAAGTTACATTCGACCTCCCTGTTTCACCTTCGACCGTTTAGTCTTCCTTCGACCATTCAGAAAGCCACCTTCGACCATTCGACCAGAAACTGTAATTCTCAATCCAATAGCATTAGTCACAATATGTGTATCTACAAAGAAGAGATCCCGCACATCGTCAAGTGAAGAATCAAGCTCATACTAAATCAAGATTAGGGGCGAGAACGTTAGAATACATAATCTTGATTATTAATATTGTACATATGTTAATTAGTGGTGTCCTAAGTTAGTAAATAGAATGTGACGGTTATATACCAACCGATATGTCACATATTAGTTAGCGGTTATTATGTACAAGTCAAGGGTCATGTCGGTTTACATCATACCCATTAGATTGTATATACAGGGTCGAACACATTCGTTTGTTTATGTGTATGTTTAGTTTCAATAATAACTAACTTACAAATTTCCCTCTAAAGTTTCCTACCCTCTTTTCCCTCCAAACCGTTTACTTTCAAACATCCATTAACCAACACATCAAACTCGAACATTTTTTTCAATCATATAAACAAACATTAGTAAACTATTATCTTGTAACACGTCTCACACCACTTTCAATTAGGGGAATAAGGCAATATAGGTTATCATACCGACACTTTAAAAAATAAGTCAATAAAAAGGAGAAAGTCCTTAAAATTTCAATGAATGATTAACTTAAGAATATAGAAAGCAAGTTAGAACACCAACAATTAGTCAAATTACATGCATCCCAAAGTAAGTCTAAACATCAACAATTGTTGGTTTATCTTCTATTTGGCTACAATTGGTTGATGTAATCCACGAACCGAAAGAAAACAACAATAGAAAGTAAATGTAGTTTGCTTTTTTTAAGAATGGGGTTAAAAGAGAAGTTTGAAAAAAAAATAGAAAATACAAAGTAATGACCAGCAAATCTTCAAGTTCATCAATCTAAGTATGAAATACTTCATGTTAGCCATTTTTTAAAGTTTTTGATAGAAGTGTTGTTGGATCAGGCCCCACTCCACACACAGAATAACAAACTCAACACACACAAATAATACTCACGTAACTCAACTATGATCTTTAGGGTTTTATTGAATAAAAGGGGTACATAATAAATGCCAATACTACTCCTATTTATATTCAATACAAACACATGCAAAAGAAAAATCAACCCACGTACTCCTATTTTCCAGGAAACAAACACTTGAAGTTTACTTGTTCTCCAACTTCCACCAGCTTCCAACGGTAACATACAACTTACTCCTACTTTTCTGGGCAACCAAAGACCAGGTAAGATGACTCATATCCGTCACCCATTGACCCAAAACTGGACCCGTAACCCGTGACCCGTAAACAACACGAACCATCAAGATTAACCCAACATTCACCCCCTTATTCTTGATCTCGGTTCTTGCTACTTGCTCATTTTTTACTCGCTTCATTCTTGCTCTTCTCGCTATCCGAATTACAAAGATTCACTCTTGCTACTTATTTACCAAACCATGGTACTTTCTTGTATCGAACCACTACTTCTAGTTGTTGGTTTTAGTAGCCGTATATCACCGCAACTTGACTGATTCAGCACCGAAATAGCCCAGAAACTACCCGTTTTATCACCCGTCATCCCGTCGTCTCAAGCTCGGACCTTATCTCTTGATCCTTACGAACCACAAAGATTCGTCGCTCTTGTTCGCCTTCACACAGATGGCTTCTTTCTCATTTTGGCCTCCTTACTCGACTTTTCTTCTAATTACCAGTCAACACCATTTGCCGATCACCACTTCAAAAACAATACCTCATTTAGCCGATGTCTTCTTGATCATCCCTTAGCTTCCTGTCGCAATTCCAAAACCAACCCAAAACAAAACAGTCGATCCAAACTTTTGTTTTTCTTTGAGCACCACAAAACCATAGACTTTGACTTATATTCTTGAATCCCTGAGCCATGCTTTTCTTTGCTTTCTTTTTCTTTTCTTTTGTACAGACTTCCCCACCCCACTTAATAAGGGTGTGTGTAGTGGTGGGGGGTTATGTGGGGGTTATGGTATTAAAATATTAAAAAGTAATAGAAGGGGGGTTATGTGGGGGTTATGGAAAAAGAGGGTGTAGTGGGAAGGGAGGTTATGAGGGGGTTATAAATGATTGGTAATGATTGGTTACAAATACAACACTAAACATAAAACATAACATTAAACATTACAACCTCCCAGGATAAGAAAATAAAGCATAAACATTAAAAATTAAACATAGTGAAAACGCATCAGAGACCATGACAAAAGATTGGTGATGGAGAAGTCGCTGTCGTATTGTTGACGATAGGCGTCGTGTGTCAACTGAATTGCCATCTGTTCGCTAACCCCAGGGTGCGCCTGCATCGTCGCTTCATAGACTCCATGCCATCTGTTAACGTTATTTCGTATAGCAGACCACTTACCGGTGATCTGATCAACGGTACGGTGGTTCGTTCCGGTGATTTGGTTGAACTCGACCAACACATTGCGCCAAAAAGACTCCCTATTGGCTGGCGGGATCTCCTTAGCATTCATCCACGCCCGCACCAACTCGAGTTGCTCTTGATTCGTCCACGCTGCCATAGGTTTGGTTTTGGGTTTGTATTTGGTTTTGTTTGGTTGGAAAAGTGTATATATTTGTGTTGTATGTGTGAGTTGTTTGTGTTGTATGTGTATATATATAGAGAGATTTTGTTTAAAAAAAATAATTAAATGTTTTTGACCGTTTGACAACGGTCATCAACAACAACAACCTCCCAAATTCAATCCATAGCGTCGTTATCCCCACAACCAACTCACCCCTAAAACGCCCCATAGCGCCGGAGGGGGCGGTGTTCCCGGCACTATGGAGGCTTAAAACGCCCCACAACGAGGCCACTACACACACCCTAAACTCCTTTTTTAAGTAGTACTTCCATCTTTATATCTTTTTGGATTCACAAAGAATCACCAACAAGAATCACACAACTTCTTTTCCTTTATTTTTCACAGAAACTCTGGAACAGCAGTCCCTAGCTGATGATGAAGAGTCGGTTGCTGAAGAATCTGATGGTGATGTGAGCATAGAAGAGGTAGAGGAAGTGCAACTGGGTAGCAATGCTGGTTGTGGGACTGTTCTGGACCAGCAGGTAGAAGAACAGGATCAACCCTTGGACGATGTCAACAACTCTGTTCAAGAGAGGGTTGACCCTGATATGAGTCGCAATCTGGACAAGATGGACACAAGCATGAACGAGGCTGTTAACGTGCAAACAGGTATGATTTCAAACTCTAACACCTGGGCAAATGTTATACAAGGTGATGTTCAACCAGTGGTTAATGTTTGGAAGCAAGAAGGTTCGAACATGTTGTCGTTTGCTGAAAAAATTAAGCAAAATAAAAATTCGGGTACAATCCGTCTTCAATACATCCCTCCTGTTATAACTCAGGAAGGCAAATCTCATATTGTGTTAACAAATGATGACCTACTTCAATCGGCCAAAGCTTACTCTCTTCATTTGTATGGTTATTTTCTTGGGTCGTCTATGGACTTTAATGTTGTGAATAGGTATATTACTCGTCTTTGGAAACCATATGATATTGCCGAGGTGTCGAAGAGTAGTACCGGATATTACTACTTCAAGTTCTATAGTGAACAGGGTATGCTAGATGTTTTGGAAAACGGCCCTTGGATGGTGAATCAAATCCCTCTAATTATCAATAAATGGGAACCGGGTCTATGCCTTGAGAAGAAAGAGCCGGCCACTATGCACATATGGGCCACTGCCCATAATGTGCCTCTGGAATTATGGAATGAAAGAGGCATGAGTAGGATATTCAGTTCTATTGGTGATCCCTTGCTGCTAGACAAAACCTCGGAGGCTCGTGTTGTCGATAACAAAGGTAAACTGGGATTTGCTAGAATGTTAGTCGAAGCGAAAGCTGCTTCGAACCTTCCTAGTGAGGTTGAAGTGGAGTATCCGGATAACCTTAGTAGGACTACCAAAGTGGGCATCATCCAACTTTCATACCAATGGAAACCGCCTCTATGTAACCATTGTGTGGTTTTCGGTCACTCCACTAAGTTGTGTAAACGTAGGCCTAGATCCGAAGAGGAGTTGGCTAAGGAAACGAAGAACGCTGCCCCGGTTCAAAAGTCCCCTGCTGTTGCTGTGCAAAGTGATGGGTATGTTAAGGTTACTCGGAGAAACAAGAAGACACAGAAATATGTGAAAGGAAAACAGGTTGGATCTGAGGTGAAAAACTCGGCTCCTGTTGCAGCTGATAATCCGAAGAGTGTAAAAAATGGGGCTTCCAAATCGGGTACTATAGGTGAGACAAGTGGGGTGAAAAAGCATGGTTCGGGATTTAACTTCACACGGGCTGTCCAAGGGGGTAATTCAGGGCCGAAAGTTACCACGAAGGCTGCTGTCAATGTCCCTACTACCCAAAGTACTCCTGTGATGTCGAACCGGTTTTCGGTCTTGGATTTGGAAGCAACTGTGAAGTCAAATAATATAGTTGGGACCCCTGTGGACTTGTATCCCCATAAGGATGGTATTGGCGAAGTGTGTTCGATAAACAAACAACAAATGATAGAGCCAGGCAGAATTCTTCCTCATTGGAACGAGCCGAAAGTGAAAGATTGTACAGTGGAGAACATGTGTGTTAGGATAAAATGTAAAGAAGTTAGAACAGAGAGAAGGAAAACTCAATTCATTTCATCCATAAGCTCGATACATTTCTCATCAACGTATTTAACTGCCAATAACGGTCAGTTAGTTACAATTATGACTCTTGACACAATTAACCCTCTATCTTATGACTTATTACAATTATGACTCAACTATTCTTTTTACAACATCAGTCCCTCAACTATTATAAACGTAACAATACTCCCTCCATATAAGATTCTTGTCCTCAAGAATCAACTGGAAATGAAGGAAATTTCAGCATAAATTCTTCAGCAGCCATCCAAGTAGCATCATGTAAAGGGTGATCTTTCCACTGAATCAAAAACTTGACCACTCCTTTATGACCTTGTTTTGCTAACTTCCTATCCAATATGTGTAATGGCTGCAACTCATTAACTGTAGAAGTAGGAATAGGAGTAACTTTCTCAGGAGGTCCAGCAGCCTTCTTGAGTAGGGACACATGGAAAGTATGATGAATTTGGGCATTAGCTGGCAAGTCTAATCTGTATGAAGCAGGACCAATCCTCTCCAATATCAAATAAGGCCCAAAATATTTTGGAGACAACTTAGAGTACTTATGCACTCTCAGAGTGGTCTGCACATATGGATGAAGTTTGAGATACACCCATTCTCCCACTTCAAATGATCTCTCAGATCTGTGGTTATCTGCAAATTGTTTCATTCTATTTCTTGCTTTTTCAAGAGATTGTTTAAGAGTGTTTATCATATCCTCTCTTGCTTGAAACAATTCTTCCACTGCTGCCACATTAGTATCTAAGGAAATGTGAGGTAAATGAATAGGGGGGTCCCTGCCAAACATTGCTTTATAAGGAGACATAGCAATGGCAGAATGCCAAGTAGAGTTGTACCACCATTGAGCTAGAGGAAGCCATTTGACCCATGTGTTAGGTTCATGCATAACCATACACCTGAGATAAGTTTCCAAACACCTGTTGAGGACTTCTGTCTGTCCATCTGTTTGTGGATGGTAAGAAGTGGACAGAGCCTGATTCACCCCTTGTAGTCTTAAAAATTCTTTCCAAAATTTGCTGAGAAAAAGAGCATCCCTATCAGATACAATGGTTTGTGGACAACCATGTATTTTAAACACATTATCCAACACTACTTGAGCCACCTGTGGTGCAGTGTATAGGTGTTTTAGGGGTAAAAAATGTCCATATTTGGTCAGTCTGTCAACTATAACCAAAATGGTGTCAAAGCCTTGTGATTTGGGTAAGCCCCCTATGAAGTCCATTGCTATATCTGAAAACACATCAGTTGGAACAGGCAAAGGATTAAGCAATCCAGGGGATGCCACAGTTTCATATTTTGCTCTTAAACATACATCACAGGCTTTGATGAACTGTTTCATATCTTTAGAAGCCCCTTTCCAATAGAACATATCTTTAAATCTTTGAATTGAAGCATGGATTCCTGAATGTCCAGCCTGAGCAGAAGCATGACAAAGCAACAATATCTCTTTTCTCAAAGCCATATCTTTTGGAATCCAAATTTTTGATTTTCTTCTAAGTAAATCATCAGTCAATGACAAATGACTGATTTGCCCTCCTGCTTTTAATTGTTGAATTAAACTCTGGGCTTCCACATCTTTCAACAAACTGTCTTTGATCTTTGCAAGCAATAATGGTTGATAAGAAGAAATAGCCAACTGAAATAAAGCAGCCCCATGTAGCCTTGATAAGGCATCTGCAACATTATTCTCAGTACCCTTCTTATAAATGATCTCATAGTCATATCCCATTAACTTGCTTAACCATGTATGCTGCAAAGGAGTTGTGACCTTCTGTTCCAGTAGGTGTTTAAGACTTCTCTGGTCAGTTCTGATTGTAAAGTGCTTCAAAATTAGGTATTGATGCCAATGTTTGACAGCCATTAAAATGGCCAATAACTCCTTTTCATACACTGATAAGGAGCATTGCCTGACTGATAAAGCCTTGCTAACAAAGGCTAATGGATGATTGTCTTGCATCAATACAGCACCAAGACCTTTTGAGGATGCATCAGTTTCAATCACAAATTCTTTTGTCCAATCAGGAAGAGCTAATACAGGAGCAGTGATCAGAGCATGTTTTAATTGATTAAAAGCATCTTGAGCCTGCTCATTCCACTTAAAAGCATCTTTTCTCAATAAAGTAGTCAATGGTTTAGCAATCACACCATAAGAAGATATAAATCTCCTGTAGTAACCAGTGAGCCCAAGAAAACCTCTCAACTGCTTCACTGTTGTAGGAAGAGGCCAATCTTTAATCACAGCTATTTTGGACTGATCAGTAGCTACCCCTTCCCTTGAAATAACATGGCCCAAATATTCAACTTCTGTTCCTGTAAAACTGCATTTGCTTTTCTTTGCCAACAGTTGATTGTCTCTGAATATTTGCAAGACTTCTCTTAAATCTAACAAATGTTGTTCAAGAGTTTTGCTATATATCAGAATATCATCAAAGAAAATTAACACTTTTTTCCTTAACAATTTCCTGAATACAGAATTCATCAGTCCCTGAAAAGTGGCAGGGGCATTAGTCAACCCAAATGGTAAGACTAAAAACTCAAAGAGCCCTTGATGAGTTCTGAAAGCAGTCTTGTGCACATGATCTGGATGCATTCTTATCTGATGATATCCAGATCTAAGATCCAGCTTAGAAAAATATTGTGCACCACCTTGTTCTTCAATTAACTCTTCAATCAAAGGGATAGGGAACCTATTTTTTATTGTGTTTTCATTCAATCTCCTATAGTCTACACAAAATCTCCAACTTCCATCTTTCTTTTTAACCAAAACTACAGGAGAGGCAAAAGAACTTACACTGTCTCTAATTATTCCCATATCTTTCATTTATTGAACCATCTTTTCAATGATATCCTTCTGTCCCACTAGATACCTATATGCTCTTTGATTAATAGTGACTGACTCATCTATTAAATCAATCTTATGGTCACAAGCTCTCACTGGTGGAAGAGACTTAGGTTCTTGAAACACATCATCAAACTCCAATAACAATTTCTCAACTTCTGTGTTATCATTTTCATTTTTAATCTTGGCTTGATGTTGAAATGTACCCTCTACATTAGTTTGGATACTAAACAATTGAGCAGTCACCCAAGAACTATCTAATTCCACCATGGAATTCATCTTTTCCACTGAACACAATGACATGCCCATATGATTGGTTCCTTTTAACTCAAATTTTTGGTTTCCCACAGTAAATTGCATTGTGAGAGTTTTAAAATTCCACACAATGTCATTCAAGGTTTGTAACCATTGAATGCCCAGAACCATGTCATAATTTTCTAGAGGTAGCAAAAGAACATCAGATTTAAACCAGATACCTTGCATGACCCATTGAAAATCTTGACAAAGATCCACACAAGCAAGTTTCTTTCCATCAGCTACTGCCACAGACAAAGCAGGTACTGATTTTGTTGGACAATTCAACTTCATTGCTAAACTCTTCTTTAAAAAGTTGTGTGTTGATCCAGAGTCAATCAGAATATACAACTTCTTGGTGCCAATGGTTCCCGCTATTCTCATGGTACTAAAAGAAGGAACTCCCATCAAAGCATTTAATGAAATGTGAGGGTCTGCCTTAAATTCTGGAATCTCTACTGTTTCCTGATTGACAGTAGAATCCTCTTCATCATCTCCAATTTCCAGAATGTACAAATGTTTGAACTTACAATTGTGGGTAGATGAATACTTCTCAGGACACCAGAAACACTCTCCTTTGGCCCTTTTTTCTTCAGCCTCTTTTGTAGGCACCTTCCTTACTGGTTTGATCATTTTATTGGCAGGTGGTGTTGGTAACAAAGATAGGGTAGCTGTAGGATTGGTAAAAGAAGTACTAGTTTTGTAAGGTGTAGTGTTAGTGATACTATTATTATTATTATGGTTATTATTATTATATTTTTGAGTAACTGACTGGGTAGAACTCATTTTCTTGGGATCTTTATTACCAAACAATGTATTATACACCACTTCTTGCTGTTTGGCCAAAGCTATAGCTTCTCTTAAGGTTTTTGGTTTAAAAATCTTCACCAAACATTTGATCTCAGGCTTTAACCCTGCTACAAATAAACCAGCAGCATATTCTTCACACAATTTCACCCTATTCAGTAATGCATCAAATGCATCACAATATTCTTGTAAGGTTCCTGTTTGTTGCAAATTTTTGATCTCTTCAATTGGTACTTCAGATAATCTTGTGGAAAATCTATTGAGGATTGATCTTGAATAATCCTCCCATTCAATATCCTCCAACTGCCTATCTTGACTAGACATGTAACCTTGGTGCCATTGTAAGGCCACACCTTCAAGATTCACCACAGCGTATTGTAACTTCATCTGGTTTGGGGTCTTGTCCATGGTAAAGAAATGGTCACATTTATACAACCATCCCTCCACATCATCTCCACTGAATTTTGGAAAATCCAGTTTCCCCAATCTCACTAATCTCTGATCTTGACCTTTATTCACATGAGATAACAATCCTTTCAATTCTTTTAACTGATTACAAACCTCTACCATCTGAATTTGTAAATTCTGAACATGTAAAGAACTTTCTTCAATAATGGTTTGCTGTTGTTGAATAGCTTGTGAATTGTCTTTAGCTATTTTCTCAACTCTCTCCATTTCTTGTTGTCGAGTTGCCATAATCGAGAAAAAATCAATTACAGACCTTAGAAACTAATTGATTGTACTGAATTAATTGATTAACCGAAAGAAGATTAATCCGAATTGAAACAAACGGAATTGATTAATCGAAAGATGATTAACCAAGTGAAATGAAAATAACGACTAATCGAACGAAGATTAATCGGAATTGAAATGAAAACTAAACGATGATTAATGGTGGTTGATCGGAATTAATGGTGGTCGCCGGAATTGATGGTGGTTGCCGGAGCTCCGAGGAATCGTGAGCTCTGATACCAATGTTAGGATAAAATGTAAAGAAGTTAGAACAGAAAGAAGGAAAACTCAATTCATTTCATCCATAAGCTCGATACAGTTCTCATCAACGTATTTAACTGCCAATAACGGTCAGTTAGTTACAATTATGACTCTTGACACAATTAACCCTCTATCTTATGACTTATTACAATTATGACTCAACTATTCTTTTTACAACATCAGTCCCTCAACTATTATAAACGTAACAATCTGGGATAACATTATTAATTATTCGAACTTGGAATGCTCAGAGACTGATTATGACATCACGGAAGAACAACGACGAAGGATTCGTAGAGCCATTGTTAAGAATAAGTGTGTCAAGTTCGAGGATACCGTCAAGTGGTCATCTGGTGAATGGGACTACTTTCACATTGATCAATGTGATATCCTTGGGATTGATTCGGAGGGTATAATTGAAAACGTGGGGGAAGATCATAGTGGCGCGGCAAAATTTTTTGCTCGGCAAATGAAATCGGGTAAGGCTTTTGATCCGGTTGTGTCCCCCGTCCCACTTGTAACATTTCGCGTTAATAATAGTACGTTACGTATAATCTGGATATAAAAACGACAAGTTTTATTAATATAGTTTGCACTTAATTATTTTTGTGGCATTTGAAACCCTAATTATTCATAATATATATATATATATATCAAATATATATTAAAAATAATTGTTAAAAAATTGTTTGCTGAGGCCGGGGTTCGAACCCGAGTCCTCAGCCGGTTCAACCATGCACAACAACTTAACCAACTGATCTAGCTATCATATCTGTTTCAAACCTGGACCATTTTAATTATATCACTAGCTTCAAGACTCACACAATTGACTTAGAAAGTCAACTGCGAAGACGGGACTTACCAAAATCATCACATTAACTCGTGATTAATCTATGATTGGCATCACTACGTAATTTCCAGCCTATTATGACTCAGACACACGACAATTGACAACCAATTGATACCATTTTTATCTTATACGCGTCCCACATTCAATTCGTGGTCAACACTTGCCAATTCGATCACCTAGGCCTTTATACTATAAATTGAACATTGCGGGACCTTCACAACTCGCCAATACATCTTTCTCAACCCCCAATTCCTCTCAATAATATTCTGTTCTTGATATTCGATCACGTTTTTGACTTATAGAGTTGACTGAGCAAATCGTGCATGAAACGTTATTGTAAGTCTAATATTTTTGGTGGGTTTTAATCTTCGGCATCCACACATCAATAGCCCTAAGCTTAATTGGGTTATTGATGTGTGGATTGATCGATTGGAAAATTAGGGCTCGTATGATATGAATTGCACAACAATTTTATTCGATTATCAAAACCTATGTAATTCTCACCAACTTTTGTTGACCCAAAATATTTTCAACTTAACATGTTTCAGGTTCTACTTGCTTGAAGATTTGAATTAATGCTTGAAGATGTGTGCATAGTTTTATTCAATTTGATGTATGAATTCTTGTAGAACAATTGTATGTAATTTATTTAAATCATATAATGAAATTTATTATTTACCATGAGCTACTGAACAATCATCAATACGTGACATCCCGATGTTTCCGCCATCGGTTGGGGTGTTACACCACTCCTCGTAAATGATCATGTGTCCACCCAGTCTGCTTTGTATGGTGGCTGGGTTCAGTGTTTGGTTGGCTGTTTTGAATTATGGGCCGTCTTTTTTTGTCAAAAAATTACTGCTTTTTGGTTCCTTTTCGATCCTGATTTTTGGGAAAAAACACACCGGGTGCTCAGGTTTTAGGCAAGAATTAAATTGGATGTTTGGGACTAGGCTTAGAGTTGTTTCTAGCTGGCCCAAATTTGCTTGGTATGGCTCCCATTTGTCTTTTGTTGCTACTGTTGCTTTTTGTCTGGTTGGCCCAAGAGCTTTGATTTTGTTATCGGCCCATCCCACCAGCAGTGTTTATAAGCCCAGAAGGTGTATAGGTCTAATTTCAGGACTAATAGTCCTCTTTTATTGCTGCATCTGTTTGGTTATTGGGCTTCGGTGCTTTTGGACTTTTTGGCCTGCTCACTAGTGGACCTGCTAATGCGTGGATCGGGTGCTTGTTTTCTCCCCTCTTACTGGATCAGGCTGCTTCCTTCATGGATCTTTGTTTTTTTTGTGGATTGTAAAGGCCCCGTTATTGGGCGCCTTTAGCTTTGTTAGTGTTTTGTTATTTTTGTGGTAGATTCATATATTGTACCTACTAGTTTAGAATTAGATTAGTACGTCTAGTATATTTTCTTTTGTAGAGGTTCCCGAAGCCTGTTTCGGTGGTGTCCTCTTTTAGGAGTTCTCGGGGGGTATGCCCCCTTAAAACCTGTACAATCACCATTTGGGAATATATTTGCCGGGCAACGCCCATTACCTAAAAAAAACCCTAAACCCTAAACCCTAAGGAATTTCATTTGTGTGTTTTTCTTTCTCTCTCTAACCTCTCTCTACCCGTATCCTCTCTTGCGGCCGATGCTTCTCATCCCATCTTTCCCTCCTTTTTTCTCCTACTTCTTCCTCTAAATCCGACTATTTGAGTGTTTCTTCGTCATTTATGATTCCTTCAACCGGTGGGGTCATCCCACCGGATCAAACTCTCTCGCAAACAACCTCTAACCCATCGAACAACCCTGCTTCCAGACGAATGTCTACTAGGCCAGGCTCTGCTTCAAGAAACAAGGATGGTAACGCTGATTCCATTCCAACAACCAAGTTCCCATCCCCGGGTGATAATTGTTCTGTTGGAGGTCCGATTAATGGAGCTGTGGAAGATTCGCTCAGAACCCAGCGGAAATTAACGGCTGGGGAAGAAATTGAGGCTCCAATAGAAGTTGATACCCATGGGAATGATGTCTCAGGTGCTATTGCGGCTCCGGTTTCTTTTGATGCTGCTGTGTTGGCAGTCAATAACAACAAAGGGGCCGATTCAGGTATGGTTACTCCTTCTAAGTCTCCCTGCTTGCTTAATTCTGTCAATATTGAGGTCCCGTCCCCAGCTCGTGCCCTTGACTTTGATATGTGTGAAGAAGGCCCGGTTATAAACCAAGGGATGCAAGATAATTGCACAGGGGAAGGGTTTTCGTTGGGTAGGAATGATAGTAGTTATGCTGGTAATGGGCAAGATACTCATCCGGAACAAATGCCCAAGGTTAATGTGTGGCATTCTGCCCACCAGAAGGGGTTATCCATTGCTGATCGGATCAAGAAGAGTCGGGAAGCAGCGAGGGTGAAAATACAATACTTTCCCCCTACAATCACTGCTGATGGCAAGTGTAGAATCAAAGTTTCTAAGGAGGACCTGGTTAAATCAGCTAAAGCATACTCGTTGCACCTATACAACTATTTTCTGGGTACTTCCATGGATTATCACAGGGTCAACTTTTGCCTTAAGAGAGGCTGGCAGGCCTATGACCTGGCTGAGATAACCAAGAGCCCGTCCGGGTACTTCTACTTCAAGTTCAAAAGTGAGGCAGGTATGCTAGCAGTTTTAGAGGGTGGCCCATGGTTTGTGAATAATATACCGTTATGTCTCAAAAGATGGACCGGGTGTGTGTCTTGAGAAAACTGGGCCGTCTACTATTCCTATCTAGGTGACTGCCTCCCAGGTTCCTCTTAAATTATGGACGGATATGGGCATATGTAAGATTATGAGTGGGACTGGTTTCACCCTGCTCATGGATAGAGTCACTGAAGAACGTTGTGACAGCCAGTCCGGGAAGATGGGGTTTTCTAGAATGTTAGTTGATGTGAGGGCGGATTTAAATCTGCCGAATGAAGTGGAAGCTGAGTACCCAACTGAAGAAGGAGCCCCTCCAATTATAGGTACCATTAAGGTGGAATTCCATTGGAAACCTCCAGTTTGTAAGCACTGTTCTGTCTTTGGCCATTCATTCAAACAATGCAAAATCCGGGCTAAGACTGATGAAGAGATTGCTGAACTTCAAAGACAGAAGGAGAAATCCAACACTGTTGCTCAGAATTCAGAGGTCCAGCAGGAGGACAATTCAGGTTATACTATGGTCCACAGTTGTTAAAAGCGAGCGCCTAGGGCGCCTAGGCGATGAATTTCCTAGAAGCGACCCTAGGTCGCTTTTCTCTCCTAGATAAATAAAGCAATGATTTTTTTTTTTAAAGTTTTATCCCTTTACCATTTTATAGCAGATTTTTTAAAACTAGTAATATCTAATCATATCTTTTATTTTTTAAACAAGTTATGCATTCTAATCTATATAAACAACCTCTAACCCTATGCCCTTTTGGATTTGAAGTTTTATTATTTTTTACATTTTGAACTATTTTTTGGTTTTCAAGCATAAACAACTTGCTGTTTGGATATTTTGGTGGTTTTTAATCATGGTGCTGCTGATAGTTGTTATTTTTTAGTGATTTTGGTGATTTTTCCCCATTTTTTTTATTTGCGCTTTTATTTTCTCAGGCCCACGCTTTTTTTGCGCTTCTCGCTTAGGCCACAGGCGGTACCAAAGCGCCTTGAGTGCGCTTTACGCCTTTGACAACTATGCTATGGTCCAAAGAAGGAAAAAGGGCAAGACAGGTAGTAAAGGGGCTAAGGTGACAAATAGTGGTAGAGGTAATCAGGTCCAGGGTCAATTGTATACTGGGAAGGAAAACCGGGGCAATGGAGCAGGGACAAATGTTATGGGTGGGGTAAATCAAGCTTCAGAGCAGGTGCAAAAGCAACCGGTTAAATCAGTGGGTGCAACTCAGAAAAACTATGGTAAGAATCCAGTGCTAGGAGTGTCAACCAGTAGTGATCTGCTAGTCCAGCAGAAGATGAAGAAGCTCCATGACGAGTTCACTGCAGGAGGTCAAGCTAAAAAGGGTGGCAGTCATGAGGCAGGGTCCAGTAAGGGAGCTAGACAGTCTGCTGTTAATGGGGCAGATGGGGATAGTAGATTTGTGAGTCCGAAAAAGAAAAAACAAATGATCAGGAAAGAACTGGAGGCCAGTAACAGTAGGCAAGGTATGGTCAGTACAACAAACAAATTCTATGTTCTGAATGATTTGACAGCTGATCTCCTAATGAGTGGGAAGGATGTGTTTGCCCACGCCCTGTCCGATGCTGAGTTTGTTTCCAATGGGGATGATACGTTTGTGGATTGCAGTGAGGATGAGGAAGACGAGTCTATGGGTAGTGATGTCGAATCTATGGATGTAGGTATCACGGATGGTCAAAAGAAAGCGATTGATGACAGATTGACTGATTTTGGCTGTGTCAAAGCTTTGGATCAAGCTAGTTGGGACCAGGGCGGATGGGATTATTTCTGTCTCCAATGCAAGAAACGTAACTTAGATCTAGCTTTTGCTATTGAGAATGTTCTTCAAGACCAGTCTGGAACAACTAGATTTATTATGAAGCAGGCAAACCTTGATAGCAGCCGTACTCTAGGGACAAGGGCTGCAAATACTCCAAAGACGGTTTAAATGGTGCTGAAGATCACTGCCTAGAATGTTAGAGGGCTGTCCAATGCCCGAAACCAAAATAATCTTCGTAAGCATATTGTTGATGGTAAGTATAACATATGTGGTGCTTTAGAGACTCCTTTGGCCCCTACTAAGATTGTGTCTGCCTGTACACGGGTTTTTGGTAATTAGGCTTAGGATTCTAATGCTAGTGTTTGTAGAGGTGGATGCCGTATAGTGGTTGGCTGGGACCCAAATATTGTGAACCTCATGATCTTGGAACGTCACCCTCAAGTTATTCACTGTTTTGTCCCGCCGCTGAATAATGACAAGGGATTTTTCTACTCCTTTGTGTATGCTCACCACCGTATGGTTCCGAGAAGGGAGTGTTGGGCTGCTCTAAATCTGCATAAGCGTGTCGTTAATAATAATCCGTGGCTTTTACTTGGTGATTTTAATGCCATCATCAATCCGGAGGAGCGTTCAGTGGGTGGATCATGTATCACTAATAGCATGGAGGAGGCTAGGGATTGTTTCAATGAAGTTGAAATTGATGACCTTTGTATGTTTGGGCTTAGGCACATATGGAACCAATGTCCGGGGAAGAAGGATGGCCTCCTCAAAAAACTGGACCGTGCCTTGGCTAATCACCAGTTTGTGTCCCTGTTTCCGCTTGCTAATGCTGTTTTTCTCCCGTTTTTGGAGTCTGACCATTCGCCTATAGCTGTGTCTATCCCTGAGGTGTCGTTCCCGAAGCCTAAGCCGTTCAAATTCCCGAACTACCTCACTCAAAAAGAAGAATTCATCCCTGCTGTTGTGAATGCTTGGGCCCAGCCGGTTACGGGCTGCACTATGTACTGTCTGACTTCCAGGCTCAAGGGCCTCAAAAAAGCTTTCAGGCGCCTTAATTTCAACCAAGGCAAGGGTTGTGAAACTCAAAGCTGAGCTTGAAAGTATCCAAGCTGATGTGGTCCTCAATCCAGTTAATGAGGACATCAGAGACGCGGAGGCCTGCTACTTGGAGGCTTATAAACAAGCTGTCCAAGATGAGGAAAACTTCTTCCGTCAGAAGGCCAAAGTTCAATGGCTTAAGGAAGGAGACCAAAACTCGAAATATTTTCACCGTGTTGTCAAAGCCAACCAGCACAGAAATAGGATCCATGAAGTGGAGGACATTAATGGTAATTTGTTTCAAGGTGCTCAAGTTGCGGACCAGTTTGTGAATCATTTCAAGGCTGTGCTGGGTGTTACGAGTGACATAGTGGATATTGTTGATACGGAAGGCCTCTTCACCAACCAGGTGACGTCCGCGGATGCTGCTATTATGATCCAACCTGTCTCCTCGGATGAGATAAAAGCTGTTATGTTTGGTATGGAAGATACGAAAGCCCCTGGTCCAGATGGCTATTCGGCGAAGTTCTTCAAATTTGCCTAGGAGGTTATTGGTACTGATGTCTGTCAAGCTATTAAAGCTTTTTTCAACAATGGTAAACTCCTAAAAGAGGTGAATTCTACTGTTCTTGCCCTTGTTCCTAAAACAGACACTCCCCGGCGGGTTACGGATTTTAGACCTATTTCTTGTTGCAATGTGTTCTATAAATGCATCAGCAAGATCATTGCCAATAGAATCAAGAACGTCCTCAAATATGTGGTGAATGATAATCAATGCGCGTTCATTCCGGATCGTCTTATTAGTGATAATATTCTTCTCACACAAGAGCTTATGCGAAATTACCATCAGGACAGAAATCCAGCTAGATGTGCGTTCAAGATTGATATCCAGAAAGCATATGATAAGGTTGACTGGGGGTTTCTTGAATCCAGCCTCCACAGGTTTGGTTTCCCTAGGCAGATGGTGAAATGGATCATGACATGTGTGACCACCACCTCGTTTACCGTTGCGGTTAATGGGGATCACAAAGGTTTTTTCCCTGGAAAAAGAGGGCTTAGGCAAGGCGACCCAATGTCCCCCTACCTATTCACTCTTGTTATGGAAGTTCTTACCCTGATGATCACCCGAAGAGTTCAGGCTGCTGACAACTTTAAGTTTCACCGGAAGTGTGAGAAAGTTGGTCTAACCCACCTTTGTTTTGCAGATGATTTATTCTTGTTCTGCCATGGGGATTTGTACTTTGTGGCCACGCTTATGGCAGCCCTTGAAGAATTCAAGAATGTTTCTGTTCTTGTCCCGAGTATTCCAAAGAGTACTGTCTACTTTGGTAATGTTGACACTGATATTTGTATGGCCATTTCCAATTCTATTCAGTTTCAGGTGGGGACCCTGCCCGTGAAGTATCATGGTGTGCCATTGATCTCCTCTAGACTCCGTAAAAACCATTGCAGCCTGTTAATTGATAAAGTGAAGAAGAAAGTGCAGGATTGGAAAAACAAATCTTTGTCGTTTGCTGGGAGGCTTCAACTTATTGCCTCTGTCCTGAATTCGCTACAAGTTTACTGGTCTTCAGTGTTTATTCTCCCTGTTTCGGTGTCGAAAGAGGTGGAGCAGCTTATGCGTGGCTTTCTTTGGTGTCACGGTGAGATGAAAAGGGGTAAGGCGAAAGTAAAATGGAAGGAAGTGTGTACTCCGATGGCACAAGGTGGTCTTGGGCTTAAACTCCTACGTACTTGGAACAAAGCTCTTATTGCCAAGCACACTTGGAACATTATAGCCAGAAAGCAATCTCTTTGGGTTAAGTGGATACATGCATATCGGCTTCACAATGGGAATTTCTGGGAATTTAACAAACAGGAGGACACTTGTTGGAGCTGGAGGAAGATAATGGAATGTAGGAACATCCTCCGTGATCATATTGTTCATGTTATTGGTAATGGGCATAATACGTCGCTGTGGTTTGATAATTGGCACAATCTTGGCCCGTTGAGTAATTTCATCTCCCATAGGAACATGAATGTGGGTTCCCTTACTAGATTCAGCACTGTCAGTGAAGCGGTGAACGAAGGGAACTGGCAATGGCTGGCTGAATGGCAAACCAGGTTCCCTGACCTGGTTAATTCCCCTTGTGTCAACATGCAGCCCGACAGTCAAGATAAAGTTAAATGGAGGGCCTCTGATGGTAAGCTCATGGACTTCTTTGTCAGCAATGTGTGGGCTGCCATCCGTGAAGAGGGCACTGAAGTTACGTGGTTTAGGATAGTGTGGTTTAGTCAAAACATCCCTTGCCATGCTTTCATTCTCTGGCTTGCCATGAAGAATAGGCTAAAGACCCATGATGTCATAGGGTTATGGGATCCGGGAGTCAATTATAGTTGTGTGTTCTGCAACTCCATAGCTGACTCACACAATCACTTATTCTTTGAATGTGCTGTTCCTAATATGATATGGAAAGAGTTGTACCCAATGACCCAATGGGGTGATGCCCCCATTAGCTGGAAATCCATCATTCCTCACATGTGTGATTTGCCGCTAAATGGTTCTATATGGAGTATAGTGAACCGCCTATGCTTAGGTGCTGCTGTCTATTACGTTTGGCAAGAGCGTAACCTTCGCACAAATGAGAAAAGGTCTACGCATGTCAATGAGATAGTTCGTCTCATCAAGGAAGCAGTGCGGCTTAGGTTGATGGGCCTGAAACTTGTTAAAACTGCCACGTCGTTAACTGTTGCTAGAATATGGGGCCTATCTGAAGTCAATTGGGTTGAGAAACCTCCAGCTCTGACCCCCAGTTATGATTCAGATTCTGCAGATATATATCCTGATGCGATGGGCGAGTCAGTGGCTTTGGTGCAGCGATATCCGGGTTTTTCTCCGCAGGGGGTCCGTTGGTATGATGAGAAGGATCTACACACCCCTAATGAATTCCTTTCCTATGTATACCCCACTGGTGTGCATATACAATCCTTTGTTTCTTGTTATTGGGAACGGGATGGCCAGGGCTGGCTTCATTGAGGGGGTGGATTTGGGTTGGATTATTTTGTTGTCTTGTGTTCATTGCTGTATCTATAAGTGTTATTGTGGTCAGGGCAGCTGGGGCTACTTGGGTTGGGATGGAGTCATAAGGGGGGTGCAGGTAGATAATCCCTTTAGTCTTTCTTGGTGCTATTTGGTGGATTGCTTCTCTCTTCTCGCTTGGTCTGTAGGAGTGTCTTGGTATCCACTCTGTCCTAACACCTATAGTATCTGTGGGAGACATAAGTGGAGAATAGGATTTCTATATATGTTGGGGGCCAACATCAGCCTGGGAGATATAAGGAAGGACCGGCTAGGGGAGCAGTCTTTTCGGTGCAGCCAAAATTTGATCCCTTGCCCCGAGCCGGACACCCAGTTAGGATTTAGAAACCTTGTGTCTGTTGGTTTGATTCATGGGGGTATGCATTTGGGTTGGGTCATTAGTTTGTTAATTCTGTCAAGCAGGTTTGGAATAGGAGATTAAAAAGGTGTTTGATGCATTGGGCTCTTGATCTTTGCCCTATTAATCAAATCGGTGCCATAAGAGCTGGACGCATCAGATGACGAATAACTCAACGAGGAAGACCCACTGGTGCATCCATTCTTGTTGTGCGTACCAGTGGGAGCAAATGACTCTCAATGACAAGGATAGTAGCGGGCTCCATCATCTCATCTCTAGCTCGGATCGTAGGAACAGGCCCAACAGGAAGGATGGTTACTTTTATTGGGCCCATAACAGACACTTCTGTATGAAGACCAGGAAGCAGCGAGCGCAGAAGGCCCATCATTGGGTGTCCGGTACTATGAAGACTAAATTGAAGACCAGGCCCAAGTGCAATCCTTCCCAGGTGTTTACTGGGCCCAAAATCTGGAACTGGGCCTGGACTGCAGGTGGCTACTATATGTGTAATATGTATGCTTTGTTTTATAAAAACCTTGGGCCTGAATATACTTGGCCGAATATTATGTGGTTGGGGCTTACTTTTGTGGGTTGGGTTATATCCCATGTTACTAGATCCATGGGGTTTGATTCTTTACTCTTTTGCGGGTCGCCCCATGTGTTTGGGCTGCCTTGTAAGTGGTTGTTTGACAATAGGCTAGTTAGCTTGGGGATCATTATTCCTAAGGGTTGCATATTCCTATATACGCCTAGATGTGGTTGTATGGTCTCGTATTTTTGGTCCCCGAAGTATGTTTTGGGTGACGAGTCCGGGGGAATGCCCCCATGAGGTTGTATTTTCTGAGTTTCATTTATATTAGTTTGCCGGGCAATACCGTTTACCCAAAAAAAAAAAAAAAAAAAAAAAAAAAAAAAAAAAAAAAAAAAACCCTAAACCCTAAAACCAACTAAACTAAAACAAAGCCAAATTAAATTGGGCCTTCGACTAAGAGGATGTGGAAGGGAGTAGGGCGAAACAAACAGGGCAGGCCCAACGAAGCGGTCCAATAGCAGTTCCACAAGTGTGACCAAACACCATCAGACCTAGCGCCATAGGCCTAAACCATCCAAATCATATTGGGCCTTCTCCTCCAAAAGTCCAGCAGCAGCTGATAAACATAAACCCAGAGCAAAAGATATAGCCAAAAAATCTTAACAGGCCCTCCAACTTGACGAAATAAGCTGGCCCAAGAGAAGACAAACGGGTGGTCTAATCCCCCGAAATCAAAATCAAAGTAGGCACAATGCAAGGATGACCAAGATAATAAACACCACACAGTTAACACTACCAACCAGGCCTCCACAGCAGCGATCACAATAATCCACCACCAACCAAAAACAACGAACTTAAAATGGAACCCAAACCAGAAAAACATGAGCAAAAACTGGAAGCTATCCATACTTACTTACGTTTTGGAGGTTTTACAATGATCGGATCCCGCATGAGGTTTGAAAGGAATCGGGCCGTGCAACTATTATCCATGCCCACATTTTCATTAATACAGAAATCCGAATCCAAACCAAGCTCTTGGCATTTATCATGAAAATAATCCCACTCACCCGGTTCCCATTCATCCATGTCTACCTTCCGAACAACTTGAGTTTTAGATTTAAGGCGACTTAAGATAGCATCTTTTTGGGCTTGAGAGATACCATAGTCATAGCCATTATCATCACCCGAGTCCTCCATATCCTCATCCGAGCCGACCTTAGGCTCAGACCATTTGGGCAGCACTCGAACATTGGGATTTGTACCAGCCGAGGGAGTGACCGGGACATTCGAGCAAAAGAATGTACCCTGGTTGAAAGGATCTATGGGTACAGATCAGTCTCACTCGCCACCAGATTAGATTGTTTAACACTTGTTTCCATGTCAAGAACATCGAAACAGTTTCCCGAATGAACCGTAGGGGTATTACTCTCTTCGGCAGGAGCATGTGAACCTCCACTTTGGGACCAGGTCCTTGGGCTATTGACTGCACGAGAAAAGTTATAAGCTGTTGACCCCAGGTTGGAAGGTCCCTCTACTGGAAACAGTGTTGGAAGGTCCCAGATCATGGCTACCCCCTGCTTTGCACCCTGATCAGAAACAGGGCTGTTGGAGGAGGGGTTACAACCCTGTCTCTAATCCATTCATGGTTCTTGAGGAAGTTAATGAGACCAACGAGGTAAAAATGGATGGAAGCAACTCAAAAACCAAAGAGGATAGTATGGATGACTACTATGATGGAGAGACCAAGCTATGGGATAGTGAAAAAGCGGATGCTCAAAGATACTATAAATTGGGTGTACCTCCTAAGTATGATGTCCTGTATAATAAGTGGTCGCAAGCGCAAAGGGATTATTTCTTTGGCTTAGGAAAAGCGCTTAAGGAGGCTGCATACAAGTCCACACCAAAGAATGATAAAGAGGATGATAATTTGGTTGAAGTGCCTTTAGAGATGGATGGTACATGGCGCTTTATGAAGAATTAAGTTATTTTAGTTGTGTCATTTGGGCCAGCGTGGGTTTAGGGTTTAGGTTTAGAGTTTAGGGTTTAGGGTTTAGGGTTAGGGTTTTTTTTTTTTTTTTTTTTTTGAAAGGGGACAGTACCCCAGGCAAAAATTTATTAACTCCCGAACTCAGTTCTGTAGGATCGATTTCGAGCTAAATCTGATTTTAATGATTAAAAAGATGAACACACACAAGAATATGACCAATAAAACCCACTAGATTGATTAGCAAATGATATTACAATGATATACCCCAAATCTCTAGGATGTGTGTTCGTTCAAAACCCTAATCTAGCATTCTATTTATAGCCCAACCATAATTAGGCTAATTACACTTAGGTCCCTAGGGTTAACAAAATACTAAAACTCTCACTAAACAAGCAAACTATTTTTAAAGTAATAAATATATTTTGTCTAAACAAAATATATTTATTTATCCGTAGCGTCTTTCTCTATCATAACTTGAGCTTCACTCGTCGATCTATTTCTCGACTCGCCTTACGTGTTGACTGCGACTCGTTCGACTTTGACTTTCATTGGCCGAACGTTGACTTGTTGACTTTAACTTGTTGATAATATTAGACTACCAAATTTAGGCCCAACAATCTCCTCCTTAGACTAATATTATCAATCTCTCGTATCATCTTCAGAACCGTCAATCTCTACATACTTTGATCTTCAATTTGGAAAGCTTTAGTCTCAAATTCAGTACCCAACAATACTCCCCCTAGACAGATGCTTTCCATATTTTCTTTGCTTAAGGTGTTCTTGTCACTTTGTTCTTTGAGTACTCGTATCTCACAATCTCCCCCTTTTTGCATGCATCATCTTTGAAAATCAAGAACAAACTTTTTCAACTCTCGGTAGCTCGAGTGGTGTAAAAGACGTAGGAGGAGGATTCCTATCTTGGTGTCATCTACAAACTTAAGGAAACAGGTACTTTAGTTTGGTATCTTGGCCAACTGATGATCGGCCATCATTACAGCAAGTAGTCGAAGAAACCTATCCACAATCACAAACACAACTCCGAGTTTTCTTTAGACAAATTCAACATACAGATAAAACCATATTCAACAACGGCTTGAGACATAAATAGTGTGACATGGAAGACTTAAAAACAACTGTACACAAATAAAGATATTTTTTTTTGGATTTTAGTTTTTTTTTGTAATCTTTTTTTTAAACAGCCATCAACCTTCGAGATATAGAAGGGATCAAATAAGGGATCACACTAACTTGAAAAGCCTAGCCACACTTCAACTTTCTTGAGGATAACTACAATCTAAGAACGATTGTCGGTATGTGTGTCCTCTTAAGTCCATGCCTCTCGTCTTTCAACATACGTTTGGTGATGAGATTATCCTTTTCTTTGTAATATTGACGAAAAATTTGCCTTTTCCAGTCTTGCTGCTTTCAGTCTTTTCAGCAATCAATGTTTCTTCCACATCTTCCTTCTTACCTTTTTCATCCACATCCTGCTCTTGGCTCACCATGCCCCTGGTACAAATCATTTCCATAAGATCTTTGTTGTTGTCGACTTTTGCAGTTGTAACTTCTTCACCCAGTCACAGTCGTCCCTAGTCAATGCCTTTGGTGCTTGCATTTCAGCAGCCTCATTTTTGTCGGTTGCTGCCACTAATCCTTTTGTTGGCTTGATCTCATTTCTAGAATTTGCTGAGAGATTATGAAGAGTCCTAGCTGAAATAGAGGATGGATTGGAGCTTTTCACGCTTATAGGAGCAGTGAAAGCCATGTTTCTAGATATTGATGTTGGTGGACTTGATGTTGGAACGTAACCGACTTGATTCATCTCTCCCTTTGTGACATCAATTTCAAATGACTTTAAGGTATTTATCACATCTGACAAAGTCATTGAAAAAATCATAAAGTCCTTTCTGACCGTCATGAATTTCAAGCTCCATTCCTTTTGGAGTGAATTGAACAACTTCTTGATTGAATTGCGGTTGTTAACAGGAATCCCGACTTTCTTCATCTTTGTGAGCATATTCATGAAACAATCGACGTGACTACTTAAACTTTCACCACGAATGCTTCCAAACATGTCATACTCCTTTTGAACCATGTCTTGCTTCTTCTGAATCATGTCCTGATTTCCTTCATAGTAGTCACACAAGGCAGACCATAGAGATTGAGCAATGGTATACTCTTCGAACATGTTAAAAACATCATTTGACAGAGCCATGGTAAGAGCATCGTAGGATTTGTGATCACGTTGAATCAATTGCTTGTCAAGTTCTGTGAACGTTGATGGATCATCATTATACACCTCACCAGCATCAGTGGTTCTCATTGGGATATGGGGCCCAAGTTGAAGAGAAGTCCACTGAGGGTGATCATTGATAAAATAAAATGTTTTCATCCTGTTTTTCCAAGTCCCAAAATCCTGAGCACCCTTCAATTTTGGTGGAGGTATGATTGTGGTTGCGGTTTCAAGTTCTGCTTGGGTTATTGGTGTCATGTTGCTTAGAGATTTTTTTTTTTAAGATTTAAATCCAAACAATTTTTTTTTTATTTTGCTCAAAACCTGGTTCAGATCACACTAAAAATAAACTCGTATTGACTCTTTTCTTCTTGATATTCCATAAGTTTTAAAATGAGTAATCCAACACAAATTCTTAAACACCCGGTCCAATTTGAACTCGTAACAAATTTTGTTGAACCAGATCAATTTTCAAGAGACCCAAAATTTTTTAATACTTTTGATACCCGACAGTTGTTTTAATCCTTTTTACAATATGACCCCGCCTTTTAAAATGTCCGAACGCTAAACCATTTATAAAATGAAATTCTAGATGTATCATGCGTATTTGACCTTTTCAAATTAATATTTTCTAAATCTGCACCATTAAACAAACAAAATATGTCACTCTTTTGGATATTAAACTTTGAGATATCAGTGAAGTAATACTAATTTTAACTATTCAATTTTGAAGAATTAAATTGATGTTTTGTCGACCTCTAATCCGACGGCACAACTTGTGACTCGCAAAGGCTAGCGTTTTTTTTATAATATATATATATATATATATATATATATGTGTGTGTGTGTTCCCAAGACAATTTTTACAATTTTGAGAAGTGTGATCCAGCTAGAGTTTTGTACTCTCTTTATTTATTTAATTTTTTTAAGGTATCAAAAACTTTAGTGGAACTGTCAAACAATAGTTGTATTCTACATATTCTCAAATCTCAATTAGTTCTCTCTCTCCCTTGAAGACAAAACCACAAACAAACCCTAAATATTTGTTGGATCAGTATTGCTCTTTTGTATGAACTTGCTAGTGAACACTTAGGTGTTTAGCAAGTTCTTGATCAGTGATAGCACAGCGGAATGTTATGAGTTTAAAGCTACACTTATCAACAAGAGTTATAACTCCCCCTGGATTGAAAAACTAATAAATGATAAGTATTTATTGAGAATCTAAGTATTGAATGAGAATGAAACACTTAGACAGATTCTTAATAAATATGAAATGGAAATAATAATATGTGTTGAAGGATTTCTGTATTAAAATCAATGTCTAAAACAGAGGGATGAACCCTTCTATTTATAAACTTTACAAATACATGAACCTTGCCAAAAAGCAAGTTCAGAAACAAGTTGCAACAAGTTGCAGCATTGGAACTTGTACATAAAGCAAAAGTAATACTAAAGTAATAAACTACTGATACAAAAAGGCGGTGGAAAAGATCTTCACATAAGTACTGATGAATGACAAACTACTGATGAGTAGTTTGTCTTCAGTAGTTCTTCAGTAGAAGTGTCTGGTTTGAACTTCAGAACTTCTGATGACTTCTCTTCTTCAGCATTTGTGGAATCTCTTCTTCAGCAGTTTGATCTTCCTTCTTCAGCAGTTCTATACTTAGAATATTTTGACAGAAGTGAATTAGACTAAGGTTTGCAAAAGTGGTTTCACCAATCCTTTTTGTCCTAACAATCTCCCCCTGGATTGATGAAGCCAAAACCTTACTAATTCCTTATTGTTCTTTTCTGTCCTTCACAATTTTCCATATTCCTTTGAACATGGAATTCTTCAGCTGGTTCAGCTGTTCATCAGTGAGAGACCCTTTCTGTGGTTCTAGATGTTGGATTGTAAGCAGGTCTTTAGTTGATAGCTTCTTCAGATCATTCATCGACCTATAGGCTCTGCTTGTCTGATCTCTTCTTGTCACAAGTACTGAGTTGTTATCAGTAAAGGACCATCTGATGATTGGTACCTTAGACTTGTCAAAGTCTAAAGTGTAGGGAACCATGGTGGTACCCTGGGATTCTCCTGAGTGTTGGATGTTTTCAACTTCAGTGACTCTCAGGTGGGATTCACTTTCTTGTTGTTGTTGCATCACATTAGGTATCTGAAATGTTGGCAAATGATGTTCAGTTACTACCTTAGTATGCAGTTTGTCTTTGATGGTTTCCTGGATTTGATATGCAAAGGTGGAAGGATCCCTGAATTGTGTGATCAGAGGTTTTTCTTCTATGTCAAAGTCAGAATGGACTACTGTACTACCCTCTAGTAGTACCATTCTGAAATCAGTCTTCACATTTTCCTCTGATTTCTTCTTCTGAGTAGCTGGTCTTCTTTGAACACCAAAAGTTCTAACTACTAAAGTTGGTACTTCAGCAGTTTGAAACTTCTCTGGATTTGCAGCCCTTGCAGCCTTATATTTTCTATAAGTGTCCACTAATCTTTCTTCTTTCCATTTGGACACAGAGGCTTTTGAAGCATAACCATTTGCTACTAACTCTTCTATCATCTGAGCTCTCTTGGCTTTTGTATCTTTACTTGTTTCAAGTTTGTCTGCAATAAGTTGAGCTCTTCTTGTCAGCTCTTCCATGGAGAGTCTCTTCAATGTGTGGGCTTTGATCTTGCTGTTCTTAGTAATGTAAGACATCAATTGATGTCTTTTATCTTCCTCAGCAATCTTGTCTAGGCTAGCCTGCCTTTGAAGTTCAGCTTCATAAGCCTGTAGCTTTTCATCCAGGCTTAAGTCTAAGTAATCCCTTTCTTCCAGTGTTTTCCAAATCTGATCTTCTCTGGCCTTCTTTTGGGCTGCCACTAAACTCTTCTCAAGAAGTTCTGCTGATTGAGTGATTGGAGAAGGGTTTAGTACAGTCATAGTGGTAATAGGCCTAGGAGGAACAGGAGTTGGTTGAGTAGGTTCAGTTGATCTGGAAGGCTGTTGTTCAGCAGTTTGAGTTTTGGAAGTGTTAACTTCTGATGGGTTGACAACAACTGAAGGTTTGTCAACTACTGAAGGATTGTCTTCAGTACTTTCTGATTCTTCATCAGAAGTTTGTCCATCAGAGGTTTCTTCATTGTGCCCTTGGGATTCATCAGTCTTTTCAGCATCTTCTACTTCTTGAATAGAGACACCAAATTGTTGGGCCAGTTTTTCTTTTCTGGCTTGATCTCTTTGATCTCTTTCTAGGATAGCCACTCTTGCCTTTCTCCTGGCTTCAAGTGTATCCATAGGTTCCTTAATTTTCTCCCCCTTTTTGGCTTCATCAGTTTTTGATGTTGATGCTTGGGAGAACTGACCTATAAGATTAGCAATCTGTTTGCTGTTGAAGTCAATCTTGTTGGACATATCATTCATCTTTGTCTGTATCACTCCAAATTGGTTCTTCATGGACAGCTCCAAGTTAGCTGTGTATGTTTGGAAGTGATTTTTGATGAGGGTGTTCATCATGTGGTATAAGGGACCATCTGGGCTGCATAGCTGGTTCATGTCTATGCTTGATTGCCCAGGGAATTGGGTAGGCATTTGTAGTGAGGGGTTTGTTTTTGGTTGATCTTCTTGTTGTACAGAAGATGCCACTCTAGGGAAATCATGGATTAAGTAGACTTTAACCTGATCTGGTGTGACTAGCTTCTTGAGCTTAGATACACCAGGTGCAGGACCTTCACTTGTAGCCGTCAATTCAGTAGTTTGGTGTTTTGAAACATCATCCAAGTCAATGGAATCATCTGAATCCCTGATTACATCCTCAATAAGGACTGTATCAGTTACATCATGAGCTGAGCCCAACTCAGTTGTCTCATGTACCTCTTTTTCTTGGTTCAGAGGATTTCCTACCTCAGGCATTAAGCCTTCATCAGTAGTTGCCACAGTTGAGGTCTTAGTTATGTTCCTTCTTTCCTCAGATCCTAATGAGTAGTAGCAGCCTCAAAAGTACCAAGAGTTTCTAAGTTTGGGCTTAGAGACCCTGGTTCTTCCTCATCTCTTTGGTTAGGGCTTTGAGTGTCCACATCCATGTCAAATTCTGAGGTTATGTCCCATGTTTGATGTGGTTGTTGGGGACTGACATGTGTAGATGGGACTTTCTCTTTTAGCCCAGAGAGAAGTTTGGCTATTTCAATATCTGGTTCAGAAAGTTGGGATGCTGTTTCAGTAGTTTGGCCAATGGGTTCAGCAGTTTCAAAAGAGGAATCAATAGGAATGGTTTTCTTAAGACTTTTTCTTTTGAAAAGAATTGTGATTGGTGCTCTTGGTGGGGTTTGAGATGGAAGAGACTGAGAGGATGTTTCAGTCACATCTTTAAGAAGTGCAGATTGCACAATAGATTGTTCAGGCATCTCAACCTCCTGAACAGCTTTTCTTTTAGGTTTGGTGTCACACCCCAACCGATGGCAGAATCATCAAGGTGAGACTTAGTGGTAGATTGTTCAAAGACTTCACGACACTAGATTTTGTGACAATATAGTTTAAAGATAGAATTTCATTTATTGTCTAAAAATAGAAATACAAGTAGTTCATATAACGAAAAATACAACAACAAGAATATGATAACTTGAACTAGAGTGAGTTTCTATGTCCAATCCTAAGTATTTTTCTTGAATGTCCTGCAACATGTATAAAATATCCGTCAACACATAAAGCATTGGTGAGCATACTAGTTTTGACATACATACATAGTATAATAAAGTTTTGCTTATAGGCATATGCAAGAGAACCATACAAACGGCGACTAGCCACGAAGAATTTTGCTTAACATGACCCATGTAGGGGGCGGATAGCCAATCCTATAGCGCTATACATGCAAGGTGGGTTGTCAACTATATGAACATTTGTATGTTAGAGTAAATAATTCTACATAGCATAGCGTACAAGCATATAATAGACTTTAGATTGCGCATGATAGAATTTAGAATATGATAGACTTTAGACTAAGCATAATAGATTGTAGAGTTTAAAATCGTTTGAGTTTTGATAGTGATACATGTTGAGCCCCAAAGAATAAAGAATAAAAAGGGGGACAAGTATGAACTCACCTTTGGGTGCGTCTTGATATAGTTCCAAAGATAAGTCTTGGAAGATTAAGCTTTAGCTCCGATTAACTAGAATTAGAGATGAAAGAGTTTTAGGTTCGAGTTTTAGATTAATGGGTTCAAGAGAGTCAAGCAAGCCTTTTAGGCGAACCAAAACACAAACCACCATAAAGGTGATTCGGATGGTCATGAGAGTCAAGTAGTGCCTTTTAGGCGAACCAAAACACAAACCACCATAAAGGTGATTCGGATGGTCATGAGAGTCAAGTATTGGTAAGGTAGGGATGTATCCACAAACCTTCCAAGTTATTAGATTAGTAGAGTTTTTGAAATTATATATTTTAGTATTTATATAATATAACTATAGGGTTAAAGTAGTGTATGGTGACTTAGTTTGGAAGAGCCTTGGCTTTCCTTTGTCAACCATTAACCATAGCACAAGTCTATCCAATATTAAGTTGTTGGTGAACTTGGTTGGTATCACTTCAACTAACCTTCTAGTGCATAAAAACAATAGAAGATGAACCACCTTTGAGACCTCATTTTGGTGTCATACTCATATTTATTTGCCATAGCAAACAAGAGCAAGGTCCTAGAGGTTTCCCCAAGGGGTTAGAAGAAGAGGAGATGTGGAGAAAGTGAAAGAAAAGTGAAGATTAAGGCTTTTCATCTTAAAAGTTTTGTGCAGAATTTTTTTGTTTGAAAAGCTTGAAGATTAGAGAGATTTGGGAGTGATTTAGGATGAACAAAGGATTAATGAGTGAGAGAGGGGGTATTTATAGATGGGGTAAGTTGGTTGGGTATTAAATGGAGTTAATAGAGTGGTTAGAAAGAGATAGGTGGGGGTTAAGTTTGATTAATTGTCATATACTTGAAAATCTTAGAATGCTAAAATAATGTATTACTGAGTTGACATGCATCATTTCCTTTGCCAAATATATTACGATATGAACCAAGTTATTGATTTCATTAATATAGTCTTTTCGTTTAAAAATCTATCATATTAGTTTGATATAATTATATTATATAATGGTGATGGTTGTAAGCTGTTGTCGAAGGAAGAAAAAAATAATAATAATCAACGAATAACAACATCAATATTGATGTTGTAGAGAGGCTAAAGTCAAACTTTCGTATTGAGCTTTTTCTTTATTTTTTTTAAATCGTAGAGTACTTATTATTAAAACTATATATGTTTTATTTAAAAAAATAAATATATATTAATATCTTAACTGAATGAGTTTCTAAATTGATTAGGATAAATTATATTGACGGCTCGTCAAGAATTGGTAGGAGTAATATACAAGAAGCGAATAAAGGCGAACTTGAAATTTGATAAATATAGAATTTAAAATATATGTAAAAGTAACAAAAATTATGCGATGTTACATTTGGTGGGTTTTTGTTTTTGTACCTTGGGTTTCTTGGCCTTTGGGGGTGTAGGTTTGGAAGATGAGGGTTCCATGGGGACTGGTTCTGGTTCCCCTTGGTCATCTTCTGGCCAGGCAGCCTGTTTGTTGTGCCTAGAGTATGCTTGTGAGGTTAAGGGTTTTAAAATTTCAGTTTTACCCACAAGCACCTCATCACCCAGTTCTTTTATTATGCATTTCATAATGAACCTTGGATATAACAAAAACTTCTTTTTAGTGTTATTATGACGTAACACCAACTCATTAAAGAAAAGTTTTGATGCCCTGAAATTTGTTTCATTCACAATGGAATGAAAAATTGGTTGAAAGGTTGAGGGCATCTGGTCATAAGACCCTGTTTTAGGTATCAAACACATAATTATATAATGAAACAAAAGTTTGTATTTTGGTTCAAAATACTTTTTAAAGATAGTAGCTTGTGAGAGAGTACGTTGATAACCACATTCAGTCATGGTTAGGTGGATTGCAGAGTTTTCAAACTTTTCAGGGGCATTCACATCATTCAACCCCAGTCTGTTTGCAAGTGTGGCCGGTGTGATGGCCATTTGTCTCCCTTTAATTGTTGAGTTGAGAGAGATTACATCATCGTCCACCATCACTGTCTCAGCATTAGCCCAGAACTCATTGAGAGTTTCAGGATGTATTGGTGGGTCTATTGTGAGAGCGGTGAAATATTGGGATTTGACGACGAGATCAATGATCTCATCGTATTGGGACCAACCTTCTTGTTTTTCTAAGTAGGTTCTGAGATTGTGTCCCTATTTTAGAACTAAAGCCATGTGGTTTGTGTGTGTATGAATCGAACAATGTTTTTGTTGGTTCAGGGTTTGAGAGCTTTCTTGAGAGAGAAGGAGGGAATTTTTGTTTTGAATGGATAAGTGTTGAAAAAAGATATTTATCAGAAGTTTTAAACCGCCTGGAACTTCTTTATCAGAAGTTTTAAACCGCCTAGGTCAAAACCTCTTTATCAGAAGTTTTAAACCGCCTAGGTCAAACTTCTGATGTGGGAAAAGTCTGATTTGCCCTTTTTGACTAAACTACTGATGAAGAATCTTCATCAGTAGTTCCCACTTTCCCTTCAGTAGTTTTGAACAGCTGATGAGAAATACTTTATAAATACTTTATTCATAACTTCTGAAGTTTGTTTTATCAGAAGTTAATCACTTTTCAGAAAATATCCTCATACTGATGTTTTGTTCATCAGTAGTTTCTCTCTTGTTTGTTTTTCAGAAGTTTTTCAATTTTTGAAAACAGATGTAAGTGAAAAATAAAAATTTGTGCAGAAAAGTAAAGAGAAACACTTACAAATTTAGCATCCCTAGCATGGATACTAACTTCTAAAATGTTGATGTGTCAAGGGGTTTAGTGAATATGTCAGCTATTTGATTAGCTGTTGCTACATCTTTCACTTCAATCTTGCCTTTTTCATAGCAATCTTTTATGAAATGATACCTGATTTCAATGTGTTTAGTCTTTGAAAACTGAACAGGATTTTGAATGATGCTAATGGCAGATTTGCTGTCTACAAGCAATGGTGTCTTGGTCTCTTTGATTCCATAATCAAGAAGTTGATATTGGAGCCATTGTATCTGTGATGTACAACTTGCAGCTGCAATGTATTCAGCTTCAGCAGTTGAAGTTGCAACAGATGTTTGTTTCTTTGATTGCCAGGACACTAGACAGTTTCCCAAGAATTGACAACCACCAGATGTTGATTTTCTTGACATTTTACACCCTGCATAGTCACTATCTGAAAAAGATGATAACTTGGTATTGCTTGAAGCAGGATACCAAATTCCAAGAGTTGGAGTTCCTTTCAGATATCCGAAGATTCTTTTGACTGCAATGAGGTGTGATTCCCTAGGAGCTGATTGATATCTAGCACAGACACATGTTTAAAACATAATATCTGGTCTAGAAGCAGTTAGATATAAAAGGGAACCTATCATACATCTATACATGGTTTGATCAACCTGTTTTCCTTGATCATCTGGTTCAACTTGTGTGGTTGGTGTCATGGGAGTGGAACATGATTTACAGTCTTGTAAAGAAAATTTGTTTAATAATTCTTTAACATATTTTGATTGATGTATAAAAGTTCCATTTGATTGTTGTTTAATCTGCGGTCCCAGAAAGTACTGCAGTTCTCCCATTGTACTCATCTCAAATTTTGATTGCATGAGTTTCTTAAATTCATCACACAATTTTGTGTTTGTTGAACCAAAAATGATATCATCAACATATATTTGAACAAGTAAGACATGAATTCCAACATGTTTTATGAAAAGAGTTTTATCAATGGCACCTCTTGTGAAGTTATTTTTGAGTAAAAAGGTTGAAAGTGTATCATACCAGGCTCTTGGAGCCTGTTTGAGCCCATAAAGAGCTTTGTCCAGTTTGTACACCCACTCAGGATGAGAAGGATCCTCAAACCCAGGTGGCTGACAAACATACACTTCCTCTTTTATCCTTCCATACAAAAATGCACTCTTAACATCCATTTGATAAACTTTTATTTTGTTGGAAATGGCATAGGCCAGAAATAACCTGATGGCTTCAAGCCTTGCAACTGGAGCAAAGGTTTCATCATAGTCAATTCCTTCTTCTTGAGAGTAACCTTGTACTACCAGTCTTGCCTTGTTCTTTATTATAATACCATCTTCATCTTGTTTGTTTCTGAAAACCCATCTTGTGCTAATTGGTTGCTTGTTTGGTGGTAAGGGACAGATTTCCCAAACCTGTTGCTTGTTGAATTGAAGCAATTCATCTTGCCTTGCTTGCACCCAATTGTTGTCTTTGAGGGCTTCCTGGTACTTCTTTGGTTCCAACTGTGAAATAAATGCTGAGAATAGACAAAAGTTGGAAAGCTGGTTTCTTGTAAGAACACCTGATGCAATATCACCCATGATTTGATCAAGTGGATGGTCTTTGTGTTCGATCAGTTGTTGTAAACCACTGACAGGTGTTGGTGGCTCATGTTCTTCAAACAAACTACTGAGGTCTATTATATCTGGTTCAGCTGTTTCAGTGTCTTAAGTAGTTGCAGGTGCTGAAGCAGATGTTTGAGTTTGTTCCTCAGTATTTGTTGAATCAGAAGTTTGTGAAACTTCTGATGGTTTTGAAGTTGACTTAATGACTGTTTGAGGAGTCCATGGTGCTAGATCCTCATCATCAAACCTTTGATCACCATAATAAGTAGGTTTGGATGAAGTGACAGTCTTTTCAGGTCCAAAATGGAAGCTGTCAAGGTCAAAAAGTTCAGCAGGATGTGCTGGAATGAGAGTGTGTTTTGACTCATTGAACTTGACAATCAGTGTTTCTTCTACTATCCTGGTTCTTGAGTTAAAAACCTTGTAGGCTTTTCTAGTTGAAGAATAACCAAGAAAGTAACCTGAATCAACTTTGGCAGCAAACTTTGAAATAGATTCCTTAATGTTCAAGATGAAACATTGACACCCAAAAGCCCTGAAAAAGGAGATAAGGGGCTTTATGCCATGAAGAACTTCATAGGCAGTCTTTGAATGTCTCTTGACAATAAGAACTCTATTTTGAACATAACATGATGTGTTAACTGCTTCTGCCCAAAAGTATAATGGTAGGCCAGAATCAGCTAACATAGTTCTTGCTCCTTCTATTAAAGTTCTGTTCTTCCTTTCTACCACACCATTTTGTTCAGGAGTTCTGGGAACACTGAATTGTCTAATAATCCTTTTAGACAAACAGAATTCATCCAGAGTTTTGTTCCTGAACTCTGTCCCATTATCACTTCTAATGGTTTTGACAGGTAGAGAGTATTGCTTCTCTACTTGTAGAATGAAGAACTTGATGATTTCAGCAGCCTCATCCTTTGAAAATAAGAAGAATACCCATGTAAATCTTGAGTAGTCATCAATGATGACTAAGCAGTACTTCTTCTTACCAAGGCTCATGATTTTTACAGGCCCAAATAAGTCCATATGGAGTAGTTGAAGACATGCAGTTGTTTTTTATTCTTCAATAGACTTATAGGAGGACTTATGTTGTTTTCCCTTTAAACAGGATACACAGTGTTCTTCACACTGGTATACTTTTAAGGGTAGACCTCTGACCAAGCCCATTTTTGTGACTTTATTTATGGTTTTAAAGTTCACATGGCCAAGTCTCCTGTGCCAGAGATCAGTTTCTGAAGTTGATGCCCTTGAGAAGAAACAGGCAGTGTTGTTCAGTACTTTGTCTTTTTCAATGTCCACTGCATAGACATTGCCACATCTTTTGGCTATTAACAAAGTGTGATCTTCAATGATCTTCTCTATCAACTTCTGGCCTTCTGGTGATAAGATCTTGCATGCTGTCTTTGTGAAAAAGGAAGAATATCCTTTATCACACATTTGTGACACACTCAGCAAGTTGTACTCAAGGTTTTCAACAAGATTGACCTTGTCAAACTGTATTTTTCCAGAGGAGACATTGCCATGTCCTAGCACATATCCCTTAGCATTGTTCCCAAAGGATACAGATCCATCTCTTTGACTGATAAAATTGTTTATCGGGTATCTGCATCCTGTCATGTGCATTGAGCCTCCACTGTCTACATACCAAATGCTATTCAAGCCTCTGGAAACTCTCTGCACAAAATAGCAAATCAGTTAGATTTAGGAACCCAAGCCAGTTTGGCTTTGGGTTTGCTCTTGAGAACATTTACAGTTTGTTCTTGACCAAGTTGAGAAATCCATGTCTTTTTGGCAATAGATTTTTCATTAAGAACAATGGTGGTATCCTTTTGAGGACCACCATCAACTTTGGTCATCAGTAGTTGTACCAAGTTTATGAGATTTTTAATCTCAGCAGTTTGTGAAACTGCTGATGATTCAGGTCTAACTACTGAAAGAGAATTTTGAGAAAAAGATCTTTGTTGAGATTTTGTCTTTTTCTGAGAAAAGGTGTTTACTGGTTGTTGTTTCTTGGGAGAAAAAGTTTTTACAAAATCATTTTTGATTTTTTTCCCACAACCAGTTGTTGATTTTTCTTGTTGAACTGAATACCTTTTCTATATCTGCAAAATTCTGTTTTGTGGTTGAACAGACCACAGATTTCACATTCTTTTGTCTTTTCTTTCAAAGACAAGTTTCTGACTGTGTTGATTGGTTTTAGGTCATCAGTAGTTTTCAGGTTCTCAACTCCTGATGTAGTTGAAACTACTGATGGCTTAATGTCAGAATTAATCATTACTTCTGAAGAACTTTCTTTGTGTGTTTTTAGAAAGTTCTCATGGAAAGATGTGCATTCTTTCTCTTCAGAAGTTTCACATGAAACATTTTTTCTCCCATCTTCAGTAGTTTTGGGGGAAAAATCTGTTGGTGTTTCAGTGTGATTGTACCCTATGCCAAACCTAACATTTGAAGCACTTTGTTTGTTTAGCAATAATTGGTACCCCTTACAAGATTCAACCCATTTTTCACATGTGACCTTGGTGTTAGCAAGCTCTTGTCTGACATTTCCTAGGTCATTTATCATGATTTTAATTTGTGCTTGGGTTTCAATAGCAGTGTTAGTTAATTTAGAAACTTCTTTTGTTTTTGCAGAAAGTTTTCTTTCTAAATCACATTTCATCTGAGTGAACTTTCTCTCAGAGTCATTTGCTTTTCCTTGTAAGTGCACATTAGTCTCTCTTATGAGAGCAAAAGATTCTTTGCAAGAATTTGAACACAGTTTTGTCAAAGATTCTTTTGATACCTCTGACAAGGCAGATTTTGAGGTGCATCCCTCAAATGCCATTAAGGCAAAGTTCTTTCTGCCATTGTCAGGCTCTCCCTAGTTGATGTCAAACATCTTGTTGTCTGCATCAGGATTACACTCTATGGTGTCAAAAGGAAGACTGCTCCAGTCAACATACCCTGAAGTAAATAAACTTTGTTGAGAGGGTTGCTGAGGCTGTGGAGGTTGTTGAGCAGCTGGAAAGGGAGGGATTGATTGTTGGCTCTGCATCTGTTGAGCAGGCATCTGTACATATTGTACTTGTGGCACATATTGGTGTTGTGGAGCTTGTGCCTGTACAAAATGTGCACTCCCTTGTGTTCCATTATTCCTGTTATAATTGGGGTTAAAATTGTTTCCAGACTGAGATTGGTTAAAGCCAGAGCTTCTACACTCTCTAGCAAAGTGTCCCAACTTTTGACACTTGTGACATCTAAGTTTAGATTTGTCAAAACCAATTTTTGTTGAACTGTTAAGTCCTGGAAACTTCCTTCCTGACCTTTTGTAAAATTTATTTGTTTTTAAACTTAACATGGCCAGTTGGTGCAAAATATCCATTTCTTCTAGGTCATCACTGCTGAAATTATTTAAATCATCCATGATAAAGCACATGTTATCAGCAGTTTGACCAAAATCATTATTGTCATAACCTGGGAATGATCTTTCAGATGAGATCCCAACAGTTATGTCAATATGGTCAAAAGATCCAAAACTATTTGAACAAGTTGGTGAGTCTTGTCCCAATAGTGTTGTACTACCTGGTAGATAGTCATCAACAGTTTTGCCAGAACTTTGTAACTTTTTCTTTTGATCAATTTCTCTTTCAAAAGTAAGTAATCTCCCATGAAGTTTTGTAAGAGTGAGGGAGCTAAAGTCTGGTGAAGATCTTAAGACTATAGAGTATGTTTCCCATTTTTCAGGTAAAGACCTTAAAAATCTATGAAGCATAGATACAGTTGTGTAGGTCTGACCATTTAGTTTTAGCTCAGATATTAATGAGGAGAATCTTTCAAATTGTTGTGTTAAAGTTTCCCCATTAATGTAAGCAAAAGTTTCATATTGTTGAGCCAAGATTTCTCTGGTGTTGGCAATCACCTCTTCAGTTCCTCCAAACTGTTCTTTGAGGCAGTCCCAAAGCTCTTTGGCACTATCACAATGTAATAGGCCAGAGTAGATTTCATTTGGGAGTGCCATTGCCAACATAGAGAAAGCTTTTGCATCAAGCTCAAGTTTTAGGAAATCATCATCTGTATAGTCTTTTGGGTCTTTTGGAATCTCTTCTTTAGTTTCAAGATTTATGTTTACTGGTTTATGAGGACCATATATCACAGATTTCCAGCAACCTGTGTTGGTCTGTGATAATGTATGTGCCATTCTCCTTTGCCATATGTTATATTCATTTCTTACTAGCATAGCAGGTTTATTGGCAGAACCAGTATTATGAGGATCCATTTTAAAGAGAATTGATTTATCAAATGTCTCTTAAAGTGATGGATGTTGATAAGAGTGAGCTTATAATCCTTTATTGAATATCAATAAGAGCCTGTGTCTGATTCTCAATGTGTTAGATTGATATGTGATCAGATAAACCAGTGCTCTGATACCAATTGTTGGATCAGTATTGCTCTTTTGTATGAACTTGCTAGTGAACACTTAGGTGTTTAGCAAGTTCTTGATCAGTGATAGCACAGCGGAATGTTATGAGTTTAAAGCTACACTTATCAACAAGAGTTATAACTCCCCCTGGATTGAAAAACTAATAAATGATAAGTATTTATTGAGAATCTAAGTATTGAATGAGAATGAAACACTTAGACAGATTCTCAATAAATATGAAATGGAAATAATAATATGTGTTGAAGGATTTCTGTATTAAAATCAATGTCTAAAACAGAGGGATGAACCCTTCTATTTATAGACTTTATAAATACATGAACCTTGCCAAAAAGCAAGTTCAGAAACAAGTTGCAACAAGTTGCAGCATTGGAACTTGTACATAAAGCAAAAGTAATACTAAAGTAATAAACTACTGATACAAAAAGGCGGTGGAAAAGATCTTCACATAAGTACTGATGAATGATAAACTACTGATGAGTAGTTTGTCTTCAGTAGTTCTTCAGTAGAAGTGTCTGGTTTGAACTTCAGAACTTCTGATGACTTCTCTTCTTCAGCACTTGTGGAATCTCTTCTTCAGCAGTTCTATACTTAGAATATTTTGACAGAAGTGAATTAGACTAAGGTTTGCAAAAGTGGTTTCACCAATCCTTTTTGTCCTAACAATATTCAAAATACATCAGCCGCCACCAACTATTATATTGTCTATTTTACAAAGAACAACAGCAGCAGGTTAGTAAAGGTGGCGATGGAGGGCGTTTCTTTTTGTTAACAACAGTATGCGGTGGTCGAAGGTGGTTTAACCGGTGGCGGTTGGTGTAGAATGTCGGAGACTCTGGTGGTTCCAGCTAGGTTTCAAGTGTGTATATTACAGTACGATAGCTGGTGGTAATGACGGTGGTTGTTGACGGGTGTTTGAACGATGGAAAGACAAACAACACACTAGAGACCCTAAACACCTTTTGTCTCTACTATCTCCCCTCTTTGACTTTCTTTGGCCGAACGTTGACTTGTTGACTTTAACTTGTTGATAATATTAGACTACAAAATTTAGACCCAACAAGTTCCCCCCGCCCCTCCTGGACATCCTCTATTTCAGCTGGGAGTCTTCATAATCTCTCAGCAAATTCTAGAAATGAGATCAAGCCAACAAAAGGATTAGTGGCAGCAACTGACAAAAATGAGGCTGCTGAAATGCAAGCACCAAAGGCATTGACTAGGGACGACTGTGACTGGGGTGAAGAAGTTACAACTGCAAAAGTCGACAACAACAAAGATCTTATGGAAATGATTTGTACCAGGGGCATGGTGAGCCAAGAGTAGGATGTGGATGAAAAAGGTAAGAAGGAAGATGTGAAAGAAACATTGATTGCTGAAAAGACTGAAAGCAGCAAGACTGGAAAAGGCAACATGACATGTAAAGCTGTGAATGAGGAATCAAACAAAGATCATGCGGAGAAGGATCTGGTAAAAAGTATTGCTCTTGAAATTAAAACAAAACTGTGCACACCAAGGTGTGTCACAGCAATTGCTTACTGTTTGTCCCACAATCGAAAAGTTTTAAGAGAAAGAGATGATATTCAAAAAATTAACAATGAAATGAAAGAAAATGAGTTGGCATATCAACGAAAGTTAAATGCAACTCTCGCTGAAATGCAAACTCTTAAAGAATTTTTCCTTAGAAAAGATTTTTTTAGTAAATGATTTAACATAAAAGTTAGAAAAATCAAGAAATGAAACAAATCATCTTCAAATTATTGTGGACAAATGGAATGTAAGCAAGAAGGCTCAAGCTGATCTAGAGAATTGTTCAAGGCAATCTTTTGTTATAGATGGAATTGGATATAAGGATAAAAATGGGATCGAAAGATCTTTATTTTTACCCCTGAGCAAAAGTGAATATATACCAATTCCAAAACCTCATCCTAAAAATGATCTGTGTGAAAAGGAATGTGTCAAACCTGAGTCTAGTACTAATATGATTAAAAGCAATGCAGAAGTGACACAAAAGGCAGAGGTTGAAGATGATGACAGTTGTGGTGGAAAGACTTTGGGGTTGGGTCACCCAGGAGCCAGTTACTCAACAGTTAATTGGTTTATTTGGAATAATGAAAAGACTAAAACTGTTTTAAATTTGGATGACTGTACTGGACCTAGACCTAATGTTGATTCAAATGGTGTGGTAAATGTTTGTGATAGGCAGAAACCTATCTCACGTTCTGATGTTTGTCATGATGATATTGTGCATGAATGTGCTTATTTAAAATCTGCATTTTGTGATGATAAAACTGTTTGTGCTCCACCTGTTTTTGTGCCCGTTCTTGAGAATAACAGGTTTGGAAAGTTCTTAACTGAAGAAATTCCAGAGTTTACTCCGTCAACATCATGCAAAGATGATTCACAAAGTGATTCGGAGTTTTGTTCATCCAGAGATTGGGAAAGCTCAAATGACTTGGAAACATCAGTGTCAGAACTTGATGATAGAGTTGACACTACAAATCAAGTCCATCAAGATTCACTAGAAGAATATCTGTTTATAGAAGATTGCTCAACTTCAGATGATGAATCAGTGATGAATGAAAATCACAAGGGGTTAAATATCACAGAGTCAAAAGGTGATGTAAAACTCAATGCTTCTCAACAAGCCGAATCAAGCTCAAAACAATCTACATCCTCAATTGCATCATACGGGACAATAAAGCATCAAAAGCCATTCAAAGCTTGCTTTAGGTGTGGTAAAGAAGGTCATGTGCTCAAGCAATTTTTAGAACGACACAATCCAGACGGTAAAGGCAATGTGGATTACTTCTCCGGATCAAAGGATAAAATGCACACATCTTTGAATGTTAGGATGACACATATGAAGCCGATTTCATATGATTCAAAGATGAAAAGGACCAAAGCATCAAAATCACAATCTATTCCTCCAGGTCTTAAACAAAAAATTGTTTCAAAAATTAAATCTTTTACAAACAATTTTTTAAAACCAACACAGGTTTGGCGAATCAAACCAAAAGTTGAAAAAGAAACTAATGAGGGAAAAGGTACGGTGTTTCTAGAAGTTAGTTATATTGATGAAAAAGGACAAACTAGGACCACGATGGCCTGGGTTCCACTCTCTAATTAATTTACTAATGAGTGCTGGAACTACCATGAAGGACTGTTAGTAACACGGTTAGTAACAGTGGTTGTTCCAAGAATAGGTTTGGAGCGGAAATCTCACAGGTTTGGTTATGGTATCTAACCTGATTGCACAATTGACACCGTTGTCACACACTCATTTTCTTGCTGATATATGTTTATGTGTGTCTGATGTGGAGGACTTTATTTTTCGTAAAAGTTTAGGGGGAGTATGTCTCGACCATGAGATGTGATTATTGCAAATAATCCTGATCTTATATGAGAAATGATAGGAACTAACTTGTTTATGTCTGCACATGAATAGGATCTAAAGGACGTTACAACTACAAGTTAATGATGTGTCGGTAGATTCAGCCTTCAAGCTGAGTAAACTGCTATAAGGTGAATAATAATAAATCTACACGAAAAGCTGGATTCCCACTGTGTTTTAGGTCTGCACAAGCTGAGTCCGGTCATACATAGGTTGAGAGATTAAAAGACATGGAAAATTTTGTGCATATATATTCAAAAGACACCTAAGAGTGCAGGCTACCAATGCGGGGACAACAAATCAAGTGAGCACCAAAAGACACGCAATGTTAGTGACGTGCAAATATGTATAAATAGCTCAGCAATCAGATGATCAACTTCTTTGCTTATGGAAACATAGACCTGAAGCTCTCATCATCTGATTGAGATAATGATCATCTTCTCTGCTTATGGAAACATAGACCTGAAGCTCTCATCATTATATCTCGATAAACCTTGAGGACTGGTAGGCTTATACCTAGCACAAGTGGGGTCTACAAATTTTTCGTCAATATTACAAAAAAAGGATAATCTCATCACCAAACGTATGTTGAAAGACGAGAGGCATGGACTTAAGAGGACACACATACCGACAATCGTTCTTAGATTGTAGTTATCCTCAAGAAAGTTGAAGTGTGGCTAGGCTTTTCAAGTTAGTGTGATCCCTTATTTGATCCCTTCTATATCTCGAAGGTTGATGGCTGTTTAAAAAAAAAAAGATTACAAAAAAAAAACTAAAATCCAAAAAAAATATCTTTATTTGTGTACAGTTGTTTTTAAGTCTTCCATGTCACACTATTTATGTCTCAAGCCGTTGTTGAATATGGTTTTATCTGTATGTTGAATTTGTCTAAAGAAAACTCGGAGTTGTGTTTGTGATTGTGGATAGGTTTCTTTGACTACTTGCTGTAATGATGGCCGATCATCAGTTGGCCAAGATACCAAACTAAAGTACCTGTTTCCTTATGTTTGTAGATGACACCAAGATAGGAATCCTCCTCCTACGTCTTTTAAACCACTCTAGCTACCGAGAGTTGAAAAAGTTTGTTCTTGATTTTCAAAGATGATGCATGCAAAAAGGGGGAGATTGTGAGATACGAGTACTCAAAGAACAAAGTGACAAGAACACCTTAAGCAAAGAAAATATGGAAAGCATCAGTCTAAGGGGGAGTATTGTTGGGTACTGAATTTGAGACTAAAGCTTTCCAAATTGAAGATCAAAGTATGTAGAGATTGACGGTTCTGAATATGATACGAGAGATTGATAATATTAGTCTAAGGAGGAGATTGTTGGGCCTAAATTTGGTAGTCTAATATTATCAACAAGTTAAAGTCAACAAGTCAACGTTCGGCCAAAGAAAGTCAAAGTCGAACGAGTCGCAGTCAACACGTAAGGCGAGTCGAGAAATAGATCGACGAGTGAAGCTCAAGTTATGATAGAGAAAGACGCTACGGATAAATAAATATATTTTGTTTAGACAAAATATATTTATTACTTTAAAAATAGTTTGCTTGTTTAGTGAGAGTTTTAGTATTTTGTTAACCCTAGGGACCTAAGTGTAATTAGCCTAATTATGGTGGGCTATAAATAGAATGCTAGATTAGGGTTTTGAACGAACACACATCCTAGAGATTTGGGGGCTATCATTGTAATATCATTTGCTAATCAATCTAGTGGGTTTTATTGGTCATATTCTTGTGTGTTCATCTTTTTAATCATTAAAATCAGATTTAGCTCGAAATCGATCCTACAGAACTGAGTTCGGGAGTTAATAAATTTTTGCCTGGGGTACTGTCCCCTTCAAAAAAAAAAAAAAAAAAAAAAAAAACCTAAACCCTAAACCCTAAACTCTAAACCTAAACTCTAAACCTAAACCCTAACCCTAAACCCTAAACCCACGCTGGCCCAAATGACACAACTAAAATAACTTAATTCTTCATAAAGCGCCATGTACCATCCATCTCTAAAGGCACTTCAACCAAATTATCATCCTCTTTATCATTCTTTGGTGTGGACTTGTATGAAGCCTCCTTAAGCGCTTTTCCTAAGCCAAAGAAATAATCCCTTTGCGCTTGCGACCACTTATTATACAGGACATCATACTTAGGAGGTACACCCAATTTATAGTATCTTTGAGCATCCGCTTTTTCACTATCCCATAGCTTGGTCTCTCAATCATAGTAGTCATCCATACTATCCTCTTTGGTTTTTGAGTTGCTTCCATCCATTTTTACCTCGTTGGTCTCATTAACTTCCTCAAGAACCATGAATGGATTAGAGACAGGGTTGTAACCCCTCCTCCAACAGCCCTGTTTCTGATCAGGGTGCAAAGCAGGGGGTAGCCATGATCTGGGACCTTCCAACACTGCTTCCAGTAGAGGGACCTTCCAACCTGGGGTCAACAGCTTATAACTTTTCTCGTGCAGTCAATGACCCAAGGACCTGGTCCCAAAATGGAGGTTCACATGCTCCTGCCGAAGAGAGTAATACCCCTACGGTTCATTCGGGAAACTATTTCGATGTTCTTGACATGGAAACAAGTGTTAAACAATCTAATCTGGTGGCGAGTGAGACTGATCTGTACCCATAGATCCTTTCAACCAGGGTACATTCTTTTGCTCGAATGTCCCGGTCACTCCCTCGGCTGGTACAAATCCCAATGTTCGAGTGCTGCCCAAATGGTCTGAGCCTAAGGCCGGCTCGGATGAGGATATGGAGGACTCGGATGATGATAATGGCTATGACTATGGTATCTCTCAAGCCCAAAAAGATGCTATCTTAAGTCGCCTTAAATCTAAAACTCAAGTTGTTCGGAAGGTAGACATGGATGAATGGGAACCGGGTGAGTGGGATTATTTTCATGATAAATGCCAAGAGCTTGGTTTGGATCCGGATTTCTGTATTAATGAAAATGTGGGCATGGATAATAGTTGCACGGCCCGATTCCTTTCAAACCTCATGCGGGATCCGGTCATTGTAAAACCTCCAATACGTAAGTAAGTATGGATAGCTTCCAGTTTTTGCTCATGTTTTTCTGGTTTGGGTTCCATTTTAAGTTTGTTGTTTTTGGTTGGTGGTGGATTATTGTGATCGCTACTGTGGAGGCCTGGTTGGTAGTGTTAATTATGTGGTATTTATTATCTTGGTCATCCTTGCATTGTCCCTACTTTGATTTTGATTTCGGGGGATTAGCCCACCCGTTTATCTTCTCTTGGGCCAACTTATTTGTCAAGTTGGAGGGTCTGTTAAGATTTTTTGGCTATATCTTTTGCTCTGGGTTTATGTTTATCAGCTGCTGCTGGACTTTTGGAGGAGAAGGCCCAATATGATTTGGATGGTTTAGGCCTATGGCGTTGGGTCTGATGCTGTTTGGTCACACTTGTGGAACTGCTATTGGACCGCTTCGTTAGGCCTGCCCTGTTTGTTTCGCCCTACTCCCTTCCACATCCTCTTAGTCGAAGGCCCAATTCAATTTGGTTAGTTGTTTTTGTGGTTTGGTGTTTTTTGTTGTTCTCTACGGTAGATTTGGATATTATTTCAACTAGGTAGTATTAGCTTAGTAGTCTTAGTATGCTTTTCTCATTTTGAGATTTCCAAGGTCTGTCTTGGTGTGTCCTCTGTTAGGAGTCTCGGGGGGTATGCCCCCTTAAAACCTGTAACACGTTTCTTTTGGGAATATAGTTTGTCGGGCAATGCACATTGCAAAAAAACCCTAAACCCTAAAACCCTAAACCTTAAACGCTATATAATTTAAAATCCAATAATATTTGTGTGTGTGTGTGTGTGTGTGAGAGAGAGAGATAGAGAGGGAAACTTTTATTCCGAATTAAGCTTCTCTAATATAATCAATCAGATTGATTCTATATAATCTGGTAGAGAAATCATATGCAGTTTGATATTACAAAATATAAAGTTTTTGAATAAGATTTAAACAAAACACATATTACAAAACATAAAGATTTATATGTTACATACTGTTCACACAGATCACATGTAATTAGATATATGCACAATGACACTTAATTAACAACATAAGTTATAAACACGTTTCATATCGCCACACTATTAGGTATACCCCTTCCGGTAATTCCCTCTTCGCTGCTAGGGTATAGTAAAGTGTATGGTACCTTTACAAGTCCATTCCTATTCTTCAACCTCTCATCATTGTTCATCTCCACAATTTTTTCCTCAATCTGTTTCAAGGTCTTACCAAACTTTTCGAATGCCAATATAGGCTCCTCATCCATTGTCCACTTAGGACACTCTCTTTGCCCGAGGTAGAGCTCATCCGACGTATGCCTCGACAGTATTTCTATCAAAGAAACACTCAAAAGCGATTGCAATTGAGGAGTGACGGTTTTTAGAAAACCTTTTTTAGGATCCTCTTTTAGTTCCTCATACTCCGGTGTGTTTGGTTCAGGCATAAGCCTACGACTTAGTGTGGGGCGATTAGGGGGATAGCCCGCATAACCATATTGACCATAGTTTACAGCTGCATGAAGAGCAGAAGCCACCCATATAATTATGGTGCAATTTTCAATCACATCTTGAATGGAGTTCATTTTTGGCCACCATGGTTCATCTTTCAAGTCACCATGTCCCTCCTCTCGTAGTTCCTTCCACCATGACTGAAGTTCCGTATCATTTTTCACCATGTCATCGGTTTTGTAATAAAATCTACAGTAATCCTCAACCCACGTTTTAATGGCTGACCATATCTCAAGCCCATCAACGGCGTACGGATAGTCTTCTATTGTTAAACGAAGACCGTGAGGAGCACTTGAGTCCTCAACTGCCATTCCCCTGTAAAGCAAACACATATGTTAATAAATCAAAATCACTGTAAAGCAAACATAATGTATGTTAACAAATCATAATCAAATTAGTCTAATTACCAAGAAAATTATAAAATTACGGTTGACATTTTTTTAATTAAAATAACTATTTACACAATTAGAAAGTATATGGAAATCCAGACTGCAAACCAGGACCGGATGTGCATTGTATTGGAGGTTGGACCGCGAACCAGCAGTCTAGGAAATCGCCTGGTTGAATTGGTTTTCTAAAGGGGTTTGGCTTGTTTTTGACATTGTTTTTCAACTTTTACCCTGTTAACTTTGTAATATTTGCGACCCTATCTGGTCGGACCAGTTAATCAATAAGAAAACCGGCCCGGTGTTTGGTTTGGTTTGGTTCTTAATCCATTGCACCCGAGCACAAAGTTAGCCCCTCTCGTGCTGACATGTCGCGAGCCTGGTTTTTAAATTAGGTTTTAAATATTTTTGAAAGAATAGATTTTTAAGAACAAGGTTTTTTAATTATTTTTATAGAAGTTTTAGTTTAAAGAAGTATTAATATAATAAAAGTTAAAATTTGGGGTGAAGGCTGGATCCAATTGACAAATCATTTGTAGTTAAGAGTTTAAGCTACGTTAAAGACGAATTTGGTGTAATTATGCTTTTTAAAATAAGTAAAAAAAAAAACAATTGCAGTTAAAGTAATTTAAAGTTTTAAATAATTTTGGTATTTAATAACTTAATAAGATTATTTTCTAAGTTTTAAACGGATTTTCAGAACAAGAATAAGATAACATTATTTGTCAATTCCTAAGGTGGTCTTGAAAGATAACTAGAGTTTCGATCCAAGACATTTTTTAAACATGTTTGGTTTATAGGTAGTGAATTCATCAAGTTCTTTTACATAGGAATCGAACTCAATATCCATAGTCAGAGGCGTCCCTGAAGATTTATGTGCTTAGTCAAGGTTATTCAAAAAGAATCTTAAAGAAACTTGTTGCATGAATCACAGAAGCATACTTTAAGGTAGCGAAGGACTTCACGATTTGGATAAGTGTCATTGTATCAGTGAATAAATTGTTTTGGTATAGCTAAACTTAAGGCTTGTTTTTTTTTTTTTTTTTAATTTTTGTAAAAGATTATTTTTCACCTTACTATAATTCATTAAGTACTGTGATCCTTTATTTTTACAGCTTTATATGTGCTTTTTGTCATCACTTTGGAAGTTAAGAAGACATTAATATTAATACTATATATACTTTAAAACCTATAAGTAGATGAACCATACCTCAGCACAAGATCCACGGGAAGAGCTTGGTTGGGGAACACCCAATTCTTGTATATCTTGGAAGACATTTCAATTGAATATTTGCCCGTAAAGAAGCTTCTTTCAAGAATACCTTCACTATTTATCAATATATTTCTAGCAGTAGCATTGATGTTCATTGTATCACGAAAATGAGGATGGAGAAGCTTGTTTATTGGATGAAGCACACTAAGTTGCCGATTTGTTGCTATAATGAATGGCTCAATAACAGCATGTGTATTCAACCTACAAAGAATGAATTTCATAATCTTGATTACAAAACCAGTAGAAAGATAATGTATTTTAAACCGGTTATTTTGTTAGAAATTTTTTTATTTGTAGGTTGTCTTGAAAAATTAACTAGAGTTTTGATCTAACACATTTTTTAAACATATTTGGTTTATAGGTAGTGAATTTATCAAGTTCTTTTACAGAGAGATCGAACTCAATATCCATATTAAAAAATATGTCTATTAAACCTTAAATTTTGAGTTTTAAATAAGTATTGGACTTATAAATGAGATAATAAGTTTTCGAGTTTTAAAAAGTCTCCCATGAGCCCGAGTATTAACTCAACATCCATAGTTATTAATTTTTTTCTGGTCCAAGAATTCTTTTACATCTTAGATTTTTCTAATTACTTGTAATATTTAACGGTTAAAAAATTTAAAAAAACCCTATTTTATTAATATTTTTTATTGAAATTCCGGAATGAACTATATAAAAAAATTCTTTTAAAATAAAGTGGTTTTGTATATTTACGAGACCAACAAATATATTATTAAAAATAGCTCGTTTTAATAAAACGTAAATCAACTTGTCAAAAAAAAATTAAACATAAAAAAAGATTTAAAATATATATATATATATTATATTCATTGGCGGATGCAGTATATTCAAAGGGTGGGCGTATGCCCACCGTACCCTAGCATGTGATCAATTTCAAAAGAGAACTAGAATGTACTTCATCGTAAGTTTTCAAAGTGAGCACCATGAAATAATAAAATAATATATCCTCTTTTGAGTTTGGTTTATGAAACTGAAACTTGAGCTTTGAACAATATTAGTACTTTTAAATGTGGAAAATATTTCTTTTGGTGTTTTGATAAATTTTGTTGAAATTATATAAGTAAATTGTTTCTGTTTAGTATAATTATTCAATTCAATTAAATGCTATAACTTTTTTATATAACAAAGTAATATTGGAGTAAAAATCTGTATCAGTTACTGAATAAACTTTTAACTTGATCTCGTCATCAGCATAAGAACTTTCGATATATTATCACACAACTATTAGATATACGTGACAATTTTTGTAACATAAATATACAAATTTTTATAACCCTTTCATGTTATTCTAAAATCATACATCATTTTTTTACTCCACCCAAGTTTGGCTCGATCCATTTTTTGCCCACCGTGACTAAATTTTCTGGATCCGCCACTGATTATATTAAGTTATATTAAAGAAAACTCAAATTATATGTTAACTTAGTTATAACTAAGAAAAGGAAAGAAAAAGAAATTAAATGTATATTAAACCTATCCCTATGTAGGTGACTTTGATTAGTTCGCTACTCTAGGAAGCGAACTCTTTAACATGCTCTAAAAACATCTTAGAAACTCCGATCACTTTGATAAACCATCTACAGATACGAATAAAGAATAAAATAATTATGATATGTTATAGTTTACCAATGACTAATGAGTTGGTGAACTCCAGTATCGTTCACAGCTACATATGCTTTAGCCAACAGCCAAATTGCAGCTTCCACTCCATCTTTAGCAGGGGTATACACTTGGCTAACGGCACCAAATTTGTAACCATCCGGATGAGGCAAGCTTAACTCAATAGCTATTGGTTTCAAAGTTCCTTCATTTTGCAAAAACAACAATGTTCTTGTGGCATAAATTTTGCTAGTTGTAGCGTTAATCCGCTCTACATATGGCATCAACGAGTCATGATGATCCAATATAAACAGTCGTTTTGCTTTTAGTGCCTGTATAAAAAGTTTAAATTTCTTAACTATAATTGTATACATGCAAACTCATAATTAGCTTTTCTAAGAGCTTTTGGAAAATGTTTTGGTTTGTAGGTGGTTCGTTACTCAAGTTGGATAATGGAGAACTCAACCATCCAATGTATATGGTAAGCAACAGGCCCGATCCAAAGGGTGGGCGGGGTGATTGACGGCAGGGTCGTCCTTGAGAACACTCAAAATATTTTGCGCCCTGTGCGGCATAAAAAATTATGTCCACAATTTTGGTAAACAGGAATTGATTAACAAAAAAAAAAATTGTGTTAGAAACAAACCTTGATTTTGAGATCTCTCCAGTAAATTAAGATAGTTTTTTCCTACTCACTATCAAGATTTCCATGTATAAAAACAAATATATATATATATATATATATATATATATATTCTAAATATAGAATAATATATACAAAATAATATTTAAAAAAAGTTTAGGCCCATTAAGAGACCGGGCCCAGAGCCGTCGCTCACCCCCCTCACCCTTCGGGCAAGGCCTGAATTCATTTATTCTATAATTTCGTTTTCTCTGATAACCTCTCTTTTTAAACTAAATGAACTTTTTTGACATTTGGATATAAAAGTTATTAAAAGCCAAGTTCTTTAACTTTATATTTTTTTAAGTTCACTACCTCTTGTGAACAGATTTGTTGAGTTCACTGCATTAATACAATCCAAAACACTTTCAAAAACGTTCTAAAACGCTTAATTATGCCTGACTAACTACAAATTGACAAAAAAAAAAAAATCCTAGATCAAGTAAAAATATATAGGAAGTTACCTCATTCACTCCTAAACCTTCCAAATGCTCATCAATATGATGTGATCTTATTGAACTATTCTGGTTGCCGTAGAGTTCGACATCTAACTTGCTTACTGGCGGGAACACCTGAAATTTCAAATCAGAAAGTGTATTGAAAACCAAGATAGTAATATAGTTTTAAAAGGGGATAATAATAATAATAATAATAATAATAATAATAATAATAATAATAATAATAATAATAATAATAATAATAAAGTTACATAAGTTTACTTTAAGCAATTGAATGGAAACCGGATTGACCCCAGCAACCATTTCTCTTGCAAATTCTTCATCAGTGCTCCAAGCATTTAAGTCAGCTGCATTGGACATCGTAAGATATATTCAAATCAGATATTAAAAACATAATGAATGTTGGTTAAATGTTATCAAATATTACACTTGTCTACTTAACAAATGGAGTGTTAGAAATAGTACCTTCGATCACTTGTGGTGTCGAGTATTTGAGAAGTCCTTCGCCATCTGATCGAAGAAGCTCTTTAACAAACTGTATAGGAGTGTTTTTTAGAAGATTGTCGAGTAACTGGCCTTTTGGGAGCTTGATTCCTCCATTGTAAAGCTTCAAGTAATCTTCAAATGTGTCAAATTCATCTATGGTGGCATCAAATAGAGCCTCAAACTCTGGAAGAAGGAATTTAAGTATGGCTTCTAGTCCTTGTGCAAGAAAATCAGACATCCTTAAGTGTCCGAATCGCTCGTCTCTTGGAACATATATATTCAAAAAGTCTATAAGAGAAAGCCTGCTCTCAATTTTTGGATCTGTCAAATAACAAAATCAAGATAGTATAGCTTTAGCATTACCATGTAAACCTTTTTTTTAATCTGTAGATTTCTTTTCAGACTCAGACATTCCTTTTATACCACTAGGCTTGTTACTCTGAGTGTTTACTGCCCGCCTTACTGGTTTACTAGTCGGATCGTTTGAACTAGGAGCGGATTCAAAAACTAAATGACGTAATTATTATTATTATTATTATTATTATTATTATTATTATTATTATTATTATTATTATTATTATTATTATTATATTGAAAGTGAATATATAGGATTTGGTTCAAATGGGAACCTTTTCCCAAATTGAGAATTGTGAGAACCATTCTGGACCACATATTTCTCTAAGGCAAAAAAAATATTTTTTTTACCACAAATTTCTGTAAGGCAAATTTTTTTTTAATCGCTGCTTTATATGCAGAAAAAAAAAATTTAATTTTTTTTTGTATTTTTTTCAATATACACAGGTGTATAGCTGAAAAATGCTATATACACATATGTATAATTGCTATATACACATATGTATAAATGAAAAAAAATTCAAAAAAAAAAATAAAAATAAATTCTTGCATAAATATGTGCGATTAATGCAAAAAAAAAAAGTTTTTTTTTGCCTTTATATGAGATGTGTGGCCCGGAATGGTTCTCTCAGTTCTCAAATAAGGGTTGGTTCTCTTAGGATCCCTACCCTATATATATATATTGGGGGAGGATCATTTGAGAACAATTTTCATGTGAGAAGAAAAGAAGAAATGACATAAATATAAACATTAAATACATTAACTCTTCTCACATTAATTTGTCATTAATACTTTAGACTACACATATCACAAATTGTCCTACACATATCACAATTTGTCCTACACATATCAAAATTCATCCTACACATGTCGAAATTATCAAATGTTTATCCTACACATATCAAAAATTCATCCTACATATGTCGAAACTATCATACGTTTATCCTACATATATCGAATTTATCCTTCACTTCAAATTAGGCTTGGTTTGAAAAAAAATATTTTGAAAAGCAATTATTAGTTTCATTTATTTAACTAGTTTATGGGGGTTACAATAAATTAATCATTTATTTAACATTCAATACATGTATTGAAATGAAGGATTCCTATTGGTTTAAAATTCTTCTTTTTTCTTTTTACAAGAAAGTTCTTCTAATTTGAACTCTCCACTATATATATATATATATATATATATATATATATATATAGATAGATAGATATAGATATATAAAGAGAGAGAGAGGAGAGTTATCTTGAGAACGCTAAATATTGTGAGAACAAGTAAAAAAATCATTCAAAATCATTTTTTTAATACAAACCTCATTATAATCAAAACACAACATTAATAAATGAATTTTCTTTCCAAATAATTCTTCTTTTATTGCAAAAACACTTTCAAATTAACTTTTTACACATGTGCAAATAAAACAGTTTACACATGTATAAACAGTAAATTTACGCATATGTAAAAACAATTTATTTCGGTATACGTTTGAATTTTTATGCGTAAATTGTGTTTTATATATAAAAACATCAAATGTAACAATTTAAAACACAATCAAATGTATTCTAGACATGGCATTTAAAACACACTGATTACTATCTTCGTATGGTGTTTTAGATTGCATGTCAAGAATACATTAATTAGTGTTTTAAATTGTTAAGTTTTGTGTTTTTCTATATAATACTATGCCTACATGATAGACTTCTCACAGTTTGTACGAAAAAAATCTTTTGTACAGAAACCTCACCCTATATATATATATATATATATATATATACACATGTATACACAGTAAATTTACACATGTGTAAAAACAATTTATTTCCGTATACGTATGAATTTTTACGCGTAAATTGTGTTTTTGATATTGTATTTTAGTTCTTGACATGTGTAATATTATTGTACATTCAATCGTCAAAATACAACATTAGATTTCACAATTACAATATACCCACAATACTATTCAATAAGATAGAAAATTATTACGCAAATCTTTAATGGTTTCAAAATCTTGTTAATACGTAATATACATGATTTTAAACATTTTGATCCAAAAAAATCAAAAAAGCGCCGAACACTTTTTTTTTTTTTAAATGTAAGTTTTCGAGTAAAACATGTTCAGCGAAATTAACATGTGTTAACAATGTGTTACCCGAAAACTTATTTATTTTTTATAAAAAAAGTGCTCAGGGTTTTTTTGATTTTTTTTTTGGCTCAAAATGCTTAAAATTATGTATATTACATACCCTAAAATTTTCATATAAAAAAAGTTTAGGAAGTTAGAGTTTCCAAAGTTTTCACTATAACAAGGGTTTCCAATATAACCTTATACTATATATATATATATATATATATATATATATATATATATATATATATATATATATATATATATATATATATATGGGTAAAGTGAATATGGGGCTGTTAAGCATGTAAGTTTAGATGTGAAACCTTCAAAACTATGTAGTTTTGATTATTTTTATCTCCAAACTAAAATTAAAAACAATTAGTACTAACCATTCAAACTAAATTTGACTACTTCTGTTGGAATTTGAAAAACAATTCAACAATCAAAAGTCTAACCATGTAATGTCTTCGTAGAATCCAATCCACTAAATTATGAATGTTTTTGTGATTTAAGAATTCTATTTTACGATTGTGTGCATGGAATACAATTAAAAACATTAAAACTATTGTTATTTGGAAATTCCATTTCTACTGTTTTGAACAACCAATTCTACGGTTGTTTGTTCCATCTCCCATCTTGTTTCTTATGGAACTAATATATATATATATATATATATATATTTATAATTTTTTTACTTCGTGCGTTTCTTTGAAATAATCTAGGGTTTGATTTATAAATGATTCATTGTTTCTCAATGCCAACACAACTTGTATATCTGATTATGTAATCGATTTGGAAAGGAAGAAAGAAGGATGTGAGATTCATCAATCTAAACAAGGAATGTGATGCGATCCAGAATACTACAACCTAAACCCATGACCTAATCAATATCCTGGACCCGAACCATTAACTGATGACCTGGTCATGAAGTCAAATGTGCTTCCTAATTTTTAGCAACTAGCAGTAGTGGAGCTTGACCAATTTAAATATATTATTATTACTTTCCATGTTGTAGGCACGCAGCTATAATCATGGTGTTACCACATTCTACATTTTATATCTCCTGCATAATTTTAGGACCCCATGTTTTAAGTTGTCTTTCATTATAAATTGTAATCGTTTTTCATTCAAGAAAAAGAAGAAAAATTATTGAAGGAAAAAATGTCTCTCTTCTCCTCTTTTGTTCTTGGTAGTTTGTAGGTTTTCTCCGTAAACCTATTAATTGGTGCTTTCATTGAGCCTTAGCCTCCATGGCTTTGGAAGAACTCAATGACTCCACTATTCTACCTCGCTTCACCGGTTGATTTGGTAAAATATGATCTCAGAGAAATTCATGGGGAGTAAATATAGAAATAAAAAATATTTAAATTAAATTTTAGATAAAATTAATCAAAATGACATAGTTTTGATAGGTTTCACATCTAAGCTTATATGCTTAACAGCCTCATATTCACTTTCCCTATATATATATATAAAACCAACCCTTAAGTAGGAACTATAGGAACCAATCTGAGCCATCCATCTTCAATGGCATGATTGTAAATAAGTAAAACTTTAATTAATTGTTATTTTAATAAAGGGGTATTAATGTCTTTTGTTCAATATCATTTATTAGGTAATTAATAAGAAACTCATGTATATTTGGAAACAGCAAATTAGTGTTTATGGTATACCCAAACGTATTTATTGTATATACTATTAAAATTATATCTCGGTATATATACAACAGTGTACATTGGTGTATATTCGTTTTTTAATTCATCATCATCACCAACACAAGATATACATTAGTGTATATTCGTTTTTTCATTCATCATCATTCAACATCATCAACACAGATATACATTGGTGTATATTGGTTTTTTCATTCATCATCATCAACACAGATATACATTGGTGTATATTCGTTTTTTCATTCATCATCAACACAGATATACATTGCTGTATATTCGTTTTTTCATTAATTTGGGATTAGAGATGATAATAGGTTGAGAGATTTAAGGAAAGTAAAAAAAAACTTGCATATTAATTGCAGGAAGATAATTAACTGCCATATATAAAACTTTTAATTAAATTAAAATATAATATTTAATTGTCTAATTACATAACTACCCCTTAGATCAAGATCAAAGATGAATGGTTCAGATTGGTTCCTAAGTTCCTAACTAGGCTCTTGGTTCCTATTTGATCTTTTTCCTATATATATATATAAAGAATCTAAAATAAGATATTACAATGCATATGTTTTTTAAACTTGTAATGTAAATAATGTTTTAAGTCTTAAATAAATCTAATACAGACTTTAAAGTAGTAAATATTTAATTACTTGATAAGAATTTAAAAAGAAAAAAAAGGTTTGGGCTACATTGCAACAAGTATCCAACCTATTCAAATGAAAGAGATTTAAATACATATAGAGGATGTGTGAAATGTTTGGTTTCTATTTCGGTTCAGTTATGAAAGCAGTGGTTAGTCTAATTAACCTGTTTCAGTTGGTGGTCTTCCTGTTCGGCCCCTACGAGGGTAGGGGTACTCAGAGGATCCTCCAATAACCGGACGCACTTTATCCTCATCATTTGGCTCTCCCAAATCATTGTAAAACGCATAGTCGTAAACCCTGTCCCATTCCTCAAGCATTCCCGTTCCATATCCTCTGAGTACTACCATCTCTTCCTCTCTATATGGACGTAGCAGGGCAGGCGTCTTGCTAGGAAGATATGCCTGGATCATCATCATCACATTATAACTCATATATAAAACTGTAAAATAACATATTAATCTAAGAAAATTGCTTTGGAACCAGACTTTTGTGCTAAGGATACATACCTTATTAGCAAAGAATAAGCGATCTTTTGTGTAGTTTTTAGCAGGGTAAACCCATGAGTTACAAACAAAATGCACTTGGCCATGACCAGGAACATTTTCAAGGGTAAGTGTCATAAGGTAAAATTCACTATGGTGAAGATTTTGGACCAGAAAGCCTCCTGGTAGTCCAATCTCTTCATCCCAATCAAATGTGACTTCGTATGTTGACTCCCCAGCAATTAGAGAGGTAATAGTGCTATTCCAATCCTCTAAAATTGCTGGTTTTCCAAGCTTCCCTCTTAACCTTTTATCTGTAATACAAAATCCATGTAGTACATCATAAACTTGTAGCGCAAACGGTAAGGTTAGCTTAAAAACGCTATATATTAAGCATAAAATATAAAAAATAAAATTATTTAATTAAGTGAGATGAAACATTATTAATCTTGGTTACTAATAAGTGATAATTTTTTTCCAATGAAGTTGGAGTATAATGTAGTAGTGAACAAAAAATTCAATAAATATAATAACCAGGTTTTATCTAGGAGAATATATTTACTAAATAGTACCAAAATTCATAGAGTTAATTGCAGTTTTCGTCCCGGTGGTTTACCTAAACTAACAGGTTCAGCCTAGACTTAACACCCTGAGTACCTGTGTTTTCATTTTCTAACAGTTTAGATCCCTGAGACTAACGCCGTTAGGCTTGTCCGTTAGTTTTGGGGTAAATTGACTAATATACCCCCATCTTCTCCAACCACCACCTCCAACACCACCTGCAACACCAATCACCACCACCACCACCTGCAACACCAATCACCACCACGACCACCACCTGCAACCCTAGAAATAATAATAATAATAAGCTCACACCATCCCCTCTCTCTCTCTACTCCATATTTCTCTCTCTCTCTCTCTCTCTCTCTCTCTCTCTCTCATTGTATTAACAGAACTACTCTAGCTATCTTTCCAGATTATCATTATTAATATTAATATTATTAAGAAGGTGAGTGTTGTGATGGCTGAAGGAATATTATTAGAGAAAGGAGGATTAATTCAGAAACTAATCGACACAGTAACCGAAATATCTGCAATCTCTGACTACGGTTGTACGGTCAAGAAGCTTTTCTCTAATCTAGCTAGACGTTTAAAGCTGTTAACCCCCTTGTTTGAAGAAATCCGTGATATTACGGACCCCTTACCTGATGCCTCTCATCAAGCTTTGGTTTCTTTAATGGACGCTATGGAGTCTGCTAAGGAATTGTTTCGATTAGGCAGTGAAGGCAGTAAGATATATATGGTAATTTAATTTAATTTAATTAATCTATTGTCAATTGACTATTCTTATTGTTTGCTCATTAATGGGTCTTTTCTTTAGATCCTGTTTTAAGAATAATAATTCATTGCAGTCATATTTAATGGGACTCGATAAAAAAGGATCTTGAAATCCAGATTTGTAATCTTCAGGCAAAATTACAGGCTGTAAAACCGGTGGTGGTGGGGAGGATGGTGGAGAAGAGAGGAGATGGTGAGGAGAGGGAGAGTGGCGTTGGAGATGATGGTGGTGGTGGGTGGGTTGGTTGGAGAAGATGGGGAGGGTATAAATGTTATTTCATCCACAAACTGAAGGGTATAATAGTCATTTCTCTACAAATTAACAGACAAGCCTAACGGTCGTTAGTCTCAGGGATCTAAACTGTTAGAAAATGAAACCACAGGTACTCAGGGTGTTAAGTCTGGGCTGAACCTGTTAGTTTAGGTAAACCACAGGGACGAAAACTGCAATTAACTTAAATTCATATATCTCACTTAATTTATACATTTATAATAAGAGAAATGCCACACAAATGTAACCAAGTTTGCTTGGTATTCTAATTAAGTCACTTAAACTTTTTTTGTCACTCTAAAGTCATTCAAGTTTCATTTGTTGTTCTAATACTATGTAATTACCAGATCATCAGGTCATCTTCTTTTTTTATTTTTATTTTTTCTTTCATTTTAACGCTTACGTGGATATTATTTTTATTTGGTGAGTTTTATAAAATGAAGATTTAAAAAAATATATTTTTTTTAAGTTTTAGATGTTTAAAAAATTTATTAAAAAATATTAAAACCTGAAACATCATCACTTTAACCTGGAAACCTAATAATTACATAATATTGGAACACTAAATGAAACTTGAGTGACTTTAAAAAGACAAAAAAAGTTTAAGTGACATAATTGGAACAGTTAGCAAACTTGGTTACATTTCTACAAACTTATTCATATAAACTTACACATGAATGGATCGAATACCTAGCTAATAAAAGTAGCTAAACGGATTCAGTGGCTGGTTCTAATGTTCAAGTAAAGCATACATATTTATTGAAAAATAATGGCACTAACAGAAAAATAATGAACCATTAGTAGGATCATATATATATATATATATATTTTTAATAGTAGGATCATATTAAACACAACGTTTTCACTAGACTCAACATTTATATTCTCTGTCACCGTTCAATTTAACACGAGATTAAATGTTTTATTCGTTATAACCATTACTCCCGGCTAATACTATACTGCCATCGATCTATACATGTAGAGGCGTGATCTCTGACAAAAGTTCATTTTTAAATCAAAGCAAAAGGCCGGATGAGATAATTGATTAAGTCCACTTGGCGGTGGCTATGTTATCTAATTATAACATGAACATGTATTATATATATACATGATGCATACCAAAACCAAACCACTTGAATAGTTGAATACTTTTAAATTTTATATATTAGTGGACAAAGACTTGAAACAGGAGTCATCATCTTATAAGCATATATATTTGTCAGGACCACGAAGGCAATTATCTTAAATTTACAGTGACCATGAAGGCAAAAACAAAACTATTCAATGAATATTGAAATAAAAAACGTCAGGCTAGCTAATAGCTGATAATCTTTGAAAAACATATATGGAGTAGGTTATTTATGTGCAATTATTTATATACTTGTAGCAGGTTTATGTATATGTCACGTAATATAGATTTATAGTGGTCGTTAAGACATTAATAAAATAATAAAATAATTGGACTTTTCAACAAAGCCATCAATGGAGTAGGTGATTACTGATGAAAGCAAGCACCCTCTTTGAAAAAGGATTTACATTAATTAGGAAGTATAATTAGTCAATATCGAAGATCAAATCCATCTTTTATGTAGAAATATTTTGCATAATTAGGTTTGAGTCCATAACTAATTTCATCTCTACCATATATAATGAATGCCATGGTTATTTTGAATTATACGCATTAGGCTAATGTCGGCTTACGCTATGAGATATATAGTATTGAATCTTAGAGGTCTAGACCCAACCTCGTAGCTATCCGTTCAAAAAAGAAAATGTTGCACCCCCTCGTGTTGAAAATTGAATTGTTGCATACGTCTATTATACATTTAAATGGGAAATTTAACAATATATATTAACTAGAATTTATATATGTTTTAACTAAGCCACCGATTGTAAAAAAAAAAAAAAAATCACAATATTAAACGCGTACCTACTAAAAGTTTAGAGATAATTTTTAAGGAACAATAAAGGAACTTCGTTATTAATTATTGTGTGAATTCTCCCTAAAACACAACAAAATGACCTTATTGGATTTTTTTTTTTTTTTTTTTTTTTTTTTTTTTTTTTTTTTTGTAACAAACCGTATTTGACCACCTTCGTTTTGTGGCCATGGACGAAATTCAACCATTGGTGTTTAGTAATTTAACCATAAAGCGCGCAATGCATGACGTCGTGGCCAATTAGTCGTATGTGTTCTTAGAAAGAAGATTTGTTTGTGATTTTTTTTTTATCAAACAATGATCAAGATTTTATCTACACTGACAAATAAATGTGAGCAAACATAAAATAAAATGTTCGTACATGGTTATACATTGACGAAAGCAAAGTAAAAAAAAAAAAAAAACAAACAAACCTGAGGATCCGCTATGATCAGCATGAGTTGCACTAATGAATTGAATTGAGATATGTTTTCCAATCAACTCATGAGCTCGATCCAGAACCGATGCACCCAAGTCTTTGAAATCGAGCACGTTCTTCTTCATCAGCACCACTTTCCCTTTCACTGTCGTTTTGGTTATCCCATGACTCTCTCCCAACACCAAATTGGCAACCTTATGCAATACGGTATCCATGCACGTAGACGCCTTTGTGCGGTTTTTAGAGCCTTGATTTGTTACTACTGTGTATTTATGTACTTTTGTGCTCTCTTTCTGGAGATCAATGAACTAAGCCTTAACCTTGAAGATGAATGTAGATGTTATAAACTCAAAGACTAAGCTGATATTTATAGTACATGTCGGTGTACTTTGAAGCCTTAGGGGTAAGTATGACCGTTTCTATAAAGGTAAGAAGAATCAACTGTTTCCGAGAAATGACCCTGGAAATCTTATCTTTAATTAATTTGATCACAGTCTATAATAGTGTTCTATCATTCGTTCATTTTTGGCATGCTTGTGTTTTTAAATATGTTACAAGTGGCATTAATAGGGAGTACGTACGTAATGAATACTAGATCAGATTATGCATTCTTATCTAGGTATTAAGAGCATCCACAGCCAATCTCTGTTAGAAGATTAAGTTAGTAAACTTGATTTTTATCTTATGTTATGTAAATAATGTACATATGTTAATTAGTTTGATATAAGTCTAGATGGGTCAAATACCGGTTTCATATCACACCGGTTAGTAAGAAACATATATCCTAAGTATGTATTATGTAAGGGTCACGTCTGATCCATGTGGTGCCGGTTCAAAACCTATTTAAGGAAGGCCGAACACTTCATTTTAACATATATGAAAGTTTAAGTTTGTTTCTCTAAAATAACTAACTTTCAATTCTCCCTCTCTTTTTTCCCTCCACTCTCAACCGCCGCATACCAACATAAACCAAAAGAACCTGTGCAGATTATTAACATGGCATCAGAGCCAGACACCCGACGAAGAACATACGGCATATTCGATGAGGAAGAGAAATCCGACGATGTTTATAGTGACAAAGGGAAGAAGCCCATGTCCGAAGAAGATAGTGATCATGTGGATCAAAGTGTGTTGGCCGAGAGGGTCGAACAACTTAAGAAGGATTGTGTTAATCCTTTAGACATCAATTTCTCTCGTTTCCACATCGGATCAGCGCCGCAGAAGAAGATCTGCAGAAGCAGACAATCGCATCAGTCACAGAAAGCGTAGAATGAGTATAATATGCAAGTATTTAATGTTCCCGAATATCCACACGCCATGTGTTGTGGAAAATGTAAGGAGCCCTTCCACTACAGAAGAAATTGTCCCAAAAAGATTGGGAAAACAGAATTCATGGTGAAAGGGACGGATGGAAAAGGATGGGACGACATATGGTATGCTAGTTTAACAAGAAAAGAGCACGGATGCGGTTTCAAAGACCAATTCGCAGTTTTCAGCAAATCATTTGGAATTGAAGGCCAACCAAATGGTTATAGGAGGGAGTACTTTAGAGGAAAAGGATCGGTGATCATAACAAGCGGAGGACAAGTGCATAAAATCAAATCGGTATATTTTGTGCCTACACTTCGCAGAAATATATTGAGTATAGAAAAGTTGAATGATGATGGACTAGAAGTTGAATTCGAAGGAGACGTATGTCACATCCATCGGCCGATCATACAAGAGAAGAGGAGAATAATAACATGCCGAATTTGTGACGGTGAAGATCACTTCACATTTAAATGTCCCGAAAAAGAGAATATAGTGAACAAAGATGGTAAAGGCGCACTAGATGTGTTCACAAAGAAACGGGACAGATTTGAAGGCAAAAATGAAGCACTCAAAGAAGAAGATAAAGAAAGGGCACACGTTTTCAAGAAGTTTGAAGAATTCTCTATCGACAAGGACCACTATGAAGGCAATATGGAGAGAGGTCCAATCATGTACCCAACCAATGAATCAAGTTTGCAAGATTGCTTAGTTTTCATGGACTTACTCCATGTTACAACAACGGTTGAAAGGTACAAACGCAAGTTCGAATTAGAGTTTGAAAAAATTGTTAAATGGTTTATGCATGACTTCTTGAAAGTAAGAACCGAAGCCCCTATGCCACCCCGGGACACAACCGGTTATCCAATATGCCTATTGGATTTGTACACTAGAGTACAAGTGTTCGGTGGATATGAAAAGGTTACAAAGGATGATAATTGGGCAATTGTGGCAATGTCTATGGGTTATGGTAGAGGACTACCTAGTTTGGCAAGAAAAGAAGAGATAGCAACGACTCTAAGGCTTGTATATATTCGATACTTGGAAATGATGGAATGGTACCATCTAAAATTCAAGGGCCGCGAACTCGTTGTTGAAATCACTAAAGAAGAGGGTAGTACAAGTGACACACACAAGAAGAACGAATGGAATGATGAAGACATGCCTCCAAAGAAGCGAAGCCGATCATCCTCTAGTGAAGACTAGAAGAACCGAAGACAAAAAAATCAAGTTTAAGGGGGAGATTGTTAGAAGATTAAGTTAGTAAACTTGATTTTTATCTTATGTTATGTAAATAATGTACATATGTTAATTAGTTTGATATAAGTCTAGATGGGTCAAATACCGGTTTCATATCACACCGGTTAGTAAGAAACATATATCCTAAGTATGTATTATGTAAGGGTCACGTCTGATCCATGTGGTGCCGGTTCAAAACCTATTTAAGGAGGGCCGAACACTTCATTTTAACATATATGAAAGTTTAAGTTTGTTTCTCTAAAATAAGTAACTTTCAATTCTCCCTCTCTTTTTTCCCTCCACTCTTAACCGCCGCATACCAACATAAACCAAAAGAACCTGTGCAGATTATTAACAATCTCAATCTCCAGCCCGGCTGGTTTGAGGTAGGATGGATTTTTCTTTAGGGGTTCTCATCCTAGGGGTAGATCACAGGTTCGATTCATGCACACCACAAAATTAAAATTTTCCATGACGGTTTGAGCTTAGGCAAGGAGGACACCGGTGTGTGGGTAGGGATTCGCACCTGAGACCGCTAGGTTAGGGTTGTACAGGGAGTTCCATTGAACTAAGCCTTTCAAAAAAAATTAAGAGCATCCGCAATGCTAAGCTCGACAAACCTTTTCAAGCCGTCACGTCATCATGCCGAATCATTCCAAACAATTACAAACCACAACTTTTCCAAATTCCAAACCTACTTTTTTCTTCCAATCATAAACGATTTCAAACCTCTACATCATTAGTTACTTTTCCTTTTATTTAATTTAGGCTCCAGCTATTCACACCCCCACCCTTCTATTTCAACCCCCCCCCCCCCCCACCCAAAGCGTCTCGCTTTGGCCAAAGCGAGGCGCTTGGGGTCAAATCAAACGAGGTGTACGAGGTGGGAGGGAAAAGTGGAATATTTTGATCCAAAGCGCCTAGCTTTGGCCAAAGCGAGGCGCTTTGGATCAAAGTTTTATTTTGAGTATTTCTTGGTGTTTTAATTTGGTTTTTTATTTTTTTAATATAATTATTTAAAAAAGTTCAAAAAATTAAACTTGACATCATCAACCACGTATAGTCAAAGATTTTAACAATAGATTCAGGAAGCTTGAACAATAAATTCAGTACTTTCGGAAAAAATACATCATTAATCTTCGTTATCCTTTATCATCTCTAATCCTAAAGACCTTGATCTGCAATATTTGAAAATTATCATTTCTTGACATGCTTGGTAACAGAGAAGAACACTTTCTTCTTTTGGTTTACAATTTTTTTGTTAGTTGTTAATGTTGTGATAGTTTTTTCTACTTTTAGAAAAAAATAAAAAACCAATTCGAATGCGGTATGCGCGTTAAATTTCATTAAATAAGTAAAAACGCGAATTGATCAAACTTTGTAAAGGCCTATGTTTTACAGGAGGTGAGTTGGCAATCAAAGGATCCGCTTGGAGTCTAAAGTTTCGCGTGTCATCTCTAAGTATTCAATTCCGATAATCCACACCTTTCTCATGAATCAAAACCTCTCTAGGTTTACCATCACCAAACGGATGCACCTTAGGCCTCGGTTTGTCCACTCTAATTCCTAACATTAATTCCTATTCCAATTCCACCGGTGCAATCAGAATCTGAAGAGAAGTTATTATCATCATCATCATCATCTACAATGTTCTTACCTAGAGCTACCAACCATCTGGTTGTTTCAGGTTGCCTTTATCATTGACAGATATATCTCCGACAACAACTTGCTCTGGATCATTCGTTAATTTAATGAGATTTGGTGAAGATCAAGAGGATGTAAGTTGAAGAAACATAACTTGCACCGACTTGAGATATGAGTTTAATTAGCTTAAATCTCTCTGATCCATGGTATCCACTTTCACCTGACACTTTACTTTCCTAGGAAGAAGATCAGAGCTAAAAAAGCAAGTGTGAAGATCAAGAGGATGCAAGTTGAAGAAGAAGATGACAGATATCACTAACATAACTTGCACCGGCTTGAGATATGAGTTTGATTAGCTTAAATCTCTCCGATCCATGGTATCCACTTTCACCTGAAGCTTTACTTTCCTAGGAAGAAGATCAGAGCTCCAAAAGCAAGTGTGAAGATCAAGAGGATGCAAGTTGAAGAAGAAGATGATAGATATCACTAACATAACTTGCACCGGCTTGAGATATGAGTTTGATTAGCTTAAATCTCTCTGATCCATGGTATCCACTTTCAAAGGATCCATGACATGCGAAAATCGCTACGGTTAGTGGATACCATGGATCAAAGAGATTCAAGCTAATCAAACTCATATCTCAAGTTGGTCTAACAACTGAATTTGACTTGCTTGCATTGGAATCTTGTACGAAATCATCTCATTGCATATTCTCCATATCCGTACCTTGTTTCAAGTATCTTGTAAAAGTCATTTGGTCTTCAAGACTTCTAGGAGTCAACAAAGGTTGACTTCTGTAACATCGCGTGTTTTTCCCCAATTATTAAATTAGTAAAATCATCACTTTACTGATATTAAACTTCTTTTGTAAAAGACTAACCATGTCTAAATCTTATTTATTTCAACACACTTTTATAATAATAATAATAATAATAATAATAATAATAATAATAATAATAATAATAATAATAGTAATAATAATAATAATAGTAATAATAATAATAATAATAATAATAATAATATTTCAGATTTATTTTATAAAAAAAAGAGTTGAAACTATTAACAAAGAAATAACCATAACCAAATCATTGTTGTGTAAACCCAACCATAATAATAACCAACCCAAACCACCCTAACACCTTCTAAATTTCGGAGCCTAAACCCCCCGCCCAAAACCCGACCCAGCACTTCTACCTTCTTCCCTGTACTCACGAATGCCAGCGAGGTTGACCACATTCTTGATTTTGACCGCGTTTTTGAGCTCAGATTTGGAAACCAATTCGCAATTAATTTCGGTTAATGAATGACATATCTTTTCCGCGCACCAATCAATCTCGCAAATTCATTCAAGACCATTATTAATTCAAATCAATTTACTCGGTTTTGACCGAGCCTTGGTCAAGAATTAAAAACTTTCCTTCGGTCGAGTTCCGTATAAATTGAACCCTCCCACATGTTTTGAAAGTGCCGAATATCATACACAGATGCTCAATTTCTCCTCTCAAACCCACTTGATCATGAATTCTTGCGATTGTTGACTTTTCTGGTTGACCCGACGATTCAAAGCCTCGCGCCTAGGTATACTTGGAATCGTTGTGCCATATTTATTCTATATCAAGGGATTCAACACTATCATTAAGGTGAGTTTACATGGCCCATTTTTCTGTTTTACATTTTGGGGTGAAACATGTTTAAACATTTTATACACTATCATTTACTCATTCTTACATTGTTGAAACTTATGATTCATTTATAAACATTTTATACACTATCATTTACTCATTCTATCATTTGACTGTAACAAAAAGACACAGTACAATCATTAACATTGATCAAGCAGCCTGTTTAAATTATAGCGCTATATGTCTGACAAACGCATCCCCCCGCATAAATTCAGGGATGATCGATAACAGTTACACTTTTACTAACTTGCGAGTTAGGTCTCAGTCGACACAAGGTTTGATTGTACAAAAGACGCATTGTTACATGTCGGACTCAAACTCTAGCGTTATTCATTGATATGTCTCAACTATCATTGCTATACAAACTATTGATTTCTATTACATGCTAAAACCTATGTATTCTCACCAACTATTTATAGTTGACCCCCCATCTTTCCAACTAAACATGTTTCAGGTTTTATTTGCTATTGGAAGTTGTACAAGTCTTGGAACACGTAGGAGCTTTGGACTTAGTTTATATTATTCAAACTTTTGTAATCTTTACTTGTAAGATGAATTGTAAATTGTTTAATATTATTCAACTTTCATTTAGTACCATGAGCTATTGAACAATCATCACTACGTGATACCTCTATGTTTCCGCCATCGGTTGGGGTGTTACAGATTGGTATCAGAGCCATGGTTATAGGGAATTAAGTTATTAGAAAAATAATCTAGTCTATAACCTTAGGATTTTAACCAGTACTTGCTTCTCTTACTTTTAATTCTACTTGTTTCTATTCTCTATCTTCATCCTATTTCTTATCCCTACTTTAACCCCACAATTTACACTGCTACATAATCTCCTTACTATAAAATAAACTCTTTATCAGTTATCTTCACATTCACTATCTCTCACAACCTTGATTCTGCTTCAAGATTTTTCACCATCCACTCAAGAATTAGACTCATATCCTTCACATTCTCAAACTTGAACTAGTTACCCATGATAACCAAACTATTGAAACTTGATTGTGTGTTGCATCAAACTTAATCCTTAGTTATACATGAGGATTCGATTATCTACTACATTTGAACGTTTGATACTAGAAATCACGGAATATGAACTATTTATTATAATCACACCTAGAGTCATTAACTTTGTCTAGGGCAACTCTAATACAACTCGCATGCTATACTTGATTGTTTACATGTACATATTATCAATTTGCAATTTATGTGTGTAATAATTGGTACAATTAATCAAGCAACTGATAGAGGATGAAGTACTTGCTCAACAGTTAGTAGAGTACCAAATAACCTACTCAACGATTGGTAGAGGTCATCATGCCTGCTCAACAGTCGATAGAGGCCCTACAACCTGCTCAACGACTGGTAGAGGCTATCGCACCTGCTCAGCAATCCGTAGAGGTTCTTACTCACTGACTGGTAGAAGTCTTTTTCCTGCTCAACAGTTGGACTCATTTTTGGATACATTGTATACGATTCAATCACAAGGTTGTTTTGCATTACTTACATGTGTGTTTAGGGTCATAGAAGGACACAAAACCCTAATGTAAGGTAAATTGGTGATTGCGGTCCGGAACGTAATCATGAATTTACAGGTACGTTAAGGTAGTGTGAAATTCTAATAAGGTTTTGGTAGTTTATTTAGTCTTTCTATAGTCAATCAACTCATGCATTTCTTTTAGAATTCCTAAAACCTAAGTGTACTGTTTTGCTAGATTCTTATTTCCCTTGCTGCCTGAAACGAACCTAATCCAACCCTTAAAACTCACACATATCAATCCTCTTATCCAAATTATTTGGAACAGTTTATTCTATTACCTATAAATTCATGTCGTGCCTTAACTCAAATTTTCCAAACCACAGTTGCCCTAATTTCTACCCAAACATCCTCAACCCTATGTCTTTTTAATAACTTCGGGACGAAGTTTCCAAAAGTAGGGGAGACTGTAACATCGCGTGTTTTTCCCCAATTATTAAATTAGTAAAATCATCACTTTACTGATATTAAACTTCTTTTGTGCAAGAATAACCATGTCTAAATCTTATTTATTTCAAAACACTTTTATAATAATAATAATAATAATATTTCAGATTTATTTTATAAAAAAAAGAGTTGAAACTATTAGAAAGAAATAACCATAACCAAATCATTGTTGTGTAAACCCAACCATAATAATAACCAACCCAAACCACCCTAACACCTTCTAAATTTCAGAGCCCAAAACCCGGCCCAGTACTTCTACCTTATTCCCTGTACTCACGAACGCCAGCAAGTTTGACAACATTCTTGATTTTGACCGTGTTTTTGAGCTCAGATTTGGAAACCAATTCGCAATTAATTGCGGTTAATGAATGACACATCTTTTCCGTGCACCAATCAATTTCGCAAATTCATTCAAGACCATTATTAATTCGAATCAATTTACTCGGATTTGTCCGAGCCTTGGTCAAGAATTAAAAACTTTCCTTCGGTTGAGTTCCATATAAATTAAACCTTCCCACATGTTCTGAAAGTGCCGAATATCATACACAGATGCTCAATTTCTCCTCTCAAACCCACTTGATCATTAATTCTTGCGATTGTTGACTTTTCTGGTGACCCGACGATTCAAAGCCTCGCGCCTAGGTATACTTGGAATCGTTGTGCCACATTTATTATATATCAAGGGATTCAATACTATCATTAAGGTGAGTTTACTCATTCTTACATTTTGGGGTGAAACATGTTTAAACATTTTATACACTAACATTTACTCATTCTTACATTGTTGAAACTTATGATTCATTTATAAGCATTTTATACACTATCATTTACTCATTCTATCATTTGACTGTAACAAAAAGACACAGTACAATCATTAACATTGATCAAGCAGCCTGTTTAGATTATAACGCTATAGGTCTGACAAACCCACCCCCAGCATAAATTCAGGGATGATCGATAACAGTTTCACTTTTACTAACTTGCGAGTTAGGTCTCAGTCGACACAAGGTTTGATTGTAAAAAAGACGCATTGTTACATGTCGGACTCAAACTCTAGCATTATTCATTGATATGTCTCAACTATCATTGCTATACAAAATATTGATTTCTATTACATGCAAAAACCTATGTATTCTCACCAACTATTTATAGTTGACCCCCTATCATTCCAACTAAACATGTTCCAGGTTTTATTTGCTATTGGAAGTTGAACAAGTCATGGAACACGTAGGATCTTTGGACTTAATTTATATTATTCAAGCTTTGGTAATATTTACTTGTAAGATGAATTGTAAATTGTTTATTATTATTCAACTTTCATTTAGTACCATGAGCTATTGAACAATCATCACTACGTGACACCTCGATGTTTCCGCCATCGGTTGGGGTGTTACAACTTCTTTGAGCATTAACCATGACTATATTACATTATTATTATTATTATTATTATTATTATTATTATTATTATATTTGCAGCCTAATTCTTTTGTTCTACGGGAGGTGAGTTGGCAATCAAAGGATCCGCTTGGAGTCTAAAGCTTCGCGTCTCATCTCTAAGTATTCAATTCCGATAATCCACACCTTTCTTCTGAATCAAAACCTCTCTAGGTTTACTATCACCAAATGGATTCACCTTAGGCCTCGGTTTGTCCACTCCAATTCCTAACATTAATTGCAAAGCTAATTCCACCAGTGCAATCAGAATATGAAGAGAAGTTATTATCATCATCATCCACAATGTTCATACCTAGAGCTACCAACCATCCGGTTGTTTCAGGTTGCCTTCATCGTTGACAGATATATCTCCGACAACAACTTGCTCTGGATCATTCGTTAATTTAATGAGATTTGGTGAAGATCAAGAGGATGCAAGTTGAAGAAGAAGATAACAAATATCACTAACATAACTTGCACTGGCTTGAGATATGAGTTTGATTAGCTTAAATCTCTTTGATCCATGGTATCCACTATCACCTGAAGCTTTACATTCCTAGGAAGAAGATCAGAGCTAAAAAAGCAAGTGTGAAGATCAAGAGGATGCAAGTTGAAGAAGAAGATGACAGATATCACTAACATAACTTGCACCGGCTTGACATATGAGTTTGATTAGCTTAAATATCTCTGATCCATGGTATCCACTTTCACCTGAAGCTAGAGGTGTTCAGAATTCGATTCGAATTCAAAAATTTTGAAATTCGACTTTATTCGATTCGATTATCCAAAATTCGATTCAATGATCCAGAATTCGTATTCGAATTCGATTCGATTCAATTCGAGGTCAGTAATTCGAATACGAATCGAATACGAATTTATGATTTTAAATTCGATTCGATTCAAAATTCGAATAAAAATAATACATATTTATTTATATTTAAAAATATATAATTATATACATATATATAGCTTGAAAACTTGGGTTAAGTTATAAATTTAACACAAGTCATAAATTAGCCCATTACCAAGCCCAAACCTAACTAAAGCCCATAACTTAAGTTTTACCCTTCAACAAATTTATTCGAATTCGCTTCGAATTCGAGTTTCTTATACGGATTCGAATCAAATTTGAATTGAGTTTTTTATTCGAATACGAATTCGAATCGAATTGGTCAACTTTTAATCGAATACGAATTCAGTAAAAAAATAAATTATTCGAAAAATTCGATTCGAATAATTCGAGAATTCGTTATTCGATTCGATGAACACCCCTACATGAAGCTTTACTTTCCTAGGAAGAAGATCAGAGCTCCAAAAGCAAGTGTGAAGATCAAGAGGATGCAAGTTGAAGAAGAAGATGACAGATATCACTAACATAACTTGCACCTGCTTGAGATATGAGTTTGATTAGCTTAAATCTTTCTTAATCCATGGTATCCACTTTCACCTAAAGCTAGGGGTCTTCAGAATTCGATTCGAATTCAAAAAATATGAAATTCGACTTTATTCGATTCGATTATCCAAAATTCGATTCGATGATCAAGAATTCGTATTCGAATTCGATTTGATTCAATTCGAGGTCAGTAATTCGAATACGAATCGAATACGAATTTATGATTTTAAATTCGATTCGATTCAAAATTCGAATAAAAATAATACATATTTATTTATATTTAAAAATATATAATTATATACATATATATAGCTTTAAAACTTGGGTTAAGTTATAAATTTAACACAAGTCATAAATTAGCCCATTACCAAGCCCAAACCTAACTAAAGCCCATAACTTAAGTTTTGCCCTTAAACAAATTTATTCGAATTCGCTTCGAATTCAAGTTTCCTATACGGATTCGAATCGAATTCGAATTGAGTTTTTTATTCGAATACGAATTCGAATCGAATTGGTCAACTTTTAATCGAATACGAATTCAGTAAAAAAATAAATTATTCAAAAAATTTGATTCGAATAATTCGAAAATTCGTTATTCGATTCGATGAACACCCCCCTACCTGAAGCTTTACTTTCCTAGGAAGAAGATCAAAGCTCCAAAAGCAAGTGTGAAAATCAAGAGGATGCAAGTTGAAGAAGAAGATGACAGATAGCACTAACATAACTTGCACCGGCTTGAGATATGAGTTTGATTAGCTTAAATATCTCTTATCCATGGTATCCACTTTCAAAGGATCCATGACACGCGATAATCGCTACGGTTAGTGGATACCACGGATCAAAGAGATTCAAGCTAATCAAACTCATATCTCAAGTTGGTCTAACAACTGAATTTAACTTGCTTACATTGTAATCTTGTACGAAATCATCTCATTGCATATTCTCTGTTTCCGTACCTTATTTCAAGTATCTTGTAAAAGTCATTTGGTCTTCAAGACTTCTAGGAGTCAACAAAGATTGGCTTCTTTGAGCATTAACCATGACTATATTACATTATTATTATTATTTAAATTATTATTATATTTGCAACCTAATTCCTTTGTTCTACGGGAGGTGAGTTGGCAATCAAAGGATCCGCTTGGAGTCTAAAGCTTCGCGTGTCATCTTTAAGTATTCAATTCTGATAATCCACACCTTTCTCCTGAATCAAAACCTCTTTAGGTTTACCATCACCAAACGGATTCACCTTAGGCCTTGGTTTGTCCACTCCAATTCCTAACATTAATTCGAATTCCAATTCCACCGGTGCAATCAGAATCTGAAGAGAAGTTATTATCATCATCATCCACAATGTTCTTACCTAGAGCTACCAACCATCCGGTTGTTTCAGGTTGCCTTCATCATTGACAGATATATCTTCGACAACAACTTGCTCTGGATCATTCGTTAATTTAATGAGATTTGGTGAAGATCAAGAGGATGCAAGTTGAAGAAGAAGAAGATGACAGATAAAACTAACATAACTTGCACCGGCTTGAGATATGAGTTTGATTAGCTTAAATCTCTCTGATCCATGGTATCCACTTACACCTGAAGCTTTACTTTCCTATGAAGAAGATCAGAGCTAAAAAAGCAAGTGTGAAGATCAAGAGGATGCAAGTTGAAAAAGAAGATGACAGATATCACTAACATAACTTGCACCGGCTTGAGATATGAGTTTGATTAACTTAAATCTCTCTGATCCATGGTATCCACTTTCACCTGAAGCTTTACTTTCCTAGGAAGAAGATCAGAGCTCCAAAAGCAAGTGTGAAGATCAAAAGGATGCAAGTTGAAGAAGAAGATGACAGATATCACTAACATAACTTGCACCGGCTTGAGATATGAGTTTGATTAGCTTAAATCTCTATGATCCATGGTATCCACTTTCAAAGGATCCATGACACGCGATAATCACTACGGTTAGTGGATACCATGGATCAAAGAGATTCAAGCTAATCAAACTCATATCTCAAGTTGGTCTAACAACTGAATTTGACTTGCTTGCATTGGAATCTTGTACGAAATCATCTCATTGCATATTATACATATCCGTACCTTGCTTCAAGTATCTTGTAAAAGTCATATGGTCTTCAAGACTTCTAGGAGTCAACAAAGGTTGACTTCTTTGAGCATTAACCATGACTATATTACATTATTATTATTATTATTATAATTATTATTTAAATTATTATTATTTATTTTTATTTTGTTTTCTTTTTTCAGGGTGTAATGATGATGATGATTATGATTTGACAAACAATTTATGAAAGTATCAACAATCGGAAATTAGTAAAACGATTTATGAAAGTATCAAGAATCGGGAATTAGTAAAATGATTTTACAATTCTTTAAAGGCTGAACACGAGTATACTCAAAGAAGGGTTCCGCGTTTTGGTACGTTTTAATTAATCGGATGTGACTTCTGAAAACCACAAACGATCAATTAAACATTACGAAACACATCAAACGGAGAGCGGAAGTCCAGCATGTCGATTAGACATGCAAAAATCATGTTTTGAAAAAATAAGGGTATCGACTGTATAGTCGGAGCACCACGTACATTGATTCATGAAAGTTGAACAAACTCGGATGTTTCAACCAAAACACACAAACGAGCAATAAACGGCCCGTAACGCCTCAAACGAATTTTGTTGTATTGGGAACAACTAAAAACATTTTAAAATGAATTAAAATTATTTTTTAATCAATAACAAGTATTTAAAATGAATTAAAACAAATTTTTTTTTTTTAAAAGGCCAAAGCTAGGCGCCTGGTTTGCTTGATTAGACCACATGCGTCTAGCTTTGGCCAAAGCCATGCGTTTTGGCCTTTTAAAAAAAATTTAATTTGTTTTAATTCATTTTAAATACTTGTTATTGATTAAAAAATAATTTTAATTCATTTTAAAATGTTTTTAGTTGTTCCCAGTACAACAAAATTCATTTGAGGCGTTACGGGTCGTTTATTGCTCGTTTGTGTGTTTTTGTTCAAACATCCGAGTTTGTTCAACTTTCATGAATCATTGTACATGATGCTCTGACTATACAGTTGATACCCATATTTTTTCAAAACATGATTTTTGCATGTCTAATCGACATGCTAGACTTCCGGTCTCTGTTTGACGCGTTTCGTAATGTTTAATTTATCGTTTGTGGTTTTCAGAAGTCACATCCGATCAATTAAAACGTACCAAAATCGTTTTACTAATTTCCGGTTCTTGATACTTTCATAAATCATTTGTCAAATCATAACCATCATCGTCATTACACCCTCAAAACATAAATAAAATAACAATAAATAAAATAATAATAATAAATCATTGCTCCAACATAACTTGCACCAGCTTGAGATATTAGTTTGATTATCTTAAATATCTCTGATCCATGGTATCCACTAACCGATCAAACAACGAGATTCATATTTTCAGACGTTAGGGTTTGATAAACACAAAACTTATTATTAAAAAGCAACAAAAACAAAACTGGAACCTTAAATCGTACGGTGATGTAAAGAGAGGCCTATTAGGAGTGCCGTGGAGGAAGATCGTCAGTTTGCTGTAGTCGATGATGGCGCAGAGATTAGCGGGAAGTTGAAATTTTGAATGATGTTTGTCGATTTGCTCTCTAAATACTAATTCATAACAGAGGTAGGAAAATATTCATATATAAAAACCATTAAACAGTCACTATTCAACGAATGTATCTACTCACAGTGACATCGAACACTTTATATGAGTTTTAAGAGAATCAAACTCATATCTCAAGCCGGTGCAAGTTATGTTAGTGATATCTGTCATCTTCTTCTAGGAAATTTATGAAGATATTCATCAAGACCTTTTGCAGATGGTCAGTATTTATATATAAAGAACATTAAGTAACCAATTGCCAAAGGGTCACTATTCATCAGACTTTCCAACTACTATAAAAATTATCTACTCACAGTGACATCGAACACTTTATATGAGTTTGATTAGCTTGAATCTCTCTAATCCATGGTATCCACTAACCGTAACGATCATTACAGTTATTTGGAATGTTCCTGATCATTATAGAAATGATTGCTTTACAATGCCAAAAACGACTATCATCACTCTGTATGGGTTGCTTGTTAGCGTCGATCCTACTGTCGATTTCTTTCCACAATAATTGCTCCAACATAATTTGCACCGGCTTAAGATATGAGTTTGATTAGCTCAAATCTCTCTAATCCATGGTATCCACTAACCATAGCGATTATCGAAAGATTTATTTTAGGAATTGTTTGAGAATATATTTTCTGATCAAAGGATACATAACTGAACAGTTATTTGGAATGTTCCTGATCAATGATCACTACAGTAACGATCGCTTTACAACGCCAAAAACGACTATCATCACTCTGTATGGGTTGCTTGTTAGCACCGATCCTACTGTCGATTTCTTTCCACAATCATTGCTCCAACATAATTTGCACCGGCTTGAGATATGAGTTTGATTAGCTTAAATCTCTCTGATCCATGGTATCTACTAACCGTAGTGATTATCGAAAGATTTATTTTAAGAATTGTTTGATAATATATTTTCTGATAAACGGATCCATAACTGAACAGTTATTTGGAATGTTCCTGATCATTACGATAACGATCGCTTTACAACGCCAAAAATGACTATTATCACTCTGTATGGGTTGCTTGTTAGCGCCGATCCTACTGTTGATTTCTTTCCACAATCATTGCTCCAACATAATTTGCACCGGCTTGAGATATGAGTTTGATTAGCTTAAATCTCTCTGATCCATGGTATCCCCTAACCGTAGAGATTATCGAAAGATTTATTTTAGGAATTGTTTGAGAATATATTTTTTGATCAAAGGATCCATAACTGAACAGTTATTTGGAATGTTCCTGATCATTACAATAACGATCGCTTTACAACGCCGAAAACGACTATCATCACTCGATTTCTTTCGACAACCAGTACAACGAACTCTGCATGGGTTGCTTGTTAGCGTCGATCCTACTGTCAATTTCTTTCGACAACCAGTACAGCTGAAATATTATATTACAATAATATTACCTTGAGCAAAAATTTGTGTTTGAAGCCTTGTTCTTTTAGTTTACATTTTGTTAGGACTTTAAACAGAGAAGATGAAGGGTTAGTTATCACACTACACTTCAAGTAGAAGAAGATGAAGAAGAAATAAATGAAGTCTATTAATAGAGGTCAGTAGGTTACTCATTATTGTCGGGATGCAAATCGTGATGCGATGGATTTTTATAATTTTAAATTATTGTAATTATTTAAATTATTATTATATATGCAACCTAGTTCCTTTCTACCAGGTTGCAAAGGAACTTCAGGTCAGCCAGACATTTGTCAAAAGCAAGTGTGAAAATCATAGGAAGAAGATCAGAGCTCCTAAAGCAAGTGTGAAGATCAAGATCAAGAAGAACAGTGCTCCAACATAACGTGCACCGGCTTGAGATATGAGTTTGATTAGCTTAAATCTCTCTGATCAATGGGAGGGTAAACAAAATCGTCGATCCGACTGTTTGGATATACATTTTCCAAAGGTCTTGATGAATATCTTCATGAATCTCCTTGATCTACGCATAAGTGTGATAGTAGATTTCCCTATGAGGGTGATGAATGTATTATTCACAAATACATTTGTTTAACTATTTTAGCAACTTCCATAAGAACTCTCCGTTTTTCAAACACGGTCATTTGTATGGTATTAGGGGTTGGAAACTCTGAAGACCAATGACCCTCTGGCAATTTGATTGATATCATCCATCGCTATTTTCAAATGTTCAGGCAAGCAAGTAAAATTCAGTTGTTGTTAGAGAGATATCGATCAACGATGAAGGCAACATACTTGAAATCAATGGGAAGGTAAAATTCAGTTGTTGCCGGAGAGATATCTGTCAACGATGAAGGCAACATACTTGAAATCAATGGGAAGGTAAACAATTCCTCCTCACCATGAGGAATATCTAGCTCCCTCTTTAATGTTGTTTATAATTAAAAGGAACTAGGTTGCAAAGGAACTTTAGGTCAACCAGACGTTTGTCAAAAGAATTTTGTACTATGCATTTTCACATGAACATCCAACAACCATGGTAAAATTCAGTTGTTTTCGGAGAGATATTTGTCAATGATGAAATCAACATACTTGAAATCAATGGGAAGGTATTATCATCATCATCCACAATGTTCTTACCTAGAGCTACCAACCATCCGGTTGTTTCAGGTTGCCTTCATCGTTGACAGATATATCTCCGACAACAACTTGCTCTGGATCATTTGTTAAATTAATGAGATTTTTTGTTGGATCATAAGCAAAAAGGTATACCACACCACCGTAAGTAGATAAATTTCGTAGTGGTTGGAAAGTCTGATGAATAGTGACCCTTTGGCAATTGGTTACTTAATGTTCTTTATATATGAATAGTGACCCTCTGCAAAGGTCTTGATGAATATCTTCATGAATCTCCTAGAAGTGTCATCTTAAAGGCTGGAAACTCTGAAGACCAATGACCCTCTGGCAATTTGATCGACATTATCCAACGCTATTTTCAAGGACAACACCATTAAAACATCAAGTTGATACAAGTTGGTGGTTATTATTTTGTTTTTTATTTTTATAATTTTTTTACAATAATTATATTAAAAAATTAAAAAAAACTAAAAAACCAATTCAAAAAACCAAAAATACCCCAAAAATAAAAGCTGGATTCGAACCCCACTCGTCCGCTCCACCAAACCAACACCCCATCAGACAACTCCTTCAATGGTGTTTGTGAAATGCTTGATCCGTTTGCTTTGGTTAGTTTCCAACGGATAGTCCGGTGGACCACCATTGGAGATGCTTAGAGAGAATACAACAAAACATTTAATAAAAGTGGAGGATTATTAAACAAAAAGAACCATAATCAAATAACAACTTTTTTTAAACGCAAATGTTACATATTGCTAAATTACACTAAGGGGCTATTTTTTGATTAAGTGCCGAATTATTAAGAGGTCTGAATGATTAAGAGGTCTGAATGGTTAAGCGCTGAATCATTAAGTTGGACCTCTTAATGGTTAGTTTTCTTGTCCCACATTGGTAGGGGAGCCTCATTAAGGTTCAGCCTAGTTCAGTGCTTAATAATTCAGTGCTTAATGGTTAAGCAACATCCCAAATCTTAATGATTCAGACTTAACCATTCCATTCAGAAGCTGAAACAAACACACTGAATGCTGAATCATTCAACCCTGAATGGTTAAGAGCCTCATTAAGAGGCTACCAAACAGCCCCTAATTCCACCCCAGGTGACACAAAGCCTCAACCGGTCAAAGCTGGTATGACAAGTAATAACTTCTAACTATAAAAAAATATCTTATATATGTAAATGTAATGAGTTTTCTTAACTAACATATTGGGGCCAACCTAGGAACTTTCTTTTACCTAGATGCTAGATGGTGTGGACGTGTGGTGCTTAATTGAGTAACCAGTTACCAACTTGAGGTCTAAAATTTTTAGGTCATCAAAATATTGAATTACGTACATAATAAAATGTAATGTCAATAAAAAAGTAAATATTAAAAACACCTCGTGATCATAAAAAGGTTTAAGGGCACATGGTGTGGTCACATACTCACATTTTTATCACACCCATCACATTATCACACCCAATCAAATTCTGTCACCTCGTTTTATCACATTCCATCACTAAACGCATATGGTGGTGTGCACTTTTCATCACATTTCATCACTAAACTTTTTTTAAAATAATTTAAAAACATTACATCAAATAAAAAATATTACATTAACTAAAAAAAACATTACATTAAATAAAAAACATAAAAATAAACATAAAGAACATAAAAACAGAAAAATAAACATAAAAAACCTAAAAAAACAAGAAAAAAAAACCTAAAAGTTACATGTCCAACCCCACTTGTGGCAATTTCACGTTTTCGTTCGATGAGAATCGACTTGTATGGTTCTTCTGCATCTTCGTGCAATTTCTTCAACACCCTCAAATCATTATTTTTTTCAATTTCGGACAAATGTTTCATGTAGGTGTTCTCTCTTTGTATTTTCAAGTCCGCCAAATACTTACGCCTTTCCCGATTCTCATCAATTTCCACCATTTTTGCGGACTTGTATTCGGTCATCGTCTCCTCCCAAGGTTCTTTCCATTTGCCGCTTGACGACTCGACACTTTTCCTTCGAGTCGTGCTTCTTGTTGGGGTTGTGTCGTCGGCGGGGTCGGGAAATTCATCATTCAAATTAAGTTCGGGCATGCTGGTAGACAGTCCGACCGTTGATGGTGTACAATTTCCCGAGTCGGATGTTTTAGACCATTTTTTAGAACGACCACCCCTTCCCCTTCCCCTTCCCCTTCCTCCGCGAGGGCCGGCCGGCCCATGTTCGGTTATCCCGGGAATTTCAATGGGAACCCACTTGGAATGAACTCTTGCAACTTCCCAAGAATCCAACGAATGAAAACCAGTCTTTACGTACAGCCGCTGATAATCGCTGAGGGCCGCATGTATGATTTCCACATCAGCCGCTCCATTTGGCCAAAGACGTTTCTATAATTTATAAAAAAAATATAAAAAGTAAACGATTTATAAAAAAAATAACATAATATACCTTTGTAACATAGAGGGCGTTGAATCTACTCATTTTTTATTTAAATCGCTCAGTTTACCGGTTATTTGATCCAATCGCCTTCACTCGCGGCCAAAAGGTGTCTCATGGTTGTTGATTTCCGACGCGTTTGTCCTCGAAAAATGTTAAAACGACTTCACCAACGCCACTTCTTCTTGCGTCCAAGGAGTGTTGTCTTTTGGCCTGGTGTTTGTATCTCCTCTTCTTCCTCTTCCTCTTGGTTCTTGCACTTGTATCTCATCTTCTTCCTCTTCCTCTTGTTCATATTCATATTCATCTTCCTCAGAATCTTCGACCGTATAGTTCTCCGGATCGTGAACCCCATAACGGTCGAACATAGGTAGATCAATCGGATCGGGAGGTGCTTGGAACACTCCGGATGCGACTTGGGTTGGCATGTTGGGTTGAGTGTACTGGATATTGGTTTGGAAGCGAGAATTGTTGGGTTTGAAACATAAGGTTGTAAAACCTTGGTTTTCATAGGGTGGGGTGGGAATATGTTGGGTTTGAGATGCTTGGTGTATAGGTTGTGGGGTTGGTGGTGCGTCTTGACGAAATCTAGCCGATTCGCCTAAATTAGGCCGAACCTTTGGTTTAAACTTTCGTTTCGTAGCAGATTGTTTCTTGCTAGATCCTTCCATTTTTTTTTGAAGTTGAATGTATTGAAGTTGGGTGTATTGTTTTTCTGTTTCAATCCTGCATATTCCAATTTCAAACCTGCTCATTTCCAGTTTCGCGACACAACAAAACAAGCATAAACATAAATATTTTACGTCACAATCCAAACAAACATAAACATAAATAGTTTAAATCCTAATAAGTAACAATCCAAACGAACATAAACATAAATAGTTTAAATCCTAATAAATAATAATCCATATCGTTTCAACCACAAATTGTTGTTTTACATCAACTCCACATCATCACCGCTTTCATCATTGACGTCTTCATCATTGGAAACTTCATTTGGAACCTTGGCGGAGTCTAAACTTGGGTTTGAAGCCAAATACATAGCAAGTTCCTCGCGAAACTCCGCATTTTCAAAGAAACTTTTAAAATATCCCTATTAACATATCAAAATAAACCAAATTAACAAAATACTAACATTAACCCAACGACAAACTACCAACATAATAAATCTAAATTCATAAAATTTATATGGAAAAACATATACAACCAACATTTACCACATTACCAAATAATCAACATTAACCCAATCCGCAGCTACCAACATAATAAACTAAATTTACAACATTTATATACCAAACATATACGACCAACATCTACCAAACTACCAAAGCATCAACATTAATCTAATCTGCAAGCTACCAAAATAATAAAACTAAACTTTACAACATTTACATGCTAAACATATACGACCAACATTTGCCAAACTACCAGCTGTAGAGTAGGAGGGGGAGGATGAGGACCAGGAGATGCACGGCTAGGGAAGCGTCATCGGAGTATGCACACCGCCACATATTCCTCACGAGCAACATAACCCTCACCAGCTCGACACACAGCAATAATACCACCACCCAAACTATGACTGGCCACAGGGCATCCCATCCTACCCTGACTTTTATCGACAGGTCCAGACCATGGAGCTGAATGTTCAATGACAGGGATAACAACTGGAGGTTATGAAGAAAGAGTAGAGGAAAATGTGGCCTGAGATACACAACGGGTTTGAGTTCATTTTTGGAGGCCTAGAGCGTGCTCATCCGGGTTATTTCGGTAACCGCCTAGATTCCCATTCGATGATGTGCCCGACGACCAGCCCGACGGATCTGGGACCCATCACAGGGACGAGGATGATCAGTAGCTGATGCCGCATTGCAGTTGTTTGATTTCCTTTATTTGCTTATGTATTGTACTTTATTTAGGGTGCTTGAACCCAAGACATCTTTATTTCTGTACTTATACTACTTTATTTCATTTTAGTATTTCTATTTCTGTTTGTTTGTTTGTTTGGATGATGATGATGATGTTATGAATAAATTTGATGTGCTTGTTTGTGTCAAGAATGTTGATTATGCAGGAAATTGGGGAGCACCAGTGTGGATGCTCTATGTCGATGTTTTCCCCGGTTTATCTTCGACACCAAGGGAGTATTATTCTCCTTTTTCACACAATAATTAGCTATTTCATAAACGCTATTTATTTTCACATTGGGGACATTGTGAAGTTCGAGTGTGGAGAGGGATTATATCTTGTTTATCCTATATATGTATATATATGTTATGTATAAAAAAAACATCAAGCCTAACTGATTTTTGATAAGGATAGCTAGGGGCGTGACAAACAGATGTGATACTAGCATGCTAAATCTTTACAGTTGCACCCATTCTTTCGGTTACATGAGCTTTTGAGCCTTAGTATAGATTTCATTTCTTGATATGTTTATTGAGTGAACCAGATGTTTTGTGCAATTTAGAACTTGTCACAATTATGCTTGTTTAGATCAAAAACTGTGAGATTGTATGAAAATGTTTAAGGCATTTAGGATACCCTTTTGATTTAGCCTTTTCTTTTCGTTTTATCTGTTTCCCGCACCCAAAGGTTATCCAATAATTAACCTTGTTGAGCCTATATCCCGTGCTTTTTCTTATTTACCACACCATTTCACCACTTAACCAAATTTAGCCTTTTATTTTAAACATTTTTTTATTGAAACTCGGTTTAGGTTATCGTTTGACTCGTTATGCGTTGTATATAGTTTGTGTTCGGGTTTATATATTTAGATCACGTGTTTCATGTATATTTGTGTTATAGTTATCTGTTGTATTTGTTATTGTAAAAAAAATCCACAAAAATTACCCTCCCTTTACTTTACTCAATGGATAGCGCTTATTCTCTTTCAATCAACAAAATGAAAGAAAAGAAAGAGGTCATTATTGAAGAGGCTTTACACCCAGAATAGGACTAATGCAGATCCAGAAGTGTTTGAGCAGTTTTTGGGGCTTTAAAGTTAGAATTTTGTGGTTAGCTCGAATTAAATAAAAATCGCCTATATTTGCGTGTGTTTTTTATAGTTCGTGTTTGTTTCTATTAGTTGGACATAACTGCCTAGTTTTAGCCGTTTAATCACTGTAAATATCTATTCCACACCTTTACCTTTGCCTATCATTGCAACCCTTTAAAGATCTCTTGATTTGTGCTTTTTCACACGTTAGTAGGTGAAGATTAGATCTTTTGACAAGCTTATGATGTTGCACGATTCATTGTCTTGACAATGGAGTGATTTACCCATACACATTACATGTATGTATCATAAATAAAACTGAGTGTGTGTGAACATTGTGAGCCACATATGGGTTTGCGTACTATGTTGATCGGAAATGAAACATTGTCGTTTAGTTGTCTTGTCGCCTGTTTATATAGGTTGGCTTGAAACTTAACTGTATAGGTTATTTTGTCCCTGTTGCCATTTGGCGAGTTTTTCTTTTATTTCTGTTTAGTTGTTTGCCTGAGGAAAAGAAAAGTTCAAGTGTGGGGAGGTTTGATATACGTTTAATTATATATAAGTCCCCGATTAAACTCCCAAATTACGTGTTTTCGACTATAATTTCATGAATTCGGTACTTAATCGCTTTGAATTGTTTTTGCATGTCTTAAACGACGCCACAAAGACGAAGTTGAAGAAAACGGGCGAAATCGGGACGAAACAGACATTTCCTGCATTTTCTGAAGTACACTGACCTAAGTGCACGACCATGCATAATTGTGCATGCCCGTGCTGATCATCTTGACTCGGTAACCCAAGACTGCACTGTAGTGCACGAGCTCATGTAGACTGATGTTCTCGGTAACACAGATTGGCATGGTCATGCAGACCAAGTGCATAACCGTGCAGAATCAATTAGCTCGGAAGCACTACCAGTGCAACATAATTCTCAGCCATTTCATATCAGCACGGTCGTACAACCCATGTGCACGACCATGCCCTTTTATCATATCAATCATTCACCCACTTAGCCACTTGTCTGACCCATGTAGCCTAACGTCACGATCAAAATAAAGTGCACGGTCATGCACTTTTCGACGACCGTGCGCTTTTGTAAAACTTGTGAAAACACAGAACATTGGCTACTGATTAGAGATTGGATATTTTGGAGACGATTCTAGGTGATTTTTTGGACCTGTGACTTGTTGAGAAGCCGGATAACAAGCTCGGGAGGCGATCAGAATCCATTATCATCATCCAATCCATCACGTTTAGCATTTTATGGCTTGATCTATTTACTTATATCTTGTTCAAATCAGTTTGTTTTAGCTTATATGTGATGATTATGTAATGTATTGTAACCTATGGGTAAAAACAAGTAATATTTCGTAGTGTAAACAATAATTTGTATGATAAATGCATTTTGTATGATTTTGGTGTTTTTCATGTTATAATCTTGATGATCATATTGCAAACATGTTTCGTTGTTGTTGGATTTCTAGTTATGATCATATGACTTTGATGATTATTGTGTTGTGTTAGTCGGATACATGTTGAAAAACCATCCGGTTAATCGATCAGCAGTAAACTAGTTGACCTGTTAATGTATTTACACCATGAAACTGGAAACGGGTATTGGTTTGGTTAAAGTCAGGCGAATAATGATCAGAAATGCTTATCAGCACGTAAAAGGGTTTAAAAAGCTTAATGGTGTTGTTACTAATCTTTGACACGATTGTTGATTTTTATGAGTTATTTTGGTGAAAATGGAGATCTTAGTAGATTTGTGTTCAAAGTTAGTAAAATGGGATAGTTTGTGATATGCTCTACTTTATGCTAATCTTGGTGGTTGTATTGTGTATTCGGTATTGCTTTCCTTGATTAGTGAGGTTTGAAAACTCTTAACAGATGACTAACTTATCTTTAGAAGATTTGCTTGAAATTATATCAATAGCTCGCTAATGAACAATTTTAGGTGGTTAATGTGTGTTTATCGTGTTAGCTTTCTGAATAGTTGTGATGTTAGGATTCCCGAAAGGGATACTAATTGTCTGAAGATGGTAATGTTGATCTCGTGCTTGTTTAACATATGTTATGTAGTTAACATGCTTAGGTTGTTATTATAGTGTATTTAGATATATATTTTGTATTTGGAGTCTTACTTATGTTAATTTAGTGTTTTAGAATTGATTTAGTTTAAACAACTCCCTACTATCTTTTACTGGTAAATCGAGGATAAAGTTTAAGTACTATTGCATCCGCTCGCGTCCATAGATCGATATATGGTTCTTATCTATGCTTTACTACATATATGATAGGGTACGCTTGCCTTTTTGTGTGTGTTTTAATGTTAAGCTATAAACCATTTTTTATAAATATTAAAACCAATCGTGTGTTAACAATTAAATGCTTAGTTTATTGACTAACAGGAAATTCACTTCATCATTAATTTGAGTTTATGCAATTTTCATATTTTTAACTATTAACCATGACAATTTGCTTTAACTAGATTAAGTTATGGAGCATTTTGTGTATGGTGTTTCTATGTATAATATTTCAAGTAAAACGTAGATAATTTCTTTTATCTGTTTCTCATCCTATGTAGCATAATAAGTCTATATAAACAAACTACCAACACACGAGATAATTCAAAAGTCTTTTACCCTTCTGCATATCTTAAACGAATGAAACAAATATGATAATTATTAAATTCACTCAACACAAGTATTACAATTGAATCATTGTGTAACCGAAAGGAAACAACTGTACTCAAAACCCAACACTCACACCACTAAACAACCTTCATATCTCTCGGCTCTCTCTCTTTATCTACGTTTTTGGACCAAAATCCGGTAAGACGAAACCCATCATAACAACGTGCGACTACACCTCACGCCACCACCACCGCATACACTTACCATCGGTTGTACCGTATTCTTGTTGAATTGTAAATGGGATGTTACCACACCTTCGACCGCCACCGCAGACTGTAGTTTTCGGCAATGCTTCAACTTTTGATTGTGAGTTAAGTTGGAGAATAGAGTTGATGATGGAGGTGAAGAAAAAAAAGAAGGAGTTGGCAGAGATTTTAAAGAGAGAAAGAGAGGGCGAAGGGTGCAGAAAAGAAGTGATAATACTTATGGAAGAAGAGGCAGGAGAAAAGAGTGGCTTTATAATAAAAAAGTTTGGTCCTTGTGGCCTTTTCTCAATTTTTTTGTTCTTCTTTTTAACTATTGTTTGTGTTGTGAAAGGGAAAAAATAATAAAATAAAGTTGATTATTTTGTGCTTATTTTTTTTCTTAATCGAGTTCTTCATGTTATCAAGGGAAAGCATAAAGTTCATCATTACCATGTCTAAATTGACAAAATTATCTAAGAAACTGCCTCGTAAACTCAGGAACCATGTTGGAGGACCTATAAACTTTATTTATTTATTGAAGGACTAAATTCTTCATTTCATAACTGCCAAATTACATTAAACAGGCAGACGGACTAAATTCGTAATTTGCCGATAAACATATGACATATAGACCATCACTGTATGATAAATAAATTATCATTAAATGATGTTTTTAGTTTTGGTAACTTCGCTCAAATCGTTTACACCTCTAATGATAACCACCTTTATATAGAATATTATTAATAGTAGTTAGAGAAAGTATTGGGTATAAAGTTTCTTAACATAAGAAGTGTAAGAAGCCACTAGAACTTGCCACATGTCAATTTAACCTAACCATGATTAAACTATCACACACCCTCTCACTTTCACAATTATCACTGCACATCACCACTGCACCTACCCACTTTCACAAACTCATCCTCCTTTGAAACAAACCGATCGAGATCTGACCACCACCACCACGACCACCACCACCACCATCATCATCATCATTCACTAACACTCCAACATGTCGACGTCATCCCAATACAAGCTATAACCCTCAAGAAGATCATCTTACAAAATTACAGTGTAAATATCTCTTTCCGTTGCTGATGCAAAACAAGTCTTCACCAAATCAACAGCTTCAGCTTCTGAAAGGGAGGTTACAACGTCCTGTACACCAATGAAAATAGTATAAAATGCAAGTTTATTGACAGAAAAAAATCATCCTTTGACCGTATTAGACTTCTAATACGTGGTAGTCATAATGATTCATAATGATTCATTTCCCGTGGAAGAAGTGTTTGCTTTTGATGATAAATTTTGGGAAATGAATATTGTTGCAGGGATTATTATGTGCAAACGAGCCAACAAATGTTTAAGGTGCATTTGATGTTCTTAAAGGTGCGTTTGAAATTGTTGGGTTTTGATGAGTGCGTCCAAAATTTTCAATGAGTGCGTCCAAAGTTTTTAATGAGTACGTCCAAATTTTCAATGAGTGCTTCCAAACTATTTAATGAGTGCTTCTAAATTTTCAGTGAGTGCTTCCAAACTTTTTAATGAGTGCTTCTAAATTTTCAATGAGTGCTTCCAAACTTTTTAATGAGTGCTTCTAAATTTTTAATGAGTGCTTCCAAACTTTTTAATGAGTGCTTCTAAATTTTCAGTGAGTGCTTCCAAACTTTTTAATGAGTGCTTCTAAATTTTTAATGAGTGCTTCCAAACTTTTTAATGAGTTCTTCTAAATTTCAATGAGTGCGTCTGAAATTTGATAAGTGCGTCTGAAATTTTGATGAGTGCGTCTAAAAATTTTGATGAGTGCGTCTGTAAATTTGATGAGTGCGTCTGAGATTTTAAAAGCCACTGTTTTTCACCAACTTCATCTTCTTCCCATGCAAATTTTTTTAACCTAATTTTTATGTTTAATCATACTTATTGAAACAAAATCGAAAGTATTCGACAACTATTACGAGCGTTTATTCTTAATTGTTCATATGATTATTTTAATCCTCTGTTTTTGATTATTTTTAGATTCAAATATTGATCTTACGTTTTCGTTCATTGTAATCAATTTTTTTTTTGTTTTTGAATTGTGTAATCATTTTGAACGTGAATCGATCTGAAATGATGAAAAATCAAGGTTCAAATTATCCCTGTTGTTACGATTTGAAAAAAAATAGACGGTTTTTCCTATTTTACCCTTGGTTAGTTTAACCCAAGTATGATTGGGGGTTTTAATCTGCATCCAGCCATCTTGTTAATCTAATGGCTGAGATTGCTTCTTACGCTTCTTACGTTAAGAAGCTTTGTACAATATCTCTTCCCTAGTAGTTATGATTCTCAAAACAAAGCTTCAATTGGTCAACATTCTCATAACCAATAACAACAACATATTACAACATGCCTAATTGAATTACAACATGCTTAAGTGAATTGTGTTTAAAATACTATTACTTTCACTTTTAAACTTGGACGACGGTGGACAAAAAAACAAACATGACTACGATGGTAGTTCAACCTGTTTTTTTAAGGGTTAGTTAAATGGAAATCCTTGTACAACCCTAACCTAGTGGTCTCAAGTTCGAATCCCTACCCACACACTGGTGTCCTCCTTTCCTAAGCTCAAACCTTCACGGGAATTTTTTTTTGTGGTGTGCTTGGATTAAACCTGTAACATACCCCAGAATGGGAACCCCTAAAAGAAAACCCTCCCTACCTTAAACCAGCTGGGCTAGAGATCATTGGCAGTTCAACCTGTTTTATTGATGGATTTAATTTCAAATGAAAATTATATTATTTTTTTATATTTATATTTATATTTATTAATATCATACTAATATTTTTATTATGACAGTTCTTATAATGTTATCAAACTAAAGAATTACGTTGACAATATTGTCGGGATTCAATTGGTAACCACCATAGTTTAATCATGTTAGTAACTACCAACAGATTGTTACAATATCCACTTTGATTAGGCATTTCCTGGGTCTTGATATGTGTTTTTTGGTTGGCTTTTGTTACATACAATCATGCTAGGCAATTGGAGGTTTGAGAAAAAAATTACATTTGTAATAATCAACTTAACTAAATAAAAAAGCCCAAAAAAAAAAGAAGGTATCTTTATACAAATAAACTAAAGTAACAGGAACGCATTTATTTTTTTATGTGAAAGTAACCTAAATTTTTATTCTGTTCACCATTTAATTTTTTATACACCATAAATAAATATCAACAAGATTAAATCAGGATAAATAACCTAATTAGATACGGAAGGTGTGAGGTACGCTATTTAAATGTATTTCTCCGTAATACAAAGTACGTACACTCTTGCTTGTTTTTCAAAATATTAAACCTTTTGTTTCCTTATCATAATTCATTGTCATATATATGATGATAGCTAGATAAAATTTTGACGAAATTAGCCGTGTTCAAACTTTTTTTCCAAAATACAAACTCAACAGCCAAACAGCATGCAGCCCCGACGCAACGCGCGGGTTCCTGCTCGTATGTATAATACACACACACACAAACTTACACTAACCTTCTCTCTTCCCACCCACCCAATCATCACTACCACCGCACCATCCACGCACCACCACTGCCACTTGTCGAGCAGCACCACAATTAGACAACAACTTGTCATTAGAAAAATCCAACCCAAAATCTGGCCACACTGAAGAACAACGCCAATATCACTATTCGCCTACATATCACCGCCATGACCCTGCAAATTACACCAATTTAAACCATACCTATCCCCTTTCTGCATCTCGCTCTTTATAAACATAATATTCATCTCTCTAAAACCCTTCTTTACCAACCACAATGACTTTCAGGCGGCAACAACTACCACACCCGCTACACCATCTATGCAAACTCTAGCCACCATAACCATCTCTAAAACTCTAGATGCTGGAAGCCTCTGTGCATACAATAGTCGCCGCCTGAGAGTCCATAAACCACCAGCAATCATCCATTGTCATCTGCTACCTCCTGCATCTTGCCTATTCAAGGCGGTTCATTAATCGGTTCGCTTGTTGAAGCTTTTTGAAGTTTACTCATATTTTCATTATCTATTCCCTCTACTTGTTCTTCATTCACTCTTTTGCAAAAAGATGTTATGGTTTTATTCTTCCCCATATTATAATCTAATAACATAAACATTAAATCAAGTCATAATTATTTTCAACCATACTTCTTAAACAATGTGATAACATGACACAAAAGATTGAATAATAAACAAATAAATAAAAAAAACACCATCGTCCAAAGCAGTACCAATGTCCAACAATTATAAGAATATGAAAGCTAAAAATGATAGATATAGTTATCTTATGGCATTTGGATTGTGGCACAAACAACAATCGACCCCCACTTGTAAATATTATATTGGGTTGATTTAATCAACATTCATCAACACAACAAGACAACAATGTATGAATCTATCCTTTATTTACCAACTGCCAAAAAATATACAATTAATAAATTAGCAAGGTAGATGTACCTTGATTCTTTGAATGAAGATGAAAGTATGAAACTATCAACTAGCGTAGGGGTTGAGAAGTGAGAGCGAAAGACAACAGAGGGTTTAGAGTTTTACTTTGGTTAAGGGTTTTAATTGCGCTTTTCCTAATGAAAAAACAGGCAAAATCAAACAATTGAGTTGTACCTCTCAAAATGGTCCCAAAAGAAACAAAAAATAAAGAAAAGCGATAAACTCGGTAAAACAACCGATATTTGGGAACCTTGTATCGCCCGATATATCGTTAGTTTTTTGGTTTATATAATATACTTTTTTTTTCAAAAAAAATGGGGAGTCGAAACCATATAGACAAAAAAAATTCTATACAAATACTATATAATCGAAACTTTTGATCGAAAATTTGAAGAGAGGTGTCGGCCGCCCCCTACTGCCCCTTGAAACCTGCGTCTTTGTATATTCATATGTAGGTTCAAATTGACGCGTCCAAAGTTGCCTCTTCTTTAATTTCCTATGTAGTGGCTGGGTTTGGTAAAGACTTGATAGTTTTGAAATTGGCTTTCCTTCTTGTAATCTTGCATGTTGTGCATTATTATATTACTTGTTTAAAAGCATTTAAAATTTGAACGTTTATGTTTACATTATAATTTATATTTTTATTTCTTTCAGTGCTTAAACACGTGTATTATTAATCAAAACGTTTAGTTTTTTTTTTTTTTAGCAGCAAATTTTCACCTAAAAAATTACACTAATTTTTCTTTAATTTTTTTTTCAGCAAATTTTCACCTAAAAAATTGCATAATACATCACCAAAATCAAAACGTTTAGTTAATCAGAACGTTGTATATTAAGTGTTTCTACAAATTGCATTAATTTTTCTTTAATTTTTTTTAAAATTTGGTAATTTACATAAACACATAATAGTAAATGAATATAACAGTAAATGCACATTTAACAGTTCTTATTCATGAACACTTGTATGTTGTAAATGTATCAAAGTAAATTACACAGCGAAATATTAAAATGTTCAAGTTAAAGCATCACTTTTTAACAGGAGTTATGACTCCCCCTCAATCAATGAACTAGGAAGTAAAGATTAGAATCAATAGTAAATGAAAATAACAGTAAATGCAGAATGATTCTCAGATATATAAAAAGATTAACTACAAAGTAATTTGAAGGAAAATGTTCAAGTCTTAGATTGATGAGTGAATGAACAATGTCTAAGATAGTGGGTGTGACCCCTCTATTTATAGACGAAGGATTACATACAGACTAAGTAATCAAAAGCTTAAAATAATGTAAGATAATACTACAACAGGCTGTAGTTATCGAAACTTGAACAAAGACTTTAGGAAAACTAATATAATAATAAACTGTTGAGTTTAAGGGCGGTTAATGAAAGTGCTGATGAGTGACAAACTTCTAATGAAAGATCTTCAGGAGTTTGTCTTCAGTAGTTTGTTCTTCAGATATTTGTCTGGTTTATCTTCAGAACTTCTGATCTTTTTACTCTTCAGAACTTTAGATATCTTTCACTTCAGTAGTTTCACAAAATGTGAAGAGGATATAAGACTAAGGTTTAAACTGGCTTGTCAATCCTCTTTGACCCTACAATCTTCCCCTGGATTGATGAAGCCAAAACCTTATAGAACCAGAGGTCAGTGAACTCAGACATCAAACAGTCCTTTTTCTGGTATCACACTACTAGAAAAAACACCTTTCTTGACGCGCATTGCGCGTCATGAAAGGGTGTTTATGACACACAAAAGAAAGTCGTTATAGGCATGGTCATAAAATTAATATGACATGCAGACGCGTGTCATCTTTTAATGACACACATTAATGATCATTTATGACACACATTTATGACACTCGTTTTTGACACGCGTTTATGACACAAGCTTATGACTTTCATTTTGCGTGTCATGCTTTTTTTTACCTAAAAAAATTTACTGCATAATTACTAATTAACCCTGGATTCATATTTATATTTATAATAACAAAATCAATAAATTTCATAATAAAATGCATATTTTATATATACCAAAAACCCATTACATTTGTTGAATTCTTTCACAAGTATTCAACGGTTACAAAATTGTGTCAATACATTACGTTAGTCTAGACCTAACATTACGGATCACTTGAAAATGAACGTTGCGGCATAACTTGACCATTCTTTACGAATGCCATCGATATCAACATCCGTGTAAACATTTACTCCTCCCCCAGCTTGAGACAACAATTAAATTAAAAGGATGAAAGTGTTAAAAGTTAAAGAACAAACAGGAATGAGTGGAAATTAGAGTAAAATATGATTAATAAATGATCCCTAGTGAAATGGAAAATATGGTTATAAACTATCAAGTGTGTGACTAAACCAAAATGAAAGAGGAAAATATTGTGCTACGCATATCTGCAACCTGCGACGAACAGTTGATGTAAGGTGCCCATTTGGAAGCCTGCGTTAGGAAACAAAAGATAAACAAGGAACCCATTAGAACATGACCCCAAAGACACTCATCAGATGCATTATAGCATGCTAAATTGCTAATGATACATAAAAAAACCCTGTAATAATAAAAGGTCAATTGTACCTGATCAAGACTTTGAACTAAAATGAATCAACATATCAGTAGTTTAATCCTTCAAATATTTATGAGTTTTACAAAATTGTTGAATTATCTTACATCTCTCCTAGTTTAGTTAAAGCATCTTTCTTTTATGAAAGTGTTATATAGATTTTTTTAACATCCATGCCTCTACATATGCGGAAAAAGTATTTATTATTTTCTTAATAGTACCAGCCCAATCTCAAAAGAAAATTAGAGAGGCTTTAACACTAACCTATGGACCATATCCAATTCTTTTTAAGAACTTCCAACCCCAATTTAACCAATTATTCCTTCATGTCAAAGCCTAACAAAATTTCATTATCATGAAACTAAACTTTCAAATGGGTCAAACGCACCCAATGTGTCTCTAAATTAGATGAAGTATTAAAAATGGTTTTAATATACAAACAAAGAAACAAACTTATATATCTTTAGTAAATACCTCAACAAACATCTCTGATCAGATTTGCACATTATTCGGTCAGATTTATAAAAACTATAGACCCATTGCAAACGACGGTCAAATGTCTTCAAATATTGGTTAACCGATCTCATCACCGAATAATGTGCTGGTTAAACAAGGCTCCAAAAGGACATATTATCAATGGATTAATAAATTACAATCTAAATTACACAAAGGGAATTGAAATTACCAATTTAGTGTAGCTTTCATGAGATGCCTTCTCAAAAGGATGCTTTACACACTAATGTCTTGAATGAGTGTAATCTCTGCAAGTCACCTGCTAACACAAACTTCCGATTCAAAAAACATAAACTTTAACTCCTCATTTTGAGTTCCAGCCCACGCCCATCCATGTATGAATTTTCTTTTACCTTATCATTTTAATCTCAAAAGAATGAATTTTCTTTATTGTACTTAACAAACTTATCTCAAATTCAAAGAAACCACAAACTTAAAGGCTATTTTTCTAGTACTGATCATACGTTTGCTATCAACAAATATTGGGTTAGCAGACTCAAAATATCTAACATAAACGAACTTAAACAAAAAGAATTACATTATAAAATTCAAGAAGAACAAACGAATGAAATGAAGTTCCATAATATACAAATTTTAAAAGAATATTAGCAACAAAAAAAATCTTTAGATTGCAAGTTGACATTTCAAAACCCAATTCATAATGGCCTTGCTTGTTTGAAATTTCCCCAAACCATTCATTCCTTGTATCATCTGCAAGTTGCAGTGTGTTTTTATACACAATATGACACATAAAAAACCTTATTTTACATGCCTCGACTTTTATGGCTTTCATTACTTCAAGATTTGAAATGAAAAAAAAAATTACTTCAAGATTTGAACAAAACATAAATTAAATTTTCCACCAATAATCTATTTCAAAATCAAAAGATTATGAACAGAAGGAAACATAAGATGAACTAGTATAAACTCTATAATAGACCCTAAATCAAATAATTATGAACTAAACAAGATTATAAAAAAATGAATTGTACCTAAAAATCTACACCAAATACTTGACCAACCACATTACATTTCAATCTGTTCAACAACATTTATCCTCAAACCCTACTAATCCCACTACAAAACTAACGCATGGTCTCAATGATCATATAAACATAAGACGCATGCAGATCTTCTTCATATTGACAATTATTTTTGCCCTAATTTGACAAGGAGCGAATACTCACAAAGAATTAGGCAAAAATCGAAAATAAAAGAAACGCATTAAGAATTGGCCCTCCGGTTGGATTTTTAGGTCACGGTGTTAAGTGGTAGTGTCTAGCCGTTCTGGTAGCGTCTACAGTACTGATTAGGCGAGGGAATCATACGAAAGCGCTTAGGTAGGGTTACGATTGTGTGATGGTTTCAAAGCTGGACGATTGTTTGTTGACTCTGCTTTCAATAATAGGGTTAGGACAAGGATGATAAGGGTTGGGAATGATATTATGTGTTTTATTTTAGAACATATTCTTGGATTTGGGAATGATGATGGTTGGGACGATGCCATACAATATTTTCGAGAGGAGGGGGCGGGATTTATGGGCGGGAAATAGAATTTTTGAAATCATGTTATGACAACAAAAGATGACACACAATATTTTACACCGTCATGATTTTTATTTCTTGACACTACATTCTTGACACGCAAAAAAACGTGTCAATAACTAACTATATTTTTTAAATCATGACAAATTTTTATGACACACGCTTTTGAGTGTCATAAATAAGCGTGTGTCATAAAATGTGTGTCAAGAAAGACACTTTTTCTAGTAGTGTCATATTCTGAATGTAAGATCTTCATCAGATAATCTTCCCAATTCAGATAAGTTATGAAGGACTTTTGTTGAGAAGTTTTTTCTTTCTAGAACCAAGGAACTGGACTTGTGGATGAAGCACCATTTGACAATTGGAGATTTAGATTTGAAGAAATTGTCTCTGTATGGTACAATTTGTAGATTTGAATATAGGTCTGATGTTAGTGGTTTTTCCTTTTTAGCATTGATCAGATTGGATCTCCTTCTCTTTTCAACTATCACAGTACCAGGTGTATCACCTATTGAAATAGGCATGTGATGTTCAGTGACTACCTTGGTATGTTTTTGCTCTTTGGTGGTTTGTTGCAGTTGATAAGCAAATGTTGCAGGATCCCTATATTGTGTTAACAGAGGCTTTTATTCAATAGTGAAATCATCTTCAACAATGGTGTTCTTCTCAAGCAAAACCATTTTGAAGTGTGATTTTGAGTTTTCCCCTGACTTTTTATTGGTAGCAGGCTGTGTGGGTTTGAATTTCTCCGGATTTGCAAGTCTATCAGCCTTGAACTTTTTGTAAGTTTCATAAAGTACATCTTCTTTCCACTTACATATTTGTTGTTTTGAACCATAATTGTTCTCTTCCAATTCTTGAATGATTTGGGCTATTTTCAACTTTTTGTTTTTCTCTTTGGCCAGCCTTTCTGATACAAGCTCTGCCTGTTTTGTTAGTTTTTCAGTTGAAAGTCCCTTAAGTGAGAATTTCCTTGTCTTGCTGTGTTTGCTGATATAAGTCATCAGCTGTTGTCTTTTATCTTCTGCTGCAGCAAGGAGAGTTTGCTCAGCAAGTCTTTCTTGTGCTTCCAACTCATTTAACTTTTGTTCGCAGGTTTGTAACTTATCATCAAGACTCAAGTCATCCCTTGCTTCTAAGCTTTCCCATGTCTTATATTCCTTTGCCTTTCTTTCTGCTTTTATTCTTTCTTCTTCTGTCAGTTCTTCTTCTTGTGTTTGATCTTCTGTAACTGGTATAGAAGAAATGGAAACATGCTTTGGAATATCAGCTGGGTTTGTTTCTGTTGCTTTAGAAGGTTGTTTTGGTTCAGTGCAGGAATTGTCAACTACTGAAGTATTAATTTGAGCAGCATCAACTACTGAAAGATTGTCTTTAGTACTTTTGGTCTTGTCTTCAGCAGCAGCTTCACTAAGGTCTTGGGTAGACTTTTCAGCCTTTTCTCTAAGGACTCTCTCTTGTTTTTGATACCATTCTTCTCTTTCTTTCAGAGCTTTTTCTTGTCTGGTCATGGCAGTTAATTTTTTAGATTCCTTGAGATTTTGTGCCTCTCTAGCTCTTTTTGAGGCTTCAAGAGACACAGTTTCAGGTTCCTTTAACATATCCCCCTTTTTGGCTTCATCCACTTCTAGAAACCATGGAGGTGGAGGTGTTACACCAGATAAATGGGCTAATTGTCTTCTGTTATCTTCCATCTTTCTTGACAATTCACCAAGCTTGTGATCAATGGCATTGTTAATCATTACAATTTGAGTGTTGTTCTTTAACTCCATAGCAGTTGTAAAATCTTTGAGATGATCATATATAAGCTGATGTACCATCTGGTATAGGGGACCATCTAGGCTGCATAGGTGGTTCAGGTCTATGCTTGATGACCCAGAGAATTGAGAAGGTTGTTGAGTTTGTGGAGGATGTTGAGCAACTGGAACAGGAGGTGTTTGTTGTTGGCCTTGTTGTTGAGCAGGCATCTGAACATATTGTATTTGAGGCACATATTGGATTTGTGGAGCTTGTGCCTATACAAAATGAGCACTCCCTTGAGTTTCATTATTCCTATTATAACTGGAGTTGAACTGATTTCCAGACTGTGGTTGGTTAAAGCTAGAGCTTCTACACTCTCTAGCAAAGTGTCCCAACTTCTGACACTTATGACATCTAAGTTTAGATTTGTCAAAACCAACTTTTGTTGAACTGTTCAGTCCTGGAAATTTCCTTCCTGACCTTTTATAAAATTTATTTGTTTTTATGCTTAACATGGCCAGTTGGTGTAGTATGTCCATTTCTTCTAAGTCATCACTACTGAAATTTTTTTAAATCATCCATTATAAAACACATGTTATCAGTAGTTTGACTATTTTCTTCATTGTCATAACCTAGATATGACCTTTCTGATGAGATCCCAGTGGTTATGTCAATGTGGTCAAAAGATCCAAAATCATTTGGACAAGAAGGTGAGTCTTGTCCTAAAAGTGTTGTACTACCTGGAACATAGTCATCAGCTGTTTTGCCAAAATTTTGCAAGTTTTTCTTTTGATTTATTTCTCTTGCAAAAGTTAACAATCTCCCATGTAATTTTGTAAGGGTGAGGGAGTTAAAATCTGGTCCAGATCTAAGAACTATTGAGTAAGTTTCCCATTTTTCTAGTAAAGACCTTAAAAATTTATGAAGCATAGATATTGTTGTATAGGTCTGACCATTTAACTTTAACTCGGAGATTAATGAGGAAAATCTTTCAAATTGTTGTGTCAAAGTTTCTCCATTAATGTGAGTAAATGTTTCATATTGTTGAGCAAGAATTTCTATGGTGTTGGCAATCACCTCTTCAGTTCCTCCAAATTGTTGTTTTAGGCAGTCCCAAAGCTCTTTGGCACTTTCACAATGTAAAATTCCAGAGTAGATATCATTTGGTAGAGCCATTGCAACATAGAGAATGCCTTAGCATCAAGCTCAAGATTTAGGAAATCTTCATCAGTGTAGTCTTTTTTTCTTCCTTAGTTTCAAGATTTATGTTTACTGGTTTATGAGGTCCATACATGATAGATCTCCAACAACCAGTGTTGGTCTGTGAAAGAGTATGTGCCAACCTTTTTTGCCAGATATTATACTCATTTCTAACCAGCATGGCAGGTTTAGTGGCAGATCTAGTATTATGAGGATCCATTTTTGAGAATTTTGATTTGTCAAGTTTTTCTCAAAGTGATGGATGATTAAAAGTGAACTTTTATCCTTTATTGAATATCAATAAGAGCCTGTGTCTGATTCTCAATTTGTTAGATTGATATTTGATCAGATAAACCAGCGCTCTGATACTAATTGTTGGATCAGTGGCTCTACTTAACAGTTCTTATTCATGAACACTTGTGTGTTGTAAATGTATCAAAGTAAATTGCACAATGGAATATTAAAGTGTTCAAGTTAAAGCATCACTTTTTAATAGGAGTTATGACTCCCCCTCAATCAATGAACTAGGAAGTAAAGATGAGAATCAATAGTAAATGAATATAACAGTAAATGCAGAATGATTCTCAGATATATGAAAAGATTAACTACAAAGTAATTTGAAGGAAAATGTTCAAGTCTTAGATTGATGAGTGAATGAACAATGTCTAAGATAGTGAGTGTGACCCCTCTATTTACAGACGAAGGATTACATACAGACTAAGTAATCAAAAGCTTAAAATAATGTAAGATAATACTACAACAGGTTGTCGTTATTGAAACTTGAACAAAGACTTTAGGAAAACTAATATAATACTAAACTATTGAGTTTAAGGGCGGTTAATGAAAGTGCTGATGAGTGACAAACTTCTAATGGAAGATCTTCAGTAGTTTGTTCTTCAGATATTTGTCTGGTTTATCTTCAGAACTTCTGATCCTTTTACTCTTCAGAACTTTAGATATCTTTCACTTCAGCAGTTTCACAAAACATGAAGAGGATATAAGACTAAGGTTTATACTGGCTTGTCAAACCTTTTTTTTGGACCGGCTAAATCCTCTTTGACGGGCCATTTTGATTGGTTGATGGGGTGCAACGGTCAAATGACCGTTATTCATTAAAAAAAAACCTTTTCACTATTTAAACAATCTACAACTTACATTTAAAAAAAAAAAAAAAAAAAAAACAACCTACAACTTACCTTTTCTCTTATACTCTTCTCATTTTTTTCTCAAATTTTTTAAAAAACCAAATGGATCCCTTCAACCCAAATAACCCGAACACCCCAAACCAAACACCTAATCCAAACACGAATTAAAACGCGAACTTCCCGATAACTTTTAGTGGGTGTTATCGGCCCAAAGTGCCATCCTCATTTTCGAACTACCAACAATCATCCTCAAACGCATTTCAATAACTAAGTCAAATGCAAATGCAACAACAACCTATGTTTATTACTACTTTTACACCAACTCAAACACCTCAACCAAGTCCTACAACACCTTCAAAAACACAATTTCTTATCCAAATCAATCAAAAACACCAAGAACACACACTTACAAGTTTTTTTTAACAAAAATCTAGATCAGGAAAGATCTAACGTTGTTTTTTTTATGATCAATTGATTCAATAATGTTCTATATCAGATCTAGATGCTAAACCAACAACTTATTTTAACAATTCAATCCAAAATCAAGAAATCCTCTTAAAACCCATGAAGAACAACTTATGAACAATTTTCAACATAAACTTAGACCTGATGTGTTTTGATGCAAAAATGATATGGATCTACTCAAAACCAATTTCTAATGATGATTATGCAATCGAAACAACAATCAAAATAGTAATTATAATCCAAATCACTCAAAAACCATGTTTATGCTTGAAAACGGATCAAGATGGATTTTCTATAAAAACATGAACAATTGTTATTCAAATCAGATTTGTAGTTACTCCAATCTAACAACATGCGAGGTATGAACCGAGCTCTTATACCACTTGTAGGATCGACACAAGAATAGATGATACCGTGCGCGTATGATCAAATCCAAAGGCAGAATTAATGGACCGATTGTTCTTAGAGATGAGATGTGAATAGGGGAAAAGTATGGAAATGAAAAACACACACAAACACACTCAAAATTGGGCAGCGCTTCGTGTAGAAAGTTCAGGAAAAGTTACAAAATGTTGGGCAAAGGGGTTCTATTTATAGGTCTCTTCCCTACACCTGGAGCCTCCCAGGCGTAGGGGATTCATACGCCTGAATACGCTTGGTAACCTTTACATAATTACCAAAATGCCCTTAGAACCCCGCTTTCAACCCGTAAACGCCCAAAACGTACATACGAGATCCTATAATCTTGTCTACGACTATTATCGACCTATCACTAGCCGGGCACATACACAAAGTGCACTAGCATTTTTTTAAATTTCATATCTAAAATGCATTTGATTGTGTTTTAAATTGTTGCGTTTGTTGTTTTTCAATATAATACAATTCAAAAATGATGGAAAACATCATAGCCAGAATATAAAACATAATGACTACATAGACTTCTCACACTTTGTACGAAAAATGCACTTTGTACAGGAACCTATACCTATATATATATATATATATATATATATATACATATAATGTGTGATAAGGGTTCCCATACAAAAACCTTATTTTGTGAGAAAGGTGAGAAAGAATCTAATACTGACATGTGGCACCAAGGTGATGGACAAACAAGTAATTTTACTCAAATAATTATTTATCAAATTTTAATTCTGTTTTTAATTAGGAGTAATTATAGGAATTTGAATTTATGAAATTTTCGGTCAAATATTTTTAAAAGTAAACGATTTTTTTTTATTTTTTTTATGGAATGATTGTAGCTATTTTTGTTATGATTTAATCATCCAAAATTCAATCTTTTCGTTTCTTTTTTATTAATTCAAAACAAGAGATAACACCATAACAAGATATACAGCAAAGTCATTTTGTTTTACCCTATTTTCGATCACTATGAACAATAACATGGCAGAAGATTTCGAAGGTTAGTGATATCATTTTTATACATTATGGTACATTTTTTGTGTTTTAACCTTTGCGTTTTTTTTCATTTGTTTTTATCTACTTTACGTATGTGTATGTTTTTTTGTTTATGTTTTTATGTAAGTTGTAATCATAGATGTTTATATGTTTTGTTCAAGTAATACATTTAGCGTTCTTAACATGGCAAGAACTACGTGTTAGTCGCTATGTGTTTTATATTAAAGTTAAAGGTTAAGCATATAACATTGCGAGGTATTCTTTGATAGTCGCTATGTGTTTTAAATATAACTAATAGGTAGAGGTCTAACATTTATAATCAATCCTGTCCGAATCAATTTATCATTATACGTTGTCGTTTTTTTTCATTCAAACATTCGTAACCTCTTTCATAAATATTTTACATCCTTGTTTCATAAAACAAATACCATATTAAATAATCAACACGTAACAGTGTTGTTTGGCCCGTTTTTGCGAGAATTAAATTTGTTATAGTTCAAGTATGTTAAGAATGTCTTACGTGTTTTCTTCGTAGTACATGAAATTCGTTTGTAGGTTTTTTTATTTGTGTGTTGACAGTGACAATAGAGGGAAAGATTAGAAAATGTTGTGTAAATCTTTCTATAATCGTTCATGTGTTTTTTTACATAAAACCCGAAGTGCATGTTTTTTTTTACTTTATTCCTTTTTCATCGTTTTTGTTATTTTTTTTTTGTAGTTATTTACGGTCATATATTTTTATGTTAATTTCGATGACAGATGGACCATCATACATGCCAGTTGGTGTTATAACTGTTTCCCCTAATTCTGGGAAAAAGTCATATTCACCAACTGTAGATGTCTCGACGAAACCACAGGTTGGAATGTTGTTTAGGACGTCTGAGGATGCTTTCAAATTCTACAAAAAAATATGCTAGCGATGGAGGTTTTACTGTTAGGAAAAGCACTACCTACACAGATAAGGGTTTGATTAAGAGCAAGTATTTTGTATGCTCAAAACAGGGTTTCAAACAATTTAAGGGTTTTGACAACACAAATGAAGAATCGAGTAGCAAGCAATTCAAAAAGGTACCTTCTATAAGGACCGGGTGTTTGGCTCGTATGTGCATAAAGTTAAACAAAGACAATCTTTATGAAGTTTATCAGTTCAAAGAAGAGCACAATCATTCCTTCGTTGACGAGAGTGACAGATACTTACTGCCTTCAGCCCGAGGGTTAACATATGTATAAGAACAGGCGGTGAATGCGTTGTCAGCAATAAATGTTGGACCTGTTAGAGCTTTTAACATAATGAGGACATTGTATGGTGGTTTTGACAAAGTTGGTGCGACGAAATCTGATTTTAAAAATTTCAAGAAAGACTTGAATACTTATGTTGGAGAGCATGATGCTGACATGTTGATTAAACGTTTTAAGAGGAAGAAAGAGTACATGCCAAATTTTACTTTTGAGTTTTTAACTTCTGATGAGGGTGTTTTACAGGCTATTTTTTGGGCTGATGAACAAGCCAAGAGAAATTATTATACATTCGGTGATGTGGTATCATTTGACGCTACATACAGGCGAAACAAGTTAGTCCTACATATTTTTGCTGGTTTTTAGTAATACATTTAATATTTTTTTATCACTTTTTTGTTAAGAATTTCTTATTATTTTAGATACAATATGATGTTTGTTCCATTTACCGGGATCGACAACCACAATAGGAATATCACGCTGGGTGCTGCAATTATTGGGAATGAAACTGCAGAAACCTATAAGTGGTTACTTGGTGTGTTTGAAAAATCTTTCGGTCATGCACCTCCGGTTATTGTTACAGACCAGGATCCCGCTATGAAGAGGGTAATTGAAGATGCGTGGCCTCACACTAGACACCGCCTTTGTATGTGGCACATTATGGACAAGCTAACCGGAAAGGTATATATCAATTTAACTATTAAACATGTCTATATTTGTGTTATATAATTATTCCTGTTTTGTTTAAATGACGTGTTTTATAAATGTTTTTCCAGGTTGGGGTCGTGCTGTGTAATACTACGGAGTTTAAACAAAAGTTATGCTTCATTGTTTGGACTGATACACTTATGCCGGAAGAGTTTGAGGAGCAATGGTCTGCCATTATGAATGAATTTAATTTGACAGATCATGAGTGGCTCACTTCTATTTATGAAATAAGGCACTCATGGATCCCAGCATATTACCGAGAAGAAAGAATGTCTGGTTTAATGCGCACCTCTTCACGTTCGGAGAGTGAGAACCATTTTTTCGGCAAGTTTTGCAACCCGAAGTGCACTTTGGTCGAGTTTATGTCTCATTTTGATTCAGCAATTGAGGCACAGAGGCATGAACACAGGAAGAATGACCATGATACTAGAAACACATAACCCGACATATGGACCGATTTTGTTTTGGAGAAGCAAGCTGCAACGATTTACACGCGTACCATTTTTTTCGACGCTCAGTTGGAAATACATGCTTCATATCACAGTTGCCAAAGTGTTAAATTAGAGGAAATCAGGGATTTCGTCAAGTTTTATATCAAGGATTGGGAGCAATTAGCCACATCATTATATGAGGTTTGTTATGTTATTTATATATATTTTTTAAATACTATATGTTGTTTGTTTTATTTTTTTAACATTAATTATTATATCAATAATATTATCATTAATTTTTTGTAATGTCATTCGTATATGAAATACGGTTATGATCCGGAAGGAAGATGTTACTGTGTTTTGTAGCTGCAAAAGGTATGAGCAATTTGGGTTGTTATGTAGCCACATTTTTTGGGTTCTCAGGTTTGTCGATATTAGAGAGTTTCCCAAGCAGTACATATTACGTCGTTGGACAAGGGAGGTTGTGCCAAACGGTGAACCCGGTGCTATTATCAGATATGAAGGAGATTCTGAACAGAGTATAGATGTAAAACGGGTTGCTAGGGAGATTTCATATGGTTGTGAGTCGATTGTAAACAAGTTGGTTACTAACTTTGAAGCGTTGTGTTCCTTTAGAGATTATGTTAACCAGTTCCACTCAAAGGCCGATGAAGCGCGGATTAATTCACCACGAAAGAGCCGTAGGGATCGTTTGGCTGAACTTACTGGTAATTGTCAATCACGTAATATTACGGTTCGTGTCCAGTTGCTACAAGATTCAAAGGTATGGGTCCTAAGCGTATATTGTCAAAGAGGGAACAAGCCATCAGCCAAGCCGGGAAAAAACAAAGACAATGCCAGAATTGTATGGAGTATGGTCACAACATTCGCACATGTAAGAAACCTAAGAAGGTTGTTAATGATGATGATAGTCATGAATCCGAAGCATATGAGGATGACGAGGAGGAGGAATCTGCGGAAGAGGAGGAACTTGAGGAGAATGAGGAGTAGGGATGTTTTTTGTTTTTGTTTATTTTTGCAAATTTTTTAAGGCTATACTTTGTTTTATGTTTTTTGGATGGTCGAATTCGTATTACGGTGTTTTGAACATCTATTTTGAGATAATGACTGTTAATTAAATAAGGAGTTTTATTTGTCATTTTTGTAAAATTCTAAATGTTTGGTTGCGTATAAGTCATAGTTTCTGGTAACATGAAATCTTGTCCCCATTGTCAAACACGTTTTTAAGTACTTGACGTCAAAAGCATGATTGCAGAACTTTGGAGAAGCCAACAACATGTTTGCTGAAGTCAACAGGTAGCCGCAGCAGGTTGCAGAATTCAACAGCATGTTGCTGTCAAAAACTGATAATAAAAATGTGCAGAAACATTTAACATAAGGATCATGCTGTCATAAAACGTGCCGAATCAGCATGTTGTTTACTTCTGCAGCAGTTCGAAAGAGTTGTCTGATGTTTTATTCCTGCTGTCAAAAACATGCTGTTAAATATATGCCCAGAAATTGTTAATACATTTCCAGTTCAACATCATCAATGTGTTTTAACTCAACAACAATAAGAAAAGAAGCATAAACTATTATCTAAAACAAAAACCACCAAATCCATTACGTCAAACAAACAAAAACAAACGTCACAAGTTTTTTCAAACCATAAAATAAACCTAACAAAAAACAGTTAATAGGTTTCTTAAACTAAACACTGTTTAAACGCATTAGGATTCTTTTATATGCACGACCATCCAACTGCATTCTGTAGCTTTCACTTAGCCGCATGTACCTGCTTACTCCAGCCTCCACTACGTGTTTAGACCTGTTTATGTCACATAATAGGATTTTTGCAATGTATTTTCTTCGTAGATCATCAAGCTCCCGACCTTGCTTGGCGGACAACTCCCCTTTGTTGTTGAACTCGGGCGAAAAGCCACATCTCCAATCCTTCAAACTCCCCATGTAAGTTTCCATATGCCGCATGAGGAAAACTCCACAATCTATTCCATTCAGCGTGGTTTTCCATGGTATGTCCAAAACTGTTGGCTTGCTCGCCAAGATTTTTGCAGCCGCAACAGGTGAAACAGACTTAACATACCATGAAAATGCGTCACGCTGCGAAACACAAAACAAAAAGGTTACTTGTCAAAGGTGTTTAAATATATATAATTTAATACGTATAATACAATGTGTTACCATCTTCTCCGGCCATCCGTGGTATCTGATCTCGAATTCCTCAGTCGAGTCGATGTTGTCGATTAGAACGATCTCAAATGTTATCATGTTAAAGCTCAGTAGGTAGAAATGATCCGAGTAATGCATTGGAATCTGAACAAGCTTCACCCCTTTTATAGACTTCGATTCTGTCATCTCCAAGACCGAGTCCATGTTTTCCTTGAAATGTATTCTCCGTGTCTCCTCAGACGCTTCATAATCATCTTTCCACTATTTTTATATTTTTGATCATTAATATAAAACAATAAAGGTTTAAAATCATAAATTGGTAAAACAAACATTAGTGTTTTAGTATAATAATGATATTAAAAAAATGACGTCCGAAACGTACCAACATTACTAGTGAACAGAAAAGTCGTGGCTTGGTGCCCTTGCGCCAGTACCTTTCTTCATAATTAAGGACGTTTGACCATGTGCTGATAACATGCACATGTATTGCTATTCCTGGTCGCAAAGACTCCATGGGTGATCTCATAACGGTATCGCCCGGAACAGCGGCGTACACCACATCCCTAAAACGAAACCAATATTTTAGGTTAGTGACGCATTATATCGTTAAAACATTAAAACACTAAATAAAATACTTTGTTATATTTTCTTACCATTCACTATCACACCCTGAAAACATGTAATTTGAAACTTCTTCCTCAGCCTTTTCAACCTTTTCATGCAAGCCCACGATGCGTTTGACATACGGCGACCTCATGGCGTCCGGTAGCTGTTTAGCACGTGCTGGCCTTGGTGTTTTAGCTCCCATTTTTTATCAACATTTTCATCAGACCATGCTATAGGAGCGACATCAAAAACTTTCACTTGCTGTTTTGGTGTTTTATCATATCCTCCACTCTTAAAAACCTTCTCAATACTCGCAGCCAGCGTAGCAGTCATTGGGCTTAATGGGTGCATTTGTATCGTAGTTTCAGGTGTTTTTTGTACACCCTCATCTCCAAACACCTTTTCCATCTCATCACATAGATGTTTCATCTTCAACTCCTTCCACTCTTTTTGTTTCTCAAGTATTCGCAAATGGTTTGGGTACTTGGTCAGTGCATCCTCTAAACTTGTATTCACCCTACCGATCATATTTTCAAACTCAAAAAAATGTTGTCCAACATTTTTGCATGCACCTATAAATTAAAAATAATAAACAAATATGTTTAGATGAGAGTTGTATTATTATGTGTTTTTTTTAATATTAAATATGTGTACCTCGGCTTCATCTAAAGTACTATCATCAGTATCCGCAAGTTCAATCAGTGGTTCTTCCTCGACAGAATCATCGCTCTCATTTTCGGACCCGGAATCTCTGACACTGCCAACACCATCACATGATTGTCTATTTAACCCTTCTTCAGCCATCTACAACATGATTTGACAACAATATACGTGTTTGAGATGGTATAAATCTATGAAATAATATAAATTTTTTTAAATAAATAAAACATCAAACAACTTACCTCATGGTCAGAGTCATCCATATCTGTGTGTTCTGTTTGGGTACATTCAAGTGCCAAGACAACCGGGATTATGTACTCTCCATCCTCTCCAACGTATGGTTGTATTGCTGGTGAATTGTCTTGTGATATAAAGTAGTCTTTGCAATGTCGATAGATCCCTAGATGGTAATCATCATCCTCTACAATATTATCCCAAGCTTCATCAATCTTTTCGTCAGTGACATCATCACCCGGACAACAACTTGTGTTAACCGCCTTACATTCTTCTTCTGCTAATGTATAAAAAGCGGCAGTAAAAAATCTATAAAAACAACCAGATTTGTGTTTTAATTAAAAAAGTGTTTATCTACTTTATACCTGGAACAGTTTTGTTATCATTAGTTTCATGTATTCCAGCCACAAAATCCACAACTTGCTTAGCTTTAAGCACTGTTTGTTTAGCTGTCTTTTTTTCCTTCGCTGCCTTTTTCAAATTCGCTTTTTCTACAATATTACATGTTGCACCATCTCTCACAGGGATTGTAAAGGGATCACGATGTACATTCAGCAACCCATTTTACCTTTCCGGTTGTTGCTCGAACAATATCATGTCCAACTTCAATACAAGGTCATCTAATACATCATCAGTAATCCACTCAATAAGATGTGTATCAGGATGCAGCGACATATCAACAACGCCCTGATCGTGTGCTAAGGCAGCCTGCATGTTCATCATTTAATATCATATAAGTGTTCTTTATATCATAAATGTTTACAAAAAATGTGTTCTTTATATCATAAATGTTTACAAAAAACAACAATATAAATTATCAAAATAAATTTTAAATACTTACCGCAAGCAACGTAAGCGGACCATGGAAATCTTTCTTGTCAGCTAACCATTTTTTTGTTGTTCGGTTTAAACACCTAATCATATACTCGCACCAGTTGAAGTCCCTAATATTCCTTCCCTTTTTTATTGATGGAAGGAAAAACAGATTAACACTATTGTTAAATGTCGTTACACCCATCAACGTGTTGTATGCAACCAGGAAATTTAGAATAAATACTCTTCCACATGCATCCATTTTTTCCATGTATTCACGCAATGGAACCAGCAAAACCCTACTAACACCCCCCTCAAACTGTCCCCTCCACTCCGAAACTACTACATCACTATTGCCCGGCCTTTTGTGTTCCTTAACTTCAACTTTACCAAATGGGACGCCGAATATTTCATTCACTGGTTCGTGTGTTATACGAATCTGATGGCTACCAACATTCAGAACACATGTATTTGGGTTGTAGTTTGTAACTAACCAGTACCCCAATTTAGTAGGGATTGACCCTAACTTAAACCCCAATAGTGACCCGAACCCAATATCAGCAACTGCTTTTTTTTTTTTTTGTGAACCATTCAAAGAACGCATCAAAATGCTTAAGTTCTGAGGCACACTCCTTATCTTAATTTTTTCGCCGGTATAGGGTACATACGGTTGGTCACAATCCGGAGGACCTCGCGCACTTTTTGGAGTATGCCTAGTGTGTTTTTTCCCACTTGGTAATTCTGTATGAGTGGGGGCGGGTATCTCAGCAACTTTTGTCAGAGGCAGTCGTGCTACGATTCCTTTACTGTACCTACGAGCCGGCTTTGGGACTTCCACTTTTTCTGGTTCAAATTTTCCAATTACAGGGTCAACAAAGTCATCATCCGGATCATTGTTTCCTGTAATATTTAAAGGTTGTCTATAACACCTATTCACTGAAATACAATATAAAATAATTCAAACAGTACATGAATACAGTCTGACCTCTTTCTCGTACATCACGATGAATCTTCTCTAATGCAATTTTATTATGTTCTTTTTTTCTTTTCTTCATATCTAGCAATGTTTCTTTTTTTTTTTTCGTTTTGTTCACATCTTGTTTTCCTGAAAGGTTATTCATATATTGGTCAGAATCTAATGTTTTCCTGATTTGTTCACATAACTAAACTTACTTAACATAACATTTTTATATTTTATACCTGCGACCGCTACTTCATCACCATTGTCATCCAAGATTATTGGTGTCTGACTGTTATTTTTAAACCTGCTAAGAGTGTATTTCTTTGCTATCCTCCCACTCCTCCTAACTGGTCATAAAACACATTTCATTAGAAAACACTTTTATAATACAACTTGTTACAAAAAAAAACAGTTATTATAAACACCTTTCTATAACACATCATAAAACACTCCTCCAAACTGAATTGATTATGATCAACACTTTTGTATAACACATTTTAAAAACACCTAAACTAAACACCTTTGAATAGCACTTCTTAAAAACAACTAAACTAAACACCTTTGTATATCACTTCTTCAAAACACCTAAACTAAAACACTTTTATAATACAACTTGTTACAAAAAAAAAAAAAAACAGTTAATATAAACACCTTTCTATAACACATCATAAAACACTCCTCCAAACTGAATTGATTATGATCAACACTTTTGTATAACACATTTTAAAAACACCTAAACTAAACACCTTTGAATAGCACTTCTTAAAAACAACTAAACTAAACACCTTTGTATATCACTTCTTCAAAACACCAAAACTAAAACACAAACTAATATGGAAAAAAAACACTTCTGTTTTATATAACACATTTTAAAAACACCAAAAAACTAAACACCTTTGTATAACACTTATAAAAAACACCTAAAACTTATTTTGGTAAAAACACTGCTTTTTTAAAACTTATTTTGATAAAACACTTCAGTAAACACCTATACTAACAGAACATTTATCTACTAAAACACATAAAAAACTTAACTTGCAACAAACACCATATCTACCCCATAAAACACCTTCATACTAAGCTTCTTTAAAAAAAATAAGTAAACAATTATATGATAAACACCACTAGTAAAAACACATGAACCACCGATTATTAAGAACATTAATAAAAACAGTAAACAAAATATCAAAACACCATAAACAATCCCCAATTTTGGTTTATCCCAAAACACCCATCTGTTGCATATTTTTCAAACCTAATTCACTATTTATTTGAAAACAAATCATAAAACATACCTAATCCTGTAACATTTGTATTTTTCGTATTTTCTGTTCTAGTCCTTGTATTCTTGTATCTTGTCATTTTTTTACACCCTTGTAATCCCGAGCTTATGATCAATGGAAAAGTATTTTATCAATTGCATTTAATCTTAATCTATAAATTCTACGCGACGCAAACTTTATGTAACGTCGCGTGATTCTTAATTTTCTTGTATTGTGAATGCTATATTTAAACAAATTCCAAGCTTGCCGTTACTCGCTTCTTTTATGTTACTCATACCGATTCATGACGAGTCGCCATTATATTTTTTACCCTATTCAATTTAGGTGTTATAACAAGAAACTTATTTAGTTAAGATCTTAATATATATTTATTATTAATAAAACATATATATATATAATAATAATACAAAAAAAAAAAAAAAAAACATGAAATGTATGTAAAGTGAAAAGTGTCGTCCACTTTTTTTTAGTCACTTATTTATTTTTTTTTCTTTTTTCTTTTTTCTTTTAAATATATATTTACCACTAATTAACTTCTAACCACCCTAATTAATTCATTAAATACCCAACCCCTTCACCCCAACTATAAATACACCACTCCTACCCATTCTAACACTTGCTCATTTCTAAATCCTCTCTAAATCTCCAAAGCTCTCAAGAATTCTCTCAAGAATAAGTGAGTTTCTCACTTCACCTTCAACCTCTCTTCTACTTTCTTCACTCTCCTCTTCTTCAAACCCTTTGAGAAAACCTCTAGGACCTCTCTCCTATTTGTCATGGCAAATATACATGAGTAGGGCACCAATTTGAGGCCTCAAATGTGGTCATCTTCTATTATCTTTTATGCACGAGGTTGTTAATAATACCAACCAAGTTCACCAACAACTCAATGATGGAGGGACTTGTGTTATGGTTCATGGTTGACAAAAGGAAGGCCAAGGCTCATCCAAACTAAGTCACCATACCCTACTTTCTAAGTTATATTATATAAATACTAAATTATATAAACTCTACTAATTTAATAACTCGGAAAGGTTTGTGGATACATACCTACCTTACCAATGCTTGACTCTCATAACCATCCGAATCACCTCTATGGTGGTTTGTGTTTTGGTTCGCCTAAAAGGCTTGCTTGACTCTTATGACCATCCGAATCACCTTCATGGTGGTTTGTGTTTTGGTTCGCCTAAAAGGCTTGCATGACTCTCGTGAATCTATAATCTAAACCCGAACCTAAGACCCTTTATTCTTTAATTCTAGATAACCAAGGCTAAAGCTAAACCTTCCAAGACTTACCTTTTTGGAACTCTATCAAACGCACCTAAAGGTGAGTTCATACTTGTCCCCCTTTTTATTCTTTATTCTTTGGGGCTCAACATGTATCACTATCAAAACTTAAACGATTTCATACTCTTAAACTGTTATGCTCAATCTAAATGCTATTATGCTATGCCATGCTAGAATTCAAAGTCTTACATACAAATGTACGATTAGTTAACAACTCACCTTACATGTATAGCGCTATAGGTTGATACGCCGCCCCCTTTATGGGTCATAAGATGAAGTCTTTTGTGTTATCGAGTGTTGTTGCCGTTTGTATGGTTCTACGTGCATATGCCTATAACATGATGATTCGAGTAGACTTTTCTATACTATGTACTTAGACTCAAACTAGTATGCTCACCAATGCTTTATGTGTTGACGGATATTTTATACATGTTGCAGGAAATGTTTGATGCAAGATATTCAAGAAATCTACTTAGGATTGGACTAGAAACTCACGCTAGTTTAAGTTCTATATTTTGATGTCGTATTTCTCTTTTCATGAAAACAATTTGTATTATGTTATCTTTTTAGACGATGATTATGCTATGAATGAAATTTTATCTTTAAATCATATTGTTACGAATTCTAGTGTCATGAAGTCTTTGAACAATCTATCACAAGTCTCACCTCGATGTTTCCGCCATCGGTTGGGGTGTGACAGATTGGTATCAGAGCCATGACTATAGGGAATTAGGAAAAATTGCCATGTTTGACCTAGACTATAGTTAAGAACCCTTTTGACCATTCCTTTTATCATGCTTAAAATACTTGTTCTCCTTATCTTGTTTCTACTCCATTCTTTTGGACTTAAAAAATTTCCCTTCCTATTTGTGGATTACTCTACACGCGAAGACGCTCGTATAACACAAATGAAAGGAAATCACCAAAATAGGCGTGAAACCCTCACTTTGGTGATAACTTTCAATCCGCGTAAATTCTTTATGTTTTTGAAACTACACCAAGATAGGAGTGATATCCTCACCTTGGTGGAAATTTCACAATTCTCATTCTAGTGGACACTTACCAATTGAAAGTTAGAATTAATTTTCTTACCACATTGGACAAAGTGTACAAACCACACTCAAAGAAACGACCTCGCTAAGATAGGAGTGAAATCCACAACTTAGCGACTAGTTTCAATTCTTGATATATTTTTTTTTAAATCTCTCCAAAGTCTCAAATTTACTAATGACAAGAAACATGTAGTAACTGGAAGGGTGAATACCGTTAACCGCAAGTCGGCGAGAGTATTTCCACCTATTAGGCCAAATCATGTTTCAAACTCAAAGGTAAATTCGAACCACTTTGGTTAGTCTTAGTTCCGTTCCGGAACACTCCAATGGCTTGCTTAAAACAAGCCCCTCATTTTATGTTAATAATATTTTCAATGTTGTTTTCATGCTATGTTTTCACTACATATATTCGATTTTTTTTTACTACTCGCAAAGGCTCTCAAGACTCGCATCTCAAGTACTCTAGCAATCTCCAAAAAATACTAATAATCGCAAACCAACATTAATCAAGCTCCTTTATATTGTCCAAATGCACTATACTTGCTTATACTTATGTGTTATGCTTTATACACAATGTGAAACTACATGCTACTTGAACTATTTGACACTATGTGCATTGTATGCTTAATTCACATCTAAAAACAAAGACAAAATTCAATCTTTATACAAATAAACCATTGATCAAAGCTCATAATCCTTTTGTTTATTCTATAGATGTCTTCCATGTCAAACCGTATGTCAAGCAAGAACTCTAAGCAAAGCACCAACAAGAAAATGCTATCTTTCATGGCCAAGCAAATGGCCAAGGTCATACCCGATGTGGTTAGCAAAATCCAAGCCTCCGTAAGCCCTCACGGTTCAGTTGACTCAAGAGCCGAATCCTCCAAAACTACCTCCTTCACCTTTAAGCAATTTAACCTGCATCGACCCGACTCTTTTACGGGAAACGATGGTGCTACCGCTATGCTCGAATGGTTCGACCACATCGAGCTAGTTTTCATCAATAGCGAATGCCCCGAGGATCTCCGCACTCGTCACGCCACTAGTGTCTTCAAATCAAGGGCACTCGAGTGGTGGAAAAGCGAGAGAGCCACCCGTGGAAATGAAGCCGCTTTAGCTCTGTCGTGGGAGGAACTTAAGCAACTCATGATTGAGGAGTTCTGCCCTGCGCAAGAGATTGAGCGACTCGAAGATGAGTTTTGGAAACTCAAGCAAAACAGTGGTGATAACCCAACCTATACCAATCGTTTCAAGCAACTCCTTGTCCTTGTACCTCACCAATTCAACACCACTAAGAGAATCATAGCTAAGTATCTCAAAGGCCTGCCAACGAGTGTTCGTGATATCGTTGAAGGAGCTGAACCCACCACCCTAGAAAAAGCCATTCGTTTAGCTTCCAAAATCTCGGATAACCAAGTGAAAGATGGAACCTTAACTATCCCAAACACCACCAAAACCGTCAATCAAACCACCACCATTCCCACCGACAAACCAAAGGAAGCCAAAACCCCATCAACCCATAGCAATAACCGCAAACGCAAGTCCCGAACCCAAAACTATGCCGTTACCACTCCATCCACCGAAGCTCAAGCTCCAACCCCTCTTAACCAAGTGCCTGCCAAGAAACCTTATACTGGAGTACACCCAAAATGTGCCATATGCCCTTTTCACCATCCAACTAATGTAGCTTGTCGTCTATGCACCAATTGTAACCACTATGGACACATTGTCCAAAACTGCAAGGTTGCCCCTAGAACCCAAAACAACCAACCTCACGTTGTCAACCAACCCCGAGCTGCTAACCAACCTCCTCTAGCCATCGGCAATGGGCGTGCATGTTTCAAGTGTGGTGATCCTAATCATTTTGCTCCTCAATGTACCCGCAACAACCAAGTTCAAGCTCCGGCTCAAAATCAATCACCAAGGGGTCGCGCTTTCAACCTCAATGCGGCCCAAGCTCAAACTGAAAATGATGTTGTGAACGGTACGTTCCTTGTTAATGGATCTTATGCTTCTATACTTTTTGATACTGGTGTGGATAAGAGCTTTGTGTCTCTAGAATTTGAACCCTTACTTGCTTGTGCACGATCTAAATTATCAGAACCTTTCACCGTTGAAGTCACAAATGGTGAACCCATCTCTATTGATTTCATTATCAAAAACTGCACCTTGAATCTTAATGACCATGATTTCTCCATAGATCTAAATCCTATGCAATTGGGAAGTTTTGACATCATAGTAGGCATGGATTGGCTTGCAAAACATCATGCCGAAGTTGTTTGCTTCGAAAAATTTATCCGTATACCGCTTCCTAGCGGTGACACTTTACAAATCTATGGTGAGAAAGCCTCCAAAGGACTCAAACTCATGTCTTGTACTAAAGCTCGAAAGTATCTCCGTAAGGAATATGTTGCATTCTTAGCTCATGTGGTAACAACCAAAGACAAGGAAAAAGGCATAAAAGACATACATGTCGTTTGTGACTTTCCCGAGGTCTTTCCCGAAGATCTACCCGGTCTTCCCCCTGCTCGTTCTGTTGAACTTCGCATTGATCTCATACCTGGTGCTACACCCGTTGCAAAAGCTCCATATCGTCTCGCACCTTCCGAAATGCAAGAACTTGCTAGTCAACTCCAAGAACTGCTCGAAAAAGGCTTCATACGCCCGAGTACTTCTCCATGGGGTGCTCCTGTTTTGTTTGTTAAAAAGAAAGACGGATCCTTCCGTATGTGCATCGATTATCGTGAGCTTAACAAACTCACTATCAAAAACCGATACCCTCTTCCACGCATTGATGATCTCTTTGACCAGCTCCAAGGAGCTACTTGTTTCTCAAAAATCGTTCTTCGTTCGGGATACCATCAACTTCAAATCCACGAAGAAGATATTCCAAAAACTGCCTTTCGCACAAGATATGGTCACTACGAGTTCATGGTGATGCCTTTCGGTTTAACCAATGCACCCGTAGTATTCATGGATCTAATGAATCGAGTGTGTAAACCTTATTTGGATCGTTTTGTGATTGTCTTCATTGATGACATCTTGATCTATTCCAAATCCGAAGACGACCATAAACGACATCTCCGTTTGATTCTAGAACTCCTACGTGCCGAACGACTTTATGCCAAGTTCTCTAAATGTGAATTTTGGTTAAAGGAAGTTCAATTCCTTGGGCATATTGTGAACGATAGGGGTATTCATGTTGATCCTGCCAAAATTGAAGCCGTTAAAAATTGGATTGCACCAAAATCTCCTACCGAAGTTCGTTCCTTTCTAGGATTGGCGGGTTACTACCGTCGGTTCATCTCCAACTTTTCCAAAATTGCTACACCACTCACCGCTTTGACTCAAAAATCCCAACCTTTCATTTGGGGTCCTAAGCAAGAAGAAGCCTTTGAAACCCTCAAGTCTATGCTTTGTGATGCTCCTATTCTAGCTCTTCCCAAGGGGAATGATGATTTCGTGGTTTATTGTGATGCATCGAATCAAGGTCTTGGTTGCGTTCTTATGCAACGAGGCAAAGTCATCGCCTATGCATCAAGGCAACTCAAAATCCACGAGAAGAACTACACCACTCACGATCTCGAACTTGGTGCCGTGGTTTTTGCCTTAAAAATGTGGAGACATTACCTCTATGGTACGAAATGTGTTGTTTTTACCGACCACAAAAGCCTCCAACACATTTTTAATCAAAAAGATCTTAACATACGACAACGACGATGGGTCGAATTGTTAAACGACTACGACTGCAAAATTCTCTATCATCCTGGTAAAGCGAATATAGTAGCCGATGCTCTTAGTCGAAAAAGTCATGCAGTTCTATGCAACATCCGAGAAATCGACCGTCTTCGTAGCTCCCAATTCCAAAATGATCTCTTCAATCGTATTCGAGACGCTCAGCACACATCGGTCAATGAAAATACTCTATATGAAGAAATGTCTTGTGGGGCCGAGTTACACTTGGAATCAAAGGCAAATGGGATTCTTTATTATCTTGATCGTATTTGGGTTCCCAATCGTGATGATCTTCGTGCTCTTATAATGAATGAAGCGCATAAATCTCGATACTCCATTCATCCCGGTGCGGATAAAATGTATCAAGATCTCCGTCGCAATTATTGGTGGCCCGGTATGAAAAAGGACATTGCTCTCTTTGTGTCCAAATGTCTCACTTGCTCCAAAGTAAAAGCCGAGCACCAACGACCGTCGGGTTTGCTTGAACAGCCCGAAGTCCCCATGTGGAAGTGGGAAAGTATTGCTATGGATTTTATTACCAAGCTCCCTCGAACATCATCTGGACATGATAGTATTTGGGTAATCATTGATCGTTTAACCAAGTCAGCTCACTTCCTTCCCATTCGGGAAGATTACAAAGTTGAGAAGCTAGCCCATATCTACACCAAGGAAATCATTTGTCGTCATGGTATTCCTCTTGACATCATCTCAGACCGTGATGGTCGATTCACCTCCCGTCTTTGGGAAACATTTCAGGCTGCCATGGGAACTCAGCTTAATCTTAGTACAGCTTTTCATCCTCAATCTGATGGTCAAACTGAACGTACGATCCAGACTCTTGAAGACATGCTACGATCTTGTGTAATCGACTTTGGTGGAAACTGGGATGCTCATCTACCATTGGTCGAGTTCTCGTACAATAACAGTTACCATACCAGCATCCAAATGGCTCCATTCGAAGCTCTCTATGGCCGAAAGTGTCGTTCTCCTATATGTTGGCACGAGATTGGTGAAGCACAAATCACTGGTCCCGAAATCATCCAGGAAACGACCAACAAAATCATCCAGATCCGTGATAATCTCTTAGCTGCTCGAAGCCGTCAGAAAAGCTATGCTGACAAGTGGCGAAAACCCCTTGAATTCAATGTTGGTGATCAAGTACTCCTCAAGGTCTCTCCTTGGAAAGGAGTAGTCAGATTTGGAAAGAAAGGAAAGTTAGCTCCACGGTACGTTGGACCGTTCAAGATCATTGAGCGAATCGGGAAAGTGGCTTACAAGCTCGAGTTACCCCAAGAACTCAACAATGTCCATCCCACCTTTCATGTTTCAAATTTAAAGAAGTGTTTAGCCGAAGGGAACATACACATTCCTCTTGATGATGTACGAATTGACGAGACTATGCATTTCGTCGAAAAACCAGTGGAAATAACGGATCGTGAAGTTAAACAACTCAAGCGAAAACGTATTCCGCTAGTTATGTCACACCCCAACCGATGGCGAAATACATCGGAGCGAGACTTGGGATAGATTGTTCAAAGACTTCATGACACTAGAATTCGTGACAATATGATTTAAAGATAAAATTTCATTCATAGCATAATTATCGTCTAAAAAGATAACAGAATACAAATTGTTTTCATGAAAAGAGAAATACGACATCAAAATATAGAACTTAAACTAGCGTAAGTTTCTAGTCCAATCCTAAGTAGATTTCTTGAATATCCTGCATCAGACATTCCCTGCAACATGTATAAAATATCCGTCAACACATAAAGCATTGGTGAGCATACTAGTTTTAGTTTACATACATAGTATTTTAGAATGGTTTACTCAAATCTCATACTATAGCATTGCACATACCTATCATACAAAAGACATAACTCAAACCCGCGAGTACCACAGCGTATACCTAACATATTCATGTTAGGCCGTTTAAATCTTAACAATAACCCATAAAGGGGGCGGTGTGCTAGTCCTATAGCGCTATACATGTTAAGTGGGCTAATAATAGTTAATGATTTATGTCTAAGTATCTAAGAATCATAAGCATGGCAAGTAGCATATAAGTATGTTTAATAGATTGAGCATGTGTGTTTATGAAAGCATTAGTGTGTTTTGCATACGATACATGTTTACACCCCAAAAGTGATAAAGAGTAAAAAGGGGACAAGTATGACTCACCTTTGGGTGCGTTTAGTAAGGCTCCAAAGACGAGTCTTGGGGGGTTAGTTCCTTAGCCTTGGTTAACTAGAATTAAAGAATAAAGGGTCTTAGGTTCGAGTTTAGATTATAGATTCAAGAGAGTCAAGCAAGCCTTTTAGGCGAACCAAAACACAAACCACCATGAAGGTGATTCGGATGGTCATAAGAGTCAAGCAAGCCTTTTAGGCGAACCAAAACACAAACCAACATAGAGGTGATTCGGATGGTTATGAGAGTCAAGCATTGGTAAGGTAGGGATGTATCCACAAACCTTTCCGAGTTATTAAATTAGTAGGGTTTATATAATTTAGTATTTATATAATAAAACTTAAAAAGTAGGGTATGGTGACTTAGTTTGGATGAGCCTTGGCCTTCCTTTTGTCAACCATGAACCATAACACAAGTCCCTCCATCATTGAGTTGTATGTGAACTTGGTTGGTATTATTAACAACCTAGTGCATAAAAGATAATAGAAGATGACCACATTTGAGGCCTCAAATTGGTGCCCTACTCATGTTTATTTGCCATGGCAAATAGGAGAGAGGTCCTAGAGGTTTCCTCAAAGGGTTTGAAGAAGAGGAGAGTGAAGAAAGTAGAAGAGAGGTTGAAGGTGAAGTGAGAAACTCACTTATTCTTGAGAGAATTCTTGAGAGATTCGGAGATTTAGAGAGGATTTAGAAATGAGCAAGTGTTAGAATGGGTAGGAGTGGTGTATTTATAGTTGGGGTGAAGGGGTTGGGTATTTAATGAATTAATTAGGGTGGTTAGAAGTTAATTAGTGGGGATATATCTAAAAAGAAATAAAGAAAAAAATAATAAAAATTACATAACAAAAATATGAACGGCAAAATTTGGAAAAAAAAAAATTGTAGTATTGTTTTGGAGAAAAAGTCATACACGGTCTTTTTTTTTTCTTTTTTTTAATTGTAGAGTATTACTATTAAATGTTTTATTTTAAAAAAATAAAATAACTATATATTAAGATCTTAACTAAATGAGTTTCTTGTTATAACGTCTAAATTGAATACGATAAATTATAATGACGACTCGTCACGAATTGGTAGGAGTACCATAAAAGAAGCGAATAAAAGCGAACTTGGAATTTGTTAAGTATAGAATTTAAAATACATGAAAAGTAAAAATAACGCGATGTTACAGTCTCCCATACTTTAGAAAATTTCGTCTCGAAATTTACTTAAGAGCCAACCTTTAAAAAAAATATGTAAGTGGTTGGATATGGGTTTAATAAGAACAAAAACTTGTTAGTTTATTATGTTTAAATCAAATACTGTATCTAGTCACTGTGTGATAATATGCTTGTAAAAATTCTTTTTAAAATTTTAACCTAAGGTCGTACTTAATTCATTTTTCTGAAGGTGGAGTTAATGGTACGTAGAATTTGTAAGTTTAACCAATTACGTCATTTTTTTTTAGTAGTGAAAGTAAAGGGGTACGTATAAGTAGGTTTGTGTATGGAGTTGATGCAACAAATTTTGGAAGGGTAAGTAAGTATACAACATTACATGCAGGAAATAGTAAGGATCTTGGGAAAATAAGTCTTTATACTGTATAGTATATATGAAGTAGCGATAGTTTGGAAAGATAAATAAGTATACCGTATGAAATAGTGAAAATCTTGTGAAGGTAGGTAAAGTATACTGTGTATAAGAAATAGTAAGATTTTTAGGAAAATAAGTATTTATACGGTATGAAATAGTGAAAGTTGAAGGTAGGTAAGTATATTTGGATATCATATAGAAATTTTGGAAAAATAGATAGTTACACGGTATACAATAGTGAAAATTGAAAATAGTTAAGTATATCGAATATTATATAGAAATTTTTGGGAAAGAGTAATTATACAGTATATCCTATATAAAATAGTAGAAATTGTTGGCTTGTAGAAGAGGTGTCTCTGGGTAATTGGGGGAAATACTAAAAATGTGAGCATAATGAGTGACTAGGTGTGGGAATGAGCAGTATTTAGTAATAGATATTTGGTTTGCACAAGGTCGAACATTTTGTTAGGCAAAACTTTTTAGAAGTGATTAAATAAACGAGAAATTTGACTATTTGGAAAACACTTTTTGGTGAAATAAATAGTAGTTATTTAGTTTTGGAATCCGGTACATAACTAGTCAAGGAAATATATAAAAATGAGAGACGAATCTTTTTTTACATGTATAAATGCTTTTAGAGATTAAGGTCAGAGCTTACGGGATTTAGAAATAGATTCTTGATAATGGAAGGATTTTTGATTAAACAAGGAAAGCACGAGGAAGGAAACGAAATTGATGGAGATTACAACTATAGATTACACAAGGCAAAGGATAATGTTGCATAGTAGAGAGTATGGTTCAAAACAAGGTTATAATATGCATAATAGATAAATAATGCAAGCGTAATTAGACTAACAGACTAGAACATAAACGGGTTCGCAAAAGATAAATAATGTAAGTGTTGGTCAAAATTTTAACTCGACACCCAAACTTCTCATGGCATGAATAACTCTACTTTTGGTAGTATGACAGGACATTTATGTATAGGATGTACCGGCGGCGTATCCACCATGCCGTTATCATACATCATCCGTGTTGTTATTCAAGTCATGATAGGTTACACACACTAGGACTCGTTATGTTTTCCATTCGCCAAATTTTTGTAATTACGTGTGCACCCGTAATTAGTCCAATTGTCGTATGGTCCACATAATTTGTCTTAGTTATGTGTGGGTCGCTAGTAGTCACAAAATACTCATACACAAAGGAAAATACATTAACCAGTTTTGATGTTGTAAACATAGCAAGCAACGTGACATGCAAACACATAATGTGAAAAAGGCATTAATCAAGTTTTTTTTTTTTTTTTTGTTATCCGTACGCGTTTTTTTTGTGTAGTTTTATGGTTTCATGATATAATGGTGTAGACTTGTGCATATGTGATTACGTTCAGATGTATAAAATCAAACAAAAGCATAGACAATTGGATTCTTAATAAGAACGCGTAAAATGTTTTGACTATGGGCAACATAGAATTCGGGTTTATCACAAATTGAGTTTTATGGGTACGCGAGCAATCTAGCTTTTCAAGATTAAGGGTCAAGTTTGATGGTAGAAGAATTTAGTCCGTTGGATGTTAAAGAAAAATGGATTTAATTGAAGTGGGGAAAAATTTAGTGTAAAAGTTTTATCGAAGATGGTCGTTTGATTTATAAAAAAAAATCCATTTTATTAAGCGAGAAAAAAAAATAGTTTATTGACTATTTTAGTTTGGCGTTTGATGAATATTTCGACTCGTGGTATGATTTTAAGAGAAAAGGTTTTGGGATTTTAAAGAAGTAGGTTGTCTGATTTAGGGTGTCTTTGCTCATAAGTCCTGTTTGCTAAAAAAAATCTTTTGTCATGGATGACAATGGGCGTTCTGAAAGCAAAATTTATTTTAAACACTTTTACCATTTAAAATCTCGTTCGTCATACCGACTTGACACACATTTGTTAGTGGTTGAAGGTTTTAAGTGAATATTTTATAGTAGAATAGGCATCCTCTTAGGATTAGTAGGAAGAATTTTGCTCAAAATTTTGAAAATGATTGTGCGTGAGAAGAAAAAGGGTTTTGCAATGTTTGAATTTTGCTGATAAATTATGATTGTAACCTAAGATAACGATGGTATTTCATAATTTATAAAAGAAAATTTCACATCTAAATAATTTCTTGAAAACATTACATAAGGAAATTCTCAATTTTTTTTTTAAAAAGAAAGAAAAGAAAATCAATCTTCTTTAGTGTGGCGAGTGGGTCTTCCAGCATCGTAGATCACCATGGCAAGTCTTGGGCATTGGTTGGGTTCATGGGTTGGGTCGTTTGCACTCGGAGCATATCCGTCCATTGGCTTTAGTGAATGAGGTGGTACTAGTAGGTTGTTCGGGTCGTGGTTTAGTGGTGTGGCGACATGTTTTGGCTAAATGACCATATGCACCACAATTGGCGCATATGCGGCATGGTGTGTGAGTGAGATTGTGGAATTTACAATTGTTACATAGCGGATAGGTTCCACGGTACTGCTTTTTTGTTGGGGATTGGAGTCTGGGGGTTGTCGAAGCGTGGTATTGTTTGATGTTTTTGTGTTTTCGGTTATCCTTTCTCGTTTGTTTGGTAGGGTTATGGGTAGATGGTTTAGTATCTATATGGTTTGTGTTGTCCTGGATGGCATCGCCGGAGTTCGGGATTGGGTTTGTTGGTGTCTCTAGGTTAGGGAGAATCTTGACTAAATCTTGGGCAATAAGACTTGCCAGTTGGTTGAGATCGATGCTGTCGAGACGGGAGGACATCTACGATAATCATACATAGGAAAATTTGCATAAGCGTTTTTAAACAAGGTGAGCACTTAGTATGCAAGTTCAAGTTACATGTATAGTATGCAAGTTTCACATTGTTCAATTTGCGTAACACGTATGTATAAGCAAGTATAGAGCACTTAGTTATCATAAAGGAGTTTTGATTAGTGTTGGTTTGCGATTATTAGTATTGTTTGGAGATTGCTAGAGTACTAGAGATGCGAGTCTTGAGAGCCTTTGCGAGTAGTGAAAAAAAAAATTAAATCGAATATATGTAGTGAAAACATAGCATGAAAACATCATTGAAAATAATATTAACATAAAATGAGGGGCTTGTTTTAAGCAAGCCATTGGAGTGTTCCGGAACGGAACTTAGACTAACCAAAGTGGTTCGAATTTACCTTTGAGTTTGAAAACATGCTTTGGCTTAATAGGTGGAAATACTCTCGCCGACTTGCGGTTAACGGTATTCACCCTTCCAGTTACTACATGTTTCTTGTCATTAGTAAATTTGAGACTTTGGCGAGATTTTAAAAAAAAATTATATCAAGGATTGAAACTAGTCGCTAAGTTGCGGATTTCACTCCTATCTTAGCGAGGTCGTTTCTTTGAGTGTGGTTTGTACACTTTGTCCAACGTGGTAAGAAAATTAATTCTAACCTTCGATCGGTAAGTGTCCACTAGAACGAGAATTGTGAAATTTCCACCAAGGTGAGGATATCACTCCTATCTTGGCGTAGTTTCAAAAACACAAAGGATTTACGCGGATTGAAAGTTATCACCAAAGTGAGGGTTTCACGTCTATTTTGGTGATTTTCTTTCGTTTGTGGTATACGAGTGTCTTCGAGTGTAGAATAATCCACCAACTAGGAAGGTAAGTTTTAAAGACCAAAAGAATGGAGTAGAAGCAAGATAGGGAGAACAAGTATATTAAGCATGATAAAAGGAATGGTCAAAAGGGTTCTTAACTATAGTCTAGGTCAAACATGGCAATTTTTCCTAATTCCCTATAGTCATGGCTCTGATACCAATCTGTCACACCCCAACCGATGGCGAAATACATCGGAGCGAGACTTGGGATAGATTGTTCAAAGACTTCATGACACTAGAATTCGTGACAATATGATTTAAAGATAAAATTTCATTCATAGCATAATTATCGTCTAAAAAGATAACAGAATACAAATTGTTTTCATGAAAAGAGAAATACGACATCAAAATATAGAACTTAAACTAGCGTAAGTTTCTAGTCCAATCCTAAGTAGATTTCTTGAATATCCTGCATCAGACATTCCCTGCAACATGTATAAAATATCCGTCAACACATAAAGCATTGGTGAGCATACTAGTTTTAGTTTACATACATAGTATTTTAGAATGGTTTACTCAAATCTCATACTATAGCATTGCACATACCTATCATACAAAAGACATAACTCAAACCCGCGAGTACCACAGCGTATACCTAACATATTCATGTTAGGCCGTTTAAATCTTAACAATAACCCATAAAGGGGGCGGTGTGCTAGTCCTATAGCGCTATACATGTTAAGTGGGCTAATAATAGTTAATGATTTATGTCTAAGTATCTAAGAATCATAAGCATGGCAAGTAGCATATAAGTATGTTTAATAGATTGAGCATGTGTGTTTATGAAAGCATTAGTGTGTTTTGCATACGATACATGTTTACACCCCAAAAGTGATAAAGAGTAAAAAGGGGACAAGTATGACTCACCTTTGGGTGCGTTTAGTAAGGCTCCAAAGACGAGTCTTGGGGGGTTAGTTCCTTAGCCTTGGTTAACTAGAATTAAAGAATAAAGGGTCTTAGGTTCGAGTTTAGATTATAGATTCAAGAGAGTCAAGCAAGCCTTTTAGGCGAACCAAAACACAAACCACCATGAAGGTGATTCGGATGGTCATAAGAGTCAAGCAAGCCTTTTAGGCGAACCAAAACACAAACCAACATAGAGGTGATTCGGATGGTTATGAGAGTCAAGCATTGGTAAGGTAGGGATGTATCCACAAACCTTTCCGAGTTATTAAATTAGTAGGGTTTATATAATTTAGTATTTATATAATAAAACTTAAAAAGTAGGGTATGGTGACTTAGTTTGGATGAGCCTTGGCCTTCCTTTTGTCAACCATGAACCATAACACAAGTCCCTCCATCATTGAGTTGTATGTGAACTTGGTTGGTATTATTAACAACCTAGTGCATAAAAGATAATAGAAGATGACCACATTTGAGGCCTCAAATTGGTGCCCTACTCATGTTTATTTGCCATGGCAAATAGGAGAGAGGTCCTAGAGGTTTCCTCAAAGGGTTTGAAGAAGAGGAGAGTGAAGAAAGTAGAAGAGAGGTTGAAGGTGAAGTGAGAAACTCACTTATTCTTGAGAGAATTCTTGAGAGATTCGGAGATTTAGAGAGGATTTAGAAATGAGCAAGTGTTAGAATGGGTAGGAGTGGTGTATTTATAGTTGGGGTGAAGGGGTTGGGTATTTAATGAATTAATTAGGGTGGTTAGAAGTTAATTAGTGGGGATATATCTAAAAAGAAATAAAGAAAAAAATAATAAAAATTACATAACAAAAATATGAACGGCAAAATTTGGAAAAAAAAAAATTGTAGTATTGTTTTGGAGAAAAAGTCATACACGGTCTTTTTTTTTTCTTTTTTTTAATTGTAGAGTATTACTATTAAATGTTTTATTTTAAAAAAATAAAATAACTATATATTAAGATCTTAACTAAATGAGTTTCTTGTTATAACGTCTAAATTGAATACGATAAATTATAATGACGACTCGTCACGAATTGGTAGGAGTACCATAAAAGAAGCGAATAAAAGCGAACTTGGAATTTGTTAAGTATAGAATTTAAAATACATGAAAAGTAAAAATAACGCGATGTTACAAGTTAAAGTTCGTTGGGAATCGAAGAATGGACCCGAATTCACTTGGGAACATGAAGAACAAATGAAGAAAAAGTACCCACATCTTTTCAGTCAAGCCACTTGAATAAATTTCGAGACGAAATTTCCTAAAGTAGGGGAGACTGTAACATTTGTATTTTTCGTATTTTCTGTTCTAGTCCTTGTATTCTTGTATCTTGTCATTTTTTTACACCCTTGTAATCCCGAGCTTATGATCAATGGAAAGGTATTTTATCAATTGCATTTAATCTTAATCTATAAATTCTACGCGACGCAAACTTTATGTAACGTCGCGTGATTCTTAATTTTCTTGTATTGTGAATGCTATATTTAAACAAATTCCAAGCTTGCCGTTACTCGCTTCTTTTATGTTACTCATACCGATTCATGACGAGTCGCCATTATATTTTTTACCCTATTCAATTTAGGCGTTATAACAAGAAACTTATTTAGTTAAGATCTTAATATATATTTATTATTAATAAAACATATATATATATATATATATATATATATAATACAAAAAAAAAATAACATGAAATGTATGTAAAGTGAAAAGTGCCGTCCACTTTTTTTAGTCACTTATTTATTTTTTTTCTTTTTTCTTTTAAATATATATTTACCACTAATTAACTTTTAACCACCCTAATTAATTCATTAAATACCCAACCCCTTCACCCCAACTATAAATACACCACTCCTACCCATTCTAACACTTGCTCATTTCTAAATCCTCTCTAAATCTCTAAAGCTCTCAAGAATTCTCTCAAGAATAAGTTAGTTTCTCACTTCACCTTCAACCTCTCTTCTACTTTCTTCACTCTCCTCTTCTTCAAACCCTTTGAGAAAACCTCTAGGACCTCTCTCCTATTTGTCATGGCAAATATACATGAGTAGGGCACCAATTTGAGGCCTCAAATGTGGTCATCTTCTATTATCTTTTATGCACGAGGTTGTTAATAATACCAACCAAGTTCACCAACAACTCAATGATGGAGGGACTTGTGTTATGGTTCATGGTTGACAAAAGGAAGGCCAAGGCTCATCCAAACTAAGTCACCATACCCTACTTTCTAAGTTATATTATATAAATACTAAATTATATAAACTCTACTAATTTAATAACTCGGAAAGGTTTGTGGATACATCCCTACCTTACCAATGCTTGACTCTCATAACCATCCGAATCACCTCTATGGTGGTTTGTGTTTTGGTTCGCCTAAAAGGCTTGCTTGACTCTTATGACCATCCGAATCACCTTCATGGTGGTTTGTGTTTTGGTTCGCCTAAAAGGCTTGCATGACTCTCGTGAATCTATAATCTAAACCCGAACCTAAGACCCTTTATTCTTTAATTCTAGATAACCAAGGCTAAAGCTAAACCTTCCAAGACTTACCTTTTTGGAACTCTATCAAACGCACCTAAAGGTGAGTTCATACTTGTCCCCCTTTTTATTCTTTATTTTTTGGGGCTCAACATGTATCACTATCAAAACTTAAACGATTTCATACTCTTAAACTATTATGCTCAATCTAAATGCTATTATGCTATGCCATGCTAGAATTCAAAGTCTTACATACAAATGTACGATTAGTTAACAACCCACCTTACATGTATAGCGCTATAGGTTGACACGTCGCCCCCTTTATGGGTCATGATAAGATGAAGTCTTTTGTGTTATCGAGTGTTGTTGCCGTTTGTATGGTTCTACGTGCATATGCCTATAACATGATGATTCGAGTAGACTTTTCTATACTATGTACTTAGACTCAAACTAGTATGCTCACCAATGCTTTATGTGTTGACGGATATTTTATACATGTTGCAGGAAATGTTTGATGCAAGATATTCAAGAAATCTACTTAGGATTGGACTAGAAACTCACGCTAGTTTAAGTTCTATATTTTGATGTCGTATTTCTCTTTTCATGAAAACAATTTGTATTATGTTATCTTTTTAGACGATGATTATGCTATGAATGAAATTTTATCTTTAAATCATATTGTCACGAATTCTAGTGTCATGAAGTCTTTGAACAATCTATCACAAGTCTCACCTCGATGTTTCCGCCATCGGTTGGGGTGTGACAAATCCAAACCTAGCCGGTAGAAAAACACGATTCCGATGCCCGGGTATCTTCTTCTTCTCAGTCGCCGGTGAACCCTTAATCTTCCCAACCATTTTCGGTTATTTTAGAAGTGTGAAAACACAATGACGATGATAGAAAACACAACGACATTAACCTTATATACAATCGGAGCCTATTTTAAGGAGAATCGATTATAAATGTTGAGTGATTTTCGATATGGTAGTTTCCTTATTTTTGGTGTGATAAGGGTGGTTTGATGAAGATGTGCGAGATTGATGGTGATGATACGGTTAAAGATTTGAGAATTAATTGGTTTTTATTTATTATGAGGTGTAATATTACCCAAATACCCCTACAGGATTAATTTACATAATATAATTAAAACACATATTACAATTTTGCCACTACTATCATCTCATCCATACATCTAGTTGATCCAATGGTTAAAACTCTTTCTCACCTTTCTCACAAAACACCCCTTTTGTATGCTAACCCCACCCTATAATGTGTTTATCCTACACATATAGAAATCCTTGTTACATTTATCCTACAGATATCGAAATTATCTGTAACATCATGCGTTTTTCTAGTATTTTATTCCCATTTTATCAAATAAAATTTCAGTTGTCTTTGTTTATTTGTAAATGTTTAAATTCTTTAGATTTTGTATACTTTGAATCATTTTGGCATTTATAAAGTTTGATCGTGTGACCATACAATTTTTTCTTTTCTGATTTATACAATGTTATTTATACTAGTTTTGTATGAAAACTTATAAAATTTTTAGAATCTATCATCATATACCCTGCGTATATTTTAAAAGTATATGGCTATTTCTATTATTCTATATCTTATTTCTAGATCTTAAGTCTTAACCTATAAGAGTTAAACCCCAAAGTCCTATTTCCCGTTTATTTTCATAACCATCGATATCCTTATCAAAACCATTATTTCGGTTTGATTTTTCAAACCCAAGCTGACCTGTATGAAACTAACAAATACCGAGTCTTGGGGGATTGGAAAAACGTGATTTTTATAAAAGATTCATTATCCAATTTTCGTGTAACCCAAACCGACCTCGAAGGCTCGAACCCATTTAGTCCTATAAATCAAGACCCTCTGTTCTGGATTTCGAACCAAACCCACATAATTTTTTTCTGTTTCATCACGGTTCGTTTGCCGGAATCCGAACGTTAACTGTCGTTCGTCGTGAATCGGTAGTCAGAACCGAACCTATTTTCTTGTCCTCTATTCTTCTTCTTTTTTTTTTGTTGTTCGCTTTCAGGTACGTATTGATTTAGTTAATTCTTATAGTTTGATCGATATTCAGTAATCATGAAGAAATCTCTTGAATGGGTTATGGGGTGGGTCTGGTTTGGGAGCTTGTATTGGGGAAGGCGTTTTTTTTTTGGCAACAAAGATCTTTAAGATCATCATTTAGAACCACCATTTTTTTTAAAAGAAAAGTAAATAAGAGAACTAGTGTTTTGTGTCAGTACACTAATATGAAGAAGATGACTCTAAACTCACCAAACTAAAATTTAAAAACATGTTTGAGATACCTGCATCACGTGTTCTATTAAGAATACATTTATACAAAATAAACTTGGTTTTAATAATTTTATAAACTGTATATCAAACGTTTTTTTTAAATAAAAGTAGTTGGATATATTGAAGTTAGTGACTGAGTTATATGAATATAAATGGATCTATGATTTCTAAATTAAAAGATGTCATAATTCTAATGCATTGGTTTATAAAATTTAGTATGTTAATAATATATGGGATATTCGAATAGGCAAAGTATGTGAATATTTATACGTATACTTGTATTATTAACACGATTAATCAAGTCTAATACTAGTCGTTTTACCGTTTTGTCTTCGGACTAATAAATAATAACTTACACATATACAAACTATTTTGACGACTATCTAATGTTGAACTGTAATATATAAATGTTACTTGTCGAAAGGTATAATTTACTCGCTTATTATAGCTTTTGAAAGTTAAACAATGTGTCGTGTATTTGTACATTTGATGTTTTGGGAAAATATAGACAACTTGAGTTGTCTGGTTTCTTACAAAAACAGAGGAAACTCTGCCCAAATTTTTATAAAATATGAGAAACATATCGGACATTTAAATCTATAAATTTGTACAATTAAATCAATGCGACTTCAAATACTACATTAAAGTATATATTTATTATAACTATACACACACGCATACTTTCGAGAAACTAAACCAAGTACTGTCGGTTCGTCAAGTTATAAATACTTTAAGACGCGTATTCGTTTAATACAAGTCTAGGTAGTTGGATAAACTATCTTTACAACCAAGAAACGAAAGAAGCTTATTTGCATTAGAATTTAAGGCATCGTGTATTTGTAATAGGATACAAGAGTTCAATTAATCTAAGTTCAGACTTGTTGCTACTTGCTAGTACTTACACAGTGAATTTCAGGTGAGTTTTACATAACCCCACTTTTTACTGTTTTTATATTTTTAGGGGTGAAACATGTTTACTTTTGTCTTGCTTATATCTTTACGCATTTGTTTTTATTATTAGTTGGTGAACCCGCCTCAGTGTAGTCATTAACTTTGATCAAGCCAACTGTAGTAGATTATAGCGCTATAGGTTCGACAAGCCCATCCCCCGCATAAATTCAGGGATGATCGAAACAGCTTTTTATACTAGCTCATTAAGTTACGTCATTTTTTACTAGCTCATTGAGTTACGTCATTTTTTTACTAGCTCATTGAGTTACGTCATTGTCATTAGGGTTGACTATACAACACCATGGTTTCCAATTAATATTATTACAAATTGTTTTGATATAGACATGACTTACAAAACTTTGTTAATTAAATTTTTTTTGGAAAACAAATGTATTACTCACCAACTATTTATAGTTGACCCCCACATTTTCCATCTTAAACATGTTTCAGGGAATAATGAAGCGTGAAGTTCTACGTGCCTTGGACGTTAGAAGTTGAAGTCTAGTTTTAATTTTATTTGGTTATTGGCTTAGTTTGACGTTGAACATTAGTATTGTTTCCTTTTCGTTGTAATAAATTCCATTATTAGAATATTTATTTAATGGAACTTGAATTTTAATTACCATTTGCTTTTGGACAATCGTCACTACGTGACACCTCGATGTTTCCGCCATCGGTTGGGGTGTTACATTACCCATCATTATAAATTAGGTTTGCTTTGAAAGAATATATATTTTAAAAATTAATTAATAGTTTCATTTATTTAACTAGTTTAGGATGTTAGAAAAAATTAATCATTTATTTAACATTAAATACAATTATAAAATGAAAGATTCTTATTGGTTTAAAATCGTTATATTTGTTTTTACAAGACCTTTTCTTTTCATTTATACTCTCCACTATATATATGTGTGTGTACACATACGTAGACTTACGGTCATGTGAGAATGTTCTGTTGTGTTGAAAACAACAATGTATTATATATTTATCCTTTTCATTAAAATTTCTCTTATGAAATTACTATTTTACCTTTAGTGAAGTTTTTTGCTCCAAAAACATAAAGTTTCGAAAAATGTAAATATATCATTTTAAACAGAAAGTAACCTTTGCATTTTTATTTGATATTATACTCGATTGATCCTTGGATAACCACATTCTAGAATGTCGGTGATTGAACCATGTTCTCTCATGTTCATGTAAATGTGTGGTTTTTCATAACATCCACGTTAAATTGGACGGTGTGATAACCTAAAACTTTTTTATATAATCAAATACATAATTCAAATTAACGAAAATACATAATTTAATTAAAGGAAACACATAATTATATACTATTAACATACCTTAGGATTTAAACAGTAAAGGATTTAAACAGTAACTATAATTTTTTATATTATTTTTTATTACAATCAAGAATAATCTATGCATGTTAAGGACCTTACACCTGTGAATTGGATGGTGCTATGTGACACCAGCTGGCCATCGAATGATATTGCGTGTCAACCAGAGCATCAAATACACATCCTTTAAAGCCACGTTACCCCTCATGCTCATCCATCCCATCCCTTTTTTATTTACACTTTCACATAAACGTGCGGCGATCCACCTACCGCAACAGCGGTGGTACCTGGGTTTCGGTCACCGCAACGACGGTTAACAACCCTAACCCAACGGGAACTCGATGGTGACACGGTTTAGATTGATGTTTTCAGGCGGCAACAATGGTGGTGGAACCGGTTTCAGTTGTCGGTTCAGGCAATATCAGCAGAACTCGATGGTGAAGGCGGACCAGAATGACGACCAACAACGGAAAACGGAGATGGTTTGAGCAACGATGGTGATTAGTGTGGTGGTTAGGAGGGGTGACGAAGTGGCTTTAAAAATCCCTGGTGACTGATTCGCCTGCAAGTCAATTTCTCTGGTTGCCGAGCTTACTTATCTGGTGCTTTGTTATGAAAAAATGAATGAAGAAGGATGGCTGAAAGTTTTAAAAGCTAAAAAGCTGAAATAAATAATTAGAAATTAGCTTGCTGGGTGTTCAAAAGTCCAATGCAAGTATGTAGCCCTTTGAAATCTTTCGGTCACTCCATCAATCATTTCAAGTCTGATTTATGTATTATTATCTATCTATTAATTTATATACAATTGATCATCTAGCGTGTTACCACTTTGTAAGGGTGGTGGTTAATTTTGCTAAAGATAAGCAGACACAATCTAGAGAGAGAGAAAGAAAGAGAGAGAGAAGGGAAACTTAAATTTGGTTACCAGTTTGTTTGATCAAAGGTTATGTACTGTTTGGATCTATAACACAAGCTGTTCGTATGATTTATGAATCTGGATGTGAATTGATTCGTGTTATTTGATAGATCGGAATGGTTGAATTGAATTTGTTATGTGTGTTGTTGATCTAAGATAGTTGTCTGAGATATGTTATGTGATTGAAGTGTTAATGTATGAACTCGTGAGGGTTAAATGAAACTTCAAAGAAATGAGTGAAGTTAAAGAGGGAGGTAGGAAGAGAGTTGTTGTAGAGAAAGCAGCACATGGTTTTCAACTTCTAGTTGTTTCCACTTTCCATATTATTAGATTATCAATGAGATTTTAACTTGTATAATATAATTTTAACTCTAAAAACTAAAGGGTTTAGGTTCATAGACCTCATGATATCACATTCTACGGGTGTGGCATCACATTCTGGGGTACGTGACAGCCTTCTATTGGTGTGTGATGTGAGCCAGGATGTATGCTTCATAATTAGGGGATGTATGTTTTTCCTTACGTTATTGCGTTGATTCCATTCAAGTAGTTAAGTTATAATCTATGCAAATAACATGCTCATATTCTTTTACTCATTTCACAGTTGTATGTATCTATCTTTATTTTTTCAATTGCTATAACAAGTGACGGTATCGTTACGCGAACAAAAACGTCGCCCAAATTCTAACCGTATAGCGTAACGAATCCACAGCGCAACGCGCCGGGTTTTATAACACTAGTTCAAATGAAATGCATGACCAGAGTTGAATATAAGAACCACTTTCACTATTCGTCATAGTTGGCCCTCATAATTTCCAAGCTGAAACATGTTTAAAGTGTTGGTCGTATGTATGATTGTATTTAATATTAGTCACTTCAGCGACTTCGTCTTCACTTGGCTCACCCTCATCATACATGACCGCATTGTAGAGGTCATGAAACAGTAGTGTCTTGTTCTTCAAATCAGCCCAATTTGAACTAAGTTGGTGTGGGCTATGTTCGGTTTCACCACCCATATCTAGGCAAAAGAGAGCAAAACTAATATGCTATAATGAACGACCTCTCAGATTAGTTGTCATCTCATCGACGTTAAAAGTACATGAAATGGAGGTATAAAATAAAAAAAAGTGGTGTGTCGAGATTTACACATGTTTTACATGTGTATTCACACCCTTTTTTGCTTTTATCATAGTTTATCATGCCTAAATCCTTATTCATTGATAATTGCAAGTTTTTGGAGCCAAGAACTGAAAAGGTGTGACATCCGTCACCTTTCACAATCAATATTTTACAACCTTAGTTCCGCTTGTTTTTTTTTCCATATCTAGTCCTTGTATTTCAAAACATATTATCGAATAATAAAAGTTCGTGAGTTATTCCATTCTGAATAAACCTTATTCTTGTAAAATTTCATAGTTGAATGTGCATATATATATATATATACACACACACACACTTTATCCTTCTAAAACAAAATCACCATTTTATCATATGTATGTTTTTATAATAATAATAATAATAATAATAATAATAATAATAATAATAATAATAATAATAATAATAATAATAATTGAAAAGCCATTCACGTAAGTGTGAATGAATAGAAGAAATATATTTATATAAAAATAACATATATGGCATGTAGAGACAATAACAAAAATCATCATCATCTTCGTAGAAAATTTTAAAAGTGACTAAAAGAGCGGCGCAAATTTACGGCACTTCGGGCAAGCTCGTAACCATCGAATAACTCCATCAATCTTGCCATTTTAACTCCAATAATCTTGCCATTTTAACCCCAATTACAACCCAGAATTCACGCCATTAAGATCACACATTATAATCCTTTAAACTTTCCATATTGTGACTACCATTCATGACGGAAACCTAGGAAACTACCTTAAAATTGAACTCGCATCCTAATCCTTTAAATAGAGGACATTCTACTCATTTTCTCGAACAGACCTCACCTAAACAAAAACGCCACCGTTAAACCTCCGACTAAACTGTTACAGTCACCGTACCACCCCACCTTTGCATTCACCGCCATTACTACATCGACTAACGTTTATGCACATACAAACCACACGTGCACATGTCCCATTGCCACAGTTTCTAGTTCCATTTACATCCTTGTACTTTGCAGCCGCACAAACTTTGTCACAACTGCATCACCTTGCCTCCGCAAAACTAGACCAGTCACGGCGCATCTCCGGGTCGGCCACCTTAAATCGTCGTTGCAACATGGTTGGTCGATACTTTTCGCTTCTGTATAACCAGCCATGGGAGACTTTCATTAGCGATTGAAATATCATTTAACTTCGATCAAGGTACTTTAGTCAAACCATCATCCGATACGATATAGTTATTATAAAAATCTGATTTTGTTTCGATGCATCCGACGACTTGGTACTTCGAAGGGGAAATGAAACAGAAAGAGATAGCCATGTTGATTTGGCGTTCGAATTCTAAACCATTAACCCATAATAGATTATGTACATGTATGCAAATGAATTTTATGATCTTTAAACTACAACTTATTACTCTAGTAAAATAAGCGTTGGATATGGATCTTTCATACAAATGTTCAAATATGACTTTGTAACATTATTTTTAGTTATCATCTATACTATATTTTTATTTTTATTTTAAATCCATGAGGCTTAGATTGGGTTACGGAACTTCAAAGGTAAAAATAAAAATCTTAGTGCCAATGTGAATTAAATAATTTGCTAAACTTCTAAACATTCTAATGCTTTCTGTAGCAAAGGACTCGATTTATACTTAAAGCGGTTACTACCTTAATAAAATGACCCTTGCAAAGTTCAGAAGTTTCAAAAAAATCTTTATAACAAAAAAAAAAGTCCTAAAGCCTTTGTCGTCGGAAAAAAACATCGAATAACCATAAATAGTCTTTTATCATAATCGTGATCTAGGAATAATTAAATTATAGGTTCATGAGCTATTGGGGACGATTTGATTGTTGTAGTACCTTGCTTTGCTAAAACTAAAGTTCAAGCATAATTCATTGGTTCTCGTTAACCTTTTGCAAGTTCACCAACACATACTGTGAGTATACTTAGCCCCTTTTTTTATCTTTTTACACGTTTTGGGGTGATTCATGTACACAATTATTCAAATACACATACACATTACAATTACACAGTTTTACATATACAATTCATTACAATGTGCAAGTGTTTACATTTTATGCATTATGCTTAGACAATAGAATGCACATGATACCTTAGCAAAATCATTAACTTAGCTAGCCGAACTTAACAGTGAATAGCGCTATTTGGGATTGGCACCCGCCTAGGTTGATTCTCCCCCTTTTTCATCGGAGAATCCGTGGTCACTTGTTACATGCTCGATTATGCCATATACACAAGGATTGGTTTTGCCATGTGAATTCATTACATGTTTTACATAATTGCATAGATAACATAGCACATGAATTGTACGACTTTTTACAATTAAACTATATATATATATATATTCAAACCTGGGTATACTCACCAACATTTCATGTGTTGACAAACGTATTTTGTACATGTTTCAGGTGCAGTTTGATCCTAGTTGCATAGCATTGGATCTTAGTTTTTGCTTTTAATATTTCATTTCAATTTCATGTTTTGTTTAGACTCTTGTAGTTTTTTTTTCTCATTTTATCCATGTAAGACAATTTAAATTATTCAATAAAATATTTACATTTTAGTACCATGAGCTTTTGAACAATTGTCACTATCGTGCATCCCGATGATTCCGCCATCGGTCGGGGTGTTACAGATTGGTATCAGAGCCATGGTTATAGGGAATTAGATTATTAGAATGCCTTTAACCTAGTCTATAACCAAGCTTACACACACGAGTCCTCTCGTGCATAGTTTACTTTATTTTTCATATATTTTCATAGTTTACTTTCGATTTATATACTCCCTCCTTATTCTATCACGTCCCTTCTGGTTTGCATCTGGAAAGGGAGATGTTTGTATTCCACAAATGAAAGGACATCACCAAGTTAGGAGTGGTATCCATACCTTGGTGATTAGTCTCACTCCCCGACATGTTTTATATCTTTGAAATATATCTTTGATATAGGAGTGACATCCACACCTCAAGGATTTATTTTGATATTTTGTTTCAAAATCTCTCAAAAGAAACTTCACCAATAAGCTAGGAGTGACATCCTTACCTAAGTGATTAGTTTCACTCCGCCACATGTTTTGTGATTTATTTCGATACCTCGTTTTATTTAAATCTCACCAAAGTTTTGGGATACTAGTATGGTGGGACACATGCAATCTGGAAGGGTGAGCGCCTGTATCATGAGTTTTCTGCCTAAGGCTGACATGTCGTACAAATCCTAATTAACCGCGGGACCCGTATGCCTATCTGGGAACTCTTGGGATGCGCATTCACTGATAGGCTAAAGCATGTCTCTCACTAGTCACTAGAAATTCTAAAATATGTTGGGTAGTCAAAAGTTTCCATTGGGAACAATCCCAACATCTCATTTTATTGAATTTATCATTGGATTCTCGATTTCATCGCATGTTGGTTTACATTACTGATTTCTGTATGTTACTCTCTTATTTATTATTCACCTTTGATCCTTTAGTATTTTCCATTGCCTTTCACAACTTCGTAAGATGTTTTCAATATATTTACACCATCGTTGTATCTTGTTCATGCTTTGTAAATTTTACCTTATAACATCCTTTTCTTTCACATTAAACATTCTTACGTATAACTTAAATTTTTCATCCACACCTTGCGTTTAACTTCAACCACATTCCGATCTTGGAAATGTTGTGTCATCACATACAGCTAAACCAAGCATGGATTTAAAACTTGTTTGTCCCCTCCTTTTACATCGTTATGATTACAAACTCATTTGATCGATGTCACAAAACCTCACAAGACCATAACCTTTTGTATCCTCGGGAATTTTGTTAGGTACCATCATGTTTACCATATTAACCGTTAAAAATAACACGATATATACTTACCCTTCACCCACGTCAGCTCAACACTGATTTACCACCACGTTAACAACAAAACCAAGCTTCATAAGCCATAGCCAACTATCACCAGTTAGCTTCCTTTAGCCATACTGAACTTATACATAAATGCCTACCTGTGAAACACGAACCAGTACACTACCTTTTCGAAAATGATTACCTTGACAAACTATTCCTTGTGTTACCTCTTCGCAAAGACCCAACATCCTATTGCTCAATTTTGGGGGAGCCTTTTCGTCTGATTGTTGCATACCTTATACAACCATATTACACCATGCCATACCTACTGCACTGAACACATAGCACACCATGATCTCAAAAGCTGCCTTAATGATTTTCACACTAGTGTAATTAATGATTTATTAACGTACAAAAAATTATCAACAACTGACGTTAATAGTTAGGACTTCAAGTTTACCCAATCCTAACTACGAAACAATTGGATTCTCTAAAAAAAAAAAAAAAACCTTCATAACTTGGAAAAAAAATTCGCTTTGATAAAAATGAAAAGTTTTATTTTTCAAGAGGTATTTTATAAAGAAAATCCTACTTCTCAAAATTCGTAAAGGCATCCGGGATCATCCCCAACCCCATACGCACCCTTTATCCATACCTCCTGAATGCTATCAAGAAGATCAACTCAAACCAACCCAGATTATCTACTTATCTCAAACAAATCATAAAGCTTTTACCTTAGTGAGTTGATTGTTCACCTATCACATCACAAGGAACGCAAAAACTTATTTTGCAACTTGCTTTAAATTATGATCACTGTTACCACTGATCCCTGGAAACCCGCTTATTTACGACAATTGAAAGCATTAAATGTAAATGTTACCCACAACACCTTTTTCCTTCAATATTGTGAATCAATCTCTCTTTAATACTTGGAATCTATTTTTCAGTAATACTAATGCGTATTCGAATAATTTTCTCATCCACGTTATTTTATGTTTTGGTCTTTTGGATTACATTTGCATATAATTCGCGAACTTGATTTCTCTTGCATACGAAATTTTCAACTTGACTTCTTGTAAACACGAAAGTGTGTACCTACGAAGTCCTTTTCACACAAACTTGTTACTTTCAAATCTAAAATTGAGCTTTTCTTGACTTCAGTTAGTCTCTAAACTTGTTTATTCTTATGTCACATTATAACTACTTTCTCGCTATATCGCGAATTTCATGCGATCTATGTGTTAATCACAAATCCTCATGCTACACTTGTATTTCTCAACTTCAATATTTTTTTTTGTATTATTATTATTATTTTTTATATCTGTCATGTAAATCACTAAGTGCATTCTACATTTTAATACACATCTGCAAGACTGCTAAAAATTAACTTACATGCTGTTAACGATGAATCTTATTTACCACTTACTATATCTACATTTCGCAAGCCTACTCATACAACTTATTAACTCTAATTTTGTCAGCATACCCGATTTACACGATCCATGTCATGTCTGTCCTTTCTATGGTAACTACATGCTATACTTATATTATTATGAGTGCATACTTTTATACATACATTTTCTTCTATGTGAGCATTTTCCTTTTATATTTTCTCATTATTTATAGACATACAAAAGTTCAACCTTTGTGAATTAATTTACTCGATTTAAGCGCAATACGATTCGATCATTTCACATGTACTTCGTTCCGTACCATGGTCAACGAACATACCAATTGATAGCTCGCATAAGAATGAAACCATTGCTCGGGTCAAAGTACTCCTTTAACTTGAGGGAGCGGCGTGATTCTTTGAGTCTGTCAACACGGGTGTTTGGAGCCAACGGACTAAACAGTGTTTGGCATATTATCATAAAGGCGAATCCGAAAGGGGAAAGACCTAACTCGGACTTAAACTCGCAAAGTACTTTTATTTAAATGCATTATTAATTTCCACGCATACACGTTAGTCCTTTATGTTATTTATGTTAGTGTCATAGAAAAGCATAGCACCCCAATGTAAGGTAAATCAATGATTGTGGTCCGGAACGTAATCATGGGCTTACAGGTACATTGGGGTGGTGTGAAATTCTATTAGGGTTTTTGGTAGATGTCCAGTACGTTTTCGAGGTATCAAAGGTGTGGTGGGTTAGATGCGGTACACCCTATATATAAACACTAATGATGCATCTAAAGCGAGACTGGGAGTCGAACCATGAACTAACTCTAGTCCATTTCGTAGTTTAACAAAGTCTTTTCATCGTTAATTATTCCAATGATTTCGTTTCATATTCCTAAGTCTTAGGATTTGGTATTCCTTTGAACCCTTTATTCCTCCTGGTTATTCCAAGCAAACATAAATCAACCCCTATCATCATTCAACCTCAGCTAGGAACTCTCATAAATCCTTTCTTCCGTAGAGATTAACACTTATAGTAATTTTGGGACGAAATTTCTAAAAGTAGAGGATGTTGTGACATCCGTCACCTTTCACAATCAATATTGTACAACCTTAGTTCTGATTGTTTTTTTTCATATCTAGTCCTAGTATTTCAAAACATATTATCGAATAATAAAAGTTCGTGAGTTATTCCATTCTTAATAAACCTTATTCTTAAAAAATTTCATAGTTGAATGTGCATATATATATATATATATATATACACACACACACACTTTATTCTTCTAAAACAAAATCACCATTTTATCATATGTATGTTTTTTTATAATAATAATAATAATAATAATAATAATAATAATAATAATAATAATTGAAAAGCCATTCACGTAAGTGTGAATGAATAGAAGAAATATATTTATATAAAAATAACATATATGGCATGTAGAGACAATAACAAAAATCATCATCATCATCTTTGTAGAAAATTTTAAAAGTGACTAAAAGAGCGGCGCAAATTTACGGCACTTCGGGCAAGCTCGTAGCCATCGAATAACTCCATCAATCTTGCCATTTTAACGCCAATAATCTTGCCATTTTAACCCCAATTACAACCCAAAATTCACGCCATTAAGATCACACATTATAATCCTTTAAACTTTCCATATTGTGACTACCATTCATGACGGAAACCTAGGAAACTACCTTAAAATTGAACTCGCATCCTAATCCTTTAAATAGAGGACATTCTACTCATCTTCTCGAACAGACCTCACCTAAACAAAAACGCCACCGTTAAACCTCCGACTAAACTGTTACAGTCACCGTACCACCCCACCTTTGCGTTCACCGCCATTACTACATCGACTAACGTTTATGCACATACAAACCACACGTGCACATGTCCCATTGCCACAGTTTCTAGTTCCATTTACATCCTTGTACTTCGCAGCCGCACAAACTTTGTCACAACTGCATCACCTTGCCTCCGCAAAACTAGACCAGTCACGGCGCATCTCCGGGTCGGCCACCTTAAATCGTCGTTGCAACATGGTTGGTCGATACTTTTCGCTTATGTATAACCAGCCACGGGAGACTTTCATTAGCGATTGAAATATCATTTAACTTCAATCACAAGGATTGGTTTTGCCATATACACAAGGATTGGTTTTGCCATGTGAATTCATTACATGTTTTACATAATTGCATAGACAACATAGCACATGAATTGTACGACTTTTTACAATTATGCTATATATATATATAGGTTTAGGATCATGTACAAAACCTATTATTTGTGAGAAGTGTGAGAACCAATACTAGTGTGACACATGGCAGCCTATTTTATTATCTAGAAGGGTATCAATGTAATTTGCATTGCTAATGTTATTTTTAGGAGATAATTGCTAATTAATTACGTGATTAATTATGAGCATTCTTAGGGATTTTTGTTTCAAATTGAACGGATATTTATGGAGTATTTATAAACATTCAGCACATTCATCATTCATTTACTGAATTATCATCGATCAAAACAACATTCATATTGTTGTGTTTTACTGATGTGAGCACATGGTGTTTTACTGGGATACCATAAGGTTTGAAGGTATAACACACGTTTTGTGTTATTTTTATAAGGAGGTTTACTGATGCAAAATATGGTTTTTTTATGCACATTGGTGTTTTATTAAAACACATATTGTGATTATTTTCTTAATTAAGCTACGTTCTATGGTGTTTTACTGAAAGAAAATGTGGTTTTGCTATGCATGGTGTTTTACTGATGTACATAAGTTTTGAAGATAAAACACATTGATACTATAATACATACCTTCCAGACGTAAGCTTTGAAGATAAAACACATTGATACTGTAATACAAACCTTCCAACGAAAGCTTAGAAGATAAAACACATTGATACTGTAATACAAACCTTATTGAAAGAAAATATGGTTTTGCTATACATGGTGTTTTACTGATGTACATAAGTTTTGAAGATAAAACACATTGATACTATAATACAAATCTTACTGAAAGAAAATGTGGTTTTGCTATACATGGTGTTTTAGTGACATACATAAGTTTTGAAGATTCGATTGTGTTTTTTTCCGATTAAGATGGTGTTGATTGTGATTTTCGATCTGATCATCGATCATGATGTTTTTGATCTGATCATCGATCATGATGCTTTGGTGGTTTTTTTTAGAGTAATGACACCCCTTGAAAATAGGGAATGGAGAGATTATAGGAAATATTAAATGATTGAAGATCTTTAAAACATGTACAATTACTATAATACCCCACTAGGTCTAATCAATTAATTAAATTTATAGCATTTATTACATTTTTTCCATCAATTAATCTCAACCACCCATATAGAGATCCAAGGGTCCAAAACACTTCTTACACTTCTCACAAAAAAACACACTTTGTAGAGGAACTCACCCTATATATATATATATATATATATATATATATATATATATATATATATATATATTCAAACCTAGGTATACTCACCAACATTTCATGTGTTGACAAACGTATTTTGTACATGTTTCAGGTGCAGTTTGATCCTAGTTGCATAGCATTGGATCTTAGTTTTTGCTTTTAATATTTCATTTCAATTTCATGTTTTGTTTAGACTCTTGTAGTTTTTTTTTCTCATATTATCCATGTAAGACAATTTAAATTATTCAATAAAATATTTACATTTTAGTACCATGAGCTTTTGAACAATTGTCACTATCGTGCATCCCGATGATTCCGCCATCGGTCGGGGTGTTACAAAAGGGGAGAAAAACGGCACGAAAGACGAAGAATTGAAGAATTAGAGAGTAGCAACAGTTGTAGCACGGCCATGCACCTGCCCCTGGTCATCAGGAAGAGAAAAGTCAACGTGCACGGGCACGCACGAGCGTGCAACCTTAGTGCACAGCCGTGCGCTAAGTCACCAAGTCTCAAAAAGTTCCACATCTGACCAAGACTCCCAGATGTTTTGCTCGGGTGTGTGCGCGGGCGTGCAGGGGCTGCCAGACTACCTATAATAGAGGCCTCTTCCTCTCTTTTTGCCATCCTATTCTATCTTTCCTACACCTTCTTCCATGAATTTTTTTCCCTCTTTAGCTCATGAAAGTGGCATTTGGAGCATGAGGTCACTCCATACACACGTAGGCGTAGGGAGAAACCACCACAATCACTCAAGTCATCAAGAAATCTCCATACAACCCTTACCGTGATTTCCACTCAAATGAAACCTTGTGAGCCTGTTTTATCTATGTTAGGCATTATTTATCCTAATGTTTCTAGGGTGATGATTGAACTTCGTATTTGGTCTCGTTGGTGTTCTTGGTAGAAAGTGGAGGCACTTATGAGTTTACTTGTGGCGTGTAAAAACCCAGGCACTTGTAAGCTAACCATTAACTCCTCGTATAGTGATTAGCCCATTCATGTCATGGAAACACTCACACTTTGTCATCGATCCTCTCCTATCAAACTTCACTTAGGGTCGGTACGATCTATATACTTGGCCTTGGTGTTAAGATAAGTCTTGGTTTTGCGACTTAGTTACATGGTTTATGTGTTAGCTTTGGCGCAAACCAAAGATTGGTGAACCTGTGTTAGAAGTAAACTGCCTTTATTTCCTTCTATTATTATATTACCACACAATTCAATCACTTTTTGGTAAATTAAGTATATAAAGCAAAGGATGAGCGTACTCGGAAAGAGACAAGGCCTTTGTCATGTCAAGTGTTAGTTTGTCAATAGCTACGGCTTGTGGAAAATTATTCACAAATGAAAAGAGTAATTGGATGTCAATATCATAATTTTGAAAAATGAGTTCTCATGGGTGAGGATCCGCATCTTGTGGCCGGGTAACAAAGTTTTCAAATTGAGAAGTGAGCTTATCGGGACGGGTGACCTCCATAATAACATTAAGAACACAAATCGTTTAAAGATAAATGCGGAAGGATTAGTTTTAAGCACACCACATAAATAAAGATCTGCTATTGTCTCCTACTAAGTGAAATGTGATCTCAAAGCAACACCATTGTTTTGATATTGTTATTTCTCACGGTTTAAACCTTTCTTTTGTTTTTCTTTAAAATCTTCAAAAGCAACTTAAAGACCTTTTTAGTAATTTGAAAGCTGAGTAGTTAAAATTTTGTCATTGGGTTCGATACTTGGTACTTTCTTATTTCTATACTACACTCGATAGGTAAACTTACATATTATGTGAAATATAGACTAAGAAACTATCATTTTATTTATAAATTTAAAACTTCGGCAGCGTTTTGATAAAACTCCATTTTTCTTAAGTACACCAAGTCTTGGGAGCCATTGAAGTGACTTTTTAAAATTACTAAAACCTAACACATCAAGTACATTTGAATAGTTCATTTCGGTTTGGTTAATTTCGGTTCAGTTTCATCTATTTTTTGTTTGATCTCAGTTAACGATTCAATTCTTGCTCACCCTTAGACATTATTAGTCACGTAACATATCAATTTTTTAATTAAGAAAAACTATAAAATATTATACTCAAATTAAAAAGAATAAAATATTCATTTTATGGTATGTTTCTTAAAAAAATATTAACATACTAAAAAGTTATGGTCATTTAGAAATGGTGGGGTAGTTAGTTCTTTTTATAGTAGGATAAAGTTTAATTGTTAACTATTTAGAATTTAATTAAAGACTAGTATGAATGCCCGCGCGTTGCAGCGGGTGCATCTGTTTTGCCCCTCATGCATCGTGTTTATTGGCTATTCGTTATGATGAAGTAGAAAACAACGATGTATAAAATATATGTTATTGAAAACTGAAACTCATAAGTATATCTTCTGAAAATTTTAAATGGGTACATTGTTCCGTACTATTCCTTGCAACACCCTTAGATTGGCCCACGTCCTTCGGTGGGACCCTTTTGATGTATCTCGAAGGCAGATAAGTATGCCATCGTAGAGCGGTGCTTAGCGTAGTGAAGTGGCGTTGTATCTCTTAATGACCATAAGATTGTAGTGGAAGTGATGTAATTACTAAAATGCAGTTTGTTGTGTGCAACATATTTCTATTATTTTAGGGCACCCGCGAGATGCAGCGGAGTCAATGATTTGCATAGATACTCTCGTTTTATGTTAGTTTGACAAGCGCCGTAACAAATATATTGGACCAAACAAATTAGTAATCAATATAGTTAAAACTACCAAATCGTTTGATAAGAACTTGTCTTATTTTGGATATGTAAACAATTGGTGATTTCGTAAGATCAGCAACTTAAATTCTATTCCTAGAAGCTTATAGTAGCAGAGAAAACAAAAAACCATCGAGGAAGACGATGACATTGCTCATGAAGTATCTCTACCATATCTGCTTGTATAAACGTCAAGCCTACATATATCGCTCACTTTAATGGGTTGAAACGTGTCATGGGATGGGTGTGTTGGCAAACTTCAAGCCTACATATTCATTTGTGTGCATAAGTGTCACATCATACCATCTTGCAACCACATAAATTTAAAAAGAAGATATAAATACATAATATATGATGTAATTTATTTACTATAAACATTGAAAGACATGTAAGTTATGTATGTGAAGAGTCACCACATTATTTATATACCAAATACATGACCACTATTTATAAGACTATAACATTGATACAAACATAATAAAGACATGGAGGTTATGAATGTAAAGAGACGCCACATTATTGTTAATTTCCTCATCAATTTTATAATTATGTTTAAATCAATCTCTTCAACAATTTAATATTTAAGTAGAAAGACAAGCATTATACTATAAGCAATAAAGGTTGTATTTACTTAAATTTTGCGGGTATCCTTCACTGATGTTTTATAATATAGTATAGAAGATAAAGATTTGGGTTGATTCATTAGCGTGAACATGAATTTATGGCTTTTCGATTTCTTATTTCTTAACACAAATAACATAAGTAATTAATACATAGTTAAGTTTTTGTTTTCTCTTTATGCTAGTGTTTTATTTATTTTATTAATTAGAATTAGAACTTAAACAATATATTTTCTCATCAATAATTCTGAATATTGTTTGTTTATTGTTTTAATTGTTAGTTGCACAATTAAATTACCTCAATTTGATTCTGCAACGATCCAACATAGTTGATTATTACATCCAACATCATTGGCTTTCCTATTGTCTATAGCAAATAACTAAATTTGAATGGAGCAAAACAATGATATATTATGAAGATAAATTTTTGTAATTGTCAAAGAACATATGAACAAGTAGAAAAAAATGTATATATGTATATAAAGATTAACTCATATCTTTATACCTTGTAGCATCCGGGAACCATATCTTGCAAGCGTCTTAACTTCTCATTGATTTTTTTCTCTTCTCATCTAATGAAGACATAAATTTTTTAGACAAAACAATGTTTCTAACCATAAAATTAGCTCTAAGATTTTGTTTGGGGTTATGAAAAGACTATTAGCATTCAAGAAATTGATTATAATGAAGTATATATAATAATATAGATGAGGGTTGAAAGGTCTCACATTTAAGATGCATCATAGGTTAGGTTGTATTTTGTGTTTTAAAAGTTGGTCATAAGGGCATAATTGAGATAAGATTTTAGGATGTGAGGTATTGGATTATGTTAAATTTACTAATCTAACCTCCTAAGTGTCTTAATAGTCACAAGTATGCCAATAATACCCTTAATTTTTTTGCTTAAATATATTGTACATCTTGTTTGTTAAGTTGTACGGAAATGAAAATGACTATCTTAGCCATCACTCCTCCTTAATAAGATAATATAGATGAGTGAATTAAAATATAATTAAGATGATAAGTGTAAACTCTAATTGGTTTTTAATACCCTTAGGCTCTGTTTGGTATGGGGTAATGGAATCGATAGGGGAATGAAATGGAGAAGGTAATGGAATGGACAAGGGAATGAAATAGATGATTACCATTCCATGGTCTTGTTTGGTTACACGTAAGAATGGAATGAATCATTATTTTGTATTGTTTGGTATGAAGGAAAAGACAAAGGATTAAAATCAGCGGTGGTGAGTGGTGGTAGAGGTAGTGGTGGTTGGTGGTGGCGGCAACGCCGACGACGGTGGTAGTAGTGGTTGTCAGTGGTGGTGGTGGTCGGTGGCGACGTCTGGTGGTGATAGTAGCGGTGATGGTGGTCGGTGGCGGTGTTTGGTTGTGATAGTAGCGGTGACGGTGGTGGTCGGTGGCGGCGGGTCGCGACAAGGAGTGACACCGACAGTGAGCGGTGGCGGCGACGGTTGGCGGTGGTGGTGACAGAGAGTGTCGGTGGTGGCGGTCGGTGCTTGGTGGTAGGTGGTGGAGGTGGAGGTGGCGGTTGGCGGTGGGTGGCGGTGGTTGATGGTGGTGGTGGTTGATGGCGGTAGTCGGTGGGTGGCGGTGGTCGGTGACGGAGAGTGGCGGCGGTGGTCGGTGGGTGGCGACGGTCGGTGGTAGGTGGCGGTGGCGGTGGGTGGCGCTGGCGGTGGTGGTCGGTGGCGATGGGCGCTAGTGGTAGAGGTAGGTGGTGGTGGTCAGTGGTGATGAAGGGTGACAGAGGGAATGGAATGGAAAAAAAAACAGGGGGGTTGGATGGAATGAATATGGGTTTTTAAAGGGAATGGAATGGAGGAGGTAATGGATGATTCCATTACCTTGACCAACCAAACACCTTTTTTTTCATTCCATCGTAATGCTCCATTCCATTCCGCCTCTCATTCATGCGTACCAAACGCTACCTTATTTTATGCTTTTAACTTATATATTAGAATAAAAAAAATATGCATCATACATACTACTAAGTGAGGTGGGAAAGGTTTTCACCCCCTAGGGGGTTTCCTTGCCCGAGGTTGCGAGTTCGATTCCTGCCATGGACATAATAGCCATGGGTGGTATAGGTGGGTTTTACCCCTCAGCGGCACCGAATTTAGTAGGGCTGTTTTGAACTCGCGTGGCTTGCCTAACCGCTTATCAGGGATGTTAGCAAGTAAGTGGGGAACCAGTCGATCTACACCTTAAAAAAAAAATAATACATACTACAAGATTAAATGCATTATACATCTATACTATATTATAAAGGAAAATTGGATTTTAACACCCTGAACTATTGACAATTGGCCAATGACGCCTGAACTACAAAATTGAACAACACCGCACTGTACTTTCAACTTATTGGCCTGTATCACCCTCAAACTAACCATGGTTAATTTTTGCTGACGTGGCATGGTGACGTGTCCTTTTTTCTGACGTGGCATGGTGATGTGTCCATTTTTTGTTGACGTGGCATGGTGACGTGTCCATTTTTTGCTGACGTGGCATGGGGAATTGGATTTTAACACACTGAACTATTGATTATTGGCCGCTGACGCACTAAACTACAAAATTGATGGATTTGAGCTTGGTTCAAGAGTTTCAAGTCATAATCTCTGTCTTATGTAGTTCGATTATTTGTATTGTTAGGTCATTAGGTTCTTTGTATCATTGGACCAAGATCCATCTTTGTGATGAATCATTTTGGACAATAATCACACTTGAAGATATTTCGTTTGTGTTTGATTTGGTTTGTGTTTGATTTGTTAACCATTTATATGTGTATGTTAACAAAATGATTCACCACAAACCAAACCAAATCAAACACAATCAGACTTGAAACTCTTCAACCAAGCTCAAATCTATTAATCTTGTAGTTTAGTGCATTAGCGGCCAATAATCAATAGTTCAGGGTTTTAAAATCAATTCCCCATATCACGTCAGCAAAAATGGACACGTCATCATGCCACGTCAACAAAAATTAACCATGGTTAGTCTGAGGATGATACATGCCAATAAGTTAAAAGTACAGTGCAGTGTTGTTCAATTTTGTAGTTTAGTGCGTCAAGGGCCAATTGTCAATAGTTCAGGGTGTTAAAATCCAATTTCCCTATTATAAAGCATCTATGAAGGATACCTGAAAAATTTAAATAATTACAATTTTTTATGCTTATGGTACAACACTTATTGAGGGTAGTATGAGGGAAAAATTGTCTTTCTACATGAATATTAAATTGACCATGAAATTAGAAGGTTTGTTTTGTAAGTTCACTAGACTTATAGTATTTTAAATCAAAACAACAATACTCTTTTCCTCCGTTTCTCTAATTCACATTCCATAACCATTCAAATTTATTTCCGAAACCGCCACCATGATTATGAATTAATGTAGGAAATCAAATTCTTACGTTTTGTAACTGATATGTGTCAACTTTGTTATGAGTACAACTATTGAAAGAAGAAAAAAAGATTTGGGAGATAGATTTATTAACGTGTCAAAAGAAGCTACGTGATGGAGCCTTCAAGAGAAGAATATAGAACAAATAGATGGTTTGTCGTGGAGATCAAATGGTAACAAGGTTCAAGTTGAAGTTTAAATAGTTTGAGTCATTTCGTAAAGGGATTCTTGGAAAGATCAAATATGTCATTTCTATATATTTATTGTTATTGTTGAATACACACACAAACAAACTTGCGCGATTCTGAATCACCACCACCTCTATTGTCCTTCTCGCCGTCATTGCCGGAATCATGAACTGGTTGCCTGTCACAATCACCACAACTGTCGCCGTGACTATTCGTGAACCGGTCAGCTGTCGTTTGGCTCGGTTTTCTTTGATCACATGAGGTAACAACACCACTGAAGATATATCCTTCAATTCTAGAGGATTACGGTTTGTTTTCCAATGAAACCAACTGATTTGAAGATGTATGTCTGAGACTATTATGACTTTTTATAGGGGAGGCATGGATTGGTACATATTCAATGGCTTGATCGAAGTAACAACACCACTGAAGATATATCCTTCAATTCTATTATGCATCACTTTTATTTGCATGGTTTTTGTTGATTATTAGCTTCAAAAGTTGTCTTCATCTCAATCTAATTATGGTTGTTGTGAAAATAACATATATATATATATATAGGATCCTAGGGTAAGGATAATGTGGAAACCCACTCTTATAGTGAAAACTCTGGAAACTCTGACTTCCAAATTTTTTTTTATTTTTGAAAAAATTAGGGCATGTAATATACATGATTTTAAGCATTTTGGGCCAAAAAAATCAAAAAAGCGCCGAGCACTTTTTTTTTAAAAAAATAAATAAATTTTCGACTAACACATGTTAAGCCAAACTAACACGTGTTACCCATTTTTTACCCGAAGATGGTTTTTATTTTATTTTTTTAAAAACGGCTTGGCGTTTTTTCGATTTTTTTGGCCCAAAATGCTTAAAATCATGTATGTTACATACCCTAAAATTTTCATAGAAAAAAAAAGTCGGGAAGTTAAAGTTTGATAGAGTTTCCAAGGTTTTCACTATAATAAGGGTTTCCAATATAACCTTATACCAGGATCCTAAACCTATATATATATATATATATATATATATATATATATATATATATATATATATGTGTGTGTGTGTGTGTAAAAAGAAATTGTATTTTTTTCTTAACGTGTGTAAAAATAAGATTAGATTTGTCTTTTTGGAAGAGGGAGTACTTGAATATTTCATCAAGAGCATTTTCATATTTATATTGGTAATTCTTATGTGGCTATTCAACTCATCTTTTTTTTTTTTATCAATTTAGGCTGGCCAAGCTTTGGGATGGTTTATTTATTAAAGTTTAGATAGATTAACAGAAGTGTTTTTTTATGCAGGTTACTATAAGTGATGATCTCACTATGTGCTTTTGATTGTTTCTAGGCTGATCGATCTGTGTCGCTAAACTTTGTTTCAAGAGTCCATAATCAACAATGAAGAAAATTTATGCAAGTTAATAAATTTGTTTATCAATCAATCTATGGCTATTATTTTCTTGGCTGATAGAGTTGATATTGGTGCCTACTAGATTATATTAGCATTTATTGTATATTTTACTAATTTATTATAATTCTCTTTTTGGGTGTGAAATCCTTTGTCCATGATCATACCTTAATATTTAGGCCTTGCCGCCTTGGTTGCTTGATCTTATAATCGGAACTTTTTTTTAACTATTGTTTTGATTCATTTAATCTTGACTTAAGTTTTTCATGCTTGGTGTCTTAACTTTTAACAATTCGTATTTCAATCATGTGAGTAGTAGCACATCTATATGTAATTTGATTGTAACTACTGATATGCATATGAATATTTGTTTTACTTATAAATATTTTGCATAAATTGGATTTTTTTTTTAATTAGATTGGAAGGGTGTGACAAGTTAAGTTCGCGGCTATTAATCGAAAACCTAACTACTCAATGTAGATAACCTATTAACCAACCTGGAATAATCAAAATTGGTCAGTTTTTAAAATTTCTTAACTGAAATTTTTTGTCTTGTTTATGGTTATGGCTCAAAACCGATATGAACTACCGCCCTATGCGAACTACTAAAATCAGCAACTTAAGTGTTGTATTTCCCCGCTGTATTGTGCGGACACCCTACTAGTAGGAATTAATGTTTTATATTAATGCTTTGGTGCATTATGCATATGCCAACTTGACACAACCAACCGAAAATAAAATATACTTTTTCTTATACAAGTTGTAGAACAATTTCATTGGACTTTTCTCTTGTGAACGTCCGATCCAGTTGATTACGTTGACACGACGGTTCACATTTATGAATCCAACCGGTTTTAGTTAAATTGCAAGACTTTTTATAATGTTTGACGTCTTTTTTTAAAGTCTTTGACTTGATATTTAATAGTTCATGGTTAGAAATATAATTAGATTTATTTTTTTTAAAATTCATCCTTTTCATTTTATTACATGAACGTGAAAATTGCATCAAGATAGCAGGCAGACTGGCAACAAGTTGCGCCGCCACCCCTTTTTATATAACGAACCCTAATCTGCTTAAAATGACCCCCCCCCCCCCCTCCCCTACCCCCGAGTCGAGAAAATGCTATGAATAATCCATTGAACCCTGGTTAAGAAACGGATAACTTCCGATGCCAATGATCCAAATGTATCAAAAAATTGAATTAACATACATTTTTTACTTATGAGATAAGTAATTATTAATAAGCCCTTTACATATTTAAAACTTTACACTTAAACTTAAATTGGGCGTGGTAAAACAAAGCAATATAAGAGCACCCACAATGCTGATCAAACAAATCACTTCAAACCGTTATGTCATCATGTCACATCATTTCAAATATTCCAAATCAAAACCCAGTTTTTTCCTCCAACCTCAAAACATTCCAAACCTCAACCTCATCACCTATTTTTCCTCTTTTATTTAACCTTTATCTAAATTTATATACTCTATTTTTTTATTAAACAAATAATATTATTTATTTATTAAAATAAAAAATATGTAAAATGTAATTTAAAAAAAACATAATAAATTAAAACAAAAAATATATATTATAGTGTACGAAAAAAACAAAAAAAAAACACAATTCATTAAATAAAAAAAAAACATACTTAATGCCTAAAATTACAACAATTAAAAAACACTCAAAAAAACATACCTAAGGCCTAAAATTACAACAATAATAAAACACTACTTAGTTTAGCCATATTTTTTCTTAATTTTCTCACAAACATGATCGTAAATTTGACGTTGTAAAAGGTACATGTTACAGGTGTCTATGAAGAGGATGGTGTAGTCTTGATTTGTGACGAAGTCATCGAGTTTTCCTTTGAGTCGTTCTTCATGTCTTCTTTTTTCCCAATAAAGTCTACGATCCGATGCTTGACCGGGTTGTCTACGAATACGAATGGACCCCCTGCCTCCTTTTGTTTTGATCCTTTTTTGCCTTTTGACGAGCCACATGCTTAGTCTTTTGTGCCCCCATTGGAAAGGGCAACTTCTCTTCGAACGAGGTATCATCAGCATCCCAAAGGTTGATATTCAAAGACCAAATCTGCGTCAAAACTTCATTGTCTTCCGGGTCAATCGTATCAGAAGCAGACGAAGTATACGCTCCTGATTCTGATGTCTTTGTCCTTTTAGACACCATTGGGACTGGTTTATGTCATTTTGGTTCATCTTTCACAAGTCGAATGACATGCTCGTAGCTGAAGTTGAGCCGATATGAGGCCTGGTACTCCATTTTGGACTGGTTTATGACTAGATCACTAAAATCCGCTATGGCTCATTCTGTGACGGTTGAAAATGTTACAAAAATTATTTGTGGGGTGGGCAATATAATCCCAATGAGACTTCAAGTTTACCTTCATTCGTATAACGCTCTAGGGATATCCACATCGTCCGTGGACAGGAGAGATTTTGATTCATAAGTAATGTCCTGCCTATTAAATCACCAACGCGTTTTGGGTGCATTTGGCTATGGAGCACATGAAAACTCCACAGTTAAGTGTGCTCAGGTGGGAGTAGTGCTAGGATAGGTGACCTCCCGGGAATTTTTCACTTGGGCAACCGAAAACAAATCCGTAAGCCTATAGTGGGCAAAGTCGAGAATATTGGATGATATTAGAGGCGGGGTGTTACGGAATGACAGTGACATCCGTCACCTTCACTTTTATTATCTATACAACTTCAGTCCCTATTGTTTATTATATTTACATTTATAGTCCTTGTATATGAAACTATTATCAACTTGTAAAATTCGCAAATCTATTTTTTCATTGCGTCTATTTATCCATTTATTATAAGTTAAAAATATTTATATATATATATATGTATATATATTTAAGATTTCGTATATAAAAATAGTTAAATAAAATATATAAAGTTTTGCTTTTTTTGAAAACTCTAAACAACAATGAAGCCTCTGTGATCTGATTTGAAGGGTTTGTGCTCGGTTTTCTCCCTCTCGTGTGACACCTGTCGAAATCACAGGTCATATCCATACATTAGTTACACGTATACATTATGCATGACATCTCATTTTACATGTTTTGTTGCAATTGAGCCATACAGGGCCTCAGCAAGTCAGTTTCGATGCTTACAGTCTAGCATTAGGTCCACTAGTTGATACAATTTCATAACTAGTTGAGTAGTTAGCTGAACTATAGAGAAATCATATCAAAAACTCAAGTTTGGGAAACTCACACAATGATACATAACATTTCAATGGTGATTCCATCAAGGACAAAATCAAACAATGTCCGTATACAGAAATCGCTCGAACACAAAGCCCGCATACGACTAGTAATACGACTAGTTAAAAGTATATATATTGAACACAATTATATATATATATATTTGAGACACTTAAACTTGTACAAAGATCACACTTAACATCTAATTACAACATATGTATATGCATTTGTACAATGCATGAGTTTTAAATGTTCAAAAAAAAACATAATATATACATGTGTGTATATATGCGACGGCACACACACATATACATGTGTGTATGTGCTTCCCAATATTTGAACTCTTCTACCTTAATGATCCATCATTTCATCTAAGATTCCCACATATTTAGTAAACACTTTATCACTTTTCCATTCCATAACCTTTGACTTGCCACATATATCCACCTCCACCCATACATACACATCGATACATACACACATACACACTACACCAAACACTAAGATTCTTGATAACAACTTTCACCAACATGGAAATGAGACTTTGATCCAAGTATGATGACTTACCCTATTTAACCTACACAATCTTCCACCAAGATTCATCCAACACATGTATAGCCTTTTCCATCACATTCCTAGACTTTTACCAAAGAGGAAAGATTCTTATGACAACCAAGAAAACACAATGTTGGCTTACCCTTTTGAGCATCCATCACCTCCATCAAATCTTCCACTTAATCTTTCCATAATCTTTGACAATTAGTTACACTAACATGGAAGTTAGACTTTAACCAAGCCATGATGACCTTCCTCATTTGCCATCCAACACATATCTTAAGCAAGATCCTACACTATCCATCCTAGAACACCTTTAAACATCATGATTACCCTACATCAAATCTTAAGTGAGTTGACTAAGCCTAAACCTCCCAACACCTTAAGATTTTCGGCCCCCATATCCCAAGGAAGGCATGCATACATCAACTCCATGATCTCCCATAATCCAAGACTTACACTAGAGTGGTTATATTCCTTTACTTCCACATCCAAGGAGAGTTGACTTACTCCAAATAGCATGGCACTAGTAGTATAAAATGAGGACTTAGGAGCACCAAAGGAGAACACACCACCTCCCTACCTCTCTCCCTCTCCCTCTCTCGGCTCGTACCACCACCGAACCACACCACCACCACCACCGAACCCCCATTCGGCCACCACCACAACAAAACCACCTCTCACACCCAAGCCCTTACACATAAACATTAACTTTCAAGGGAACATTAGGGGTACAAGGAGCATAACAAGATTGTACAAGGCCCCTAACTCCCTCTTTTTCTTAAGATACTAGGAGGTATAATATTATTTTTCTTAAACTTGTATTTTCACTCTTACATAGTATTTAAAAAAACAAAGTTGTTCACTAGTGTGTTTACTCTTGTAACTTAATCAAGTAAGTGGGTAAACCCATGTTTTAAATACATTATGTTGACTAGTAAATATATGTGTTTTACACCCCTAAGGCCCGAAATATATATGTAAATATATATATATATATATATATATATATATATATATATATCCAAAAATTTGATAAAGAAAAAGGATACATTTTCTAAACTCATTAACACAAGGCATGATATTAAGAGTTGTTAGTCATAACAAAGCGTACGAAAATCCATGTGTTTTCATGAAAAAGTAATATTTTGACAAGAAGTATTATTACTTTCACAAAAGATGTCAAGTATGAAAATGATAAGTTATGCATACTTACACATGGTAGATCTACACACTTGACAAAACAAAGGTGTGAAACCTTCAACACATGAGTACATCAAAGTATATAAAACACTTGCTTTTCACAAATAAAAGTAATGTTTTCCATGAAACTAAGCTATCTTTTATCAAAGATCACTAGCTTACAAGTCTTTCCATTAAAGACACATTTAACTTAAAGAGTTAAGTTACAAAGACAAGCATAACAAGAGAACAACTTGTAGACAGTACAAGTAACATAGGCCTAAAATGTCTCTTTTACATAGGACACGTAGGTCGATCTCTCTAGCCCAGACTCATTAGTTCATTCACAAGACATACCACAAGGTGAGTTTCACTGCCCCTTTTCACTGTTTTTACATTTTTCCGGGGGAAAAACATGCGTACAGTTACAGCTTTCAGTTACATACATACATGACTACATATGTGAACATGAGACATCAAGGTTCAGGATCCATTAAGCCCTCGTGTCATACATCATACCATAACCATTAGCTATGGATTTAGCCAGGAAATACCAGGATAGATCTATTGGGTTGATACCCCCACTCTTGGTCAGTCGCTCTGACCGGATGACATATATCAAAAGAGTGCTAGTATTTCACATTTATTCGTTGTCTTGAGTGACAATGGGCGAGGCACAACACGTCAAGGTTTGGTTTTGGGCTCATGTCAGATCATATATTAATTATTGCCCTAGCTAGGCAGTAATTTAGTCGGATTTGGGATTACAGGTTCAACATACAAAACCAGTGAACTCACAAAATTTATGTTGACCCATTTATTTTCATGCATGTTTTTTTAGGAAATTGGCATGGAGCATGGAACTTGGGAAGGTCGCGTGCGAGCATTTTGTGGGGGATACCATCTTTTGATCCGTTGTTGTGATGTTTTGGTCTAAACACTTTTAACAATGGTGTCTATTTCAAACAATTAATGTCATGTTTTTGTAAAACTCGAATGTTTTAAATGGTATTTCCTATTTTCTTAAATAATGCTCGTGTGACTTTTGTGCTTGGAAATCATTTCAGTTGCACCCCGTGTTTCCGCCTTAGGCAGGGTGTGACATCTCGATTGTCCATCTCGAAACCGACTTTTAAGATCAATTAAATATTAGTTTCTTGATCGATTTCTGATGCTCAACATTAGCCTCATGATTTATCTGTTTAGAAGGTTAATTGATAGGATTAAACGGTTAGGGTTTATGTTAGAATTAGGGATTATTATTTGTTGTTTCAGGTTTTGTTTTGAAATAACCAAGATCCATATTAAAACAAAAGGTTCCACCTAAACCAATGGTCTGGGCGTGGCACTTCAGCAGATCAGGTCCCGAGTTCGAACCTCCCAAGGGACGGTTCTGGTCTCTTTTTTTTAGCTTTGCCTTTTTGTTCTTATTAATATCAAACATATATAAACTAATTTAATTACTTTAAATATCAAATCAACTCAAAACCTTTTATAAACAATATCGTAGCTTCTTAAAATCCTAAAGTTTATATTCATAATTTTAGTTTTTAGAAAAATAATTATTTATTATTTATAATGTATTTATTTGGTTTAAACCATAATTAATTCATGAAAAGTTCATTTTTCATCATTTTATTACCAATTTTTTGTGAAATTATTTCTAACCATATAAAATATTTTGGCAATTTTACGTTCTGTAAAAAAAAACTAATTTTACCTATTTTTACAATTTAATTCTAATTAATTGATTATATTCAATTAAAATTCTGTTTAAATGAATATAATATGGAAATTAAATTTTAAATTTTTTTTTCACTTGTATTAAATATTAGCTTATGATATTTTTATAATTTATTTGTATTTAATATCTAATTATTGCATTTTAAATGTTAATAAATCAATTTAAAATAGGGGTATGTTTGGGCCATCGGACAATAATAATCCAAACTTTAACGTTGGACCAGGATATCCTAAGTGAACTTGTGATTGTTAAAAATGAACATCCGTTAACTCTGAACTAATGAAAGATGACGTGACAACTGATTTGGAATGCTGACGTGGACCAGATGTTGATATGGCACTTAAGTTGGCATGCTGAGGTCTTTATTTTTTAAATTCCACGTATTTTTTTTAAATCCGTGTCACTAGTAAGTGGGGCCCATTCTTAGAACAATTCCCTTCATCATCACCATTAATAACACAGTGTCATCATCATAGCCTTTTTAAACAAAAGAACAAAAGGAACTTGCTTTAACGACATCATCATCATCTTCTCCATCTATCAACATTCCCACGCCATCATCATCTTCATCTATCATCATCTTCTTCATCTATCAACATTACCACCCAATTTCGTATCCTCCACAAACCCCCTAAAAAATTCCCCTTTCTCATAACCTACACTGAAATTCAACCACCATTCATCATCTACAACCACCACCATCGCACATTTACCATCGTTCACCACCACACGCACCAGCCTCTCCATCCCCAAAAACCACCGCCACTTATTAGCTCCCACCTACAATTACCTTTATGAAAAATAATAATAATAATAATAATAATGTACCCTATCTTCTATCGATTACTATTATTATTATCATCATCATTATTATTATTATTATTATTATTATTATTATTATTATTATTATTATTCACCTTCATCTTCTGTCGATTTGTTAAGATCCATTTCAGATGTAAGTTACAGATATAGATCCATTTCGAAGAAAGGGGATTCGGTCATGGAGAAAGGAGGGGGGTGGTGGAGATGGTGGTGGTGGTGGTGGTTTTACAGGTGAGGAGAGGGAGGGTAGTGGATGGGATGAAGATGATGTTTGATTAACAGATCTGAAGATGTTGTTGTTAATTGGTTATTGTTAATAAAAATGAAGATGTTTTTTTTTTGTCAATAAAAATGAAGATGCTAAAGATGATTAACTTAATGGAGATAGGTTGGTGGTGGGTGAAGATGGAGATAGGTTGGTTGTATCCATCTAGCATCCTCCGTACGTATTTCGATTTGTAGATTTTTATTATTAGTAGTAGTAGTTTATTTTTAGTTATTCGGTGTGTTTATCTTCTTAACTAATTCTTGTTTGTTTATCTTTGTGACAGGTTCAATTAGTGATTAACTTGATAAACCACTAAAATCAACCCTAACTTTAATAATAAAATAAACTATCATGAGGTTCGATCGGCTTTTGGTACTCCCGAGCTAGATCCAAAGCAAGGAAACCGATAGTGAGATGGATCCTTTGGGTTTCTGATATCCAAACCGGGTTCTAAGCAATGGCTTCTAAGTGGACCAGATCCGAGTGACACGTTTCTGGTTCTGACCAGATGTATGAATGATTTTCTTGGCAAAGGGAGGATTCCCTACGGGTGCACTAGTGATCTTTGGATTGCACACCTTTAGGATTATGTTCCACCTTTGTTAAAGACTTCATTCATCTCGGTAGGTTACGGGTTGAGTTTGTTAAGTCACATAATCACTAAACCAAACTTATATTTACCCAATCAATAAATATTTAAGTTGTCACTTTTAAGATAGATTAAACAAGGATATTTTATCTAGTTCTCGTTACTACAACACCATTAACTTTTAGAGTATATGTTGTCACCTATGCTGACTATAAGAGAGATCATTCAGTACGGAAAGTGTCACACCACGACAATGGCGGAAACACGTGGCGTGACGGTTCAAAAGCATAAAGTCAAGGTTATTGCTAAACACAAGTAATTAAAGAAAATGGGTCATTTATTATGACGTCAACTCTGTTTCAAACATTACACAAAAGTAAATTGTTTTTAAGATAATCATAGAGGTTTCTCATATATATCCCAAATGCCTTGGGAAATAAAAGTGAAACCCCGCAAAAGTGTGACGTCGCATTGGAGGATTCCTTGACCCAGCTTGCCCGGTGCTCCTTCATCTAGTTACCTGAAAGATATGTTTTAAAGTTTCGTCAATATAAAATATATTGGTGAGTTCACAGGTTTTCTGTTTCCAAAACTCGATTACTTGGGAAATACCATGTTATGACTATGTATAGGAGTTGCAAATTCCTATAACTCTACTTGAGACTATAATCAAACCAAGACGTATAAATAAATATGCCCCGCTCCAAGTCGTTACTCGGTTTCCCACGACTTAAGTTCAGAATATATGCACCCCAGGCATAACCTAATGCATAATCGACGCTATCGATTAGGGGTGGGCCTTGTCAGGCACCAATAGTACTATTCAATATTCCTCCGGTTTCATTTCCCTGAATAAATGATTATAGAGGCGAGGACTCAACCCCGAGTGGCGGTCACACCTCAAGTAATAAACCCGTCAAACATTTTCCCTAACATATCTTTCCCCCCGAAAACGTAAAAATAGTTTAAAATGGGGCCGTGAAACTCACCTGTAACTCTGTCTGGTTTACTTAGGCGGATAGCAAAGATGGTCTCGCACCTACAAACGTCCTAGACGTATAAGTCACTATTCCTATAGTGCATGTGCCTTGGCAAGTTGTACACCCAACTCCCGACCGCAAGTTACTCCAAATCCCGTTTAATTAAGCGCGTATCCTAGGTTTCGTTGGCGTTACATTACCCTTTGTGTTACAAGTTATATATTACTCTTGTTAATATTTCCTTAACTTGTATCTTATTATCATCGGCTCGACGTCACTTAACATATAATTATTTTCCCATTTAAATAATTATACTTAAGATCGCATCGTTCGATATAATATATTCTTCAACCCTCGACTCGACTCACTTTGCCGCACATTTGTTTTCCCATTTAAACAAATATACTAAGATTTTGTCGTTCGATTGTATATTCTTAACATCCAATTCAACTCACCATACCGTATATTTATTTTCCCATTCAAATAAATATACTAGGATCTCGTTGGTATGGCATACACATATATATATATATCCTTGTCTTCTCGTCGCGGCTTTCCTTCCCACATATCTACTTTCCCATTAAGTAGATATACTTAGAATTTTGCCGAGACGAGCGTACATATATATAAATGTGTAATTTCCTTGTTAAGTATATACGTTTGTTTAACGTCTTACTTGTTTTTGTCATGTGTTTTCTCCCACGAATATTTCCTCCAACACTTAGGAAAGTGTTTATTAGTTTTCACCCATAATGTATATATATTTTACTTCTTAAAATATATATTTTTCTTATCTTGCCGCAATGGCATTTTTCTCATGATTTGTCCGTGTACGGTTTGTTAACGCGTCTTAGTTCGATATCTTAACTTGATTAGTTAATTTTTCCAAGTTTTTCCCAACATGTATTTTATAGAAATATTATCCATATTTCTTCCTCTTTTCACATGTTACTTGGATGGTTTAAAATACTTATGTATTTTTAACCCAACTTGTTAACTTAACTCCAAAAATGTTTCCAACACTTTTATATTCTCATTTATATAAAAGTATTCATTTTTGTATAAGTTTCTCAAGTTTGTTTAATATTTTTATAAAATCTCTATTTTATAAAAATCCTTATGTTAAAACCCGTTATATTTTTATAACTTTCAAAAATACACTTTTTATACAAAATACCCAAGTATATCTACTAGTATTTACAAAAATCATCCTTAGAATTTATTACTTACATTTTTGACACCAAACTTTCCATACTTGTATTTTTGGACTAGTAGTTTCTAAAATATCCATTTTAGTCCTCTAACTTTCAAAGTTACAATATTAGTCCCTTAACTTCCAAAAGTTGCATTTTTCCACTCTAACTTCCAAAGTTAACATTTTTCACTCAAAATAGTAAACTTTGAAGATTCAACTTTTTATTGGTAAGTTATTTTGTATCAAAACACTTTTGTTAGTCTTGTATTCCATATGGAAGACTAATTACATGTGTGTTTTATGTATTTGTCCATTTTAACAAAATATCATTCATCTAAGTAAGCTAACTTTAATTTTTCATCTTCTTTATTTATGAACTTCTAACATGTTTTACCACATATTATAACTTAGATGATCATAATAAGATGATTTAAAGTTACTTTTAACATATTCAAGTTCATTCCATAATCTTAACCAAAACGTCATCCTACTTAGTTTTAAATGTAAACTTTATGCATTTTCAAGATTATTACATTATCATCATCAAATCCATGGTTTATTTTCATATCTTTAATCACCCATTTTACACATGTAAAACCTATTAAAGATTATGTTCAAAACCACCTTTTAACCCTTCATGTACAACTTGCTTCTAAGAACACATACATGAATAATAACAATCAAAAAACAAGATTAAGAATGCTTACTACTAGCACAAGGCTAGGGAAGACAAAACCTTTGATTTTGAGAGGGGTTTAGTGTGCTCTTCCTTAATGGTTAAGCTCCAAGCTTGAAACACACAATAGGGGTTTGGATGATGGATTGTTTTAAGTGTTTTGGAGATGTAAAAACTTGTAAGGATGAGGTATGGGAGAGGTGAAAACCCACGGCCAAATGGAGAAGAAGAAGAAATGTTGTTTTGCTTTGTTATTCAACTTCCCAACACATGTTATTTATAATCTTATCACATGTAATCATGTTAAAGATTCAAGAGATCTTATGGAAGATTGTATGTGTACTTGGGAGATTTTTGAAAATATGATAAGTGTGTGTGTAGATAATGCCGTGTATGTATGCATGTGTAGGTATGATTGTTTGCAAATCTTGGTAAATCTTTGGATGACTCTTTCACTTAATCTTTATACAAGATATCTTACACTTTTGTCTTATGCATGACATGCTTTTTCATCTAGAGTGTAGATAATTCTTTTTCATCTAGAGTGTAGATAGTTCTTTTTCATCTAGAGTGTAGATAATTCTTTTTTTTATCTAGAGTGTAGATAGTTCTTTTTTCATCTAGAGTGTAGATAGTTATTATTAACACATGCTTGAACACAAGGAGGCCATCTAGGCCGGCCCCTTGGATGGGTTTGGTGGGGTCCATAACTTCAAATATTTACCCATTGTTTGTTATGTTTAATCCCCCGTCGTTCGGGTGTCGTTCGGGTATTTTTCGGGTTTTAATCACGCGTTATCCGGACATTAAAAATACCTTTAATAACCCTTAAATATAGTCTAATTTAAGCGTTGATTGGTTATTTAGGCCCTTGCCGGGTGAAATTATGAGTTATACGCGTATCGGGTGCGGTACGCGCATTTTATTCGTTACCGGGAGATTTGTACAAGACGTTTTCATTTATGGTTTTGGAGTTCCAAAACTCATTATATTTCATGAAAATGCCCTTTATTTTATATCCTGGGCGTCCGGGATCCGTTTCGTTTATTTAATTATTACCGGGAAATTGCCAACGTCCATGCTGGAAAGCTTATTCGCACATGATCCAATCATGCTTTACCATTAAACGTATGCATTCCTACGCACTATTTGGAAATTGCTATCCCCTAAGGCCTTGATAATTAAATTACACATAATTGCATTTAATTACGTTAATCATATATTAATTAATTTGTACGGAATTACCTTATTTTTGCCGGTTGTTACAGAAAGCGAGAGCAAAGTGAGGTGTAAGGTGTTCCTTGTCGGAATTAAGCCTCTAACTTAATTTAAGAAGATAAATTGGAGAACCCAACGCTTAAACGAGTGGCTTGGCGGTGGTTTGGGAAGTGCCTAAAAAGCAAGACTCAAACTTTCCAAAAAGCTGCACAGTAGTGTGAGTTAGGTAACACCGCATTCTAAACAAGAGAACATCGGCTTACGGGCCAGTACTCCGAACACACCTTTATGAGGACTCGTACACTTCCCCTGTGTGTCACCCATAGAGTTTCCAGAACGTCATCCCTTGTTTATTTCTTTTCTCATCCCCAACTCTGAATGGACCGTTCACCCATGTTCTCTGCACCGATAATTAAACTTAATATTACCTTTATTAATAAAATTGTCTACTTATCCGGAGGGTCCCCGAGATGGCATGTTTGTTATCCCTACTATTTTTACCTTTTTATTTTAAAACCAAACCCTTTTCAAAACCATTTTTCTTTTAGAACCACCCCCCCCCCCCCCGTTTTATTTTCTTTTTCAAACCCAATTAGTTAATGTGATAAAAGGTTGAATAGGGAAAAGTGTGTTCTTTGGAATACGATACTCGGTATTTACCCTAGAAATCTATACTATACAAGTCAGGTTCTCTGCCTATGTGTTGGTTTTAGTTTCTACGTATTTATCGTTTACTTATAAATTTAAAACTTTTTAAAGGTTTAGTAAAAATCAGTCTTTTTCCCAAAACCAATGCTTTGGAGTTAACCCATCAAGTTTTTGGCACCGGGAAAAATGACATCTTTCTAATTACTAATACCGGACACACTATTACCCAACACTGATTACTATTATATTACCAAACTTAGCAACCCGACTACACCAAGTTTCCTAAGCCATAGCCAACTATCATCGGTTAGCTTCCTTTCATCAGACTGAACTCATGCATAGATACCTAACTACAAAACATGAACTAGTACACTACCCTCTAAAAATGATTGCCTTGATAAACTATTCCTTGTGTTACCTCCTCACAAAATCACAATATCCTATTGGCCAGCTTTGGTGGAGCCTATTTTCCTGATTATTACATAACTTATGCAACCATAATACACCATGCCATACCTACTGCTATGAATCAGATAACACACTTTGATCTTAAAATATGCCTTGACGATTTTTCCACTCGTGTAATCAAATCATTTACAAAGTTTGCAAGATCATAAACCGGTAATACTTGGATTTTTTTCAAAGCGCTTCATAGAATTTGAAGTTTTCTACTTTAATAAGAGAAATGAATATTTTAACTTACAAGTTAAAAGGAATGTTTTATACAGAAAATTTAAGTTCTCAAACTCATCAAAACATTTGGGATCATCCACAACCATATACACGCCCTACCCCCACCTCCCTAAATATTACCAAAGTAATCAACCCAGATTTTTCACTCAACTCATAAACTTATACCATGGTACCAAAAATACTGAGCTGATTCACTCAATCAATGCATCACAAGAAGTTCGGGAATCATACCCCTACCTTGAACTTCAATCAGCGTTGACTTGGGTTTTTGAGGCTTGGTTACCAGCTAATAGTGGAAATACGAAAATCACACGTTACTCACAATCCTTATTATTCCCCATGCTATGACTCGATATTTCTTTAATACTTGGAAATCTAATTTCGGTAGCACTAGTGTCACATACGTCAACTTTTCTCATCCCCGTCATTTTAAATCTTGGCCTTTTGAAAAGACATTTGATTTATGCACATATTTCATGAACTTGTTTTCTTTTACATTTAAACTTGACTTCTTATAAACACATGAAAGTGTGTACTTATGAAGTCCTTTTCATATAAACTTATTATTTTCGAATCTAAGATCAACCCTTTCTTAATCTATGATTTCGGTTATACTCATATTTCATTATAGTTACTTTCTCAACTATATAACAAATTTCATGCAGTCTATGTTTTATAGTCACAAAACATTTTGTTACACTTGTATCTTCTCAATCGCAAAACTTTTTGGTATATCTGCCTCTTAAATCACCAACGTTTTTTTTGCTTAGTTGACTGTTGAACACATGAAAACTCCGCAGTTAAACATGCCCATGTGGGAGTAATATCAAGATGGTCGACCTCCTGGGAAATCCTCCCCTGGTGAACAAAAAAAAAACAAATATGTGAGCTACTATCAGGAAAAATGGACAACGTTGGATAATATTAGAGGCTGAGTGTTACTAAATGCTTTCTACATTTTGAAACGTATCTGCGAAACTACTAAATTTCACCTTACGCCCACTCTACACGCCTAAATTAACAATGGATTCTATTTATCTCTTGTTATGTCTACAATCAAGTTGCCACACAAGCCTACTCATACGACTTGTTTACTCTCATTTTTATGCAAACTACGCGATTTACTCAATTCATGTCTTTCAGTCTCAATTATATGCTATACCTATATATATATATATACACACACACTTTTATGAGCGTATATTTTTATACATATACTTTCTTTCATGTGAGAAAGTCCCTGCTATATTTTCTCATTATTTTCGTTCAGTACCACGGTCAATGGACATGCCAAATTGATAGCTCGCATGAGATCAAATCAAGTACCCATGTTGGAGTGATTTCCATCAACGACTCAGGTCGGGGTACTCCTCCAACCCGAGGGGAACAGTGTAATTCTTGGAGTCTGTCAGTATGGGTGTTTGCAGCCAATGGTCTAAACAGTATTTGACAGGTTAATCATAAAGGCGGACCCGAGAGGGGAAGGATCTCTAACCATGTCTTATACTCACATATTATTTTTATCACAATATTTGACAGGTTAATCACAAAGGCGAACCCAAAAGGGGAAGGACCTATAACCATGTCTTATATTTACATAATATTTTTACCCAACGCATTATTAGTTTCACGCTTACACATTAGTCCTTTGTGTTATTTATGTTAGTATCATGGAAAGGCATAACAACCTAATGTAAGGTAAATCAATGGTTGCGGTCCGGAACGTAATCGTGGGCTTACAGATACATTGGGGTGATGTGAAATTCGATTAGAATTTTTTGTAGACGTATGGTACGTTTTCGAGGTATCAAAGGTGTGATGGGTTAGCTACGGTACACTCTCTATATAAGCACAAATGATGCATCGAAAGTGAGACTAGGAATCTGGCCAGAAACTACCCCTAGTCCACTTGGTGGTCCAAAAAGTCTTTTAATAGTCTAATTTAACCTCGTCAACTATATTATCATCAAGGCCTAGTACTTTGGGTCTTGGCCACTTTTAATAATCCTTAAATACTTAATCTAATCTTATCTATTATCTGAGTCCATTCAAGGTCAGTTTATCACGTTATCCAAAGCTCTTGCCATCCTTTAAATCTAACCACACTCACCACAACATTTTGAGTACCCACAACCATGTTTACATCTATACATCTAATAAACTAAAGTCTATGAGGACACTTGGCACTCCCACATTCATCCTCAATTGTGTAGCCAATCATATTGTGCCAAGTGTCTCATTGTGGGAATTTATAAAATTTTTCTTTTTTCTAAAAATCAAAAATCATTTATTGGTTGGTCAAAATCAGTAATTAATATTAATTTTCCCATTAATAAGTTGGTCAAAATCGGTCATTAATATTAATTTTCACATTAATAAGTTTCCTATTTGTTAATTAAAACCAATCTTTCTAATAACTTTCAAACCTAATCTCCAAACCCATCCTAGGAAATACATCATCGACATCATCAGGTAATAGATTTTCATTGTTTCGCATGTTTTATAATATCATTACTGTATCGATTATGCGATTTATCTTATTTATTTAATCGAAACCCTATATCCATCGTCTATCACAGAGGAACATGTTTTGAATCTCTGTTTTAAGATCTGTTTTTTTTGTTTAAAGATAACCACCAAATGCAAATTAGGGTTTAAATATTATCTCTTTATGAGCAAAATCCATATGGTTCTTTTTTTTTTTTTGATCTTGATGGCATTTTCGTGATTATTTCCAAACACACCTTCAATTTTTAATAATGGCATCCGCGCCGCCGTCTTTTGGGCTTCGGGTGCGGCGGTCGGATGTGGGTTTCCGGCCACCAGTGCTTTTCTGGCGAAGGGTTTTTATTCAAATCAATGATTGTAAGATCAAATGTTGATACTCTGGTACAAAAGCTCTATTACAAAAGCTCTATGGGTTCTGCCTAATCAAGTGCAATTATGTTTAAAAGCATATTGGATGGATTTTGTATTATTCATTGTATATGTTCTTGGAATTTTATAAGATTGAAGTATGTGCTTCACAGGATGCATAGTATTCTATTTATGTGAGATTTTATTTATGGTTTATGCTAATGAGGATATCTTTTATACTAATGAGGATATCTTTGGTCTTCTCTGTAACTCTAAATCTCCTTATGTGATCGTGCTCTATTAAGCTCTTAACTCAATGTATAATGTCCTAATATTTTTTTACCATTATATGTCAGAATATATGGTAATATCACAAGTGCGTGTATGGTTTGAGGAGATCCTTTGGGATAAGAAACATGACATGGATGTCAATTGCCGTAAAGGTGTTCTAATGTCGTGAACTCTAATGAACTTCACAAGGTATTGTGTATTCTTTCTGTTCTTTAGGCTTAAACAAGCTTTCATTGCTGAATATGGAACGCTGCCCTGTAACTACAGCATGCTTGGATTCACTTTCAGGTTAATTATATAAATTCTCATTTATTTATTTGTGTTCAGTTGATGGTTTTTAATAATTTTTCAGATTTGGGGCTTTAGGTTTCATCTTTCTTATTTTCCACTATGAGATTATATTGTGAGTTTTAAGTTTCAGTGTTTAGGTATTGTTATTTGTTTTCAATGATTAGGTATTATGTTTGTTGTTTTCAAAAATTATGAGATTTTAATAATTTTCAGATTTGTGATATGATCAGTTTCAGTGTTTAGGTATTGTTATTTGTTTTCAATGATTAGGTATTATGTTTGTTGTTTTCAAAAATTATGAGATTTTAATAATTTTCAGATTTGTGATATGATCCTTCATGTTTTCTCAGTAGCAAAAACACGAAAATTTCCCGTGAATTATATATTTCTTCATGATATTATGTTGGCTCGATGATGTTTGTCTTCGGGTGAGGTTGAATGTTCATATGTTCTTCGAGGTGTTCTTGAGGATCATAATATTAGATGAAAGGTAAAAGAATGTTGGATATTTTTTAGTGATTAATCCGCTTAGGAAAGCTATTCGGGTCCGGGTCCTGTTTGTTAATTCGGGTCTCATTTATTAGCATTTTATTTGTTTCCTAAGTTGATGGCTTAAAGTTTGGAAGGATAATTATAAGAATTAATTGTTATAAATGGTGGTTTGAAAAGTCTTGGATGTTAAAAGGAAGGGTCGACTTTTTTGGTAAGAGATTGATTGATTGTATTATAGGAAAGTTAATAGCACAATTAGTTGTACACTTTCCATATAGTCATAGTCAAATGTATTAACTTAGGAGTCTCCTGTTTGCAGGCACACTCAAATAAACTACAAAAGGATGTATAAGTTTGAGTCATTCTACTGGTTCGTTCATCTCCCAATTTATTTTTATTTTTGTAAATTCGAATGTGTATGTATAATTTACAGTATGCTCATTGAGTTCGAGTGTGTATGATTTCGTAATTTCATTTGATTTTCAGGTTAATGTTCTATGGCATGGATAGGTGTCTCGATATTGATAACATATCATACGAGGTAACAATACAAAAATTGTCTCATTTTAATCAAAATTATTTTTATATCACATTAATAACTTTCTTCTTTCATAATATTAGTCAATCTTCGACAAGTATTTAGGCATCCCATTTCATTCGCAAACCTTAATACTTGGCTCCATTTTGTTTGAGTGAAACATTAATGAATGATTTTCGATTTTTAAAAAATAAATTCTTTTATAAAAACATGACTCTTTTTTGAATTTTAAAAATAGAATAGTCATTAAATGTTTTTTATTTAAAAAAAAATAAAAAATCTGGATTATAGTGTTTAGGAAAGTTATTAAACACTTTGACCGAAACATTAATGAATAATTTTCGTTGATGTAAAATAAAAAATTTTATAAAAACATTAATGACTCTTTTTTTAATTTTAAAAATAAAATAATCATTACATTTTTTTTATTTTAAGAAAATTAAAAATATGGATTACAGTCTTTAGGAAAGTTATTAAACACGTTGACCCAAACATTAATGAATGATTTCGATTTTTAAAAACTAAATTTTTTTATAAAAACATTAATAACTCTTTTTTGAATTTTAAAAATAGAATAATTATTAAATGTTTTTTATTTTAAAAAAACAAAAAATGTGGATTATATTGTTTAGGAAAGTTATTAAACACTTTGACCGAAACATTAATGAATAATTTTCGATTATTAAAAAAAAAATTATAAAACATTAATGACTTTTTTTTGAATTTTAAAAATAGAATAGTCATTAAATGTTTTTTATTTTAAGAAAATTAAAAATATGGATTACAGTCTTTAGGAAAGTTATTAAACACGTTGACCCAAACATTAATGAATGATTTCGATTTTTAAAAAATAAATTTTTTTATAAAAACATTAATAACTCTTTTTTGAATTTTAAAAATAGAATAATTATTAAATGTTTTTTATTTTAAAAAAACAAAAAATGTGGATTATATTGTTTAGGAAAGTTATTAAACACGTTGACCGAAACATTAATGAATGATTTTCGATTTTTAAAAAATAAATTCTTTTATAAAAACATAGAATAAAATATGCTCGAAGTTTTTTTAGCGGGTCGATATGGGTAATGCTCATCTTCTCAGACGTGTCAAATTAAATTGTGAAATTTAGGTGGTAGTTAGTTTCTTATTTTCATTTTTATTACTTTCTTATTGTTGAATATGCCATAAGTCTATTTTTAACACATACCATTTAGGTCGCCTTATTCAGGTTTGATTGTATTTAAGAAACCCTGTATTCTCACATGGCCAACTTTATGTCGCATTGTCAAGAGTTAAAAGCAGGGCAGGCGTGAAGTTACTTATACTTGATGCTGGTGGGAAAGTGATGACTAAAACAAAAAATGTGGGTTATAAGGAAATTTTCAGCGATATTTGAATAAATGTGTATTCGTTGGTTTTAAATTTTAATAAACTGTTTCTACTTTATTTTTCTTATACGTTATACTACTCCAAATAATCGTACGTTGTTGAACTGCGTGTCAACGCGGGCAAATGTCTAGTGTTTTTATTAAATAAAATTCGGGACAAAATTTTGAAAAGTATGGAAGACTGTGACATCCATCACCTTTACTTTTATCATTTATGCAACTTTAGTACCTATTGTTTCTTATATTTACATTTATAGTCCTTGTATACGAAACTATTATCAACTAATAAAATTCGCAAATCTATTTTTTTCATTGCGTCCATTTATCCATTTATTATAAGTTAAAGATATATATATATATATATATATATATATATATATATATATATATCAGATTTCGTATATAAAAAATGGTTAAATAAAATATATAAAGTTTGATTTTTTTAAAACTCTAAACTACAATGACTAAGCCATAACCCATTGCTATTAAAACCCATTAACAATGTGAGATCCATTGAACCCAAAACCCTTTAAGAACCAAGCCCAACAACTTCAGGCCCATAAACCAAACCCAACACCCACTCATCCCCTTCCCTTCTCAGTTGGATCCTCCATGTGACTCGACCCAGACCCGACGCAACCGAACCGCTAAATTGACAGCTCAAACATGCTCCAAAACTCAATCAAATTCCGACAATCACACACCTTGATTCCCTCTAACTTTCCTGATTCTCAAAATTGCATAATTATGAGCAATTACGAGCTAATTTAATCGCTTTAAATCGGGTTTATAACTTTCCAAACGAACCAAATATCAATCATCTTTATCAGATCATTTAAACTCAATTAAACCCAAAATTGGAGCCTAAAGGAGCAGAATATACAATCCCACAAACAAATCGTTGTGCATGAAGCTTTTGTGATCTGATTTGAAGTGTTTGTGCTCGGTTTTGTCCCTCTCGATTGTCCACCTCGAAACCGACTTATAAGATCAATTAAATCTTAGGTTCTTGATCGATTTCTGATGCTCACCATTAGCCCCATGATTAATCTGCGTATTTGATCTGTTTATATGGTTAATTGATAGGAATAGATGGTTAGGGTTTATGTTAGAATTAGGGGGTTATTATTTGTTGTTTCAGGTATTGTTTAAAAATAACCCAGATTCATATTAAAACAAAAAGTTCCACCCAGACCGGTGGTCTGACCGGTCTGGGCATGGCACTTCAGCAGATCATGTCCCGAGTTCGAGCCTCCCAAGTGACGATTTTTTTGTCTTTTTAATATCAAACATATATAAACTAATTTAATTACTCTAAATATCAACTCAAAACCTTTTTATAAAAATTATCCTTGCTTTTTAAAATCCTAAAAATTATATTCATGATTTTATTTTAGAGAAAAATAATTATTTATTATTTATAATGTATTTATTTAGTTTAAACAATAATTAATTCATGAAAAAATTAGTTCTAATTATTTTATTACCATTTTTTTTTTTGAAATTATTTCTATCCATATAAAACTTTTTGATAATTTTATTTTCTGTAAAAAACTAATTTTACCTATTTTTACAATTTAATTCTATTTATTAAATGAAAATAATATGGAAAATAATCTTTAAAATTATTTTTCACTTACATTAAATATTAGCTTCTGATATAAAATAAAAAAATATTTTTACACTTTATTTGCATTAAATCTCCAATTATTGTATTTGAAATGTTAATAAATAAATTTAAAATATAAAAATATCAAGATTATGAATATTTGAAATTCTGACATTATTTATAAAATCTCAGAATAACAAGAAAATGATGTAAAGGATCGATTTTATAGAAAACACACAATATATCACATGAGTAGAACAATTCAGGTGCGGAAACCCTAGATCATATGCAATATGATAACAATCAATCAGACGCATAGAAATCCATGTTAATCATCATTATCATTAATAATCAAACTAGTTTTAACATTAAGAACCTTGATTACAATGATAAACACTAACACAGAAACTTCTAGACCTCTCTTGGAAACACATACAAAACACACATTCAAATGACACAACTACTTAACTTCTCAAACAAACTTAAACTATTTATAGACTGCACATTCGACCCCTGAAATGGTCGAATGACCACGTTCGACCTCTACATAGCTCGAACCAAACATATAATCTAACAAAACCTTCGTTCAACCTCTTGTGAATCTCATTCGACCTTTTCAGGTCTGTTCATCATCTTCAACCTCAAGAACATATGAATCACATCTGTTTTTGAAAAAAATTCACTAAATGTAATGAAATTGGATAGGTTATGTTCGGAATTGATTTTAGACAATCTTTTGTGAAAGAATTTTTTAAAACATCAAATTCAACTCCAATTTAATCAAAAACCATGTTTTTATGAAAAGCTTCAAAATTTCTAGGGTTTTGATCTTTAAAACAGAATTTTAATCTGTTTTCATCAAATCAGATCAGTTTGCAATCGTGAAATCGAGCCTTTGCTCTGAAACCACTTGTGAATTCGTTTTAGAATCGTAAACACAAACTATGATCTCACGAATACCAACCGTAGGGTGCGGAATCCCCTCCGGTTGTGCAAATTGATTCAGAAATAATCAGTAAAGATCGAGATGAAAACAGATAACAAATCACCGAGCAATTTCCATAACTTTACTCGTGTATTAGATCAAGTCAAGAATATTACAGATCAAAAACCTAGACCTAATACAGAGAATCTCACAAAGTGGGGAAAAGCTCAAATGATCAACTAACTTACAAAATAACCAACTTTTTCCCTTTATATAGGCTTCCCATTTGACTCATGCAGAGGTCGAATGGGTTCATTCGACCCTTTCAGGGTTCTAATGAAGCCTCTTTCATTCGTTTGACCTTTTGTTTTCTATTTGTTCCTCGACATTCAGTGTTGGATCACTAGCTGGGGACATACATGAATAATGCACTTACAAATGATTTATAATTTTTATAATTATTTTATATATTTATTTCATATTTTATTTCATAAAGTCAACTATTTAAATTAAAGTCGTTTATCATTGACGCATTTTATTATTTTACATGTATTCATGATTTGAAATAATTGTTATAAGATGATTGAGTTGTACTTTTAATTTAAATATTTAAATCATTTAAACTCAATTATGGTTTAAATTCAAAAATCCTAGAATCCCCAAATTCTAGTCTAGAAAACCTTATTTGTGTAATCCTAGATAACGTAGACTCTAAGATTATTTCCCTTAAAATTACGTATTACATTTAGGTGAATCCTTTGGATTCCTTAGTGAACTTTCATCGTTCGGTAGACTTCAAGTTTGCTACGCAAATAGTGAGTATACTTTCTCCTTTTAGTTTTCACACAATTTGGGGTGATTCATGTACACTTAACTACTCATTCACTTAAGTATGTTTAAACACAATATTCACAAATGCAATTCATATATGTGCCTTACGTGTTTGCCTTATGTTTATTCGTTTGTACTTATGCCATGTCGAAATCATTAACTCATGTTAAGCCGAATATAACAATGAATAGTACTATGATTTATAACCCTTGTTTAATTTACCCTTTCGAGAGGAAGCCCTTGGTCATTGTTATGTGATTCTTGACACTTAAATTTTTTATTCTTGATTCTTGTAGGTTTGATTTTGAGCATTCGTACAACTTAGTTACATAATAGCAAATAGTATGGCACATGAATTGCAAACCACTTCTGGATCTATTATATATGTATATTAACATGGTATGCTCATCAATACAATTATTTGTATTGACAAGTACTATTTTCTTACATGTTTCAGGTTGACTTTTGAGACACCTTCTTAAGCTTTTGGATTTAGAGTTTAGAATTGAGTTTCTATGCATTTGTTTAAATTTGATAAGTTTGTTTTAGACATTTCGTATCTTTTGTATCTCATTTCAATGTAATAAAATATTCCACTTAATGTTCTTGGATTTACACTTTAGTACCATGAGCTTTTGACCAATCGTCACTACGTGGTACCCCGATGATTCCGCCATCGATTGGGGTGTTACAGTTCACTCGTTGACATTATCAATTTTTGCACTCGTGTGGATGCGCTCCCAAATGTTTTTAGCCTTTTGGGATTTTCAGATTATGGGGTTGGTTGAAACATGAAGATAAGCCTATGTAAGAGTTGTTTCTTCTTCAACCGACCATCTATGAATTTTACCTTTTGCCTTCCCTTTTCCTTTATTATGACTTGAAGATGGATTTGGTGTAGACGTACCGGACTATTGGGTGTCTGGAGCATTGAAACTTGGGGGGTTGAGTGTATGGGTTGAAACCCATCTCAGTTTGAGGGTATCAATAAAACGAGTAGTTGGGTGGTGGCATGGAACCGGGTTGGGCCATGAACCCGGGTTGAGGCATGGAACAGGGTTGAGGCATAACACCATAATTTACAAACCCAGGAAAACCATAGCGTTGAAATTGTGGTGGATAGCTATAACCTTGGAAGCGTTGGGTGTTGATAGGTTGGTTCGGGTTTGGGTTAACATCGGATGATAGCATTTCATGAAAGATTCTTTGATCATCCATGGTTTGTAGGTGTGATTCAAATGTTAGATGTTTATTTTTGTATGTGAGATTGGGAGAGTTTAGAGTGAAAGAATGAAATGGTAGTGAGGAGTGAATGTTTTAAGTGGGTTGGGTTTATATTTAAAGTTGTAATTTTTTATTTCTTCTAAACGGTTAACTTGTTTTATTAAAGAATTTTAATTTTCTAATGGTATATATTTGAATTTTGAAAGTTTGAAATGATTTTTTTTATTTATCACATGCATGTAGGTCCCACTTCACACCCACCGGACCGGTTTGCTACACCGGATGGACCCATGAGTTTCACACTCCTCCAATGCTGCCTGCTCTGTCTCTCACCCATCCGCTCTCACCAGACGGTCCAGTGGGTGCTATTATTAAATGGTGGAAATTTCTCATGCGTTGCAGCATGATTTCGTCCGGTAATGATAAAATCGAATATTAGTATTGGTATTGATGTGCCGATACATGTACTTATGTTGTTTGGTTGGAATCAACATGCTACCGGTATTGTTTGGACGATACCAGTTTGGCTCGTCATGATATCAGACGGTATCGCCACGCGCTGCTATAGCTTACAATATAAAAAAAAGATACTCAACTGCAAATAAAACTTACTTCATAGTGGAAACCAGAAAAAACAAATAGAGGTACCGCTACCAAAGTTGTTGGAACAATATCAGTTCGGTTCGGTTCATCATGATAAAAAAATATCAATTAGATCTGACTCGTTTGATTTTGGATAAACCTTGCAGTGGCATGTTTGGACTTCACAAAGCATTACATACCTATTAGAATAATAAAAAGGGTAAACGATGCCAATTAAAAAAAACGTGAGGTCATTTTGATAACATGTACGTACTTTAATACATAAAAAAAGCACGCCGTGTTTGAAAATTTATAACAAATCGTGGGTTGAAGGTTAGGAGAGAAAATTAGAATGTGTCTTTTTTATTAATATTCAACTTCATTAAAAAAAAAAAAAAAAAAAACAAGGTAACCGGCCCGCAAAACACAGACAGAAGCCACACCAACTACAACATGTACATTGGGTTCTTACACCACTCATTCCAATCAAGATTATAACAACCAAACCTATGTTTAAACCAGAAAACGATGTAGACTTAATTTGAAAGGCGATATCTACATTCTTGATATTTCTCTGATTGAAAACCTTCTCATTACGCGCAAGCCAAATGCACCACAAGGCCACAATCATGACCCCTTGAACGATCATCTTACCTCTCTTTCCACCCTTGGCTTGTTTATATATGCAAAGCAAATCCCGGACATTGAATGCAAGAATAGGCGATATCCTGCACCACAACCCTATCCTGTAACAAACCTCCATTTCCATAGAAAAGGTTGTGAAAATGTGGCTCAATGAATCTAGGCCGTCGTCACAAATAGCACAGTTTGTGTTTCCAATGTGAACATTCCTTCTCTCAAGCTCTATTTTGGTCGGTATACTTTGCAACTCCGTTCACCAAGCATGAATGTTACATTTAAGGGGCAACCAATGAATCCACAGCATCCGGAAGTTGCCTACACCCCGACCCGCTAACATTTATTTTTTGACAGCCTTAACAGAAAACCCGTCGTTGTTCAAACCTTTCCAAACCCATCTGTCTTTACCACCTCCAAGATGCATATTCAAAAGAGCCAAACAGCATTCGAACCATTTTGAGACTTCCTGAGGTGTCTCAGGGGACCTGCTCCAACACCATTTGACAGGTTATCTCTGGTCCGAAGCACACAACTTGTCCGCCACACAACATCATTTAAACTTCTCTAAATTAAATAAATCAAGCCATTTATACATAAAGGAAGCCTTTCCATTCCAACAATCACACTAGAAACAAACATCCGAGCCATTTCCTTGGTTCCTTTGAATAAGAAAACTTAGGTTCTTCCCATTAGGTAAAGGTGTGTCGTACTGTTTAACAATGGCCTTCCAACATCCCGACACACACCGATTACAAGGCATCAAAGACCAACAGGATTTACTTGAATGACAACCATCAATAAACTTCCTTCGTAATCTTTCTTTTTCCTCCCTATAACGCCACGTCCATTTAAAAAGGAGGGCGTTATTAACATCTTCGAGCTTGTTTAGACCCAAACTTGCCGCCTCTCTCTGAAGAGATACTCGATCCCAACAAACCCAATAAATTTTATTAACCTCGTTGGTACTTGACCACAAAAACCGCCTGATGGTCTTCTCAAGTTCGTCAATTAAAACTTTAGGCGCTTATAAAGGGAGATAAAATATAGTGGTAAGCTTTCCAACACTGATTTAATTAGAGTGTATCTACCTCCAATAGAGATAGAATTGGCCTTCCACCGACTTAGCTGACTGTCTACTACACTAATCACATGTTCCCATTTTTTATTCATATTCGTGTCCATTCTAATACCCAAGTAGTCGAATGGATATTCCCCTCTTATACATCCCAACAAACCCGCGAAATCGTCCATCTCCTTGCTTGTCACCCCTACCCAAACAAATTGGACTTATGTATATAGTTTCAACCTGTTAGGATCGTAGAACACACACGCACACACGAACACAAGTATTTACGTGGTTCGGTCTAAACTGACCTACGTCCACGGGGCAACTGGGGTATTCTTTTATTGAGTGATACAAAAAGTTACAAGTACAAGAGATTATTTATAGGCACAAATTAGGGTTAAACCCTATGTTAATCTTGCTCAACAAGTTAATCATACTGGGCTTCAAAACGACTGGGCCTATAGGTGCGCTGAAGGCAACATCTCCAACAATCTCCCACTTGGTGTCTTCGGACCACGAACTGCACCATCTCTTCTGTACTTCTGTAAATAAGATCTCCCCTTGATCTTTAATGCACCTCCAGTTACCCCGATCTCCTCAACATTATTCCTGGAGACCAGCTCAGCTCCACACAGCTTCAGCTTATCCAACGTTACACATTTAGTGAACATGTCTGCTGGATTCTTAGCACCTGAGATATTCTTCAAGTTGATTGTGCCATCAGCAACCAATCCTCTCACGAAGTGATACCTTATCCCGATGTGCTTCGTCTTCTTATGATATACAGGATTCTTAGCAAGTTTTACTGCACTTTCATTATCACAATGCAACAAGTGCTCAGTCTGCTTCTTCCCTAACTCTTCTAGAAAAGCTTTCAACCATACTAGCTCCTTACTGGCCTCAGCTATAGCCATGTATTCTGCCTCTGTTGTGGACAAAGCCACGCTTTTCTGAAGTCTAGACATCCAACTGACTGCAGTTCCTCCCACTGTGAAAACGAAACCTGTGGTGCTTTTAAATGTATCTTTGCAGCCACCCAGGTCAGCATCTGTATAACCTCTGAGAACTGAATCCTTCCCTTTGAAACATAACCCCATCTTTGACGTTCCCTTCAAATAACGAAGCACCCATTTAACTGCTTCCCATTGTTCTCTTCCCGGATTTGACATAAACCGACTGACAACTCTGACTGCGTGTGCTATGTCAGGTCTTGTACACACCATAGCGTACATCAAACTACCTACTGCAGATGCATACGGAACTCTAGCCATATCAGCTTTTTCTTCTTCAGTTCTGGGACACTGATCTTTGGTAAGCTTGAGGTGACTCCCCAAGGGCGTGTTTCTAGGCTTGGTCTTTCTCACTGTTAATACTGAATTTCTCTAACACTTTCCCGATGTACTTTTCCTGGGATAGTGTCAAAGATCCATCTTTCTTGCTCCTGGTGATACTCATCCCGAGTATCTGTTTAGCTGCACCCAAATCCTTCATCTCGAATTCTTTGGACATGTGCTTCTTCAACTTGCTTATCTCGTTCATATCTGATCCTGCAATCAACATATCATCTACATACAAAAGTAGAATGATATACGAACTCTTGAACTTTTTCAAATAATAACAGTGATCGGCTTCACATCTCTTGTAACCGGTCTTTACCATGAATTTATCAAACTTCAAGTACCACTGCCTTGGCGCTTGTTTCAGACCATACAAACTCTTCTTCAACTTGCACACCCAATTCTCTTTTCCAATAACCTGGAATCCCTCAGGCTGTGCCATATAAATATCTTCATCAAGGTCACCATGTAGAAATGCTGTTTTCACATCTAGCTGCTCTAGATGCAAATTCTCTGCTGCTATAATACTCAGAACTAACCTGATGGTGGTCATCTTCACCACTGGAGAGAAGATCTCATCATAATCAACTCCCTTCTTCTGCTGAAATCCCTTGACCACTAAACGGGCTTTATACCGTTTAGAACCATCATGCTCATCTTTGACCCTGAAAACCCATTTATTCTGAAGAGCTTTCTTGTCTCGCGGAAGCTTTACAAGAACCCAAGTCTTGTTCTTGTCTAGTGAACTCATTTCTTCTTTCATTGCTCGCTCCCACTGGAATGAGTCCTTCATCTTGACTGCTTCAGAGTAGCTCTCTGGTTCACCATTTTCTGTCAAGAGAATATAATTAACTGAGGGACCGGTACGACTGGGACTGTACCTGTCTGGCGCTTTAGAAACTCTGGTGGATCTCCTGACCGAAGTATCAGTTTGGTCAGGCTGCTGTGGAGACTGTTCGTCTTCAGTCTCTGAACTCCCACTGTTAGACACTCCCACTGACTCTTCATTCTCACCATCTTCAGTCTCAGGTTCTGTGTCATCTTCAGATTCTGTTACGGGCCCTATGACAGATTCTTTCTTCTGATTCTTAACACTAAACTCAACTGTTTCTTTCTGAACCTTTGACTTATCCAAGTTTCTGTCTTTGTACAATTCTTCTTCATTGAACTCAGCATGCTTGCTTCTGACTACTTTTCTGCTTTCAAAATCCCAAAGCCTGTAGCCCATTTGATCACCCCCATATCCAATGAAGACATACTTCTTTGCTTTAGCATCCAACTTGTCACCTTCAGGGTTGATATCATAAGCACTGCACCCGAATATTCTCAGGTGATCATACTCAACTGCTTTGCCCTTCCATTCTTCTTGAGGAAGCTTGAATCCTAACGGTACTGAGGGTCCACGGTTGATAAGATGCGCTGCTGTGTTACCTGCATCAGCCCAGAACATCTTTGGGAGCCCTGCATTCAATCTCATGCTCCTGGCTCTTTCACATAATGTTTTGTTCATCCTCTCTGCAACTCCATTCTGTTGCGGAGTTCCTGGAACTGTATTTATCATCTTGATCCCTCTATCAGCACAATAATCAGTAAACTCCTTGTTGATATATTCACCACCGTTATCCGACTTCAAGCATTTCACCTTCAAATCAGTTTCAAGTTCAACAGCAGATTTCCATTTCTTAAAAGTATCGAAAACTTCAGATTTATGTTTAAGAAAGTAAACCCATACCTTGCGTGTTGAGTCATCTATGAAGGTCACAAAGTAGCGAGAACCTCCAAGTGAAGCTACTGATGTCGGTCCGTATACATCTGAGTGAATAAGCTCCAATTTCTGAGCTTTCGGTGCTCTCCCAGTCTTCACAAAAGTCACCTTCTTTTTCTTGCCTAGGATGCACGGTTCACAAAATCCTGACTCGACCTTCGTCAACTCTGGAAGTTTTCCCTTGGCAACAAGCATCTTCATCCCCTTTTCACTCATGTGCCCGAGTCTTTGATGCCATAACTTTGTCTGACTCTGGTCACTCGATACTGCGTTCACTGCATCAGCTGATGCTTCAACCATGTACAAACTACCTCTCTTCTTGCCTCTAGCAACTACCATACTGCCCTTAACAACTCTCCATTGTCCACTACCAAAGTGAACATCATATCCCTGATCATCAAGCTGACTGATGGTTATAAGCATCCTCTTCAAACCAGGAATGACCCGAACATTCTTCAAGGTCCAAATGGTTCCTAATGGAGTTTTAAGGTCTATGTCGCCAATTCCTGTAATATCAAGACTCTGATTATTAGCCAAACGAACTTTACCAAAGTTACCTGTTCGTAGATTCTTCATCTTCTTCGTGCTAAAAGTAGCATGGAAAGACGCTCCTGAATCCATAATCCAGTCTTCAACGGAACTCTCGATACAGCAGATAAGAGCATCCTCTGAATCTGAGGATGTAGTAGCATTCACCTCCCTTTTCTCTCTCGCAGGTTCAGAACACTGACTTCTGAAATGCCCAAACTCCTTACAGTTCCAACACTGTAAGTCTTTCCTTGGCTTTCCAGGTCTTGACTTGCTCCTGCATTTTGACTTTGACCTACCTCAATTTCCTCCTCTGTTATTACTTCTCCCTCTTCCTTCAGTACTGAGCAACGAGCTTGATTCTCCATTGTTCCTTCTTCTTGAATCCTCATTCAGTAACAAATCACGAACTCTTCCAAAACTCAGAGTCTCAACTGACCCTGTGACTGCTGTGATTGTGTCTGACCAACTGTCAGGTAATGAGGATAACAATAGACAAGCCTGCAATTCATCATCTATCTTAAAATTCACAGAAGACAAACGTGTCAAATGTGATTTAAATAAATTAATATGCTCAGTAACAGAACTTCCCTCTTTCATACGAATATTGACTAACTCCCGAATCAGAAACACTTTGTTAGCAGGAGACGGCTTCTCGTACATGTTTGACAAAGCTTCCATAATCCCACGCGCTGTGGTTTGTTCCAGAATGTTGTAAGCTACATTCATGGAGAGAGTAAGCCGAATCGTTGACTGTGCTTTCTTGTCAAGATTCATCCATTCTTTCGTTATGGTCTCAGGGGGAGGGTCTAGTGCAGCATCTAACTCATTCTGTATAAGCAAATCCTTGATTTGCATCTTCCACCAACCAAAGTTCTTCCTATCAAACTTTTCTACCTTGACTTTTCCTTCTTCAGACATTATCTCTTGTCTAATTATCTAGGAAACTAGCCAAAAAAATACCACTTCTTTTCTTGTGTTTGCGTTGACCCAAAAAAAATCAAACTCCACAAAAGAATATTAAATTAAATTCTCTTTAATGATTCAAGAAAACTAAATTCTGTTTTCTTTTGTTTATGTAGGTCCACGCAAAGAAACAAAGTAAAGTAAACAAAGGACGAAGCAATTAACTTATTTTATGTCCTCTTTCTTCCTTAACTGGCTCAAGAAACAATGAAGGGTACTCCTCACTATCAAGTTCAACAAATAAACAAAACACATGCGTTTTCTTTTATATTCAATCGAACAAAAACCTGAGGTGATGGAGAATATGAGTGACCGACTAAAACCCTAGTCGGTTGATGATGGCGGTGGCGCTGAAGGATGGTATTGCAGCGGCGGAACCCTAGCAGGCGGCTAGGGTGGCGGCGGCTGAAGGTGGGAGGCGGCAGGAGGTTTAAGCTATGTGTTCTTTTCTCTGATTAAGAGCCTGAGCTCTGATACCAGTTGTTAGGATCGTAGAACACACACGCACACACGAACACAAGTATTTACGTGGTTCGGTCTAAACTGACCTACGTCCACGGGGGCAACTGGGGTATTCTTTTATTGAGTGATACAAAAGTTACAAGTACAAGAGATTATTTATAGGCACAAATTAGGGTTAAACCCTATGTTAATCTTGCTCAATAAGTTAATCATACTGGGCTTCAAAACGACTGGGCCTATAGGTGGGCTGAAGGCAACATCTCCAACACAACCCCGAGCACACATGAAAACATCTTAATTACCGAGCTATTTTATCATAATTTTCCTTGCTCCAATCTCCTATTATTAACGCATCATCAGCGTAGAAGAGGAGTGAAACGTTTAATCCCCCATTGTCAAGCCTTATCCCTAGGAATTCCCCCATACCCACTGCCTTATCCATGACTTTAGATAAAGCCTCCATCACACACAGAAAGAGAAACTAAGATATAGGTTCCCCTTGACGAAGACCCTTTCCCACAGTTAAATTCAAACGTAGGACTCCCATTCACCAAATCGCAGACCTGGCTGAAACTACAATACCTTTAATCCAAGTAACCCACCTTTCCGGAAAGCCCATTTTTCGCAAAATGGAAATAAGGAATTCCCAATGGGCGTTATCATACGCCTTCTCAAAGTCAATCTTCAATTAAAACGCCTTCTTGTGTTTCTTTTTAAGCCAAGCCATCAATTCGTTAACTATAAGTGGGTCGTCCAAAATGTATCTACCTTCTATAAAAGCTTATTGAGACTCCGATATAACCATCACAACGACCCGCTTCAACCTGTTAGCTAGAACTTTCGATATAAGTTTACTCTTAACACCAACTAAAGGATTGGTCGAAAGTCTTTTAGGCCCGAAGGAGTTTTACTTTTTGGTATAAGAGTGATAAAAGTTGAACTGCAACTCTTAGAAATCCTCCCAGAATCATAAAACTCACTCAAAATTAATTAAAATGTGTCTAAAATTATTAATAATAATAATAAATAAATAAAATAAAAACTTACGAAATATATTTGGCGTGGGCTAAATGTTATATATGAATGTAGTTAAGATTTAAGATAAGGTCATGTTCCACTTATAATGGCACCTAATACATGTAAAATACTAACATATTTAAAATATTTAAAATAGTTGTAATATTATTTGAATTACAACATATTATTTTACTTGATGAGCGTTGGTACTTTTAAGTTGAAATCAACATATAACTAAACATTTTGTCTCAAATGTAAAGGGCTAAAGCAGTTGGTCCAAACAACATATTGATTTAGGTTTGGAAGTGTTTGGGAGATGAGGGAGTTAAATTTCTAACCACATTGTTCAATCTAATTTTTAAATATGGGAACATACCAAATCAATGAAAGAGTAGTGTTTTAGTGCCTTTATTTAAGAATGAAGGAGACACTCAATGTCGTAGAAATTATAAAGGGATTAAGCTACTGGTCCATTGATGTGTTGCAAAACACATCTAATTTCCTTTGTATTTTGTAGTCATTTTTGAGTCCTTTTATTAGTGTTTTATTAGTTTTAGGCTTGTACCTGTCCATTTTATTTATTTTAGCGTTTAATTAGATTTTTATTAGTTTTGAGTCGTTTTTATTATTTATTTATTATTTTACAGGTGTTCGTGGAAAATGAGCTCAAAACGAATGAATTTTAATCAAGACACCAACACTTGAGAGCCGATGTTCATAGACGTTGGAGCGTAGACAAGAAACTTTGGTCAAGTCAAGGACACCCAAGTCTAGAGCACCGAGTATATTATAATAATAATAATAATAATAATAATAATAATAATAATAATAGTAAAAGGTCTCGTGACCTTGTCTTTGGGGGCCCAAAAAAAAAAAAGTCAAAGGTAAAAAAAACCCTACAAGGAGCACATTAAAGAGACAATTTTTTGGACGGAGAATTGTTTTTTTAGAATATTATATCATCGAAGAAGTATAAAGGAGCGCAGAAGGATTATTATCACGAAGACATCTACACAGCCGCAACAGCCTTGGGATCGAAGACAGCAGCTCTAAATCAAAGAATTATTTAGAAGGAGTGAAGGGGAAGAAGGCACGGGTTCAAGATCGAACCAACGGGTTTGACTATAATAAGTTTTAGTTTTTATATTTATTGACTTTGTGTTTATGAATATTATTACTATAACTTTTATTTTTCTTAAACCTATGTTTTTATTGTTTAATCTAATTATGTTTGGCTAAAACATTAGTGGCTACCTAGGTTTGACATGACGACTTTTTGATTTTGGGTTTATGTTTCGGTATTGGATTTTATAGTTGGATTTATGTTTTAGTAAGAAACTTGTTTATGATTCTATGATGTGTGTGCGTACTTTTTACTAATTTATTATCTTTTAATGTTCCACGAGTGTCTTAGTGAATGTCTTTCATGTTTGGACACTTGTTAGAATTACTTGCTTTGTGCTTGTAGTTTACTTTATGGGTTTAGGCCTAAATTCCATAGGAACATTAATTGGGAGTTTAGAGGTGATTAGTATTCTTCCTACTCTTGAGACCGAGAGGTGATAGGTAGTCAGGTTTGTCTTTGGTGTTAGAGGTTTAGGCTAGAAACGCTGAGAGATCAGGTTTTCCTAGGTTCTCTAGTATTATTTGCTTATCTGTGTCATAGATTGACTTTACAGGTTACTCCTTGCACTTTAGGGTGTATTGTGATTGGAGAGTGAGAAATCTAAACCAGTCTAGCGAGTACTTTAGCATAGTTAGTGAGACCGAGAGGTGATCTAACCAATCAGTGAGATTAGTAGCCTTTAGGATTCCTTTTCGGTCAGTCTTGGTAAATGATCCGGGAGCCACTAGGATACTAAGGGTGAATATTATAAGATCCTGATTGCCAACATAGTTTCCAAAGCCGGGGCAGTTCCAATTTCATTAGTAGGATTCGATACCTAGGTGGTTGCTTTTCCCATCTCTGATTTCCTCATTAGTGATCCTCTGCTATCTTTTAATTTAAGTCTTTTAGTTTATTTGCTTTAGTAATTAGTTAATTAATAAAAATCACAAAAAATCCAATTTTCTAGGCTAGGAGTCGACAGAGGTCTAGTACCGAGAGTCGCCACATTGTGTCCACGGATCGATATTCCGGACTTACTTGCTCTGCTACACTGCGACCGGTGCACTTGCCGTTAGTGTGTGGTTTAGCGGGTTTATCCATTTTTAAAACTTGACCCGATTTATTTACTACACATTTCACACATCAAGTTTTTGGTGCCGTTGCCGGGGACACAGTGCGCTTTCGAGGACGACCCGAGTCGGGGATCTAGTCATTTTATTGCTTTCTTAGTTTGGTAGATTTTTATTTTTAATTTTATAAAAAAAAAAGAAAAAAAATATTTATGTTTATTTGCTATTTGTTTTTCTTATTCTAGTATAGTTTTAGTTTCTTTGTGTGCATAGGAAGTAGCCCGTTGCAGTCCTAGAACATTTTGCCCACCAGATAGATCACATAGAAATGGCTGCATGTAGGACTGTCGCTGAACACATAAGCATTACACCCACTCACATCCGGTCTAGTATTACACTACCCACTGTTGAGTCAAACAACTGGACCATTGAACCCACTCTGATCAACACAATATCTCATTCAGTTCAGTTTCACGGCATGCGTGATAAAGACCCATATGGCCATTTAACTAGATTTGGTAGAGTCTGTAGCACCTTCCATCTTAATGGTGTCACTGATGACGCCATTCGTTTGCGTCTGTTCCCATTCTCACTTACTGATCAGACCCTCACATGGCTGGACTCCCTCCCACAGGGAGCCATCACCTCTTGGACTGATCTTCAGACGAAATTCCTGCAGAAGTATTTTCCCCCCACTAAAACTGCTCGTCTTAAAAATCTTATCTATGCCTTCACTGAGCAGTCAGGGGAGTCCTTCTATGAGACATGGGACAGATTCAAGGCACTTTTGAATAAGTGCCCTCATCATGGTCTTGAGGACTGGAGAGTCGTGGAGAAATTCTACACTGGAGTTTCTGACGCGACCAAAAGACTTCTTGACTCTACAGCAGGCGGTAATATGATGAAATCCAAAACCGCTGCTGAATGCCTTGAGATGATAGAGGACCTTGCCACTAGCACGTACATTGAGCCTGGCTTTGGGGGCGTTACTGCTGCCCCTAAGGGTATCCATTCTGTCGAGAGTAGCATTGCACTAGCCGCACAGGTAGAATCCTTAGCTAAGGTCATGAAGGATATTCAGGTTAAGATTAGTGCTAAGTGTGAGATTTGTAGAGGGGGTCATGAGACAATAGATTGCCACGTAGGTCCTAGTGAGGAGTTAAACTATGTCCAGAATTTAGATCAAGTCCAAAGTTACAACTCTGGATGGCAGAGTATAGGAGATCCTAAGTCTGAGATTAGTGAGTTAATAAAGAAAAATGAGGAGAATCAGGCTAGGACAAATAAGCTCCTAGAGACCATAGTGATGCAGCGTGAGACTCGTTATCAGGAGCAACAAAAGAAAAATCAGGAATTTGAGCTGTTATTTAGGAATCAGGGGTCCACGCTCCAGAGTTTAGAGATGGTCATAGGAGAGTTAGTTGGTAAGATGAGTAGGAATTTAACAGATGTTCAGGTGAATGCGGTGTTTACCGAAAATGGGAAGAGCACGGGAGTTGATCACCCGGTGTCGAGAGAGAGTGAGGTAGTTGAAGAGGAGAGTGTCGATGAGGAGATTAGGGTAGAGTCTCCGGGCAAGGTGCACCCTACTAGGCTAGACCCAGCAAGTACCGCACAGCCCAAGAGTAGGTTGAAGGAGAAACAGTCTGAGGGGGAGCCCAAAAAGGTTTATGTTCCACCTGCCCCTTATGAAACAGTACCGCCCTATCCTGGTAGGTTGAATAAGAGCGAGAACTTAGAGCAATATAGGCCATTCATTGATGATTGTAGAGATATGCCTAAGTATGGGAAGTTCTTGAGGGAGATGTTGTCCCGTAAGGAGAAGTTGAAAGAGCTTTCCCAGGTCACTCTGAGTGAGGAGTGTTCGGCTGTCGTTCTTAATAAACTACCCGAGAAGATGACTGATCCTGGGAGTTTCACTATCCCTTGTCAGATAGGTGGTTTGACAGTTAGGAACGCCCTCGCTGATTTAGGTGCTAGCATTAATCTCATGCCCTATTCCATGTTTAAGAGATTAGATCTTGGGGAGTTGAATCCAACTAGGATGTGCTTACAGTTAGCTGATAAATCTGTGAACTACCCCATGGGCATTCTAGAGAATTTGCTAGTAAGGGTGGAGAGTTTCGTGTTTCCCGTTGATTTTGTCGTTCTTGATATACGGGAGGATGAGCATGTGCCGCTGATCTTAGGACGACCCTTCTTACGCACTGCAAGGGCATTGATAGATGTCTCGGACGGTCGGATTACACTGCGTGTAGGGGATGACTCCATCACTTTTGGTGTTAATAGGTCTAGGGAGAGTATGAGTAGTCAGGTCGAATCTGTGTGCTTTCTTGGCACTTTCATGTCTCATGTCGACCGATGCATTGACTACATCTGTGGAGTAGACTTATTAGATAGGCGGCACCAAACAGAAGAGAGGCAGGAGGTAGAGATAGAGACTGTAGTTCCTATGGAGCATGATCCGGGCTGTGTAGCCGGTGAGCCTCCAGATACGTTAGAGGTAGTTAAGGTTGTAGAGAGTACCGAGGGGGTGGTTGAGAAGCCCTCAGTTCAGGTTCCGCTATTGGCCGAGTGTGAAAGTGAGCACAGGATAGATGATGAGAGAGGGACACTATTTAAATCAAGTCTTGAGGTAGTGAATAAACCTAAGTGTGGGGATAGGATCCTGATTCACCACTCGCATTTAAGAATATTTTCTGGTGATCCTAGATTTAGGTGGAAAAGATCGTGCCTTAGGAGAAATGACATAAGTGGGACGATTGGTTTATATGAGGATGATGCGGATATCCTCATTGATCCAGGTTAGAATGCTTGATAAGAATAGGATCACACGGGTGAAGACCCAAGTGTAGAGTTTTTGTATCATCATTTGTCATATATGTTTTTATTTTATTTTATTTTATTTTCATTCTTTTTTTATTTATTATTATTATTTTTGTATCATCAGCTGATTTAGGTGCTAGCATTAATTTTTGTATCATCAGCTGATTTAGGTGCTAGCATTAATCTCATGCCCTATTCCATGTTTAAGAGATTAGATCTTGGGGAGTTGAATCCAACTAGGATGTGCTTACAGTTAGCTGATAAATCTGTGAACTACCCCATGGGCATTCTAGAGAATTTGCTAGTAAGGGTGGAGAGTTTCGTGTTTCCCGTTGATTTTGTCGTTCTTGATATACGGGAGGATGAGCATGTGCCGCTGATCTTAGGACGACCCTTCTTACGCACTGCAAGGGCATTGATAGATGTCTCGGACGGTCGGATTACACTGCGTGTAGGGGATGACTCCATCACTTTTGGTGTTAATAGGTCTAGGGAGAGTATGAGTAGTCAGGTCGAATCTGTGTGCTTTCTTGGCACTTTCATGTCTCATGTCGACCGATGCATTGACTACATCTGTGGAGTAGACTTATTAGATAGGCGGCACCAAACAGAAGAGAGGCAGGAGGTAGAGATAGAGACTGTAGTTCCTATGGAGCATGATCCGGGCTGTGTAGCCGGTGAGCCTCCAGATACGTTAGAGGTAGTTAAGGTTGTAGAGAGTACCGAGGGGGTGGTTGAGAAGCCCTCAGTTCAGGTTCCGCTATTGGCCGAGTGTGAAAGTGAGCACAGGATAGATGATGAGAGAGGGACACTATTTAAATCAAGTCTTGAGGTAGTGAATAAACCTAAGTGTGGGGATAGGATCCTGATTCACCACTCGCATTTAAGAATATTTTCTGGTGATCCTAGATTTAGGTGGAAAAGATCGTGCCTTAGGAGAAATGACATAAGTGGGACGATTGGTTTATATGAGGATGATGCGGATATCCTCATTGATCCAGGTTAGAATGCTTGATAAGAATAGGATCACACGGGTGAAGACCCAAGTGTAGAGTTTTTGTATCATCATTTGTCATATATGTTTTTATTTTATTTTATTTTATTTTCATTCTTTTTTTATTTATTATTATTATTTTTTTTTTTTTTTAGTTTAACGAGTCTTATGGGATTGCCATGGCCTTTTCATTGCTGGATCTCCCCTCGCCCGTACTCAATCTCCATTCGGATGGGGGTCGATCTTAAAATTATTTTTTTTGTAAACAGGCATCTCACTTGTCATTGAGTCATTTTACTTTCACTTTCTTTTTAGTTTATTTTTGCAGGATTCTGACTATGGCCGCGAAGGAAATGCTATACGGCTGTAGATGATGGACGGACAGAACACTTTCTGCGAGCTATCGCCACATATTCCAGGGGAGTTCGTTCCATTTATTTTGTTATATATATATATTTTTTTTTTTTTGCATTTTTATTTTTAGTTTACGTTGTATCCTGGAGCACATTGAGGACATTGTGCCTTTCTAAGTGTGGGGATGGGAGACTTCGTCTTTATTTTTCTTAGTTGTAGGTTGAGTCAAAAAAAAAATTACAAAAAAAAAAAGAAGAAGAAGAAAATGTCCCTGATTTTTTGTGCATTTTATATGGAAAATGATAGTAAAATTGGGATTTTTGGTTTTCAAAATATTATATATATGAGAAAATAAATAGATTGAAAGCGTGTTTGCTTAAGATGTGTCGGTAGGCCCAGCTAGCTTTGAAAGGTTCCCAGGATTGTCTTAATATACCTTAATAATCATGATATCTTGTGGGTTCTCATCTTAGGAGAAACGGTAGAACTGAAACCGCTGATAGTAATTAGAGGTACCACTGTAGGTTGAAAGCCCATATGTATTATTAATTAAATGGCACACTTGATCCTTTTTATGAGAATAAATCCGGTGAAAAGTGGCGCCCCAAAAAAATCCACATGTCCATCAATTGAGCTAGACCAAAAAAAAAAAAAAAAAAAAAAAAAAAAAACTGAAGCCTCTGATCAAAACTCCCTCGAGGTCAAGTTGAAAAAAATACCGAAGCTCATGCTGTCGCTCTTGGGGATGGTGACTCTGATTGAGACAACCTCTGGGTTAGGTATGAAAAAAAATAAAAAAAAAATGTGTCTAAGCTCATACACTTCATCCATCATCCATCATAAATTTAATTTCTAATACATTAGGGAGTTTAGTTTGCAGTGGTTGGTAAATCTATATGGTTTAACCTTTGCCTCGAAAGCTTGAGGTGGGATTAGGTGAAGCTGGATATCTTGAGTGTGAGACCTATAGATTGATTGTAATAATAAGAACTTAATTGCTTTACATGATTGGGGCCTGATTAGCTAGTGGTTGGGTTTAGGTGGACAACAATACCGACAGTTTTGGTTGATGCGTAATTAGATCTTAATTAATGAACCTAAAAGTTTTTGAAACCAAGAATTCTAATTATGATTCCATTGCAGTCTTTTTCAGGGACGAAAAAGGTTTAAGTGTGGGGATGTTTGATGTGTTGCAAAACACATCTAATTTCCTTTGTATTTTGTAGTCATTTTTGAGTCCTTTTATTAGTGTTTTATTAGTTTTAGGCTTGTACCTGTCCATTTTATTTATTTTAGCGTTTAATTAGATTTTTATTAGTTTTGAGTCGTTTTTATTATTTATTTATTATTTTACAGGTGTTCGTGGAAAATGAGCTCAAAACGAATGAATTTTAATCAAGACACCAACACTTGAGAGCCGATGTTCATAGACGTTGGAGCGTAGACAAGAAACTTTGGTCAAGTCAAGGACACCCAAGTCTAGAGCACCGAGTATATTATAATAATAATAATAATAATAATAATAATAATAATAATAATAGTAAAAGGTCTCGTGACCTTGTCTTTGGGGGCCCAAAAAAAAAAAAGTCAAAGGTAAAAAAAACCCTACAAGGAGCACATTAAAGAGACAATTTTTTGGACGGAGAATTGTTTTTTTAGAATATTATATCATCGAAGAAGTATAAAGGAGCGCAGAAGGATTATTATCACGAAGACATCTACACAGCCGCAACAGCCTTGGGATCGAAGACAGCAGCTCTAAATCAAAGAATTATTTAGAAGGAGTGAAGGGGAAGAAGGCACGGGTTCAAGATCGAACCAACGGGTTTGACTATAATAAGTTTTAGTTTTTATATTTATTGACTTTGTGTTTATGAATATTATTACTATAACTTTTATTTTTCTTAAACCTATGTTTTTATTGTTTAATCTAATTATGTTTGGCTAAAACATTAGTGGCTACCTAGGTTTGACATGACGACTTTTTGATTTTGGGTTTATGTTTCGGTATTGGATTTTATAGTTGGATTTATGTTTTAGTAAGAAACTTGTTTATGATTCTATGATGTGTGTGCGTACTTTTTACTAATTTATTATCTTTTAATGTTCCACGAGTGTCTTAGTGAATGTCTTTCATGTTTGGACACTTGTTAGAATTACTTGCTTTGTGCTTGTAGTTTACTTTATGGGTTTAGGCCTAAATTCCATAGGAACATTAATTGGGAGTTTAGAGGTGATTAGTATTCTTCCTACTCTTGAGACCGAGAGGTGATAGGTAGTCAGGTTTGTCTTTGGTGTTAGAGGTTTAGGCTAGAAACGCTGAGAGATCAGGTTTTCCTAGGTTCTCTAGTATTATTTGCTTATCTGTGTCATAGATTGACTTTACAGGTTACTCCTTGCACTTTAGGGTGTATTGTGATTGGAGAGTGAGAAATCTAAACCAGTCTAGCGAGTACTTTAGCATAGTTAGTGAGACCGAGAGGTGATCTAACCAATCAGTGAGATTAGTAGCCTTTAGGATTCCTTTTCGGTCAGTCTTGGTAAATGATCCGGGAGCCACTAGGATACTAAGGGTGAATATTATAAGATCCTGATTGCCAACATAGTTTCCAAAGCCGGGGCAGTTCCAATTTCATTAGTAGGATTCGATACCTAGGTGGTTGCTTTTCCCATCTCTGATTTCCTCATTAGTGATCCTCTGCTATCTTTTAATTTAAGTCTTTTAGTTTATTTGCTTTAGTAATTAGTTAATTAATAAAAATCACAAAAAATCCAATTTTCTAGGCTAGGAGTCGACAGAGGTCTAGTACCGAGAGTCGCCACATTGTGTCCACGGATCGATATTCCGGACTTACTTGCTCTGCTACACTGCGACCGGTGCACTTGCCGTTAGTGTGTGGTTTAGCGGGTTTATCCATTTTTAAAACTTGACCCGATTTATTTACTACACATTTCACACATCATCCATACAATGAAATTATGGGAGATGTTAATTAAGACTAGAATTAGAAGGGAAACTTGGATTACAGTAAGCTAATTTGTTTCATGCCTGGACGATCAGCTACATAAGCAATACATATTCTATAAAGATTGATTAAAAAAGTATAGAGAGAAGAACCTGAATCTACATATAGTGTTTATTGACCTTGAAAAGGCATATGACAGTGTGTCGTGTAAATGATTAGGACAACTTTAGAGGGTATAGGTGTTCCTATGAAGTATATAGGTGTTATTAGGGATATGTACGATAGGGCGAAAACTAGTGTTCAAGCGCATATAGGGATATTGATTATTTCCTTGTGGAAGTAGGATTCCACCAATGGTCTACGGTGAGTTTGTTTCTTTTTGTGCTTGTCATGGATGAGTTGTTCAAGTCGATTCAAGAGACAGTCTAGTGGTGCATGCTTTTTGTAGATGATATTCTGTTAGTTGCACAGTCTAAACATAGCCTGAAACCACAATAAAGGATTAGTCACGCTAAAACTGTGTACCTTTATTGTGGTTTCAGTAGTGCAAAGCGACATCGAGGACACCCCGGCCACCATTGACGTTCAAGTAGTCATGTCGGCATCCAAGTTCAAGTATTTAGCATCCTTTATAAAAGGGATAAGGAGATAGATAGTGACGTAGCACACCGCATCCAGGCTGAATGGTGTAGGTAGAGAGCAACCTTGTGTAGGAAATTACACAAGGTTGCAATTAGACTGGCCATATTATATGGGACAGACTGTTAAGGCATCAAGAAGACACAAGCATGCAAGATGAAGGAAGCGGGGATCAGGATGCTACGATGGATGTGTATGTACACAAGGTCTGACCGGATAAGAAATGAGGTCTTTAGGAAAAGGTTAGGAGTGACCTGTATGTAAAATAAGATACCGGAGAGGAAATTGAGATGGTTTGGGAAAGTGAAGAGGAAACAGACTAAATTAAATTGGAAATTATACAATGTTGCAATTAGATTGGCCATGTTATATGGGACATATTGTTGTGCCATCAAGAAGACACAAGCGTGTATGATGGAGGAAACGGAGATGCGGATGCTATGATGGATGTGTAGGCACACAAGGTCAGACTGGATAAGAAATTAGGTCTTTAGGAAAAGGTTAGGAATGATTGGTATATAAAATAAGATACAAGACAAGAAATTAGATGGTTTGGGCAAGTGAGGAAGAAGCAAACAACAACACCAATTAGAGTAGTGGAAATCTTCACTAAGGAGAAGCAGATGTAAATCCAAATTGACTCGGGATGAGCGGATTAAGTTGGATATGCTAGAGTTGCACATCTCTAAGGACAAGATAAAAAAAATAAGAGTTCGTAGAGACGTTTAATTAAGGTCAACGACTTTTAAGGTAAAAAGATGCATCTTTGTATTGTCCTAGGGATTTAGAGTTTTGCTACACCTTAGATGGAATTTATATATTGTTTGTCTTTTTGTATTATTGTAAGTCCCAAATGCTAGATCTTGTAAGTGCACAGATTGTTATCACTTAGAAACACCTATGAATTAGGTGTTTTAAGTGACTAATCTTCTACAATAAAAGAAACTAGATGAATATTGTAAGAACCGACACACAAGATGAATAATACGATAATTCCATTGATGATTTAACACTGAAGAACCATGGATTACAGCAAGTACGCACCTATCTTGTGCTAACAAAAGATAATGACCAAAACCCTAACCCCAATGTTGCACACACACAAGCTTTATATAGGAAGCTCATTGGGCCTGCGCACTTAGCTTAAGTGCGCAGAGCCCGTGCACTTAAGTGCGCAGATTAGGGTTAGGCAACCAAAACTATGCCATAATTACATTCTAGGTCCTTTAACTTTCAATCTATATAATATATTACTAAAAGTCTCTAATCTGGTAACTGTGGTCTCAATATAACCCAACAATACTCCCCCTAGACCACAGCTACCAGTTCTTCAATCTTTAATCTATCTCCACTTCGCTTTCCTCCCCCTCAACCTGTTCGGGGGGGTCTTGCATGTATAACGCGACTGGATCTTCTTCAGTTGCTTGAGGAGCTTGAGTTGATTCTGTTGTAGTTCCTTCAGGATCGGCTACTGGTGCAGGTTCTTCAGTATGTGCCTCTGAAGCAGTCTCGACTTCAGGTTGAGTAGTTTCTGCACTAGCAGCAGCAGCAGCAGCAGCCTTCTCTCTATCCTCCTTTTCTTTATCTGCTGCATTGATCCTGTCGATTATCTCAAGCAGCTCTCTTTTCAGATGCATGGCTCTATCCACAGCCCTTCTAAACAACACAGCTTCTTCAAACAACGTGTTCCCGGCACCCACATTGATCTGATTTGCAAACAGCATATTCAGATATGACAAGTTGAGTGCAAACACGTCCACTGGATCCAAAATCCTTAAAGCCTCTGAATCGTCCTGCAGCTTAATGACAGCTTCACCAGTGTTGCTGTCGTAAAACCATTTCTTGAAATTCCTCAGCATTACTGGAAGCTCAGATCTAATAGGGACTCGAGTGACGACCTGTGGAGGATCGATCACATATGTTATCATCCCACGACCGGTTGCTGGATCGATTCTTTTCTTCGAGATTCTCCTTCTTGGTTTTTGTGGCTTTAGGATTTGAAAATCTGTGTCGCATTCCTTCTTGATAAACCTCTCGACCATGGCAGCCTGGGAGTCGAGGGAGGGATTGATGAAAGGGGCCCTGCTGAGCTCCCGGATATCCCATCGGGGGAGAGATTTCAGCTCCTTTTGACCTTTGAAATATTGTATCACTCACCCTCTCCTTTTCACAGCAAACAATCTCTTTTCCTCATCATATTTCCAGGAGATGATCTTCTCCTGGTGAGCAGATTTGGTGTGATGGATATTCTGATGTAGGGCTGGAATGGTGATGGGCTTTCGAGGAAACCAAGTTGATCTTTCGGGATCCAACTTGTGCCCATCAGATGTCTCATAAACCACTTCTTCGTCATTCCCATTTCCACAAATCTCTCTGGCATCTCATCTTCGCTTACTTCATCAACCTCACTTTCCTCGGCGATCCTTTCTTTCTCTTTCTCCTTCTCCAAAAACTTTCCAAAATCGAAAGTTTCATCAAAAGTAGCGCTGGGAGCACCTGTTAGTTCCTTCTTAAATTCTTGGAACATCTCAAACATCTGCATTTGAACTTCATTCTGGAACTTGATAATGTATCTTTGATCTTTAATGATTTTCTCCATGTTCCGATTCTTGTGTTTGAGCTTCTTTACTTTCTTTCTAAGCTCCTGATTGTTATGCACGTCGCTCTTTAAAGTACAAATCTCCCTGGCAGCAGTTTTACCGACCTCTTTGACAAGCTTCTCATATAGTTCCTGATGCACCGGTTTGCAACGAGGTGCAGCAGGAGCTGATGAGGATGGTTCGGCTGATCTCTGGGCTGGAGCTTTGGGAGCAGGAGCAACAACAGTGGAAGGCCCTGGTTGATTCGGTTGTTCTGGCCCAAACATGTGTTCTAAGACCGCTTGTCCCTCAATATCTTCCTAAGTCACAACACGAGGGATCTCTGATTCAGGTAGCTGTTCTCTTCTTCTTTTTCTCGCTGCCCTCTCATATTCAGCAACTTCTTGTAAAGCTGCAGCAGTTTCAAGTTGTTCAGGTGTCAGAGTGTCTCTCCCTTCTTGTAACAAACCTGCTGGTCTTTTCTTTTTGCTCGGTTTTGATGGAGCAGGTTCAGTTGCCACTCTTTTGCCCCTTGATTTTTCTAGGGCAATCTCTTCAGCAGTCGGCTGGGCTGAAGGAGTTGGTTCAGATGGTCTAGGTGCAGGAGCAGCTCTGGATTGTTGTCGGGGTTCTGCAGCATCTGACCTTCTCTTCTTGATTTTGTTGTACAGCTCCATAACAACAGGATATCGCTGGGCCGAATACATGTTTTCCAGCATTGGTTCCCAATCAGGTGTGTTACACTCTGTGAAGAATCGTGCCCCTCTGGTGAATATGTATTCGTCACCGACAGGCAGACCCTCATGTTGAGTGTTTATCATCATCTGTACAAACCTCGGGTACATAGCCCACTTCCCTGAACCAGCATCTGCATTCTTCACCATATAGTCAAAGATCATGCCTGACAGGTTGAACGCTTCGTCCTTGCAGATCTTTATCATCGCTGTCGACCATTCAGCACTCAGCGCATTGTATCCTCCCTTTCTGTGACATAGAGACATTAAGAATACATGACTGATAAGTCTCCAGTCTCTTGTAAGTTGACTCTTCTTTACATCGCCTCTCTTGTCAAATTCACCCTTGTACCCGAATATCCTGAATTGTTGTTGGATATCCGCTTTAGACATGAATCTGAAAGTTCCTAGTTGATCTTGCAGCCTCAGCACGTTTCGAACTGTGTCCTCAGTAATGATCACAAGCTTGTTTCAGACAGCTGCGTTGATACGCTTGACTCTTGATACTGTTTCGACTCTAGCTGATCTCCAAAAATCTTCAATGTGGGAGATGTAAACTGGTTCAGCGTTCTGCACAGCAAATCCGACTTTGCTGCGTCTTATCCAAGTCACTACATCTCTAAACTTGGCATCCTCAGTATCGAGATTCATCGGTTGGTTGTGCATGCCTCTAGGATCCCAATCAAGTGCCATCTGTTTAACCAAGAGCACGAAAAACCAATTAGATCTCCGATAACTGACTTTAGACTTAAACTTAGACGGACAACGAACTTAGACTTAGATTTTATTAATATTTTTTTAGGTTTTAAATTTTAACAGTCATTGGATTAAGATTTGATGGATCGGTGTCATCGGTGTCAATGGTACGTTTGAATTTCAGTTGTTAGATCATTAAGGTCCGGGTTTAAGTTCGCAGTCCGTTCAAGTGTCTTAATAGTCAAGATGAAAGTCATGTTGTTGTTTAGAGTCCAAGTGTGCAAGATTATCAAGTACGCAGTTCAAACTTAGTCAATCAGTATCATGTGCTCAGTCAAGTGCGCACATACTTGACTGAGCACTTGGTTAGTACGCAGGTCCAAAACAAGTTCGCAGTCCAAGTCAACCCGGGCATGGTAACATCTTAGAAAACCAGTCAGGTCTGCGTACTAGGCAAGTACGCAGACACTTGAACCTTCGTTCAATATTTAAGTTCACACAGCATGTACGCAGCATATTAGGGTTTTTGAGTACTTGTATGATTATGAGACAAGTGCGCAGTCTCTATGAGACAAGTGCGCACTTGTTCATATATCAAGTGCGCAGATCTTCAAGAATTCAAAAACCCCAATAATAGCTAGAAATCCAACAGATGCATCAAGAACATCCATTTATACCCTGTAATCACAATCAAAGAACCATTAATAATATGTAATCTACCTTAATCAGTAGATACGAATCAACAAACAAAGAAACGAGGTATGATTTGGGTGATCTGTGTGTGATTTGGTGTGATTAAGTTGTGATGATGATGATGATGAACACTGATGAACGATGATGATGATGATAAACAGGTGATTTGGGGTGATTAGGGTTAGTGAAAAGTGTTAAGGATGATAAAACCTTTTGACCACTATTGACCTGGTATATATATACAGTCAACCAATGGGCCTGCGCACTTGAGTTAAGTGCGCAGGGCCCAATAAGTGCGCAGAGTCCAAACTTTGGCCCAAAAAGTGAGTTTTAAGGCCCAAATCCATTAGATAAGTGGGGTTTTACCAAGTCTTACCTTCTGCATTCAAGATCATACTAATCATACCTGCCAGAGCCCGTTTCAACTTCCCGTTGGATAGCTGCAGCCTAAGAACAATTGTCGGTATGCTTGTCCACTTAAATCCATGCCTTTTCTCTTTCAACATGTGTTTGGCGATGCTGTTTATCATGTTTTTCGGTAATATTGACGAAAATTTTATGGACCCCACAGTGTGCTAGGTATTGGCCTACCGATCCTCAAGGTTTATTGAAATATAATGATGAGAGCTTCAGGTCTATGTTACCATAAGCAGAGAAGATGATCATTATCTTGATCAGATGATGAGAGCTTCAGGTCTATGTTACCTTAAGCAGAGAAGATGATCATCTGATCGTTCGGTGAGCTATCTATATATGTTTGCACGTCACTAACATTGCGTGTCTTTTGCTGCTCAGTTTCAAAAATTTTGTTTTTCTTAGCCCCGCATTGGTAGCTTGCACTCTTAGGTGTCTTTTGATTTACTTATGCACAAAATTTTCTGTGTCTTTTAATTTCTCAACCTATGTATGACCGGACTCAGCTTGTGCAGACCTAAAGCACAGTGGGAATCCAGCTTTCCGTGTAGATCTTCATTGTTAATCACCTAGTAGCAGTTTACTTGATTCCAGGCTGAATCTACCGACACATCGTTGCTTGAGGCCACAACATCCTCTGGGTCCTATTCACATGCTGACGAGATATGATTAGTTCCTATCATTTCCTGAATTAATTTTGCATTAAGAATAGACCGGTTTACTTTCTCCCCCAAAAATCTTGTTTTAAAAGAAAAGAAGATTTTTCTATAAAATATACACAATTTTTTTTTTATTCAAAATTTATCATCTCAAGCCATGAAACCAACTGATGAAACCTGGTTTTATCGAAAGCTTTTGTAAAGATATCTGCTTTTTGATCAGCAGTATCTATAGGCAGCACCTGTATGTACCCTTTGTCGTGCGCATCGCGAATTGAGTGAATCCGAATTTCAATGTGTTTGGTTTTAGAATGATCAATTGGATTCTTCACGATGTCACGACATGCATCATTATCAATAAAAATAGGTGTATGCATGACATTCAAACCGTAGTCCAAAAGCTGATTTTGGATCCATAACACCTGACAGCAACAACTGGAAGCAGCTGTGTATTCGGCCTGAGCAGTAGAGATGGACACGGTGGTCTGCTTCTTGCTCTGCCAAGACACTAGCCGGTTACCCAGAAATTGACAGCCACCAGAGACAGATTTTCTGTCGATCCTACAACCTGCATGATCACTATCAGAGTAAGCGATTAGATCAAAGTTATCACTTTTAGGATACCATAAACCAAGTTTTGGTGTTCCTTTGAGGTAGCGGAAGACTCTTTTCACTGCAGTCTCATGCGATTGCTTAGGATTGGACTGAAAACGCGCGCAGCATCCAACTGCCCACATTATATCTGGTCTGCTAGCTGTGAGATACATCTGGGAGCCAATCATTGATCGATATGTGTGAGGATTCACTGAAGGCACCTGAAGATCTGGTACAAGTGTTGTTTGGGCCGCAAAAGGAGTATTGGACGGCTTGCAGTCGGTCATGTTGAATTTTGCCAGAATGTCTCTTGTATACTTTGCTTGATGGGTGAGAATTCCGTCTTCTTTCTGCTGCACTTCCAAGCCTAAGAAAAACGATAATTCTCCCATCATGCTCATTTCAAATTGAGACTTCATGATGCTTTCAAATTCCCTGCATAAGTTTTCATCAGTGGAGCCAAAGATAATATCATCAACATAAATCTGAACAAGGATAGAGTGTTTGTTGACTTCTTTGGTGAACAAAGTCATGTCGATCTTCCCTCTTGTGTACCCATTCTGCAGCAAGTATGAAGATAAGGTCTCATACCAAGCTCGAGGAGCTTGATGAAGTCCATAGAGAGCGTTATCCAGTTTGTAGTACTTGTTGGGATGATGGGGATCTTCAAAACCTGGGGGTTGACAAACATAGACTTCTTCTTTGATCTTCCCGTACAGAAATGCACTTTTCACATCCATTTGAAAGACTTTGAAGTTCTTGTATGAGGCGTAAGCCAGGAAGATACGTATGGCTTCAAGTCTAGCAACTGGAGCGAACACTTCCTCATAATCAATGCCCTCCTGTTGACGAAAGCCCTGAACAACTAAACGAGCCTTGTTCTTAATTACCACACCTCGTTCATCCATTTTGTTGCGAAAAACCCATCTTGTTCCTATAGGATACTTTCCTTCAGGTAAGTCCACAAGTTCCCAAACCTTTAGCTTTCTAAACTGATACAGCTCATCCTGCATGGCTTCAACCCAACTTGCATCTCTGACAGCGTCTTCAATGCTGAAAGGTACCGTCTGAGATAGGAAGGCTGAAAGTGCAATATTCAGTTTGTCTGCCTGATTTCTAGTAAGAACACCCTCAGAGATTGGTCCAATGATGTTCTCCATAGGGTGATCCTTAGAAGACTTAAATCCCATGTTTGGTTCTTCTTGAATTTGGGAAGGCAGATTGGAAAGGTGATCTGTAGGAGTTGACGAACTGGATGGATCATTTGCAGACTGTTGTGCTGATGATGTTTCTTCTGAAGCTGGAGTACCTTCAGGAGATGGAGTAGTTTCAACAGTTGCATCACCATTTGTGGTCTGAAGAGGAACAATTGGATCAGCTACGAGTGGAGAAAAACGGGTGGTGAAAGGTGCTGCATCGTCTTCGGAAGAGTAAAGAGTATCTTCAAGAGGAGAAGGATCGGCTGCTTGATTTTCAGATGGTTGTTCATCAATGATGCTGAAATTGTTGAAAACAACATCCACGTCAAAGAACCAGTCAGGACCGGCTCCTGTGTTGGTAGAGTTGGATTCCTGCCAATCAACATAAAAAGACTCGAGAACCATTTTGGTTCGTTTGTTGTACACTCTATAAGCTTTTTGACTTGAGGAGTATCCAACAAAGAAGCACTCATCTCCAACTGCATCAAACTTCATTATGTTCTCGTAGTTGTTAAGCAGCGTGCATGAGCATCCAAAAGGTCTGAAGTAGTCAATCAAAGGTTTTCTTTTAAAGAGCAACTCATAACCTGTTTTCCCGCGCGTCTTTACAATTAAGACTCTGTTAAGAACATAACAGGCGGTATTCACAGCTTCAGCCCAGAAAATGATCGGCAGTTTAGAGTCGATAAGCATGGTTCTGGCCGCCTCAATAAGTGTACGATTTTTCCTTTCAGCAACACCATTCTGTTGAGGAGTTCTCGTAGCACTGTACTGAAGATGAATTCCTCTGTTGTTGCAGAAAGTCACGAAACTTTGATTCTTGAATTCGGTTCCGTGATCACTTCGGATTGATCTAACTTTTGTCTTTATTATGTTCTCAATGAGAGGAACAAACAGCATCAGAATCTCAGCAGCTTCACTTTTGTATTCCAAGAAGTACACCCATGTGAATCGGGAAAAATCATCTGTTATCACCAAACAATAAGACTTTTTAGCTAGACTTTTAACACTAATAGGACCAAACAGATCCATGTGCAATAATTGAAGAGGTGAGTCTATAGAGTTGACAGCTTTGGACTTATGCGACTTTTTGTGTTGTTTTCCTTTGGCACATGCTAAGCATTTTTCAGAAAAGGGGAATTCCTTAGAAGGAAGACCTCTGACAAGATTTAGTTTTGAAAGCTTATTAATATTTTTGAAGTTAACATGTCCTAATCGCCTGTGCCATAGCAGTGACTCTGACTCGGATGCTTTAGAAAGTAAGCATGTCATTTGACATTCAGACTTTGCATCCCTCATGTTTATCACATAAGTATTATTTTGTCTAGGAGCTTTAAGCATAATCATATTGGTAGGAGGAATGAATCCTGGCTTTAGAAAGATGCACTCCATGTCATTAAATAACACTGAGATTCCTTTGTCGCAGACTTGTGATACACTCAGCAGATTGTAACACAATTCTGGAACATAGTTCACATCTTCTAAAGTCAATGCATCAGAAATCACGTCCCCTATCCCAACTATCTTTCCGCCCTTCTCGTTGCCGGCAAAAGCAACAAATTCTCCATCAATGAATCGATAGTTTTTAAGGAGTTCTTTTAGTCCCGTCATGTGCCTTGACGCCCCGCTATCAACGTGCCACAGATATCTCATCAGGGCAATCAACCATTTCGGTAGCTTATTCTGAAAAACACATAAAACAAAAGAAATATACAGATAAATATACGAGACACTATGTACAGTCACGACTCAGACCATAATTTAAGTAACTTTTGGAATCCAGGTCTGTTTTAGTTTTAGTCTGTCGTGATTTTCACCCAAAACTGACTCTTGTCTTTTCCAAGTTTTTGTGGCCTTAACAAAACTTCTTATAGTTTCTTGAAGATCTTTAATTTGAACTGAAAAAGATTTTTGGGTATTGGTATCATTTTGTGGTTTGGGTTGCAAATGACAATTCTTGACCACATGTCCCTCATTTCCACATCTAAAGCATTTAGAGTGTTTAGGTTTGATCTTTGAAGAAGATCTGGATGATGATGGTTGTGATGTTCTTCTCTTGTCGTTGCTTGAGTTGGGGCTGTCCGTTGAACATGCTTCATCACTGTTGTTGTTGCTTGATTCTTCATTTGTGTTGCATTCTGGCTCGCTGATGTCACTTTCTGTATCACTCTGTGATTCTTCAGAAGCTGTGTTATCTGTTTCACTTTGTGATTCTTCAGAACATGACGTATCTGTTAATGATGGTGTAAACTCTGGAATTTCTTCAGTAAGAAATTTCCCAAACCTGTTTCTTTTTAGTTCTGGAACAAATGGAGATGGTCTATATACATTTTCATTATCAGAGAATGCATCATTAAGATCAACACAAACAGGCATAACATTTTCAACACAAACATCCGATCGTTTGATAGGATTCATCCTATCATTTGGGTCCACAACACCCTTGAAATCAAGTTTAGAAGTTAAAGTAATACAGTCATCCAAATTAGTTAAGTTATTACAGTCATCCGAATTCAAAGAAGTGTTTGACTTATCATGGCTCCACATGAACCAATTCACTGTAGAGTAATTGGCACCTGGGTGACCTAACCCCATTGTTTGACCACCACAACTTTCATCATCGTCCACCTGATCCTGTTGGGTCATATCTGCACTACTTTTACTTATATTAGAGTGTGACTCAGACGTGACACATTCTTTTTCAAAAAGATCATTTTTTGGATGTGGTTTTGGAATGGGTATATATTCACTTTTGCTCAAGGGTAAAAATAGAGATTTTACAATTCCCTTTTTATCCTTATACCCAATTCCATCTTTGACGAAAGATTTCCTTGAACAATCAAGGATATCAGTATGAGCATGCTTGCTTACGTTCCATTTGTCCACAACAATTTGGAGATGATTTGTTTCATTTCTAGATTTTTCTAGTTTTTCAGTTAAGTCATTTATTAAAAAAATCTTTTCTGAGAACAAATTCTTTTAGAGTGTGCATTTCAGCTATTGTTGCATTTAACTTTCGCTGATAAGCTAACTCATTTTCTTTCATTTCAGTATTGATTTTTCGTATGTCATCCATTTCTCTTAAAATTCTCCTATTGTGGGACAAACAGTAAGCAACGGCTGTAACACACCTTGGTGAGCACAGCTTTGATTTTATTTCGAGCGGGATACTTACCAGGTCTCTCTCCTCAGCCTTCTTCTGCATGCTCTGTGGTTGTTGATCATCCTTGCTTGTGGAAGTCTTTTCAGCGACTAAAGCTTCCTCAGCAGCAGTCTCCTTGCCTTTGTCCTCACCCAACACACCTCTTAAACCAGCCTTCTCCATCCCTTCTCCTTTTGGCATCTCAGCTGATGACCCTTCCAAGGAACTCACACCAAGTGTTGATTTAGTGCAAATTTTCGCCATCAATGCCTTGTTTACTTCAGCCTCTGCCACAACAACTTCTTCACCCCAATCAAAGTCTTGCACCACGAGCGCCTTCTGCTGGTTGGCTTCTCCTCCATCTGTAATTGCCACCATCCTCTTTGCTGGTTTAATTTCAGCTTGATTTAAGGTTGGACACTCATACTTGAAGTGTCCAAGAGTTTTGCAATTGTAGCACCTGATTTTGGATTTATCAAACCCAGCCTTTCCCAATCCAACCCGTCGACCTGTTCTATCCTGGAATCTCTTAACCCTGAGAGTAATCATGGCCATTTGCCATTTCAGGTCCATCTCCTCCATGTCATCGGGATCTACTTGATACATATCTTCAGGACTCATCATGTCATTTTTCAAATCACCTGTCTTTAAAGCTTCAAAGCTGGTCATGAAGGCGTTGAAGAGTTCAACGTGTTCATTAGCAAGCTTTGTTTGTTGAGGATTGAGAGTTAGGAGCTGAGGATTCTTGCCACTGGGTTGAGAGTATGGAACGGTCGTTCCTAAACTGGAGCCACCACCAATCATTCCATCAGCATACACCTGAGAAGAGCTTGAACCCATGGTACCCACTGGAGTCATTAATGCCAAGTTTTTCATTGCAGTGATGGGTACTACCTTTGGATTGGTCTGATTCATCTCTCTCTTTGTAATGTCCATCTCAAAGGACTTCAATGTGTTGATGAGATTAGCCAAGGTAGACTGGGCGTCAAGATATTCTTTTCTGATTAGCATACACTGGATGCTCCATTCTTTTGGCAATGAATCTAGCAGCTTCTTGATAGAATTTCTGTTGTTCACAGGAATTCCAGCCTTCTTCATCTTTGTCAACATGCTCATGAACCTATCAATATGTGAGCTCAAACTTTCCACACGAATACTGCCAAACATGTCATATTCTTTTTGCACCATGTCTTGCTTGTATTGGCGCATCTCTTCGTTCCCTTCATAGTATTCATTCAATGCAAACCACAGATCATGTGCCGTGCCATACTCTTCAAACATGTTGTAAACATCGTTAGATAGGGCCATGGTTAGAGCACCATAAGCCTTGTGATCTCTTTGGAGTAATTGTTTGTCAACATCGGTGTAGGTGGTTGGATCAGGGTTGAATTCTTCCCCAGTGGCAGTGGTTCTCATGGGAATGTGTGGGCCCAACTGGATAGAGTTCCATTGGGTGAAGTCTGTGACGTAAAAGAATGACCTCATTCTGTTCTTCCAAGTCCCATAATCTTCAGCACCTTTTAACTTAGGTACTCTGGTAGTGGTTCCGGTTTCCAGGTCTTGTTGTGTGATAGGGTTAACAGTTGATTGATTATTGTTACCAGCCATGATTTAGATGAATTTTAGGAATGTGGTTTAACAGATTTTAGTTATCAGTCCAGAAAATTGTCCAAGTCCGTAAGTACACAGCTAAGTTCGCAGCTAAGTACGCAGTTAAGTTCACACTTAAGTTCACAGCAGTCTGGATAAGTATGCAGCAACCTGTAAGAATATAAACAGCCTTGTCAAGTTGTAGTCTGTGTTAAGTGTGCAGCTCGGAAGTATACGTGTGGCTATGCTTCTTGATAAGTGCACAGATCAGTCAACACTTGGGCATTATAAGTGCTCAGTGTTTACTGATCAGCCTGCGTACTAAAATAAGTGCGCAGACTCACTTAAACTCTCGTTTAAGATTTTAAGTTCGCAGAAACCCTAGCCAAGTACTCAAGACTACACCTTCAGTAAGTGCGCACAAATCCAAGATTTCTGTTTAAGTACGCAGAAACCCTAGATAAGTACTCAAGACAATGAGATGCAATAAGTGCGCAGAAATCCAATTACAATGCAACAAGTGCGCAGAAATTCAATTAAAATGCAACAAGTGCGCAGAAACCCTAGCTGCGTACTAAATGACAAGTTTAAGTACTCACAGTCACAAGTATGCAATATATGATCCAAGTACTCAAACTAAGAAACAAGTGCTCAACTTATGAGATAAGTGCGCAGGATACATGAAATAAGTGCGCAAAAACGAGCTGTAACAAATATAAAACTCAGCTGAATCCTTTCCAAACCATTTTCTGATCAAAATAACATACTTTAAACATTTAGAAACACGATTTTCACGAAATTTGAAGCCAAAATATAAGAAAAACACCTAAATTTTAAAGTTTACAAAGAAAATAATCTTGATAATAAAAACTAACAAGATGAGGGTTTTGGTATCTTAAAGTAGATACAATCTAGAGCACAGAGGCTCTGATACCAAATTGTAAGTCCCAAATGCTAGATCTTGTAAGTGCACAGATTGTTATCACTTAGAAACACCTATGAATTAGGTGTTTTAAGTGACTAATCTTCTACAATAAAAGAAACTAGATGAATATTGTAAGAACCGACACACAAGATGAATAATACGATAATTCCATTGATGATTTAACACTGAAGAACCATGGATTACAGCAAGTACGCACCTATCTTGTGCTAACAAAAGATAATGACCAAAACCCTAACCCCAATGCTGCACACACACAAGCTTTATATAGGAAGCTCATTGGGCCTGCGCACTTAGCTTAAGTGCGCAGAGCTCGTGCACTTAAGTGCGCAGATTAGGGTTAGGCAACCAAAACTATGCCATAATTACATTCTAGGTCCTTTAACTTTCAATCTATACAATATATTACTAAAAGTCTCTAATCTGGTAACTGTGGTCTCAATATAACCCAACACTCTACATGTTGTTTAAGGATGTTATGTATCTTTATATTTTTAATTGATTCGTTTTGTCACCAATTTTTTAGACTGCTATGTTGTCCGTTGTTTGCTTTGGAATCGTAAGTCTCACTGGAATACGGATCATACTAATAGCTTACATCATGTCCTCCCTAGACTCTAATAATAGCTCTAGAGAATAAATAAACACCGTTAGTTTCTTTGCTTGATGAGAGTTTTCTTATAGTATCTTGGTAATCCACCAAAACCTTGAAAAATAAATAAAAATATATTTAGATCTTGGACAAGTAACAAAGTAACAACATAAAAAATTGAAAAAATAACAACGTCAAATAATAAATAGTAGTCAGTCAGTCAGTTAGGTTGGTGATGACGTAGGTAGCCCAAGGCAAAAAGCATGAAAGCTGTCATGAATACATGCTTAAAGCGTTGAAGTCTTCAAAGGTTTAAATGACGAATAACCGCAGACCAAAAGATGACTTGTCTTGTCATCTTTTCCTCGGCCAGCACAAGACAATTGCCGTGTAAACGTCGCACAGCTCGGACCGCAGGTCCAAAGCCACCACCAACCTAAAGTGGCCTGTCCTCTTGTTGCAACTCGGTCCAAGATGATATCCCTTCCTGAATTAGAAGATACCTCCTCTATATAATCAAGATCAGATCCACACATCTGATCCATCCTGATTATTCCTCTTACACTCAATCTTCTATTCCTTTATTCCACACACGTGAGGAGTCTTTCTCCATCACATGCACCGACCCACAAATCTTGACAACTCTGGTGTTGAGTTACACTCAGACCAGAATTCCAACACTAACAAAAACTATATCATCTTGAACCTCCTTCTACGTTTTGCAACGTAGGAGGACACGACATGCATTTGGCAGATCGAAACCCTTGAACCTCTGAACCCCTTTTTGTGACTCAGAACTAACGTTAGTCTATTATTTGTTGTAGTAACAAGTTGGCGCCCACCGTGGGGCTGCGCCATTGTTTCCTTAAAATATCAGTTGTGTAGCTCCAACTTCTTAACATGTCTGACCCTGAGTCTCAAGAAGAGGTGAACCAGATTTCACCAAGCACAGGTCGAGCTTCTCCCAACAGATCTGTGCCGTTTTCCACTCCTGGAAGTACCCCTGCTGGTACCCCAGCTCCACCTACTCACCCTGAGTTCACTGTCTTCCAAACTCCACCCCCCACACGTTCAGGGGTGATGTCTCCTTTCCCTAGTGACATGCAAGTTCCTCAACGTGTAGATCTGACCCCGGAAGGAGTTGCTAGCAATTTCCTGCTGCTCAGGTCTCTTTTAAACCAGCATGTCATGAAGGAAAGGGAGAAATGAGTCCGCATCCGGCTAGACTACAACGAGGAGGAGGTGTCACTTTCTCCTGGGCCGCCCCTCCCACTCACTAGCCATCCTAGCCAGCAAGCTACCTTCCGAAGCTATGAAGCAGGACCAAGCAGCAGGCTGTCTGTCCATCAGACTACCAGGCCTAGCCCTACTGCTTTTCCTCTATACACTACCCAATCCACCACTACTGGTGCACCCATCGGGCATGAACTTACCCTGGACCAACTCTTACAATCACCTATTGCTAGCATCCCACCACCGGCTGCCACCTCATGGGCTCAGGCTATGGCAACTTTGCCTATGGCACGAAGTGCCTCCTTGAGTACACCCATGGTAGCAAGCAACGTAGCAGTGACTGATAACCTTCAAGGATTAAACCTCATGCCCTACATGATATCTCAAATGATGGCCCACTTCCCCTGGCAACAGCTTATCAGCCAGGCTATCGCTGCTCAACAGGGGAACACTAACGGAAGTAACGATAGGATGGAACATACCACCCGCCAACCATACAAGCCCAGTAGCCTTTCCTGTTTCTCCCGAGAAATAGCAGATTATGAATTTCCGAACAAGTTGAAGATGCCTGCTCACATCAGAACCTATGATGGCACTGATGACCCTGAAGGCCACCTACAAATCTTCTCTGGAGCTGCTCGCATTGAAAAGTGGGGTGATCCCGAATGCTGCCTCATGTTCATGCAGACCCTAGTTGGATCTGCCCGGATATGGTTCAATGACTTACCAGCCGAAAGCATCAAAACCTTCAACGATCTGGGAAGAGGATTCCTAGCTAACTTCTCACAGCAAAGACGTTGTGTTAAGGATGCAACGGTAATCTTCCAGATCAAGCAAAAGGACGATGAAAGCCTGAGAAGCTTCATCGAGAGATACAAGAAGGAAGGCCTCACCTACGTTGGTGTAGACGAAAAAATGAAGGTTGCAGGGTTCATGAATGCCATCAACTCAAAATACCTTACAAGAGACTTCAACAAAAGCCTCCCAAGAACTCTTGAAGAAGCCCTAGAAAGGGCTGAAGCCCACATCCGAGGAGAGGAGGCTGTGGACATCAAAGAGCAAAGAAAAAGAAGCTCCACTTGGAGAAGCAACAGCCCCAACAGAAAAAAGGGGGAATTATGGGACTCAAGACAGAAGACCCAGAGGGTCTGAGTCTCGAAGGTCGGAAAGCAGGAACCCTTCAAGCAGAGACAGAAATGTCAACTTCACAATCCTCACGAAAACTCCTCAAGAGATTTTAGCAACAGAAGAAGTCAAACACACCTTCCGGCCTCCTCGCCCCTTGCCAAAAAGCAAAAGAAACGAGAACTCTAACCAATATTGTGAGTTCCACGAAGAAAAGGGGCACCACACCAACGACTGTTTCCAACTTAAGAAAAGAATCGAGGAAGCCGTCAAGTCTGGGGAGCTTGCCCACTTGGTGAAAGGTGTAAAAGAAAACATGACTGACAACAAGAAAAAAGAGGTTGCTATGGTCTCGTTTGAACAAGGAACTCCAAGTAAGTGTCAGAGGTTGGAAGCTTGGGAGCATCAAAGCATCTGCTTTCCTCACACCAAAGAAGACAAACATTGTGATCCCCTTCTCCTTGAAGCATCCATCGGTTCTATAAAAACACAAAAGGCCTACGTAGACACGGGAGCAGCCACAGAAATCATGTTTGAGAAATACTTCAAACTCCTGAGCCCAGAGGAACGCTTCAAGCTCCAACCAACAGAGGCATCTATAAAGGGTATTGCCGATATACCCATCAAGCCCCTGGGAGAAATAACACTTGATGTTAACTTCTCCGATGGAAAAGCCCAAAGGACAGAACCTTTGAGCTTTATCGTCCTCGACTTACCATCCAATTATGATGTCATCATTGGCAGGCCCGGAGTAGTGGTCTTTGACATGACCATCTCCATCAGCCGAAAGAATGCCAAAATCCCCACCAAAGATGGGATTGCAACCCTTCAAGCACCTACCACCGTGCTAGTGGTCAGGGAAGACAACAACAATCAAAACAAGCTCGGCCTTAGCATCAACCCAGAGTACCCAGAACAAAGAATACGGGTCAACACAGACCTCCCAACTGAAACACTTTCAAAGCTTGAAAGATTATTGCGGAGCAATGTTGACATTTTTGCCTGGTGTCCCAGTGACATGACTGGCATCCCTCGAAGCATTGCTGAACATGAGCTTAGAATCCCTCCACATGTCAAGCCGGTTGTACAAAAGAAGAGAAGCCTTGCCCCAGAACGAAGCAGGGCAGCATGCCAGGAGGTTGACAAACTGGTCGAAGCAGGAATCCTCCGAGAAGTCAAATACCAGTCCTGGGTTGCAAACCCAGTAATGGTTAAGAAGCCCGATGATTCATGGAGGATGTGCATAGACTTCAAAGACCTCAATAAGGCTTGTCCAAAGGATTGTTATCCTTTACCTGAGGTGGACTTGAAAGTTGACTCGTTAACAGGTTACTCTTATACCTAAAAACAACTTTTAAGCTAGTCCAGTGCCTTCAAAACTGTTACCTCTCATATAATGCATGCTTAAAAGTTAACTCTTCGACAGGTTTCCCCTTCAAGTGCTTCTTGGATGCCTATAAAGGTTATCACCAGATACAGATGAAGGAGGAAGACGAAGAGAAAACAGCCTTTCACACTGACAAGGGCTTTTTTTGTTACCAAAAGATGCCTTTTGGCTTAAAGAATGCAGGAGCCACGTACCAAAGGCTGGTTGATAAAGCATTCGCTGAACAAATTGGCAGAAACATGGAAGCTTACGTGGATGACCTGGTGATCAAAAGCAAAACGGAGGAACACATGCTTCAAGACATACAAGAAACGTTCAGCAACCTAAGAAAGATCAACATGAAGCTCAACCCTGTAAAATGTTCTTTTGGGTTCGAAGAAGGAAAATTCCTAGGGCATATAGTGGGAAAGCAAAGCATAAAGGCCAATCCCAACAAGATTCGAGCAGTCCTGAACATGAAGTCTCCACAAACCAAGAAAGAAGTAGAAAGCTTGAACGGTAACCTTGCTGCTTTAAAACGCTTCATGTCAAAACTGGCTGAAAGGTCCTTGCCCTTCTTCAAAACTCTCAAAGGGTGCACGGAGAAGAAAAATTTTAGATGGACAGAAGAAGCAGAGGAAGCCTTCAACCAAATGAAACAATACTTGGCTTCCCTTCCAGCCATCGCCGCCCCTGAAGCAGAAGAAACCCTCTCTGTCTACCTTTGTGTTACTGAAGAAGCCCTCAGTGTCGTCCTTACTATTGAAAGAGACAAAGCCCAGGTACCTGTTTACTTCTTCAGTAAAACTTTAAAGTTAGCAGAGGTCAAATACCCTCCTCTTGAAAAACTAGCCTTTGCCCTAGTACAAACCGCTAGAAGGCTTAGAAGGTACTTTCAAGCACACCCCATACAAGTGGTCACAGACCAACCCATTAAGAGTGTGCTTGAAAAACCTGAAACCTCGGGACGATTGGCCAAGTGGGCCGTTGAACTAGGTGAACACAAAATCACCTACGTCCCCAGAAAGGCAATAAAAGCACAGATATTGGCTGACTTTATAGCTGAGGTTCCAAAGGTGGAAACCACCGAAGTGAACATGACAACAGACGAACGTTCCGATCCCGAAACCTGGAAGCTTTATACAGACAGAGCTTCCAACGTTGAAGGATCCGGAGCAGGCCTTGTCTTAATTAATCCTAAGGGGCTGGAATTCACATATGCCCTTCACTTGGAATTTCAGGCCACAAACAATGAAGCGGAATATGAGGCCCTGATTGCAGGGTTAAGACTTGCAAAAAAGATGGCCGTCCAAAAGCTTCAAGTATTCACTGACTCACTCCTGGTTTCTAATCAAGTAAACGATAGCTACATAGCTAAGGAACCAAACATGAAGAAATATAGAGAAAAGGCGAAGGAAATCATGAACATCTTCCAATCTTGCAAGATCAAACAAGTTCCAAGATCACACAACCAAAAAGCTGACACCCTCAGCAAGCTTGCCTCGTTAAACTTCGCCCATCTTACCAAGAAGGTGCTGGTTGAAGTAATCAAGCAACCTTCCATATCTGAGCTCGAGGTTCAAGATGTAGTCGCTGAAAGTGAACCAAATTGGATGACTCCATACATGACATTCCTGAAGAAAGGTGAACTTCCTCAAGACCAAGTTGAAGCCGAAAAGATCCGGATCAAGTCAAGGCAATACACCATACAAGAAGACATACTCTACAAGAAAGGATATTTGGCTCCACTGCTTCGATGTGTTGGTCCGGAACAAAGCATATACTTAATAAAGGAGGTTCATGAAGGTATATGTGGAGCTCATTGTGATCCACGAACAACAGTGGCAAAGCTTATGAATTTGGGCTACTTCTGGCCATCTATGCACAGAGATGCATCGGAACAACTGAAAAAATGTGAAGCCTGTCAAATACATGCCCCAGTCCCAAAGAGCCCCAAGCATGACTTAATCCCGGTCAATTCAGCTTGGCCGTTCTATAAGTGAGGGATGGATATCGTTGGACCCTTCCCACTTGCAAAAGGAGGGGTCAAGTTCTTGTTGGTTGCTGTCGATTACTTCACAAAATGGCCAGAAGTGAGGCCTTTGGGAAAAATATCCAGGAAAAAGATTATTGACTTCGTCTGGGAAAGCATCATCTGTCGATATGGTCTACTCGGAGTATTGGTCACAGACAATGGGAAGCAATTTGCAGAGAAACCTTTCAGCACTTGGTGCAAGGAGTATCGAATAACTCAGGTGTTCAGTTATGTGGCATACCCACAATCAAATGGCCAGGTTGAACGAATGAACCGCAGTGTGGTTGAAGGGATCAAGGCAAGACTTGGCAGAAAAGGAGGAAAATGGTTGGATGAACTCCCAAGCGTCTTATGGGCCATCCGAACCACGGAGAAAACAAGCAACAAGAAAACGCCATACAGTCTCACCTTCGGATCCGAAGCAGTTATCCCGGCTGAAATTGGGGTTACCACACCTCGAACGCTCCACGTCAACATCAAGACCAATGAAGAAGAAGCTCTGCTCAACCTAGATCTCTTAGAAGAAGCAAGGGACTCAACAGCAATTCAAGAAGCTCAATACAAACAAAAGATGGAGTCCTACTACAACTCCAAGGTAAGGCATGAACGCTTCAAGCCAGGAGATTTGGTCTTAAGGAACAACGAAGCAAGCAAAAAAGAAAATCAAGGGAAGTTAGGACCAAGATGGGAAGGTCCCTACACCATCTTGGAAGCCCACAAGGGAGGATCCTATAAACTTGCCAACATGGAAGGCAAAAAGCTACCACGCCACTGGAATGGCAAAAACCTCCGAAAGTTCTTTGTCTGAACCTCCAAGAAATGTAATTCCCTACTAGTTGAATGATGTAATGATGGCTTGGTAAATCAATGAAAGGATCAGTAGATCCCCTTTAAAATTTTTGTCTTTCTATCCTATAATCAGGTTGAGAACCTAGCAAGAAACTCCATGGCAAGGGCCATGTAAGGGGATGAGCTCCTAGGCCACATCGCTCAATAGGTTCAAGGGTTGAATGGACCTATATAAGGGGTGAGTTCCTAGATCAATCCAACTCCATGAGACCTACAAAGACTTTCCTTTACATGTCTCATAGACGGGTTTGAACAGCCTACACCAATTGTTCCTTAAGTTTTCTAAACAAACTTACGAAATGCAAAAACACTAAGTAGTGCACATAGGATAGGTGGCGAGTTGTTTGCCTAGACTACCTTAAGGATAAGTGACTGCAACACTTAACCTTTTAAGGTGCTACTGGTAAAACATTCCCCAACAAATACAAAGACAAAACATCCAAACATTCCCAAACATAACAAACACAAGTACCACAAAACCAACAAAGAAAGGTAAACCTAAAACAGCCTTAAGGGCCCAAGACATTAAAAGCCTAAACAGGCCAAATACTACAAACCGTTCATAAGGTTACAAAAGCCTACTACCATAAAGGAGTCCACTAGACTCCAACAAAAGTAAGATTGTTTAAGACATTAGATTAATTGTTCACAAGCATACTGCTAAGAAAGCTACGAATAAAAGATAAGAAAACTAAGCAACACTACCAGATCCCGACGGCTTCGAGGCTTCATCATCCCTAGCCACCTTAGCCACCTTTGTCTTCTTAGTTTTCTTTCCCATCTTCGAAGGCTTATCACCACCAATCCCAGCCTCAGAAGCCTCAACACTTGCATCCTTGGACAGTAAGTCTTCAGCATCCAAGGTTTCTTCACTATCACCAGAACGAGCCCGTTTCTTGAAAACCGACTCAAGTATTTGAGCACACACAGCCTCGTTCAAACCAGGGGGCTTCATCTGCTTTAACACCTGCAGAGGTTTTCCGTAACAAGAAGACACCTGGGAAACATACTGATAGGACCTCTGCTCCATCTTCAACACCGTCTCTTTAAAGACATCCAAAGACTTGGGCTGAAATAAAGAAGACTCCTCCATAACCTCGCCTGCTTCATAAGCTTTGAAACCTGCAACAAAGCCTGTATGCTTGCCATGGATAAGGAGTTTCGTGTAAACCTCACCAAGAGCAGAATTAAACTCTGCAGAATGAAGCAAGTAGGTAACAATTTGCTGGAAGCCCTCCTCAATCAACCATTGGTTGTCATCCAAGGCACCAGCAAGGGAAGCCTCCAACCCAACCTTCTCCTGCTCAAACACCTTCCTCTCAGCTTCAAGACTCAACCTGTCAACCTCAAGCTTTACACGAGCAGCTTCATGCTTAGCAACCTCAGCTTCATGGCTCTTCTTTAACTCATCTATAAGACCAACAAAAGTCTTCTCTTTCTCAGCCCATTCCAAAGCATCCTTCTTCAACGAAGCCAAAGCCTGCTTCATCTCTCTTCTTTTCTTAGCAAACTCACTATACTCCCCCCATCATCTTCCTAAACCTACTAATACCCTCAGGAAGCATAGCAGCCAAATTACAGGTGCCAACCATCATCTTGGTTGAAAGAGCATCATCATCCAACCCCTCCAAACAAGCCTTGGCACCACAGGTAGCAAAGTGTGCAAGAACATCCTCACAAACAGCAGATGATTTAAAAGTATCAGAAGGCTTCACATTCCAATCAGGGGTGTACACCCCTTCCCCTTCTACACTTGTGGAACCCTCACCATGCTTCATCATCACCACTTTGGCAACCACCTTCTTACCCTTACTTTTCTTGCCAGCAACTTCTGCAACCACACCTTCAACCTCCTCATCTTTCTCCTCCTCAGAATCCTCTATATCGTCACTAACATCAACTGCTTCAGAAGCATCCACAGACTTTGCAGCCTTCAACAAACGACGACTAGACCTCCTAGTCGAAACAGGCTTAGAAAAACTCTTCACATTAGGAACAGAAACATAGTTACCACCGTCATACCTCCCCTTTTCATACTTAGTCAATGCATCCTCACCATCAGCAGCTTCAACATCCTTAAAAACAACATCTGAAGCATCATCGCCCTTAATAAAGTCCAAAGCCGACATAACTACAACACAAATAGAAAAATATAAATACTTTGAAAGAAAAAACAAAATACAAACAAGCATAAAAGCAAGCATACCCCGATCACCCTTCATCAACGCAGGGTCTCTACCCTGTTTCTCCCAACAGGTGCTAATACCAGATAAAACGAGAAAGGGTTCGGCAAAGGGACGAAGCCTGGAAGGGCATGCCCGAATAGCTTTAAGAAAGATCCCATCCAAAGCAGACTCCAACGGCTCTGCTTCGTTAAGAACAGCATCGGGGTGCCTCCAAACAGGCTTAAAGGGAAAAATAGACTCAGAAACCCAGAAGAATCTAGTTTTCCACTTACCAACGGTTGTTACATGCGAAGAAATCAAGTTTGTTTCAACTGGGGATCCTTCAAAGGTAAACCAATCACCATTCTTAGCAAGGCGGAAGAAACGCCTAAACATAAGAAGGGTTGGATCATAACCAAGAGCCCTACAAAGGACCTCAAAGTGCAAAACACGGCCAACCCCATGAGGGTGGATTTGACCCAAAGAAACCCTATAATACTCAAGAACATTGAGTAAGAAAAGGGATGACGAACATTGGAAAACTCAAAATGACGACAATAAAGTGCAATAAAACCATCAGGACAACGGGAAATGGGATCCGTCAAACCAGGAGCAGTAGGCTTGAAGGAAAGATCAATACCCCACTCCAAGCAGAATGCTTAAACTTCCTCTTGGGTCAGAGAAGAGAAGGTAATCGACATATCCTTCTTAGCACCCATAACGCCGTGAAGGATGATCAAAAACAAAGAAAAGTAAAAGAAAAAGGACTGACCTGATGAAGGAAAGCAAAACCCTAAGGAAAGATGAAGAAGAACGGTTGAAGAAGAAGAAGATAAAAAGTGAAAAAAAATTGTGATAATAATATATAAAGGGCAGTTATCACAAAGTAATAATGAAAACTAATTAATACAAAGACTGAGCGGCTGACATCTGTCTCATCTGTCAGTCAAATCAAAACTTAAATCGAGAAAATTAACCGCCCAAATACCTACGAACCTTCGAAGCTTTCAACGATAAGCAGAAATAGCAAACAGTCAGAAGCTTTCTACCTACGCCACAAAACCTCCTGACTTGGGGGGCTGATGACGTAGGTAGTCCAAGGCAAAAAGCATGAAAGCTGTCATGAATACATGCTTAAAGCGTTGAAGCCTTCAAAGGTTTAAATGACGAATAACCGCAGACCAAAATATGACTTGTCTTGTCATCTTTTCCTCGGCCAGCTCAAGACAACTGTCGTGTAAACATCGCACAGCTCGAACCGCAGGTCCAAAGCCACCACCAACCTAAAGTGGCCTGTCCTCTTGTTGCAACTCGGTCCAAGATGATATCCCTTCCTGAATTAGAAGATACCTCCTCTATATAATCAAGATCAGATCCACACATCTGATCCATCCTGATTATTCCTCTTACACTCAATCTTCTATTCCTTTATTCCACACACGTGAGGAGTCTTTCTCCATCACATGCACACGACCCACAAATCTTGACAATTCTGGTGCTGAGTTACACTCAGACCAGAATTCCAACACTAACAAAAACTATATCATCTTGAACCTCCTTCTACGTTTTGCAATGTAGGAGGACACCACGACCTGCGTTTGGCAGATCGAAACCCTTGAACCTCTGAACCCCTTTTTGCGACTCAGAACTAACGTTAGTCTATTATTTGTTGTAGCAACAGTTGGTGATAGAGCGATGGGAGAGCGAAGGGAAGCTTACTACTAGTACTAGCGATGTCTCCAGCGAACAGATGGAGAAAGCAATGCGTCAAGTGTTTATCAGATGTAGGCTGACAACCAATGGGGTGGGGTTAAACTTAATGGATCCAGGTTAATGAATCCTATCCTATGGGCCGACTCTTATTATTTTATAATGATGAAACATCCACGAACAAGATCAAGGTAAGAATGTTGATGACACTAGATATGATAAAAATTCTGTGCTGCATGCATGCCATGAAGTTCCAAACTAGTTCACTTGTATATACATTACATACATTCAACCATGCACAATTACATGCTGTTTTTTTGCTTCTACCGCTTCCTTGAGTTTCCTACCCAATGCATATGCCAATGGGGGAGGCACCGCGTTTCCAATCTGCTTGTGCTTGTGTTGGATATTACCACAAAACTTGTAACCGTCAGGGAACCCCTGCATCCATCGCGTAATCAAGAAAAATTAAAAATATATGCATCTTTTTATTATAAAATAAAAAATAAATAATAAAATTCATCAGGTACCTGAGATCGAGCGCATTCACGAACGGTTAAAATCCTATCCTGATCCGGGTGAAAGCACATCCCAACCTTACCCATAGGCTGAGGGTCAGTAATAGAAGTTGGGAAATTTCCTTCCCAGTCAAGCCTTCCAAATAAACCCTTCCATTGGTTATGCCTTTTGGCTGTGTTTGGTAAACACCAGGGAATAAGATCAACCATTTGCCCAGTTGATAGCTTGACCTGCAACAAAAATAATTATTATTTTTATTCTTATAAAAACTCAACCATTCAAATGGATACTTTTTATTATGTACCTTTTCCTCAGGGAGGTCTCGCCAGTCAGCACCAGGACGTTTGGGGATTCTTTGACACCTAATCACATTCAACTCGTTCATTTCTTTTGATATATGATCTGTCAGACCCGATGCATCGCCCCGGATTCTCTTTTGAAACCAAGATATAGGCTCTGTTTTGTACTGCACACATATTCAATGACTAAGATGCATGCTTTGTGACAACAATATAATATTAAAAAAGACAAAAGATTATAAATAATAATAATAATAATAATAGACAAAGATGTACCTCTATAGTAGTTGCAGATGCACCATTTCCAACCTCAGGGAGCTCACCAATTGTGTCTCTAACGGTAATTGCACGGAAAGGGGCCCCACTTGCAGTACTTCTAACAGCAGCATATTGTGTATTACTATTTAGTGAGACCCTAAGTTCTGGGCTGGCAAATACATGCATTGGTTCAGGCCACTCGGGTAGTATTTCTTCAGGAGAAGCAGCCCATATGAAAGCCCGTTTGCGTGATTGCGATACACCAAAAGCTCCAGCCTCTAGTATTCCAAACCTCACCTACAATTAGTGGGAAACGTTTGGTAACAAAAACTGTTGAGATCATCAGTTAACAAACTATGACGCTCAACAAGCAGGAAATGCTCGGTTTTAGAAAGCACAAGGCTCTCAGAGGCTTTAGGTCCATAACGCCAAGGCGTGAGGTGTTTCTCTATGTACAACCAAAAGCCACATAAACGTTTATCAAGTAAACCATTCATAATCTCTTCATCCGTTTTGTTTTTATATATCAACACTTTATATACCATAACTTTGATTATATTTGACCTAGATGTACATGAAGCACCACCTGAGGTGCGCTTTTTAAACCAAAATGAAGTGCATAAGATTTTTTTAAAAGTTATGCCACAAATTTAAAAAAAAAAAAAAAAAAAAAAATCTTGAAGAAAACATAATTATGTACCTGGTAGCCCATTTCAAGCAATGAAGCCAAAGTTAAATGAAACGTCTGTCCTTTGTTAAAAGACACAAAGTTCCTCACATTTTCTAACAGAAAATACTTGGGACGAAAATATTCAGCGAATGACAAAAATGCTAATATCATCTCACACTGAACCTTGCTCCATGTGCTTTGATTGAACCTATTCATCCCAGAAAACCCCTGCAGATATTTTAAAAGTCAATCCATGTACTTATTTTCATTACAGGTGTGAATTTATGGCCCGGCACGAACTTAGCACAAAATTCGTGAGTTTGGGTTTAGCCTAAACGAGTTCAGGTCATGTTTAAAGTTTAAACATGCTTTATGTTATAACTTAAAGTGTTTGGGTTATATGCCAAATGTAAAATCTAAAAAAAAATTGACATCAGCTTTTATAATTTAAACTAATTGTGTTATATACATTATGCAAAAATAAAAAATAAAAAATTCAGGTACATTAAGTCGTGTTCATGGCAACCCGTGAATACCCATGTCATGTTTGGGCTCACATATTTGGAACAATTTTCAAGTTCATGTCGTGTAGCTTTCGACCCACCAGCCCACTACAAGACCCATTTAGCACCCCTAATTTGTATAAGACTTCTGGCAATTTAAGAGAGGTTTGTACTAGAAATGACTGATGAGTACCTGGCATGGAGGGCCTCCATTGATGAAATCCACCTGTCCAGGTCTAGGTAAATTTTTAATCTCATGTTCCTCAAGTTTTGCAGCCATTTCTTCAGCCTCAGAAGTTGAAATACAGTCGTCAGTGTCCCCACACGCTGTCATAATGGCCCTGTATTTCAAACAGTCGTTAGAAATGCAGACAATTAAAGATAACTAGGATTTAATTAAAATGATTTTAGAACCTTAGTATGACATTGCAATTATGCACAAATGCCAGTGCATCAGGGTGATTGAGCCTAAATGCATCACCAGCAGGTTCTTCATATTCAATTGCCCATTTGGTTACTGATGCCCCTGTAAGTAGACATAATATCTTATTAGTTAAACGTAATTGAGACACAAATAAGATTAAGAGTTTTTATGTAGCCAAAAGGTAATTACCAGCTTTTTGTAAGCCTTCCGATAAGCCACCACAACCAGCAAAAATATCTAATGTCGTTAAGCGATTGTTTACAGTGGACCTCTGTTGGTTGTCAGTCATCTCAATATCACTTTCCCCTTCTTTACACTTCCCTTTTCTCTTTCTAATTGCAGCCTCATCAACCAAGTCTTCTTTAAGAGAACTAAACTTTATGTTAACCGGTAGCTGTGGAAAAACATCAAATTGGTCAAACTCTACTCGGAGTGTATTTTTCATGCATTAAATAATAACTTTGCAATCATATATAGCATGCTAGTTATTAAAAAAATCAAAAGAATTTGCGGAAATTGTCTAGAATGAACACAGCCTGTTTTGACCCATTACATACCTGCTTAAGCGATCCCTTATCTGGATCATACAGACGTTCACAAAAGAATACATGATCGACAATATAAGTGCTGTCCAGAGAAGAAAGGTCTGTCTTCCTTTTAACTTCACACTTCCCTTCTAACGCGGACACTGACAGTTTAAGCGTTTCTTCACTGTAATATACCTGAAAATAAATTTGAAGTTATTATTAACAAAACAGCAAGATAGGTGATTTCATAAAAATTAATACTTTATTTTATTATATATGTTACCTCTTGAATGTCAGACCGGTACGCTTTGTCAGAAGACAAATCCTCAGGCCTGTAAAATCTTCTAACTTGGACTGAAACTGATTCAGGGTCGACACGCTTTAAATTCTTGGGGGACTCGATTTGTATCAGCTGACAAACAACATATGCTTTAAGCCCTACATTTCTCCCACCTTTATGAGTTTCGTTACCCCTTTCATCCGAGTCAAAGTGATGTGGACCAACATAAACAAAATCATCAACACGGTATTCAGTAGCCATGTAAGTAAAACCTGTCTTCGATTCATTTACCTCAAAAATCTCTTTTTTCTTTTCATTGTCTGTGATCTTACAAGAGTAACAAATCCCATTTCCGAGTCCCATTTTGTCGGTTTTTAGAGAAAAGAAAGCACCTCTTTGAGGCCAATATAAACTCTTACAATAATACTCAACAGGCAAACCTTTACTTTTCCTATCTTCAGCTTTTGCTCTATCCATTTTATCAAAATTAGCATTAGCTTTCCGATGCTCATGACCCCACGCAATTGTTCTGATTTGAACCACCACCGGTTGTATGACATCGTCAAGCTCAAAATCAACGCAGTCATTAGTCAAAAACACTTCCCTCTCGTTTGCTATATTGCCAAGAACAGTTTCGCAACCTCTTAACATCAACCGCCCATGAACAAATTTTCTAGAATCGGAATCTTCAAACAAATATTCGACATAATAAATAGTATCTTCTACAAGAACCGAACTACCTAACCCAACCACCTCACCCCGAATAACTGCCTCTTTATAAAGTGCATTACCATTAACCATATTCCCAACCGCTTTTCCAACCCATTTGATGTCGGTTTTTGACCCACAGGGTTTCTTTTCTTTTATAGCGGAATGTGGTTTCTCGGGTACTTGTACAGGAAGGGTGTTGTTTTCTTCTTCGGGTTCTTCACAATCCTCCTGCTCATTTTCTTCTGGTTCATCTTCTTCTTCTTCATCTTTCTTCACATCAATAGAATCACCCTCTTTTACCTCTTCCGGCGAATAATTAGAGTAAAACTCACCCCAAATTCTGTTAATAAACCGCGTCGTTGTAGCTGGCATAGCCTTTCGTTTTGAGACAACGGGCCCCATTGCTGCTCTCGGGTTCAAGTTTGCTTGCTTCGTCTCGATTGTTTTTTTCTTAACTGTCCATTTGGTATGATGTCTTTCCACCATTTTACCCTCAAGACCAGAAATAAATGCACATTTCCTGATTGTAACATCTGGAAATTCTGCAAATTGTTGCAAAATAATTTGTCCATGAACCACTACGTACCTCTCCACATTCACAGGGTTTGAAGATATGTAAGCAGGGTGATTCTTGTCAAACTCTGATAATCTTTTTATGACTTCAGAAAATGATAACTTTGATGCACGTGTTTGCTCTTTCAGCAATGTGATGATAGCAATAGCAAGCCTTGCTGTCTTAAGAACTGTTTGATACCACGGGCCATATTGCTTTGACGGCTTTCCTAGCCTATACCTGAAACAAACACCAGACACAAACATATCCAATAAAGGGTTTTTTTTTTTAACTTACTGAGCTTTTTGAAAATCAACAGTGTGAAACATGTTTGCAAGCTCATAAACATATTATCTAACATGTTGAATAAACCGGTTTAAGAGGTTTTCATTCCCGTTCCATCGTGTTACCAAACTCATACACATAATGATGCTCAAATTGAAACCAAACACCACCTAAATGTTTGAAACAGAAAATTTAAACCAAGAACTTACCAGGCCATATCAGTTCGAATTGAAATGATAACCATCGACGAACCAAATTCAATTTTCCATTCCTTTATAGCACTCAGGTAAATAGGAATGCCATCTTCATTCTGTGCAGCAGAGGAAGAACCAGAAGCAGTAATAGGTTCATTATCAAAACAGAATCCACTCCCATCATCAGTTGTCATTATCCCAGACCCAAACACGGTGACATCAATGTCTGCACATGGCTTCATAGGAAGAAGCTCTAAAGAAATCAACCTCGAATCACAGTTATAAAGTGACCAGTTATGAAGCATGCTCTTTGGAAGATAATCAGGGTCAACCGTATCAAAAAAGTCATCAAAGAGTAAATATTCATCGGTTTCTTGAACGCTAGTTTTGTAATAAGCTGGGAGTGGATAGTCATTTGCTATTTCATCTTCATTTATTTGAATGTATAACTTGCTTGATGAAGTAGTGGCATGTCTTGGCCTTTTATTTTGCTTCATTGATTGCCAATTTTCATTTTCCTGCAGAACCCGGGCCAACTTCGTGTCTTCATCTTCATCAGCAACATGTTTTCCTTTTGAATTGTTGACTTTTTCATTTTTTTCTCCATCTCCGATCTTCAAAGGTGCATTCATTGATCCATTAGATGAGACATTCATCCCTACGAACTCTTCTTTTTTCTTGCTTTCATCTCTCAAAGCAGCAAGAGCAGGTAATTCAACAAACAGTTTATCAGTACTGTTTGGTGCATCATCTAGCCCAACAAGTTGCTCATAAATGAACGCGCCCCATGAAATGATTAAGTCCCGGATAGACACCCCGTGAGGAAAGTTTTTACTCCCACTCATTGAGCGAACAAGTGAAGCAAGTAATTCGTCTAAACTCAAATCCGGGTCACCCCCGGAAGATTTTGACAACCGTTTGTAGACTTCAACACATGCACAGGCCTTTTCATAAAAGAGCCCGAATAGTTTCTTGTAGCTTCCAGCAGGCTTAACACAATCATAATCAGCAAGATCTGTGGAGACCCAAATGACAGGAGACCCGTCTTCATAGCCTGAGATTGCCCAATCTTCAATACGCCCGAACCCTTCACACCTAACTCCTGCTTCCTTTTCTTTTTCCACTTTCTCAAAGGGCAATATTAGGCCCGAGATGAATAGATCATCCACTTGAAGCATTTCAACGGGTTGTGGGTTCCCATCAGCATCATGAAAGATGAAATCTGTCAATCTTCTATTGGGCCGTGGATCATCTGGGCCGGGTATCAAACTTAGAGCTGCTATTTCTTCTTCAACCACTTGGACCTTTTTGTTCTCAATAGTTTCATGCTTATCTGACAAACGGACCAGCTTGCTTTTGAAACTAGTGCACGATGCAGCCCGTTTTGGCATTTTTCTAGGAGCTGGAGCATTTTCACTGCTGTCTGATCTTCCTCGTTTTTGTTTAGGTTTTGTAGCAGCCTTTGGTTTAACCTCGGCTGTAATGTCAGATACCTCAGATGTTGACTTGGCTTGTTTTCCTTTTCTCTTCATTTCTGCAACCCAAAAAATAAGTTTCAAAAGTTAGAAAACCTAAAGGACAGTGACTTTTTTTTAAATAAAATAATATTTAGTTTTGCAGTATAATCCACAAAGCTATTCTGGTGTTCAATTCACGACTACAAAACCAAACTATTGCAATATAATTTAAACTTATACGCCTGTTGTTAACTGTTTATTGTATTACCATTATATATAACCTTCAAATTGATCAAATAAATCTATCCATCTTTCCTGTTATGTTCAGCAGTTAAGGAAACATATGATGATTGTCTCTGGTCTGGTGTTCAACTTTCACATTTTACGCTATCTATTCCCAATTGGGGCCATCATGCTTGAAGTGAAAACATTCGCACACAAAAAAGGTAGAAAGAATGTCCATTTTATACGGTATCATTAAGCTCTCTAGATTTATACATGCACAATAGTTACTTGCAGCTATATTGAATCAACGCTGAACCAAACTCAAAATAAATACAGGTCCCGCAATTAAAAGGAAAGCACATAAAATCCATGCCTTCAATCTGCGTTCTAAAACATTTACATTTAAGCTCTCCTCCGTAAGTTAATGGCTTAATGCAATCATAACTGATTTTAAAAAGTACATCTGCAATTAAAAAGGTGCATTGATGTATATGTTGCATTATTCAAAGCTTCTGCTCCAACAAGGTAAGTAATATAAAGCGTATGCAATTTACAACCACATATATCAAGTAAAGCATGCATAATCTCTTAATAACTCTAATTCAACCTAGAAACGACGACAAGGCCCACATCGGCTAGGATAGGAGCCAGACCCCAAAGACGTTGTCACAAAGGTTTCACACTCAGCCACGTCTGCATTTAATGCATGTGTGGCTGAAACCTGATGGAGGGAGGGAGGGAGGGAAGGAAGGGTGGCCTGAACAGGTACCAACCACCCTCAGACCTGACAGATACCATCGGTACAAGGCCCACGACGAAGCGTCAGAGGGTCGGAGAATGTGCAGTGTCAAGCACCAAAAGAGGTAAGACACATTGAATACATCTAGATTCTCCGTGGAGAGACAAATGGATCTTCGACAGCCCTAAGGATCTCCGCTTGTCTAATCTAAGTTAACCCTATAACAATTAGACACACTTTGCTACTTCTGGATAGATATCACATATATCACACAAATTGACTGTTCAAATCAAAACCTATTTCTTATAACCAAATCTCAAAAAAAAAAAAAAAACATGTATCGTAGTACCAATTAATTAGTCGTCGTCACTAAACCATGTGTTTGCAAAACAGGATTTATAATAAAAGAAAAATAAATCTCTCACTCTGACTTTCTCTCTCTAATAAAAGAAAATGCATGCAAAAACTAATTAAGTAATATTAATGACACTTAAATAAATTTATAATAATAAAAACTTAAATCAGTGTCTGACCTGACCTGTTGGTTTCACTGCACCACCTTCTAATTCTTCGGATTCTAATAATTTCGCCGTCCCCATTTTCCGGTTTCAATTATAAAAATTGTCTCATTTTCAGGATATAAACTTTTGTAGCTGAAATTAATGTGATATATCGAATTGGAGGGAACCAATTATTAATTAAATACTCCATTTTAGTTTAAAAACCTATTGAAAATTGTGGCGGGAAAATTACCTATTTGTTGAAACGATTCCCGCCCTTGTCACTGATATAATCGTACTATTTTTTATTATTATTATTATTCCGAATATAGTAAAAAAAAACCCTAAAAGGCTTAAGCCTTTCTTGTGTTGATTGATTTTGACTTTTAACAGTCAACATTTGAAGAAAGATAATAAGGAAATAATGAGGTTTGTGAAATTACCGTTTTGTCCTTGGGTGTGAATATGCGCCCTGAATGCTTTTGAGAGTACGGATATGTGAATGTTTCTTTTTTTGATAGATTTAGAAGAGGTGAGATTTTGGGGATTGTCTTTTTGGTGGCAGCTGGTCTTTGCCTCTTTAGTAAAGTTTGGAAGGGTGATTTTCTTGACATTTTAGTGATTATATTATTGATTGTGGAAGTTGACTTTTTAGAGTTTTCGTAGCTGGATGGAAAAGGATATGGTAAATTAACGGGTTAGTTGAGTTATTCTGGTTTTAATTAGAAATTGAGCTCAAAATTAAATGTTACAGTTTGTTTTGGTTTGAGAACTTTTTATTGAGTTTAAATTTGAGCTCAAAATACCCTTATTAGATAAAATTCAATTTGTTTTGTAGCTCAACAAGCTTGTTTGAAAATTAAAATAAAAAACAATATGTAACTAAAGAAAAGGAAAATCGGCAGGTTGCAACCACCACAATGGTTGGTAGACAGTTGTCTTGAGCTCCTAGCGGTCAACTAAGAGTGGAACACAATGAAGATGGTGCTAAAGGGGATTTCAACTGGTTTGGGGTAGTTGTGGTTCGTGAAAGTAGTTATGGAAGCCATTAAACTTTATATTCTCTTAAAAGTATGTTTAACTTTAATGCTGGTGCATTAATGGACGTTAGCATGGGCTTATATCAGAATAAAATTTAAAAGTATTATAAAAACAAAATTAACTAAATTAGCTTTCCTTGGCTAAAAAAAATATATGAGTTTAGAGCAATGTTTTTAAGGAGTTTCTAGCTATTGGATATACGAACAACATAAGGTAATGATGTTGTAGTTTGTTAAAATCTGAGTTTGATTGTTTATGACAGTTAACTAAGGAAACAGTAGATGAATGAGATATAAATGAAAAGTGTAGCGGAATATAAACTTAAATTCATAAAACAAATAGGTGAATGTTTTGATCAAAATAATTTTCATATAATCATCTTAGATTATAGTATAAGAATACAAACTCACCCTCAGCCTGATCACTCAAATTTGTTCGTATAAGGAATGTTGTGAGATGAGTGATGAATAGAAAATACAACAATTGTTCTATTTATACTACGAACTAAATATATGTTGTAATCTAGCTGACGTCACCTAGACAATGACATCTAACAAACTATAACATCTGCTATCTAACATTTATTCTTCATCATCTGTTGAACCCTATCCACTGCTAAGGCTCAAACAGACCTTATCTTCAACAGAGTATGTTTCTTCCCAGCAGATGTTGTCTTCAACAGTCTTTACACTTCATCAGATGTTGTCTTCAACAGTCTTTATATCAGCAGACTTTACAGCAGTTGTTGCTGATCATTGTCATGGGATGATTTGTACCTTAAGTTCTGACTTTATTCTGGATCAAAGGATAGTATGTTTTGGCTTAATAATCATCCATTCTTTTGTGGGTTCAACAGAGTTCAACAATCTACCCTTAGAACACATGATGCCAAAACTCAACTTTATTAAGATCTTTATTACCTCATCAGGCCCTCTCTTATTTGACCATTGAATTATAATTCAAAGTTAAAAGAGGCAAAGTCCTCATCATCTATTTCAAGTTCAAGATCTAACAAATCTTGTAGATCAGCAGCTTTCAGACCATAGGCTTCTTCCATGCTAATCCTTTGAACTTCTCCATCGGACCTGAGCAATGTCAATTCGTGGGTGTCTTTGTTTGACTTCGACTTTAGAATTTTCAAGTCTTCAGGATTTCTTAGGCATAAGTTTATTCAAGATGAGTTTAGTGGGAAGGATCCGCTAATGAACTGCCTGACCATATCACTAGCAGGATCTAAATGGAATTTAACTTGATAAACCAAACCCTCTTTTCTCAAGGAGTTATCAAACATTTTCTTGTCAGCCTCATACATCTCCTTCTGCTTTTTGATTTGTCTCTTGGCAGCTATGGTAAGGTCATCTGTTAAGGACAGACTTTTAAGTGTTTGGGTTTGTTGAGGTGGTTCATCTTCATATTCATAAACTGGCTTTTTGGGAAAAATTGGATCCTTTTTCTCTTTGTTTCTGTAACTGTTTATAGGTCTCAACTACTTTTGATTCGGACCACCTTGCTATTGACCTCATAGATCCCTACTGTGCAGAAACTATCTCCTCTTTCATTCTCTTTAACTTCAAAGCCCTTTATGGATTTGTTTGTTTGGCCTTCTTCCAGTCAGGTGGAGTTGACTTATGATAAGGGTCTTTGAGCATTTCTTGAATTCTATCAATTTCAGCTTTTAATACTTGAGTGGTCCAACCAAAGAATTGAACTTTGGTGGCCTTATATGGTTTGTACTGCATGATGTAGTCAAGGTAGTCTTCTCTCAATTCCATGTCCAGTTCTGCATTTACAGGCTTCTCTGGCATGGACTTGATCAAATCCTTAGCATAATCTTCTATCTTTCTTACATTGCTAAGATATGTTGACAAGATACTATGAGCAAGCCTATCATCTTTCCCTTTGCACTTCTCCTTTTCAATAACTTCAACGTGTTGACACTTCATTTGCAAGTATTCATCAACATTCTTAGGCTTAGGGAACCCTTGGAGAGATAGGAAGGATAGTGAATCTGAATCCTCTATTGAGTAGAATGACTTTATCTCAGGTTGTATTGCAATTAGTTCAAGAAGATATTGAGCAGCCAATGGTGATAATGTGTTTGGATATGATGGATTTGTGGATGTGGTGGTGGCAGAGGTTTGAAGTGCAAAGGATGAAATGGGAATAACTGGGATGGGTTCAAATGATGGTGGTGTAGGTTCATTATCCTCTTCATCATCTTGCACAACAAAGTTTTTTTCTTTTTCTTTTGTACATGACAACTGGAAATGAAGGGTGAGGTCTTTTAGATGGTGTTTGTGGTGATTGTGAGGTGGTTGGAATGGTTATGAGGACAGATATAGTGGTAACATTTGTTTGCACATTTTCAGTGCCAACAAGCATGGTTTGGATGGGTGATGGTATAGATTGTGGAATAGTGGTTGTAGCTATGGTGGTTTGTGTGGTAGTGGTTTCAGTGGTTTGGGCAACAAATACTGTGACACCCGTCAACAATCCAGGTCAAGATCCGTACACACCTTATTTAACTATGTCATTTTATGTGCATATTAGACATTTTAACATTGACAATGTCGTCCCGAGTCTAGCAAAGCCCAAACTATTTGAGAAAATTTGGTACGTTATACGTTTACGCATACAACACCCGGTTTATCCGAGACAATTGGTGTTGAACAATCAAGCCAATCACACGCTCAACAGAGAGCAACCGAATATCCAATTACTACGTACGGACATAACAAGATTACACGTGACAATACCTAAGTGGGAAATTATTCGATTCCACACAAAGCCCGAGCAATTCATAAGATGATTTATGGATATTTGACACATAAAATTATAAAACAACATCAAATATCAATCAAGATACAAACATATGTAAGCATGAGTTAAAATTATCAAACAACATATGTTTATGAATGATTAACATATGGTATTAATAACATGTTAATATTATCGTTGTAACACATGTTATTATCATACTAGCCAATATATATATATATATATATATATATATATATATATATATATATATATATATATATGTTAACATTAAAAAATCCATTCCTATACAATAGTTAATGATTTTCAATAACATGACATATACATACATATATATATATACATATCCATCCAATCAAGACAAAAATCCACACAATTAACATATATATATATATACATAGGGGAAAGTGAATATGGTGTTGTTGCACATGTAACCTTACATGTGCTACCAATCAAAACTCCATAGTTATGGTAAATTTCAATTAAAAATCATTTTCACAAATTAGTTTCCATGATTATCTGAGTATATATCAAAACAAAAGGCTAGTTTTCGTTTATCAAAATGATAATGGAGACTACTCGACCTAATCCCCATGAGTAGCCATGGCCCATAGCCTCACAATTCCATGCTTCTTACATTTCTTCTCTTGATTTTTTTTTTGTTTACAAACAAGCAAAATCTTCAATCCTACTTCTTCATATATTGGTTTCAAAACAATCAATGTTAATACTTTTAATTGAAATTTACCAAAACTACGTAGTTTTGATTGGTTGCACATGTAAGGTTAGATATGCAACAACACCATATTCACTTTCCCCATATATATATATATATATATATATATATGCGTACGAAATACACATATAAGTGTGAGTGTGAGCAAAAACAACTAGCCTATGTACATACATGTACACACACATGGGTATATGACAACTTGACTAAACATATACCCTAGGTACTTGTAACACACCAACCGATGGCGGAAACATCGGGATGTCACGTATTGATGATTGTTCAGTAGCTCATGGTGAATAATAAATTTCATTAAATGATTTAAATAAATTACATACAATTGTTCTACAAGAATTCGTACATCAAATTGAATAAAACTATGCACACATCTTCAAGCATTAATTCGAATCTTCAAACAAGTAGAACCTGAAACATGTTAAGTTGAAAATATTTTGGGTCAACAAAAGTTGGTGAGAATTACATAGGTTTTGATAATCGAATAAAATTGTTGTGCAATTCATGTGTCATGGCAATCTAGTCCATATGTGAAAACATACTAGAAGTAAATCGAGTGCATAATCAACCATTGTGACTGTTGTATTGTGGTACATCCCATACGCTCATGGTTCACTCGTTTATATTGCAGTAACAAACACCCACGCTACCTTTGTAGGAGGCACGTCTCCGGGTGGGATTGTCAGTCCAATAGATCTATCAATGTATACCGTCGGCTAATGAATGTTTATGCTAGAATTGTGCTTACCCTAGTCATGTTCAAGACATAATGCAACATAGAAATACACATAGACACATTGATGATTGAATTGCATAAATAATGTTGTAACATGTTTCACCCCAAAAATGGTGATAAATAGAAAAGGGGCTATGTAAAACTCACCTTAGCAAAATGCTATGTCTCGTAAAAAAATAGAATAATGTGTTGTGAATGTATGCGAGGCGAATCCCAAAGACTCAACAACGTGGCTAGTCCAAATTGAAGAAAACGAAAAAGAAAGAATATCAAGCTTCCAATTCGCCAATTACAAGAGCTTATAATCAAAGCTTCAATTGTAGAAGTAATAGACTATAGAAGAAAGGTATGAGGGAAAGTTTAATCGGATTGAAACAATCGATTTAGAGGTGCAAAGTATAATGGGTCATAGGTGGGTTTTTATACTAGTTTTGGAGTCAATTAGCCCTTAAAATTGGTCAACACCATAAAGTAAGGTTTTATGATGAATTGACTATTTGACTAAGACTTTGACTGTTTGACTAAGACTTTGACTAGGACTTTGACTATTTGACTCAAGGCTTTATTTAAAAAAAATCTTGTATGTGAAAAAAAAAAGAATTTAGAATCATATTATTATTATTATTATTATTTATATACATTTATGTATGTATATAAGTTGTGAGTTAGGATAAATAAAGACTTAGGCACATTTGTATAATATTAATGATAAAGGTGTAATAAAATATATATATATATATATATATAAGGGCTTTTTATGTATTAAAATTTTGGGGAAAATTTTGCGATGTTACAGTCTCCCCTACTTTTAGGAACTTCGTCCCGAAGTTAAAAGAAAAACACCGGGTATACAATTGGTCGACTACCGAAAACCTTGATAAAATTTCTCACTACCTTAACGTACCAGTAGATTCATGATTACGTTCTGGACCGTAATTATCAATTTACCTTACATTAGGGTTTTGCGTCCTTTTATGACTCTACCGATTGTTGAGCAGGTTCGATAGTCTCCACCAGTCGTTGAGCAGGTTGTAGGGCCTCTCCCGACTGTTGGAAAGACATGATGACCTCTACCAATCGTTGAGTAGGTTGTTTGGTAGTCAACTAATTGTTGTACAAGTAAGCAAGTATGATTATAGATATAGCAATTAGTTCACATTCAAACAAGCATGCACTCAGATGTTATGATAATACTTGAATTTATTACGTGAATCAAAAAGTGTCAATACATAGAATTAAAAAGTAGACATCATTCAAATGGTGGGGTTTGCTGTTAAGTAGCTGGAGGGTCTTGATCTCAATTTAGTTTAGGGCATCGGTTACGGAAATGATTTGGGTTTCCACATTCATAGCATTGACCATAGTTGTATTTACCAGGACGATTAAGATTAGCAACCTGAGCAGGGTTGGTTGGTTGGTTGGTGTTAGGGTTTGGGGACTCACGACATGTGTTGACCAGATGGCCATACCTACCACAATTGGTGCACAGGCGACACACTGAAACAGTGGGGTGATGTCGTTTGCATGTGTTACACAATGGAAAGTTTCTTGTATAGGGTTTCTTGTTAGAAGCTTGTGTAGTGAGGTTTACATTAGGATCCCTGGTCTTGCGCTTTTGGTTCTCGGTAGTTACCGCGGCCACAATACTTGTTTTCTCGCCTTTCCGAACTAAGGTCCCGTTCTTTATGTGATTTCCATCGCCATTTCCATTTCCATTGCCGTTCCCATTCATTGGGATGACTTGAGCCAACAAGTTAGAAACCAGAGTTGTGATTTGTTGCGCCATTTGTTGGGAAATAATCGCAGCCAGTTGGGCATCAACACCTTTGTTGTTTTTGTTGTTGTTGTGGTTGGTGTTGTGGTTGTTGTTACTTTCCTCTTGGTTTTCACCACTGTTATTGCGAGTGCTGCGACGTGGAGACATGATCTGTAAGGGACTCAATGAAGGTTCAATGTGGCATGAAATGAATGAGGTGATATAAGGAATGCAATCATTTATTCATTAATTAAAACGAATAAACGAAAACGTTGACGTATCAAAGATTCCAGATTCCAACAACATAGTGAAGACATGCTTTAGCCTATAAGTGAACACTCATCCCGAGAATTCCCAGGTAGGCATCCGGGTCCCTCGTCTGATTGGGATATATGCGCAATGCCAGCCTAGACAGAAGACTCAGAATACAGGCGTTCACCCTTCCAGATTGCACGTGTTCGTTATTAAAATCTAGAACTTCGACGAGATCTCAAGGTGGTTCAGGTTAAACCTGAGGGTTTTGCCTTATTAGTCTAAGAGTGGATCCAGTGATGGAGAGCAACCTTCTCGTAGGGATTAATGTAGGGATAAGAAGTAGGAGGGAGATAGAGAATAGCAAGTAAAAGAAGCAAGTACTGGTTAAATCCTATGGTTATAGACTAGATTATTTTTGTAATAACCTAATTCCCTATAACCATGGCTCTGATACCAATCTGTAACACCCCAACCGATGGCGGAAACATCGGGATGTCACGTATTGATGATTGTTCAGTAGCTCATGGTGAATAATAAATTTCATTAAATGATTTAAATAAATTACATACAATTGTTCTACAAGAATTCGTACATCAAATTGAATAAAACTATGCACACATCTTCAAGTATTAATTCGAATCTTCAAACAAGTAGAACCTGAAACATGTTAAGTTGAAAATATTTTGGGTCAACAAAAGTTGGTGAGAATTACATAGGTTTTGATAATCGAATAAAATTGTTGTGCAATTCATGTGTCATGGCAATCTAGTCCATATGTGAAAACATACTAGAAGTAAATCGAGTGCATAATCAACCATTGTGACTGTTGTATTGTGGTACATCCCATACGCTCATGGTTCACTCGTTTATATTGCAGTAACAAACACCCACGCTACCTTTGTAGGAGGCACGTATCCGGGTGGGATTGTCAGTCCAATAGATCTATCAATGTATACCGTCGGCTGATGAATGTTTATGCTAGAATTGTGCTTACCCTAGTCATGTTCAAGACATAATGCAACATAGAAATACACATAGACACATTGATGATTGAATTGCATAAATAATGTTGTAACATGTTTCACCCCAAAAATGGTGATAAATAGAAAAGGGGCTATGTAAAACTCACCTTAGCAAAATGCTATGTCTCGTAAAAAAATAGAATAATGTGTTGTGAATGTATGCGAGGCGAATCCCAAAGATTCAACAACGTGGCTAGTCCAAATTGAAGAAAACGAAAAAGAAAGAATATCAAGCTTCCAATTCGCCAATTACAAGAGCTTATAATCAAAGCTTCAATTGTAGAAGTAATAGACTATAGAAGAAAGGTATGAGAGAAAGTTTAATCGGATTGAAACAATCGATTTAGAGGTGCAAAGTATAATGGGTCATAGGTGGGTTTTATACTAGTTTTGGAGTCAATTAGCCCTTAAAATTGGTCAACACCATAAAGTAAGGTTTTATGATGAATTGACTATTTGACTAAGACTTTGACTGTTTGACTAAGACTTTGACTAGGACTTTGACTATTTGACTCAAGGCTTTATTTAAAAAAAACTTGTATGTGAAAAAAAAAAAAGAATTTAGAATCATATTATTATTATTATTATTATTTATATACATTTATGTATGTATATAAGTTGTGAGTTAGGATAAATAAAGACTTAGGCACATTTGTATAATATTAATGATAAAGGTGTAATAATAAAAAATATATATATATATATAAGGGCTTTTTATGTATTAAAATTTTGGGGAAAATTTTGCGATGTTACAGTACTCATGAAAGGGACTTGACATTCCACCAATCATATAAACATACACTCACATCATTTCTATACATAGATATATATACATATATGTAGTACAAACTAGCTTACACACATGTATATACACACACGACACACATGCACAAACAAACAAACTCAAACCTATACCTATATATATGTATGCGATTATACATTGATAGGAACAAGTCAATTCTACAATCATACATATACACACCCACGATATATATGTATGCGATTAGACCTATACCTATATATATGTATGCGATTAGACCTTTACCTATATATATGTATGCGATTAGACCTTTATATCTTTCATAAACACTTCCCTATACTTGATTCATTTCCACTTCTTGTCTTGATCTTGTCCCATGTAGCCGAAATACATGAAGAATGCATACGCGCATACTTATATGCGGATATATATATATGAAGAGAATGAGCCAAAAATTGAAAGCCTCCTTTGCATGTCATGACTTACACCAAATCTTATACCAAAGATGCTACAAGACTAATCCATGATCAATTCCAACACATGTTGACTATCCTCATTTATTATCTCTTCTCCCCAAATCGGCCCATATCAAGAAGAATGCATGCAATCTTCTAATTGTCAACATCTTTCACCATTTAAACTTAGACCTTTTAACTCACTACTACAATCTAGGAAGGTTGACTTACCATAAACAACATAGCACACACACATACTTCTCTCTCTCTCTCTCTCTCGGCCAACTATATATAAAGGGGTCCATGTTTTTGCTAACAACACACACTATACCACTCAATACAAGTCAATCTCTCCTATTTCTCTTCCCTTGCACCAAAGCCAAACACCATAGCCCAAACCCAATCCATTCTCGAACCCCCGACCGGCTAACATCAGGCAATCGAGGAGTGGATAAGTCGTGGGAAGAAGTACAAGGAGACTAGGACCCGGATCACCCTCACCACACTTTGATTTCCTTGGTATGTTATTTAACCTTCAATACACTCTGACTTGAATTTCTATAATGCTTCAGCCCATGTCAAGTGCACCTGATCGCAAAACCTTTGTCATATGTATTATTGGCCCATTATTCGAATAAACACTTCAATATAAAGATTTTCTTATTTGATTTTTTTAATTTATTATTGTTTATTTTTAACCCTATTAATCGTATTTAAGTAGTTGTATTAACATAGTTGTAAAATTGAGTATGATACACTTGGCACTGCAGATTTGGTGTTGTTTATACACATGTTAGTGATGCTAACACATGCTAGTATATGCCTAACTAATATGTGTTAGGGTTCATATGACATACGTTAGTATATGCGCAACTAACATGTGTTAGGGTTCATATGACATACATTATTTCAGTAAAACATATGTTTTAGAATATACTACACATGTCAGTGATGTCTCATTATGTGTTTTGGAGAGCACAACTAACACGTGTTATCTTTTTTTGTAGATGAAGAGATGTTTTGTGTTAAAGATGAAGATGTGTATCAAGAACAAAGCATAGCTAGATCTTTTTTATGTTGTTATGATAGTTTTTATCATTCAAAAATAATTATGTTTGTATGAAAAGTTTTTTTCATACATTTTTAGTATTGATTATAATGATCGTTTTTATCATTTCTTGAATAAATATACATTTTATGTGTTCTTTTATTTTTGTTCTTTTAGTATATTCCTATTAACACATGTTAGCAATGTCTCACACGAGGTCAAAATTTTGTATCACAATACTAACGCATGTTAATATTCGTGTTGGAAAAAATGTCATAAAGTAAGAGAGAGGTGACATGACAAGTGTCAAATCAACATTTTTAAACCTAGGATTCAGAAAATTAAATTATAAAAAATTAATTTAAGATTAAGTTAATGCCCTTAATCCTATTTTTATTAGAGTGGCCCACTTGCTTTTGAATATTATATAGAAATTAATTATAGACCATTGATCAAACTTGATCAATGGACACTATAAGGTTTGTAGGGTTTTTCTATTAGATAGAATTTCCATATTATCCACTCCCTATATATATAATGGTTGTGCCTAATATATTGTATATTGATTTAGACTTATGATGTAATGATTTTTTTTTAATAAATAAGTAACTTTTTATTAACACTTATGCAAAAATTACATCAAGATAACGGGTAGGCGAGCAATAAGCTGCGCTGCCACCCCTTTCTAGACGGCAAACCCTAACCTACTAAAAACGAACCCATGCCCCCTGGAGTCGAGACACTGCTTTGAATAACCCGTTGGACTCTGGTCAGGAAACGGATGGCTTCCGGTGCCAAGTAGCCAAAGGTATCAAATGTCAGGGGAACGAAAAACGTGTTGGTTCTCCTCACAAGCTTTAGCATGCTTCTCAACCTTCTTCGCCTCTGCTTTCCGCACCGCTTGTCCTGCTACAAAACCACTATCCCTCAAACCAACCAGGGGAGATACACCTGTTAGGTCGACGCAAGCGTGTTTTCCCCTGGCCCACCCAAAGACAAGCATGTCTGCTGGACGTAGGGTGGATCTCCCGTCTGCGGGGTCCGAGAGGAAATTCACAGGAGCCTCCTTCTTGGCTGAGATCCCAGCCCTTCCTAAAATGTCCCAAAGAACTTCCCGGACCCAGTCATGCCTATATTTGAAACCAGGCAACTCCTTACAGTGAACCGCGTGTTCCCCGTATTTGTCCAAGCATGCCTTACGGCAAATCGGACAGACTTCATCTTCATGGTACATGGGGATCACCAAACGATATTTAAGAATTGCCCTGTATTCAACCCTAGACATGGTTTGGCCCAAACCTTCTATTGGGATAACATTCAGGAAATCTTGGGCATGAGGGCTTTGCAAGCATTCAATAACTGCCTTTTGGCGGGGGGAAAAATCAAAAGTTTCACCCAGGCTCTGTGCAATTTTGCCAAAAAGGGCATTCGCCAAAGTTTTCTGAGGCTTTGGGGGGTGTCTTTGTTAGAAAAACCGCCAATATCAAAACCTGGGAGATAGTTATTTATCCTTTCGAGGGCATGTACGTAGTCTAAGTCCATGTCGACAACCCCGCTATTCCTTAAGATGTGGTCTTGGAGATTCCAAGACTGGCCTCGTGATGCCACAAAAGCATACACCCCAACATCTTTTGCTGAGAGCAGCCCTAATCCTCCCAAACGCATTGGCAAGGATGCAAGTCGCCACTGTAGGTCACCAAAGAACGGACCCCCACATACCACTATGTCTTTGATGGCTTCCCGCAGACCTTTATCAAAACATGATACCGCTTCATCCATCATGGCGGGTTGGCAGGTCCGCAAACCAAAAAGCAACTTAGCGACCTCCATACAAGATCTGAGCAAGAGGAGTTCACTCTGGGGATCCTTAAGGCATGGCAAAAGTTTCATAAGATCAACCGCACGCGAGGCTTTCTGCCCTGCCAATTCCTGTATAAAGTAAGAGTCCCGACTAACAGCCCCTCCAAGGAGCTTCACCCCCTTTTCTGGCCTGCCAATCCCACTGGGGAAAATCCCGTCCGTAAGCTTCACCCCATTACAAGACGGCCAAAAAACCTCGATTTCTTAATATTCAGTTGAAGCCCAGGGATGGCCCCTCCTTCCGGATGATGTCTAAGGCATTCGCAACATCGGTGGCATCACCGATAATTGTCCCATCATCAAGGTACCACGCATGAAATGGGAGGTTACAATTTTCTTGAACCCGGAGAACCATAGGATGTAATGCCAAGGCGAAAAGGAGGGGACCTAAAGGGTCCCCCTGCTGAACCCCTGTGGTGGACCCTATGCAATCGTTACCAACATACAACCTAACTGGCTAGGCATACAAGAACTGGACCCACAAATAGATAGATGGGCAATGCTGAAGAACTTCTCGAAGAAGGGCAGTGCGGTCGATCATGTTGAACACATTTGAAAAATCCACAGTGAGCATAGCTAAAGAACCGTCTTCATGGAAGGAGTTAAGGAACATGTTCGCACTGTGGAGCACCGCCTCTGCCCCATTAGGATTCACCACCCCAAATTGGAAGTCCTCCAGATACTTAGCCATTTCCTTACCAACCTTCCTCATAGTCACTTTAGATACCAGTCTGTGCCAAATGGCCCCTATTGCAATGGGTCGGATCCCATTATCAGGTTTCAGAATAGGGGTAAGGGGGCCGAAGCAATAAATTCAGCAAGCACCCTGGGACACAAACCCCCTAGCCATAAGTTGACGACTTCAGTAATAGCTGAGAGTAAACCTGTGGAAGCCACAGACCCCTCCACGGTAAGGGCGTCCAATAAATGTTGGGCCCTCAAACCGTCCCTCCCGCAGGAAGTCCCTTTAGGAAAAGATCAGAGGCATCAAAGCACACAGTCCTTATCCATAATAAGCATGGGCATGGTGTCGGAGTTAGAGGGCAAGGACAGAGGAGGCAACACCGGATGTTTATCCATAAGGGCTTTCATGGTAGAATCTCCAAATGGAGCAACCCCTCTAGAACACAACACCTTGACTGCAGCTGTGAAATGATCGTCCCTTACTTTCCGGAGGCACTGTCTGAAATTGGGGCTCTTTTCAGTAGCCTCACTCCCCCTGCTTCCTCCTTGATAAAAGAAACACCCCCCACGTAATCGAAGAGAGAAGGAACCAGATCTGCAAACCCATAACCGTCTTTCCACAAAGAATGCGATTGCAGGATGCTGCAACACTGCAATTCATTCCTATTCCCAGACCTTCGCTCCTGCCTAGTGGACGGTTTGACCACCCGCAGGGTACACCGTGGCAGTAAAAGCAGTTTGACCCAACTTTCTACGGAGCCTGGTGAAGCCACCACTTTGCGTAAGGCACCTGTCAAGGCCTGGACAAACTCCAATCGATAGCTTGGGGGAATGCTCTTGACAGTTTGAGTGGGCAATGAGAAAACCTTTTCTAAGAGGGATATATCCCCAACCACACCTCCTGGAGGATTAGGTTCCATGTCCACAGTCACGCGATGAGGTTTCTGGACCCCAACAATGAAATCTTCCACATCTCCCGTAACCACAGAGAAGGAGAGGATGTCATCAGCACTGTGAATGACTGAATGCACCTTTTGCTTATACAAAAAAAATATTTTCATTTTATATTAAATACTTTTGTAATCACATTCCGTTATAACGCACGAGATAGAATTCTTATCATGATTCGCGAACTAATGCAACGTCTAATTGGATTTCGTAATTGAAAACGTTAGGTGGAAATATCCAATATATCAAATCAATGATGGGGTCTGTTTGGCACCTAACTGGGCACCTAAATCGGACCGAACCCTTGTCAGGCTATTTTTCTCTTCTTCCCTCAAAGTTATGGAGTAAGACATCAATTTCTCAATAAGATCAATTTTTTTTTGATTGCATGATGCACTCCCCTGAAAAACATATTTCATAAAAATTGGGAGCAATATAATCCTTACGTAAAGGCCATCCTATCCAACTTTCAGGCATTAAGATACGTTTCAATGATGTTAACTTGTTTTAATACACTAGAATTTTAATTTCTATCATATTTTCTTAAACACGACCAGAATATTAATTTCTACTAGTGGGTTTACCCGCGCGTTGCAGCGGGATCCACAAATGGGTTGCAATACAACATTATTATACCTAGGTTTTTTTACCGCAAATTACGCAAAAAGAATAGAAATGTGCACACTATGTATTAACAAGTATTCGTAGAAAGAAAAGAAAAGAAATGTGCACCACCACTTACAATTGATTGTAGTTCACCATAAGAACCATGTACTCATTAGTGAACAAATCTTAATAAACCAAAGGTATGTTACTGTAACAGATCAATATGAACATAAACATCACTCTTGTGTAAGTTGTTCAGTCATTGCATATCTACATAACCGTGTCATTGAAGACATCTTGCTAAATGATAAAGTTCATTTACATGACAAAAGCATGTAGTAATAATATGATATTGTATACATTATCATATGAAGGTCATTGTCCATTTAGAAATTAAAAGTTGTGATTTGTATGTTTGTAATAGACTTGCCCAACCTGACCCAGCAGTTAAAAAATTGCCCAGTGTAGCCAATGAGCCGAACCATCTCGTCCACTTTGTCGCTGGGTAGATGCATATATATATATATATATATATATATATATGAAAATGGTTTATAATATAAGGATTATTATGGCAAAGTTTTAAAATTCATACAAGTTTAGCTAAGATAAGATTATTCATTATGATAACATAAATTATTATCTTTCACCGCCATTATATGAAATTTGTTAAAAAATATTGCTATCCCGTGTGTTTATTTAGTTTGGGTGAGTTTCATTTTCATATAAAAGTTAATTATCTTCTAGGGGCATTTAGGAAAGAAAAGTGGTAAAATTTAGAAAATTGTAAAGAAACCCTTGGTATGCCATCTTAACTTTGGATAATTTGAACATATTTACCCATGCCTCCTCCTTTATAATCTATGTAGGCGTATAGGATCGGCTATTCAACAAAGAATATGATCAAACAAGTTCAATTCAGGTGCGGAATCCCTGAATTGATCACAAAATGATAATAAAACTAGCAAAACACACAAATCATCATAAACACATTCATTTCATTTATTAACATAATCATTAATCACTATGAAAGCTTGTTTACAATGTTATAAATCAATTACAGGCTTGACAAAAACCCTAGGGAGAGACACACTCTGAGAGGGAAACAAAAATGACCAAAAGTTTTTAAACATTCAAAAATGATTCAGCCTTATATAGACCTGCACATTTGCCCAAATAGCTTGGTCGAATGTGCAGGTTCGACCATTCATATAGGGCGAACTTGGACATATATACATATAAATCTTCATTCGACCTCCCAGAGTCTCCTTCGACCAATCAATTCTACCTTCGACCATTCAAAAGCCACATTCGACCACTCGTAATCAGCTATACATTTTAGAATTCTCAATTCAATAGTACCAGTCGCACTTTCGTGTATCTACAAACTCCCCCTTGACTATTGCTTGAATTGCTTCAGCCTTCGCTTTTCATCCATAGTCTTGTTCATCAATTTGATACGCAATAGCTTCTTTTGTTCTTTCGTCATCACTGGTTCATGAGTTTGCTTTGGTTTCTTCTTTTCAACATTATGTATCTGAACAAACTTCCCCAGCTTCTTAGCAAAATCACAACCCGCATTGACATCCCACGCAAAACATAAGAATACCACTCGTTGGTATTTGGACGCCTGTTCACTGTCTTTCTCTTCACAGTGAATAGGATTATAGTATAGCATGATGATATCCTCGTGCGAGCAATTAATCAACTACATCGGGTCAAAGATATGAATCTTCTTAAACTCCTTCATACCATCCTTCAGAACAATAATAGCCTCTGCTGTCTTCCAATCATAGTACCACCACATAAAATCTTTCGAAAAGTGTTGTGGAATTTGCATCAAAGGAATATGCTTCAACACTTTTGGCGGTTTATACTTCAAAGTCACCTTGTGCAACCCCGTTATCTCATCTTTCTCCTTCTTGTGAACAATTCTCTTAGGATACTGTGGGGCAAACACATTCCATTTCGTTCTGCTCTCTCTCGCCATGCGATCTGCAAAGTAACCAACGAGATGGTTGTTTACTGAAGCACCTGACATTTCATGTCTGCAGATATCGCGAACAGCCCAATATGGTAGTGTCTTAATGTCGTGGAATCTGTTGAAGTACAGAATTCCTTTTTCCCATTTCACAGCGACACACTTAAGCTGTCTCAAGTACGCCATCCCAAAAGCTTTTCCTTTGAACAGTTCGTTGTGGAATTTGTAGAAACTACCCTGAACTTCAGTCTTAGGGCGGTTAGCTTCTATTTCTTTAAGTTTCCTCAACAATTCTTTCAAATCATCAGATTGTTCAGTATTTGGCTTTTGACAATCTGAAAACACTTCTTCAACAAACTTTTTACTCTTCTCACGAGCAAGTTTCTCAGCCTGGCTCAACAATTCATCAGAAAATTCAGGAAATCCAGAATCTTTATCATTCTTGAAGTATTCTGGATATTCCTCACTCGTAATATCCTCCATCTCTACCTCTTCAAACACTGGAACATCTCTATCATCAGAGTGATTACCTGCTTCTTTCTCAGGTATATTCGGTATTTGATTCTCACTCATCAACTCCTCCAAAGATTTACCAACTTGTTTTGCCAGTCCTTCTAATATTTCTTTAGATACGACTGCAGAAACTTCTCCGTCTTCCAGATCAGGATCATTATATTCAAGCTCAAAAAGCATATCGTTTGACTCAAATATTTATGGAAACCTACCGGTCATCTCTATCGTCCAGACTCTATCAGTCAACATCTGGCGATATAATTTCTTATCTTCTTCAGATAAGGCTTTTAATTTCTCGTTCCAGAAAATATTATCATCGTCAGTAGTGCCACCAGGAGCTTTCGAACTAGACTCTCCTACGTCTTTACCTGATCCTCTCTTTTCATACTTATACTTTTCAATGTCATCATCATCATCACTATTAGCAGAGCTATTACCATCACCTGAGTCATCACCTGAACCATCATCATCACCATCATCTTTCTTCATAGGAGCATCACCGGCATCGTCATCCAATTCATCATCATCTTCTTCTTCATCTGATGGTTCAAAATCAACTTGTTCTTCTTCAGATTCTTTATCTTCCTCTCCAGCTTTCAGTTGTGGAGCTTTTGAGTATAAATCTTTTATCAGGTTGTTCATGCTCTTGTTCGTTTCTTTCAACTTTTTGTTCTCAAGTCTCATAGCAACATATCTTCTCGTATTGCTCTGCTCATGTAACAATAACTTCTGATTCTCTTCCTGAAGTTGTTTGATCTTAGCTTGCAAACCTTCTTGATTTTCCTGTGAAGATACGACAACATCCAACATCTTCTTGTCATTTTTCCTTAACTACTCAATCTCTGCTTGTTGCTGATTAATGATTTTCATCATATCTGCAAGCTTCTGGTTTACTGCATTCATCACATCACTATCTACAACAACCTTTGGTGTTGAAGCTTCAGCAACTGGAGTCTTTTGTTTCTTTAGCTTTTGCAAGACTCTATCTAAAGCAGCATTAAAATCATCAGTTGGCAGTTCAGTTTGCTCAGCAGCAGATGATGTTTTCTGTTTCTTTGCCACTGGGGATGTCATGGGAGACTTAGAGCTTGATACTGCGGGCACTTTCTTTCCTGCAATCAAATTCTCAATGTCTTTAGCTCTTTTCTGCATCGGCTTTACAATTTTCTTTGCATTTTCTTTCTTCTTGTATGTAGGCTTTTTCTGTTTCTCTCCAATCTTTGACGATCCTCCAAAATCTTCAGATCCCAAACCTAAACCTTCATCAATATCATCCAATGCAATCGGACTTTTCATCCTTTGTTCTTCTAAAGACTTGTTTAGACTTTCAGACTCACAAGCCACAGTGGCCTTGGGCGTGGTGCTCTTAACAGTCTCATTGTCAGAATCCCATCTCTCTTTAACCTGAGTTTCTTCTTAATCCATTGATTCTTCATCCACCAAGTGTGTGCCTTTCTTCGCAACACTCTTTTTCCTTCTAGATATCTTTTTTGGTGGTTCTGGATCATCCTCTTTTTCTTTCCCTTTCCCTTTGCCACTCTTTGCACCAACATTCACTACTTGCCTTTTTCTTTTTGCATCAGGATCAACAGGGCATAAAGGATTGTCTTCGTCAGAATCACTGTTAGCATGCCTGACTTTATCAGTACCTGGATCTTCATATCCTGGATTGATCAGATGACCAAACAGGTTCTTCAATGGTGGTCTCTCATTCATTGGCACGCCTTTGTATCCCTTCATTCTTACTAACGTATTTAGATTCATGTGATCCTGTACGACTATCTGAGTAGGATCTCTTCTCAAATTCTTATACTTTTCATCAAAAATCATCCGCAGGAATCTCGGATATAACAGAAACTTCTTATTCTTCAAATCTCTGAGTGGTTCCAGCATATGTTCAAGTATCATTCCAGATATATTGAAAGGCTTGTTCAAGATTAGGGCAACCATCAAAGAGCTAATACTCTTTCTCATTAAATCATAACCTCCACTCACTGATCCAAAAACATGTAGCATAACATGAGCAAGGTACTTGAACTGCGGACATAGCTTCCCTTTATGTAATAAACCATCAGTAATCGGTCCATTGTAATTCATTCTAAGGAAACACTTTCTCTGCTCAATCCAAGAAAGAACTCTTGGATCAGTCTTCTTATCCGTCAGCTTCAGTGCTTGTCTGATGTCATCTTCAAAAATAATCACTAACTCCCCTTGAATCGTAGTAACGATAGCAGATTCGTTGTCCCAAAAATCCATTCTGGCATTCGTCCAGAATTCTTGTTGATGATCTTTGTATATGATGGCAGGAGTAGCAATAGCAACAATCACACGGCTTCTCTTCAAAAAGTCAACAATACCGGTGAATTCGGTATGTTTCTTTAGATCTCCCAGATAAGCACAGCAGTTGTGCGCTTCTTCAAATGGTAACTCTTCAACTTGTTTCTTCTCGGCTGCCTTTTATGAAGAACCTGCGGGAACATCAGTACTCTGTTATTCAGACATAGTTAAACTGCAAAAAAAATCAAGAAAACACGTTAAAAACGGACAAAATAACCAAAATAAGAAATTTTTGATTTTGAAACTCTACATTCGACCAATCGAAGGTACGAATGTGAAAAATGGGGTTCGAATGTGGAATTTAGGGTTCGAATGTGAAAATTAGTAATTAAAAATGTACATTCGACCATTTGTTCCACTTTCGACCGTTTGAACATCTACATTCGACCAAAAAGCCACTTTTGACCGTTTAGAAATGGGCGAATGTGTCTGTTCATCTTCTCAAATTACAGATTTTGATTCAGAGTGTTTTAACATGCCATTTTGATTTGAAAAGCATCTAATATGGCCGATGAACATTTCCCAATCATCAATTTTGATTATTATACAGTATTTATGTGTTTTAACCTAAAATCTAGGGTTTGAAACTTTTAAACAATCAATTGACTAATCAGTGATATTTAAACCCTTGATTTTTGTATGTTCTTCCCCTAAAACACTTAAACACTAAATCCTTAACAAGAATTGTCACTATTAACGGTTAGAAATCATGGTTTGATTCAAGTTAGGGTTCGAACACAAATTCGATGAATCTGTCTTTGTTACTGAATGATTACCTGCAAATAATATGTTGAAATGATCAGCAAGAAACGTAGATTACAATGATCAGATATTTAAAACACAATCAACAAGGTTCCTTTATCTCAGATATTTAAAATTTTTTTTGAATAAGAGTCGAATGTGCAGATCAGGCTTTTATAGGCTCCACATTCGACCAAACGACTAGGGTGAATGTGAAAATTCGTCCACCTTCGACCCTATTTAAAGGTTTGAATGTAGACAAATTCGAATGTGAAAATATCATAAGAACACTCACATTTGACCGTTTGAAAGGTTCGAATGAGCAGCAAAAATTCCACATTCGACCCATCGAAGGGGTGAATGAAACTTGGAATTTTTGAACTTTTTTTACCAAATCTCAAAATCGAGTCCCGTTCAACATTTTTCTCAACTTTTAAGCATCCGACATTCATTATTTCACATTTAAAGATGACAAAACTCAAATGGTCCATCAAGCTTTAGAAAATCGCCATCAACCACCATCAGTTATCAAAAATAAGATAGAAATGTAAAATCTTTTGGATTTTCTAAACTTTTTGTTAAAACACACCTAAAATCTTTTTGAGTTTTGTTTTTATAACGAGAAATGTAAAATGCAGAAATGTAAAAATAAAGCAGTAAATGTTTTGTGATTTCCGGTAAGAGGATCATATCAGTTTTTGAGAAATCTGATCACACCGTTAATCTTTTGATTTATTATCATTAAAGACAATGTGTGATCTGACAACTGCTGATATTGTGATCCACATAAGCTCACATGCAGACTGTTGTGCAGTGCTTTATACTGATACTATTATTTATAGTATAAACTCAATTGTCTGTGGTTCCCACGCACACGACATACTCCCGTATCAAGAAGTAAATGCACAAAGACTCATTGTAACGCGTGATTACGCTTTCGTCATCTGTAATTTTACAAGGTATGAGGCACAGAGGTATACAAGTCAGCAAATCAATGCTACAAAGTAACTTGTGCACTCTACCAGGTTGAGGGCTGATATCAATCGTGATTTGCATCAATGAGTGGATACGATGCATTAGATAATCTTTGATTATCGTAATACATTGAAAGTTCCCCAATTCGGTAACTTTAGGATTTGGCATTATAGCTCTTTTATAAAGACACCCTGCCTGATCTAGGTCCGTAATGACTTACAGCAGAAGATCAGAGAGGCTATCCCCAGATAACTAATAACATAACGACCCGAAACCTCCGAATTTTGTACAAATACCCCATCAAACGAAATTATGGTACTAAGACTATATGCCCATGAGGAGTTCATCCACACAACAATTCATTTGATATGTATGTATCAGGCATGCAATAATAGGTCTACGAAGCCTATCAACACATCACACAGACTCAAACACACGCCTTATATTGCATTACACTTCTTTAGCATGTGTCAGATCCCCACTGATGTACTATCATTTCCCCTTTTTCTCCTGGAAATCATTTTGAATTTTTCTCATTTTTATGGGTTTTTGGATTTTTCAATGTTTTTGGTTTTTTCTGAAAATAAACTTCTCCTAAAATGAAAAACATATTTTTGGGTTTTTGTATTTTTCTGAAAACAATAAAAACTAAAACTAAAAAGCGATAAACCAAGGTGGTGATCAGTCTTGTTTTTCTTTTATACCGTTAGCTTTTAAAAGATATTCAAATCTTGATTTATCAAAAGCTTTGGTAAAAAGATCTGCACGTTGATAGTCAGTGTAGATTTTGACCATATCGATCAACTCTTTTGCGTAACAATCACGGATAAAATGATATTTGATCCGGATATGTTTAGCTTTTGAGTGATTGACTAAATCTTTTGTTAATGCAATTGCGGCCTCATTATCACAGTAAATAGGGGTTTTAAGAAATTGCAAACCGTAGTCCACCATCTGTTGTTGTATCCAGAGAACTTGTGAGCAGCAGCTTGATGCTGAGACGTATTCTGCTTCACAGGTGGATAAGGCGACTGTAGTTTGTTTCTTGCATTGCCAGGTCACGAGCCTGCTCCCCATAAACTGGCATCCAGCCGTTATGGATTTGTTGTCTTTGTCACAGCCTCCCCAATCTGCATCACTAAAAGCAATTAGGTCAAAATTATCATCATTAGGATACCATAGTCCTCTCGACGGACAACCCTTCAGATATCTAAGGATACGTTTGACAGCTGCAAGATGACTCTGTTTCGGCTTCGATTGATAACGTGCACAAAGACATGTTGCGAACATTATATCTGGTCTGGATGCGGTGAGATACATCGGAGATCCGACGATTGCTCTGTAGGTAAAAGGATCAGTTAGCTCCCCCTTAGCGTCAACACCAATCCCGTGATTAGGTTGTATCGGGGTATCCATCGGCTTCGAATCATCCATCAGGAATCGGCTCAAGACTTCAGAAACGTATTTGGTCTGGTGAATAAAGATCCCCGTTGGTCTTTGATCCACCTGCAAGCCTAGGAAAAACTGCATCTCTCCCATCGCACTCATTTCGAACTTTTCCTGCATCACACGTTCAAATTCTCTGCACAAAAGTTCATTAGTAGACCCAAATATAATGTCATCAACATAAATTTGCACAAGAAGCAAGTCATCTCCTGTTCGTTTTGTGAACAGTGTGCAATCTACCAAACCTCGTTTAAAACCTTTGGATAGAAGATACGTGCTCAGCTCCTCATACCATTGCCTTGGAGCCTGGTGCAACCCATAGAGAGCTTTGTTTAGAACGTGGACCTTATCCCAGTGAATAGGATCTTCAAAGCCTGGTGGTTGACCTACGTAAACTTCTTCCTTGACCACACCATAAAGAAACGCGCTTTTAACGTCCATTTGATATACCTTGAATTTCTTATAAGATGCAAACGCCAGAAACATGCGAATAGCTTCTAAGCGTGCAACCGGTGCATAAATCTCGTTATAATCGATTCCTTCCACTTGATGAAAGCCTTGTACGACCAATCGAGCTTTGTTCCTAACAATCACTCCTCTGTCATCCTTCTTACATTTAAATACCCATTTAGTTCCTATCTTTTTCCGTCCTGGGGGTAAATCTATCAGTGTCCACACTCCAAGTTTCTGGAACTGTAATAACTCCTCTTGCATAGCCTCTACCCAAGCGTCATCCAAAAGAGCATCCTTGTTTGTCCACGGCTTGTAAGTCCCGAAAGCTAGATCTTGTGATATGCAATAGATTGTTATCACTTAGAAACACCTATTTGTTAGGTGTTTTAAGTGATTAATCTAGAAAGACAAAGATACTAGATGAATATGAATAAAACCGACACACACAATGAATAACATGATGATTCCGTTACTGATTTGATGATGAACACCTTGGAATACACTGACAAATACGCACCTATTCACGTGTGCTACAAAGATTATCCCAAAACCCCAACCCTAGAGCTGTGCTGTAACACCCACGATTTTTCAATGATAATAATAATAAAAATAATTATGTCATGATAAGGCATTTGTTTTATTTTTTTTATTTTTGAATTATTCTTCTCGCTTGAATTGTAGCACAAAAACATCATAATCAAAGTTAATAATAATAATAATAATAATAATAATAGCAATCATAATAATAAATGCAAGAAGACAAGATGGTTAAGCAAATTCTCCTCCATACTTCTCTTTACCACTCAAATGGATGATGAAACGTCCAGTGATATCGTAACCGGTATTTTGCAATCAACAATATTAATTTAACCAATTATTTCGTAACCGATCGAGCAATAATATGTCTTAATTTTTGTGCCTCTATAACCCAAACTCTCTCTATAAACAAACATCCTTCTCAGTCCTGATTTAAAATTGTCATGCGGTACTCCGGCAAAGCACACTAACTTGTTCTTTTGGTCGCTTACTAAGTTGACGAGCGTTACCATCAAAACCTTAACCATCTCACGACTTCCACCATCCAACACCAAATGAGTAGACCACCCCCGTATCCTTTTCCCCGTTCCGGCTAGTCTTGAAAATCCATCAAACAAGCCGCATTACCTCCACAATATACCACCGTTTGGTGCCGCTTTAATCGTCGTTGCAGTAACCGCCTCCGGCTTGAACCACCTATATCTTCATTCGATTTGCACACCGTGACTTTTTGGTAACCATCGACTTTTTATACGCATCGACACTTAATTTTTTTTTTTTACCATGAAACTAGTATAAACCAAGCTTTACCCATAGAAGGTTTGTGGGGGAAAAGAAATGGTGTTCTACTGATTTGTTTTCTTTTATGTTTTTAAACAAAATAAATTTTACTATTAAAATAAATCATTCCTGAAACTACAAGTTTTCTTAAATATGATCAATGAAAAATCATTCTGACGTTTTAGTGACTACTAATGTTAGTTGGGTTATTAAATGATTTGATTAAAATGTATATTTTGTAAAATAAAAAAATTGTATTACTACTTATAGTATGAACATGGGTTCCACACTTTTAACTTTAAGCATGAAAAAGAATATTATCTACAAAATTTTTATAGTATTTTGGTCTAAGTATCACAAAGTGTCGTAATATGCAAACAACCACTAAAACAATTCATGACACTAATCACCAATGAACGTATCGCTAGGTTGCCACTAATTTGAAGAAGCCCTTAGAGTATTTGGCTAAATTAAATATACGCGGCTATGCATCAAGCAAAATTCATCGATACTCATTGATTTCTTACTAAGTCTATCATCAAAATCATGTGAGTATATTTTTCCCCTTTTTACTGTTTTACTACTTTGGGGTGACTCATGTACCTATATATTAATCAAGTTTCAATTTCTTATACTTAATGCAATTCTCATGTGTGTTTGCTTTATGTTAATTGGTGTGTCTATGACTTGTCAAAATCATTAACCGCTGGGCGGCCTAGCTTTTCAATGAATAGTACTATGGTATACCCCCTTGAGACTCTGTTGAGAGAATCTTGGTCATTGTCTTGTTAATTCATTATTCAGTTGGTTAGTCATGTGTTAGTCATTATTCTCTGGTTTGGTTTTGAACGGATATTACTTATTACATAATTGCAAATGGTACCGCACATGAATTGCTAAACACTTTTCTACTATATTTATTTAAACAGCGTATGCTCACCAATACAATTTTTGTATTGACCAAAATATTTTATACATGTTTCAGGTTGTTTTGAGATGCATTCTTTAAGCTTTCGGATTTTTATTTAGATTTTGATTCATTGTATTTCAATTTAGTTGGCAGTTAGAATCGTTGTAATTCATTTCAATGTAATAAATTATTTAATCAATGTATTCAAATTTGCACTTTAGTCCATGAGCTATTGAACAATCGTCACTACGTGACACCTCGATGTTTCCGCCATCGGTTGGTGTGTTACAGATTGGTATCAGAGCCATGGTTATAGGGAATTAGGTTATTAGAATGCCTTTTAGCCTAGTCTATAACTAAGCTTACTTTCACGAGTCCTCTCGTTTATATTTCTCTTATTTCCTATTATTTTCTTTCAAGATATTTTCGTTATGATTATTTCTCGTTATTCTTTCGATATTCTTTTTGGCGAATAAGACACTCGTATTTCACAAACGAAACGATATCATCAAGTTAGGAGTGGTATCCATACCTTGGTGATTAGTTTCACTCCTCTATAGGTTATTTATCTTAGGAATATATCTTTGAGATAGGAGTGACATCCACACCTCAAAGAGTATTTCCTTCAAAAAGAAACTTAATCACTAAGCTGGGAGTGATATCCTTAACTTAGTGATTGGTTTCATTCCACAACCGTTTTCAATTTTGAAATACATCTTTGAGTTAGGAGTGAAATCCACGTCTCAGGGATCTGTTTCTACATCTCGTTTTAAAGTCTCGCTAAAGGTTTTGAAATTTACCAGTGACGGGGTATGTGCAATCGGGAAAAATGACCATTCACTCATAGGTTCAAGTACGCTCCCCACAAGTCACTAATAATATTTCAATCTCTTTGGCAAGTCACCAATTTCATTAGAAATATTTTCAGTATCACATTTTTGATATATTTTCCATTTGTTGTTTGAAACTCTTATCATAATTTCTATAATGAAGTTATTATGTCTTTTGAGTTTTCTCTATTAATAGCTATCGCTATTTGTGCATTTTTCCGTTTTTCATTATTGACTCTTAAGTTTTGTTTAAACATTTGGATTTTAAGTTCCATCTCTTGATGTTTTATATACTCATTAATTATTCGCTTTTGGATTTTTTTTTTCATCATCATTATTAAAACTTTTATCCGCTTTAAAACTTACACTATTTTCATTTATGATTTGTGACTTCTACACTATTGTCGCATTGACTTTTATCATTCACGTCATTTCTAAATCTTGGTCTTTTGAAAACACATTTGATTTATATGATTTTCGAGAAAAGAAACTTGCGACTGATAATATGCATTATGACAATTTTCAACTCGACTTCTTGTAAACACATGAAAGTATGTACTTACGAAGTCTTTTCATGTGAAGCTGTTTTGAATCTAAAAAGTTATTCTCACGCATCACTATTATACTTTCAACTATATCACAAAGTTCGAGTAAAACTACATTGTGTTTTATAAACAATAATTTATCTTTTACACTTACACTCTTTCAGTTGCAAAACTTTTGGTCTAATTATTGGACATATCTTCATCGAAATGTTGCTAAATGTCTTTTAACATATAGTGCATATATTTTAAACCCGCATGGCCAGTAGACTATACGTATGTTCCGTCCACTCTCAATTGCAGTAAATATCATTATCTTATTCTTACATCATTTTATTTTATTATATTCGCATATTATCTTATTTATGATTATTCTCGTATTATTATTTTATTGGTGGCTATTCCCCACGCGTTATTTACAATTATTCCCGCACTAATTATTAGTAGTCATTCTTACAACACTGGTTCTGAGCATTAACTTAACTCGTTTACTTTCATTTTGTGAAAATTGTGTGATTTACTTGATTTATATTATACCATTCTTCCAATCGAAGTTTTATGCTATACTTATGTACTTGACGCATATTTGGTATGCATATATATTTTTTTTCTTCCTGTTTTTGAGCAAAACCCTGTTATACTTTACATTATTTTGTTCATCATCATGGCCAATGAACATACTAGTTGATAATTTTGTATGAGATCTAAGCCAGTGCCCACGTACGACCCGGGTTAGAGTATTTCTTTAATCCGAGGGGAACGGTGTAAATCTCAGGGTTATCAATATGGGTGTTTAAAGCCAACGATGTGAACAGGAGTTACCGGTTAATGGTAAACCCGAAAGGGAAGAACCTCTAACCATGTCTTATACTTACATGTTATTCACATTACGGTTAAAGGGAAAACCCGGAAGGGAAGGACCTCTAACCATGTCATGATTGAACATTAGTTCATTACAGTGGCCATTACATATGGGTTGCACACATTTTTTTCTGGTATTATTTATGTTAGTGTTATGAAAAAGCATAACACCCTAGTGTAAGGTAAATCAGTGATTACGGTCCGGAACGCAATCATGGGTTTACAGGTACGTGGGGGTGGTGTGAAATTCTACTTAGGCTATTGGTAAACAATCATTGCAAGTCCAAAGTATCGGTAGTGTGGTAGGTTAGCTACGGTACACCCTATATATAATTATCACTGATGGTGCATTAGGTATGAGACTGGAAGCCAAACCAAGAACAAACCCTAGTAAGTCATTAGTGTAAATCATTCGTGTTAAACCTAAACTTTAAACATCATGTTGATTTCAACTGCTATCCCTTGTGTAGTGTGTTAGGCTCTGTGAAATCCTTAGAGTTCTCTCTAAATCTTGAGTGTTATCTACTAATGGGAGCATCTCAATTTAAAACATCTAAAATTTTTTCAGTTTTCGTTAGAGAATCCTTGATTATCTTCAAGCCTTTCTTCTTCTTAAACCCTAAAAATATTTTTAACATTTGCTCCATTCAACTTAAATTGTTTTTACGTAAATAAATTTCGAGACGAAATTTTCTAAAGTAGGGGAGACTGTAACACCCACGATTTTTCAATGATAATAGTAATAAAAATAATTATGTCATGATAAGGCATTTGTTTTATTTTTTTTTATTTTTGAATTATTCTTCTCGCTTGAATTGTAGCACAAAAACATCATAATCAAAGTTAATAATAATAATAATAATAGCAATCATAATAATAAATGCAAGAAGACAAGATGGTTAAGCAAATTCTCCTCCATACTTCTCTTTACCACTCAAATGGATGATGAAACGTCCAGTGATATCGTAACTGGTATTTTGCAATCAACAATATTAATTTAACCAATTATTTCGTAACCGATCGAGCAATAATATGTCTTAATTTTTGTGCCTCTATAACCCAAACTCTCTCTATAAACAAACATCCTTCTCAGTCCTGATTTAAAATTGTCATGCGGTACTCCGGCAAAGCACACTAACTTGTTCTTTTGGTCGCTTACTAAGTTGACGAGCGTTACCATCAAAACCTTAACCATCTCACGACTTCCACCATCCAACACCAAATGAGTAGACCACCCCCGTATCCTTTTCCCCGTTCCGGCTAGTCTTGAAAATCCATCAAACAAGCCGCATTACCTCCACAATATACCACCGTTTGGTGCCGCTTTAATCGTCGTTGCAGTAACCGCCTCCGGCTTGAACCACCTATATCTTCATTCGATTTGCACACCGTGACTTTTTGGTAACCATCGACTTTTTATACGCATCGACACTTAATTTTTTTTTTACCATGAAAGCTAGTATAAACCAAGCTTTACCCATAGAAGGTTTGTGGGGGAAAAGAAATGGTGTTCTACTGATTTGTTTTCTTTTATGTTTTTAAACAAAATAAATTTTACTATTAAAATAAATCATTCCTGAAACTACAAGTTTTCTTAAATATGATCAATGAAAAATCATTCTGACGTTTTAGTGACTACTAATGTTAGTTGGGTTATTAAATGATTTGATTAAAATGTATATTTTGTAAAATAAAAAAATTGTATTACTACTTATAGTATGAACATGGGTTCCACACTTTTAACTTTAAGCATGAAAAAGAATATTATCTACAAAATTTTTATAGTATTTTGGTCTAAGTATCACAAAGTGTCGTAATATGCAAACAACCACTAAAACAATTCATGACACTAATCACCAATGAACGTATCGCTAGGTTGCCACTAATTTGAAGAAGCCCTTAGAGTATTTGGCTAAATTAAATATACGCGGCTATGCATCAAGCAAAATTCATCGATACTCATTGATTTCTTACTAAGTCTATCATCAAAATCATGTGAGTATATTTTTCCCCTTTTTACTGTTTTACTACTTTGGGGTGACTCATGTACCTATATATTAATCAAGTTTCAATTTCTTATACTTAATGCAATTCTCATGTGTGTTTGCTTTATGTTAATTGGTGTGTCTATGACTTGTCAAAATCATTAACCGCTGGGCGGCCTAGCTTTTCAATGAATAGTACTATGGTATACCCCCTTGAGACTCTGTTGAGAGAATCTTGGTCATTGTCTTGTTAATTCATTATTCAGTTGGTTAGTCATGTGTTAGTCATTATTCTCTGGTTTGGTTTTGAACGGATATTACTTATTACATAATTGCAAATGGTACCGCACATGAATTGCTAAACACTTTTCTACTATATTTATTTAAACAGGGTATGCTCACCAATACAATTTTTGTATTGACCAAAATATTTTATACATGTTTCAGGTTGTTTTGAGATGCATTCTTTAAGCTTTCGGATTTTTATTTAGATTTTGATTCATTGTATTTCAATTTAGTTGGCAGTTAGAATCGTTGTATTTCATTTCAATGTAATAAATTATTTAATCAATGTATTCAAATTTGCACTTTAGTCCATGAGCTATTGAACAATCGTCACTACGTGACACCTCGATGTTTCCGCCATCGGTTGGGGTGTTACATGTGCACACACATCCTTTATATAGGAAAGCCCATGGGTCTGCGCACTTAACATAAGTGCGCAGGGCCTGTGTAATTATGTGCGCAGCAGCTAGGTTTGTGTACAAAACTATGACTTAATTACATACTAAGTCCTTCAACTATCAAACTATACAACATGCTATCAAAAGTCTCTAATCTGGTAACTGTGGTCTCAATATAACCCAACAATACTCCCCATAGACCACAGCTACGAGTTCTTCAATCTTCAATCTATCTCGACCTCGCTTTGCTCCCCCTCAACCTGTTCAGGGGGGTCTTGCATGTACAGTGCGACTGGATCTTCTTCAACTGCTTGAGGAGCTTGAGTTGATTCTGTTGCAGTTCCTTCAGGATCGGCTACTGTTACAGGATCTTCTGTTTGTACCTCTGAAGTAGTTTTGACTTCAGTTTGAGTAATTTCTGCACCAGCAGCAGCAGCAGTAGCTTGAGCAGCCTTCTTCCTGTCATCCTTTTCTTTATCTGCTGCATTGATCCTGTCGATTATCTCAAGCAGCTCTCTTTTCAGATTCATAGCTCTATCCACAGCCCTTCTAAACAACACCGCTTCTTCAAACAACGCGTTCCCGGCACCCACATTAATCTGATTTGCAAACAGCATATTCAGATCTGACAGATTAAGTGCAAACACGTCTCCTGGATCCAAAATCCTCAAAGCCTCCGAATCGTCCTGCAGTTTAATGACTGCTTCACCAGTGTTGCTGTCGTAAAACCACTTTTTAAAGTCCCTCAGCATCACTGGAAGCTCAGATCTAATAGGAACTCGTGTGACGACCTGTGGAGGGTCAATCACATAGGTTATCATGCCACGTCCGGTTGCTGGATCGATTCTTTTCTTGGAGATCCTCCTTCTTGGTTTCTGCGGCTTCAGGATTTGGAAATCAGTGTCACATTCTTTCTTGATAAACCGCTCGACCATGGCCACCTGGGAGTCGAGGGAGTGATTAATGAATGGGGCCCTGCTGAGCTCCCTGATATCCCATCGGGCGAGAGACTTCAGTTCTTTTTTACCCTTGAAATATTGTATCACTCCCCCTCTTCTCTTCACAGCAAACAATCTCTTCTCTTCATCATATTTCCAGGAGATAATCTTCTCCTGGTGAGCTGACTTGGTGTGATGGATATTCTGATGTAAGGCTGGAATGGTAATGGGCCTTCTAGGAAACCAAGTTGATCTTTCAGGATCCAACTTGTGCCCATCAGACGTCTCATAAACAACTTCTTCATTCATTCCCATCTCCACAAATCTCTCTGGCATCTCATCTTCACTTACCTCATCAACCTCACTTTCCTCAGCAGCTCTTTCTTTCTCTTTCTCTTCCTCCAAAAACTTTCTGAAATCGAAAGTCTCATCAAATGTAGTGCTGGGAGCACCAGTTTGCTGCTTCTTGAAATCCTGGAACATCTCAAACATCTGCATTTGAACCTGATTCTGAAACTTGATCAGGTATCTTTGATCTTTTATGATTTTCTCCATGTTCCGGTTCTTGTGTTTGAGCTTCTTTACTTTCTTTCTCAGTTCTTGGTTGTTGTGTACGTCACTCTTTAGAGTGCAGATTTCCCTGGCAGCAGTTTTACCAACCTCTTTCACAAGCTTCTCATATAGTTCCTGATGCACCGGTTTGCGACGTGGTGCAGCAGGAGCTGAGGAGGATGGTTCAGCAGATCGTTGGGCTGGAGATTTTGGTGCTGGAGCAGCAGCAGTGGAAGGCCCTGGTTGATTCGGTTGTTCTGCCCCAAAGATGGATTCTAAAATCACTTGTTCCTCAATATCATCCTGAGTCACTACACGTGGAATCTCTGATTCAGGTAGCTGTTCTCTCCTTCTCTTTCTCGCTGCCCTCTCAAACTCAGCAACTTCTTGTAAGGCTGCAGCAGTTTCAAGTTGCTCAGGTGTCAATGTATATCTCCCTTCTTGTAATAAACCCGCTGGTCTTGTCCTTTTGCTAGGCTTTGATGGTGCAGGTTCAGTCGCCACTCTTTTGCCCCTTGCTTTTTCTAGGGCAATTTTTTCAGCAGTTGGCTGGGCTGAAGGAGTGGGTTCAGATGGTCCAGGTGCAGGAGCAGCGGTGGGTTGTTGTCGAGTTTCAGCAGCATCTGACCTTGTCTTCCTGATCTTGTTGTACAGCTCCATGACAAATGGGTATCGCTGGGCCGCATACATATTCTCCAGCATTGGTTCCCAGTCAGGCGTGTTGCATTCTGTAAAGAATCGTGCACCTCTGGTGAAAATGTATTGATCACCGAGAGGCAGATTCTCATGTTGAGCGTTGATCATCATCTGTACGAACCTTGGGTACATAGCCCATTTGCCTGACCCAGCTTCTGCATTCTTTACCATGTAATCAAAGATCATGCCTAACAAGTTGAACGCTTCGTTCTTGCAAATCTTTATCATCGCTGTCGACCATTCAGCACTGAGCGCGTTGTAGCCTCCCTTTCTATGACATAGAGACATTATAAATACATGACTAATAAGTCTCCAGTCTCTTGTTAGTTGGCTCTTCTTGATGTCGCCTCTCTTGTCAAAATCACCCTTGTAGCCGAAATTCTTGAACTGTTGGTGAATATCTGCTTTAGGCATGAATCTGACAGTTCCTGGTTGATCTTGCAGTCTCAGTACGTTTCAAACGGTGTCTTCAGTGATGACTACAGCCTTGTTTCGGACTGTAGCGTTTATTCGCTTGACTCTTGATACAGTTTCAACTCGAGCTGATCTCCAGAATTCTTCAATATGAGAAACGTAGACTGGTATAACGTGCTGCACAGCATATCCGACTTTGCTGCGTTTTATCCAAGTCACTACGTCTTTAAACTTGACATCATCAGTTTCCAGATTCATTGACTGATTGTGCATGCCTCTCGGATCCCAGTCGAGTGCCATCTGTTTAACCAAGAGCACGAAAAGCCAATTAGATTTCCAATAACTGACCTTAGACTTAAACTTAGACGGACAACGAACTTAGACTTAGATTTTATTAATTTTTAGGTTTGAAATTTTAACAGTCATAGGATTAAGATTTGATGGATTGGTGTCATCGGTGTCCATGATACGTTTGATTTTCAGTTGTAAGATCATTAAGGTCCGGGTTTAAGTACGCAGTCCGTTCAAGTGTCTTAATGGTCAAAATGAATGTCATATTGTTGTTTAAAGTCCAAGTGCGCATGGTTACTAAGTGCGTAGTTCAAGTCATAGTCCAATGATTCATGTACTCAGTCAAGTGCGCACATACTTGACTGAGCACTTAGGTTAGTACGCAAGCACAAGTCAAGTGCGCATGGTAACCCCTTAGCAACTCAGTCAAGTCTGCGTACTAGGCGAGTACGCAGACACTTGAACCTTCGTTCAAGATTTTAAGTTCACACATATGTACGCAGCACATTAGGGTTTCTGAGAACTTGTATGATTATGAGACAAGTGCGCAGTCTCTATGAGACAAGTACGCACTTGTTCATTATCAAGTACGCAGATCTTCAAGATTTCAAAAACCAATAAAACAACTAATAACCCTAACAGATGCATCTTAATCATGCATCAGTCCCTGTAATCACAAACAATAAACCATTAGTACAAAATACTACCTTAATCAGTAGTAAGAATCAAACAAGTGGAGAATATTGATACTGATTTGAGGGTGTATGTGTGTGATTAGATGATGATTAGGGTTTTAATGGAAGAATATGATGAACGATGATGATTGATGAACAGATAAGGTTAAGGTGAATTAGGGTTTGTAATGAGGTTAAAGAAGATAAAACTTTTAAAAAAAATTGACTCAGTATATATACAATCAACAGATGGGCCTGCGCACTTGAGTCAAGTGCGCAGGGCCCAATAAGTACGCACAGATTCAATTTGGCCCAATAAGTGAGTTTTAAAGCCCAAAACCATTTGATAAGTGGGGTTTTACCAAGTCTCACCTTCTGCATTCAAGATCATACTAACCATACCTGCCAGAACCCGTTTCAACTTCCCGTTGGATAGCTGCAGCCTAAGAACAATTGTCGGTATGCTTGTCCACTTAAATCCATGCCTTTTCTCTTTCAACATGTGTTTGGCGATGCTGTTTATCATGTTCTTCGGTAATATTGACGAAAATTTTATGGACCCCACAGTGTGCTAGGTATTGGCCTACTGATCCTCAAGGTTTATTGAAATATAATGATGACAGCTTCAGGTCTATGTTACCATAAGCAGAGAAGATGATCATTATCTTGATCAGATGATGAGAGCTTCAGGTCTATGTTACCATAAGCAGAGAAGATGATAATCTGATCGTTTGGTGAGCTATCTAGATATGTTTGCACGTCACTAACATTGCGTGTCTTTTGCTGCTCAGTTTCAAAAATTTTGTTTTTCTTAGCCCCGCATTGGTAGCTTGCACTCTTAGGTGTCTTTTGATTTACCTATGCACAAAATTTTCTGTGTCTTTTAATTTCTCAACCTATGTATGACCGGACTCAGCTTGTGCAGACCTAAAGCACAGTGGGAATCCAGCTTTCCGTGTAGATCTTCATTGTTAATCACCTAATAGCAGTTTACTTGATTCCAGGCTGAATCTACCGACACATCGTTGCTTGAGGCCACAACATCCTCTGGGTCCTATTCACATGCTGACGAGATATGATTAGTTCCTATCATTTCCTGAATTAATTTTGCATTAGGAATGGACTGGTTTACTTTGTCCCCCAAAAATCTTGTTTTAAAAGAAAAGAAGATTTTTCTATAAAATATGCACAAGTAAAGTTTTTTTTTTTATTCAAAATTTATCATCTCAAGCCATGTAACCAACTGATGAAACCGGGTTTTATCGAAAGCTTTTGTAAAGATATCTGCCTTTTGATCAGCAGTATCTATAGGCAACACCTGTATATATCCTTTGTCGTGAGCATCGCGAATTGAGTGAATCCGAATTTCAATGTGTTTGGTTTTAGAATAATCAATTGGATTCTTCACGATGTCACGACATGCATCATTATCAATAAAAATAGGTGTGTGCATGACGTTCAAACCGTAGTCCAAAAGCTGATTTTGGATCCATAACACCTGACAACAACAACTGGATGCAGCTGTGTATTCAGCTTGAGCAGTGGAGATGGACACGGTAGTCTGCTTCTTGCTCTGCCAAGACACTAGCCTGTTACCCAGAAATTGACAACCGCCAGAGACAGATTTTCTGTCAATCCTACAACCTGCATGATCACTATCAGAGTAAGCGATTATATCAAAGTTATCACTCTTAGGATACCATAAACCAAGTTTTGGCGTTCCTTTGAGGTAGCGGAAGACTCTTTTCACTGCAGTCTCATGCGATTGCTTAGGATTGGACTGAAAACGCGCGCAGCATCCAACTGCCCACATGATATCTGGTCTGCTAGCTGTTAGATACATCAGGGAGCCAATCATTGATCGATAAGTGTGAGGATTCACTGAAGGCCCCTGAAGATCTGGTACAAGTGTTGTTTGGGCCGCAAAAGGAGTATTGGACGGCTTGCAGTCGGTCATGTTGTATTTTGCCAGAATGTCTCTTGTATACTTGGCTTGGTCGATGAGAATTCCGTCTTCTTTCTGCTGCACTTCCAAGCCTAAGAAAACGATAATTCGCCCATCATGCTCATTTCAAATTGAGACTTCATGATGCTTTCAAATTCCCTGCATAAGTTTTTATCAGTGGAGCCAAAGATAATATCGTCAACATAAATTTGAACAAGGATAGAGTGTTTGTTGACTTCTTTGGTGAACAGAGTCATGTCAATCTTCCCTCTGGTGTACCCATTCTGCAGCAAGTATGAAGATAATGTCTCATACCAAGCTCGAGGAGCTTGATGAAGTCCATAGAGAGCCTTATCCAGTTTGTAGTACTTGTTGGGATGATGAGGATCTTCAAAACCCGGGGGTTGACAAACATAGACTTCTTCTTTGATCTTCCCGTACAGGAATGCACTCTTCACATCCATTTGAAAGACTTTGAAGTTCTTGTATGAGGCGTATGCCAGGAAGATACGTATGGCTTCAAGTCGAGCAACTGGAGCAAACACTTCCTCATAATCAATACCCTCCTGCTGACGAAAGCCCTGAACAACTAGACGAGCCTTGTTTTTAATTACCACACCTCTTTCATCCATTTTGTTGCGAAACACCCATCTTGTTTCGATAGGATACTTTCCTTCAGGTAAATCCACAAGTTCCCAAACCTTTATCTTTCTAAACTGATACAGCTCATCCTGCATGGCTTCAGCCCAACTTGCATCTCTGACAGCATTTTCAATGCTGAAAGGTACCGTCTGAGATAAGAAGGCTGAAAGTGCAATATTAAGTTTATCTGCCTGATTCCTAGTAAGAACACCCTCAGAGATTGGTCCAATAATGTTCTCCACAGGGTGATCCTTAGAAGACTTAAATCCCATGTTTGGTTCTTCTTGAATTTGGGAAGGCAGATTAGAAAGGTGATCTACAGGAATTGATGAACTGGATGGATCATTTGCAGACTGTTGTGCTGAAGATGTTTCTTCTGAAGCTGGAGTACCTTCAGGAGATGAAGTAGTTTCAACAGTTGCATCACCATTTGTGGACTGAAGAGGAACAATTGGATCAGCTATGAGTGGAGAAAATCGGGTGGTGAAAGGTGCAGCATCGTCTTCGGAAGAGTAAAGAGTATCTTCAAGAGGAGAAGGATCGGCTGCTTGATTTTCAGATGGTTGTTCTTCAATGATGCTGAAATTGTTGAAAACAACATCCACGTCAAAGAACCAGTCAGGGCCGGCTCCTGTGTTGGTAGAGTTGGATTCCTGCCAATCAACATAAAAAGACTCGAGAACCATTTTGGTTCGTTTGTTGTACACTCTATAAGCTTTTTGACTTGAAGAGTATCCAACAAAGAAGCACTCATCTCCAACTACATCAAATTTCATTATGTTCTCGTAGTTGTTAAGCAGCGTACATGAGCATCCAAAAGGCCTGAAGTAGTCAATCAGAGGTTTTCTTTTAAAAAGCAATTCATAACCTGTTTTCCCGCGCGTCTTTACAATTAAGACTCTGTTAAGAACATAACAGGCGGTATTCACAGCTTCAACCCAGAAAATGATCGGCAATTTAGAGTCGATAAGCATAGTTCTGGCAGCTTCAATAAGTGTACGATTTTTCCTTTCAGCAACACCATTCTGTTGAGGAGTTCTCGTAGCACTGTACTGAAGATGAATTCCTCTGTTGTTGCAGAAAGTCACGAAACTTTGATTTTTGAATTCAGTTCCGTGATCACTTCGGATTGATCTAACTTTTGTCTTTACTATGTTCTCAATGAGGGGAACAAACAGCATCAATATCTCAGCAGCTTCACTTTTGTATTCCAAGAAGTACACCCATGTAAATCGGGAAAATCATCTGTTATCACCAAACAATAAGACTTTTTAGCTAGACTTTTAACACTAATAGGACCAAAAAGATCCATGTGCAATAATTGAAGAGGTGAGTCTATAGAGTTCACAGCTTTGGACTTATGCGATTTTTTGTGTTGTTTTCCTTTGCCACATGCTAAGCATTTTTCAGAAAAAGGGAATTCCTTGGAAGGAAGACCTCTGACAAGATTAAGTTTTGAAAGCTTATTAATATTTTTGAAGTTAACATGTCCTAATCGCCTGTGCCATAGCAGTGACTCTGACTCGGATGCTTTAGAAAGTAAGCATGTCATTTGACATTCAGACTTTGCATCTCTCATGTTTATCACATAAGTATTATTTTGTCTAGGAGCTTTAAGCATAATCATATTGGTAGGAGGTATGAATCCTGGCTTTAGAAAGATGCACTCCATGTCATTAAATAACACTGAGATTCCTTTGTCGCAGACTTGTGATACACTCAGCAGATTGTAGCACAATTCTGGAACATATTTCACATCTTCTAAAGTCAGTGCATCAGAAATCACGTCTCCTATCCCAACTATCTTTCCGCCCTTCTTGTTGCCGGCAAAAGCAACAAACTCTCCATCAATGAACCGATAGTTTTTGAGGAGTTCTTTTAGTCCCGTCATGTGCCTTGACGCCCCGCTATCAACATGCCATAGATATCTCATCAGGGCAATCAACCATTTCTGTAGTTTATTCTGAAAAACACATAAAACAAGAGAAATATACAGATAAATATACGAGACACTATGTACAATCACGACTCAGACCATATTTTAAGTAACTTTTGGAATCCAGGTCTGTTTTAGTTTTAATCTGTCGTGATTTTCACCCAAAACTGACTCTTGTCTTTTCCAAGTTTTTGTGACCTTAACAAAACTTCTTATAGTTTCTTGAAGATCATTAATTTGAACTGAAAAAGATTTTTGGGTCTTGGTATCACTTTGTGGTTTGGGTTCAAATGACAATTTTTAACCACATGTCCCTCATTTCCGCATCTAAAGCATTTAGAGTGTTTAGGCTTGATCTTTGAAGAAGATCTGGATGATGATGGTTGTGATGTTCTTCTCTTGTAGTTGCTTGAGTTGGGGCTGTCTCTTGAACATGCTTCATCACTGTTGTTGTTGCTTGATTCTTCATTTGTGTTGCATTCTGGCTCGCTGATGTCACTTTCTGTATCACTCTGAGATTCTTCAGAAGTTGTGTTATCTGTTTCACTTTGTGATTCTTCAGAACATGACATATCTGTTGATGATGGTGTAAACTCTGGAATTTCTTCAGTAAGAAATTTCCCAAACCTGTTTCTTTTTAGTTCTGGAACAAACGGAGATGGTCTATATACATTTTCATTATCAGAGAATGCATCATTAAGATCAACACAAACTGGCATAACATTTTCAACACAAATATCTGATCGTTTGATAGGATTCATCCTATCATTTGGGTCCACAACACCCTTGAAATCAAGTTTAGAAGTTAATGTAATACAGTCATCCGGCCTAGATAAACTATTATAGTTATCCATCCTAGATAAACTATTACAGTCATCCAATTTAGTTAAATTATTACATTCATCCGAATTCAAAGAAGTTTTTGACTTGTCATGACTCCAGATGAACCAATTCACTGTAGAGTAATTGGCACCTGGGTGACCTAACCCCATTGTTTGTCCACCACAACTTTCATCATCGTCCACCTGATCCTGTTGGGTCATATCTGCACTGCTTTTACTTATATTAGAGTTTGACTCAGATGTGACACATTCTTTTTCGAAAAGATCATTTTTTTGGATGTAGTTTTGGAATGGGTATATATTCACTTTTGCTCAAGGGTAAAAATAGAGATTTTACAATTCCCTTTTTATCCTTATACCCAATTCCATCTTTGACGAAAGATTTCCTTGAACAATCAAGGATATATGTATGAGCATGCTTGCTTACATTCCATTTGTCCACAACAATTTGGAGATGATTTGTTTCATTTCTAGATATTTCTAGTTTTTCAGTTAAGTCATTTATTAAAAAATCTTTTCTGAGAACAAATTCTTTTAGAGTGTGCATTTCAGCTATTGTTGCATTTAACTTTCGCTGATATGCTAACTCATTTTCTTTCATTTCAGTGTTGATTTTTCGGATGTCATCCATCTCTCTTAAAATTCTCCTATTGTGGGACAAACAGTAAGCAACGGCTGTAACACACCTTGGTGAGCACAGCTTTGATTTTATTTCAAGCGGAATACTTACCAGGTCTCTCTCTTCAACCTTCTTCTGCATGCTCTGCGGTTGTTGATCAGTCTTGCTTGTGGAAGTCTTCTCAGCAACTAAAGCTTCCTCGGCAGCAGCCTCCTTTCCCTTGTCCTCACTCAACACACCTTTTAGACCAGCATTCTCCATCCCTTCTCCTTTTGGCATCTCCGCTGATGACCCTTCCAAAGAGCTCACACCAAGTGTTGATTTTGTGCAGATCTTTGCCATCAGTGCCTTGTTCACTTCAGCCTCTGTCATAGCAACTTCCTCTCCCCAGTCAAAATCTTGAACCACCAGCGCCTTCTGCTGGTTGGCTTCCCCTCCATCTGTGATTGCCACCATTCTCTTTGCCGGTTTAACTTCAGCTTGATTCAAAGTTGGACATTCATACTTGAAGTGTTCGAGAGTTTTGCAATTGTAGCACCTGATTTTTGATTTATCAAAGCCAGCCTTTCCCAATCCAACCCTTCGACCTGTTCTGTCCTGGAACCTCTTAACCCTTAGAGTAATCATGGCCATTTGCCATTTCAGGTCCATCTCTTCCATATCATCGGGATCCACTTGATACATATCTTCCAGGCTCATCATATCATTCTTCAGATCACCTGTCTTCAATGCTTCAAAGCTGGTCATGAAGGCGTTGAAGAGTTCAACGTGTTCATTAGCAAGCTTTGTTTGTTGAGGATTAAGAGTTGAGGGTTGAGAGTTCTTGCCACTGGGTTGAGAGTATGGAACGGTCTTTCCTAAACTGGAGCTACCACCAATCATTCCATCAGCATACACATGAGATGAGCTTGAACCCATGTTACCCACTGGAGTCATTAATGCCAAGTTTTTCATTGCAGTGATGGGTACTGCCTTCGGATTGGTCTGGTTCATCTCTCTCTTTGTGATGTCCATCTCAAACGACTTCAGGGTGTTGATAAGATCAGCCAAGGTAGACTGGGCGTCTAGATATTCTTTCCTGATCAACATACACTGGATGCTCCATTCTTTTGGCAGTGAGTCTAGCAGCTTCTTGATTGAATTTCTGTTGTTCACAGGAATTCCCGCCTTCTTCATCTTTGTCAACATGCTCATGAACCTATCGATGTGTGAGCTCAAACTTTCCCCACGAATACTGCCAAACATGTCATATTCTTTCTGCACCATGTCTTGCTTGTACTGGCGCATCTCTTCGTTCCCTTCATAGTATTCATTCAACGCAAACCATAGATCATGTGTCGTGCCATACTCATCAAACATGTTATAAACATCGTTTGATAAGGCCATGGTTAGAGCACCATATGCCTTGTGATCTCTCTGGAGTAATTGTTTATCGACATCAGTGTAAGTGGTTGGATCAGGGTTAAACTCTTCTCCTGTGGCAGTGGTTCTCATGGGAATGTGTGGGCCCAACTGGATAGAATTTCATTGGGTGAAGTCTGTAACATAGAAGAATGACCTCATTCTGTTCTTCCAAGTCCCATAGTCTTCAGCACCTTTTAACTTAGGAACTCTGGTTGTGGTTCCGGTTTCAAGTTCTTGTTGAGTGATAGGGTTAACTGTTGAATGGTTATCGTTACCAGCCATAATTTAGATGAATTTTAGGGATTTAGTTAAACAGATTTTAGTTATCAGTCCAGAAAATGTCCAAGTCCGTAAGTACACAGCTAAGTGCGCAGATAAGTGCGCAGATAAGTTCACAGCTAAGTTCACAGCAGTCCAGATAAGTATGCAGCAACCTGTAAGAATGTAAACAGCCTTGTCAAGTTGTAGTCTTTGTTAAGTGCGCAGCTCAGAAGTATACGTGTGGCTGTGTTTCTTGATAAGTGCGCAGATCAGTCAACACTTGGGCATGATAAGTGCTCAGTGTTTACTGATCAGTCTGCGTACTAAAATAAGTGCGCAGACACTTAAACTCTCGTTTAAGATTTTAAGTTCGCAGAAACCCTAGCCAAGTACTCAAGACTACACCTTCAGTAAGTGCGCATAAATCCAAGATTTCTGTTTAAGTACGCAGAAACCCTAAATAAGTGCTCAAGACAATGGAAATGCAATAAGTGCGCATAAAACTTGATTGCGTACTAAAATCTGAGATTTAAGTACTCACAGTCACAAGTATGCAATATATGAGCCAAGTACTCAAACCAAGAAACAAGTGCTCAACTTATGAAATAAGTGCGCAAATTTTGAAACAAGTGCGCAAATTGTAAGAAACAAGTGCGCAAAACAGGCTGTGAAAAACACAAAACTCAGCTGAATCCTTTCCAAAACATTTTCTAATCAAAATAACATACTCTAAACTTTTAGAAACACAATTTTCACGAAATTTCAAGCCAAAATATAAGAAAAACACCTAAATTTTAGAGTTTATAAAGAGAATAATCTTGATAATAAAAACTAACAAGATGAGGGTTTTGGTATCTTAAAGTAGATACAATCTAGAGCACAGAGGCTCTGATACCAAATTGTAAGTCCCGAAAGCTAGATCTTGTGATATGCAATAGATTGTTATCACTTAGAAACACCTATTTGTTAGGTGTTTTAAGTGATTAATCCAGAAAGACAAAGATACTAGATGAATATGAATAAAACCGACACACACAATGAATAACATGATGATTCCATTACTGATTTGATGATGAACACCTTGGAATACACTGACAAATACGCACCTATTCACGTGTGCTACAAAGATTATCCCAAAACCCCAACCCTAGAGCTGTGCACACACATCCTTTATATAGGAAAGCCCCTGGGCCTGCGCACTTAACATAAGTGCGCAGGGCCCGTGTAATTGTGTACAAAACTATGACTTAATTACATACTAAGTCCTTCAACTATCAAACTATACAACATGCTATCAAAAGTCTCTAATCTGGTAACTGTGGTCTCAATATAACCCAACACGGCTCGACCTGCGAAACATAACAAGCAAACGACCAGTCATTTTGAAAATCTGATTTTTGAATTTTGGCATATAAAGCAAGAGCGCCAAGGTTTTCTTGTGAGTTAGCATTCCTTAGTTGACATCTCATCATCACACTGCTACCAGGATCACCAATAACTTGCTCGAGCGGGTGAATCCGATGTATCCGAGATTCCGGATAATCAGGTATTTGCACTCCCGTCTGAGTAGTCAAATTCTCTGTCGAATCCAGATCATTACCCAAGTTTGATGATGAAGCACCATTTGGATTTGGGTTCACTGGAGGTGTCTCTGTAGCAATATCTGGAACAGCTTCACTTGTAACATCATCATCATCTTCAGATTCCGATGAATTAAGAGTTGTGGAAGCTTCCTGAAATATCTCTTCTTCAGCTGCAGGAGCATTGGTATCATTAGAAGCTGTTTGGGGGTTTACAGTGATCGGACGCACCAACGGTGATGTCACTGCGTTTTCACACTCATAATATAATCGCAATACAGCCTCTTCAACCAAGCTATCTAGATTGAATGATTCAAAGAAATCCTTGTAATCAAACATCCAGTCTGGACCGCTACCCTGTACATTCTGAGTATACCGCTGAACTTCAATGTTAGCCCAGTCCTCGACCTGACGAGTTCTTTTGTTGAATACCCATTTGAGCGGGGTTGCATATCCAACAAAGAATCCTTCTTCAGCTTTTGGTGCGAATTTCTCAGATGGATTAAGCATTGTACACGGGGCTCCAAACGGTTCTAGATACTCTAAGTTCGGCTTTCGTCGATTCAACAGCTCATAAGAAGTTTTTCCAAACTTCTTCACCGTTAGAACACGATTGAGAGTATAACAAGCTGCGTAAATTGCTTCATTCTAGAACATTACTGGAAGATTGGAATCCGCATGCATTGTTCTTGCCGCTTCAATTAGGGTCCTGTTTTTGCGTTCTGCGACACCGTTCTGTTGAGGGGTATACGGAGCACTGTATTCATGATGAATTCCTTTGTCTTCGCAAAGAGCGTCCATCTGTGCGTTCTTGAACTCCGTCCCATTATCACTCCTAATTCTTTTGATCTTCAGACCATAGATATTTTCCAAACGAGTGAACAGAACCTTCAGATTATTAAACGTGTCGCTCTTATGATGCAAGCACATAACCCATGAAAATCTGGAATAGTCATCTGTAACAACAAGACAGTACAATTCACCAGCATGAATTTTACGCTTGACCGGTCCGAACAGATCCATGTGCAAACGCTCAAGTGGTAGTTCAACTGAATTGACTTTCTTTGGTTTATGGGATTGCTTGTGCTGCTTTCCTTTCTTGCAACTCACACACTTGTCATTCAAATGAAAATGTTTAACATTCACGCCTTCGACAAGTTCATTCTTCACCAAATGATTCATCTTTCTAAGGTGAATGTGTCCCATCCTCCTATGCCACATGATTGATTCTTTTTTAGTAGCCTTGGAGAGGAAACACGTGACTTGGCCTTGTGTAGTCATGGCCTTTGACATGTCGAGAATTGTTAGGATCTGAGTTTGATTGTTTTGATATATTTAGAATAAGATGAAAATAGAATGAAGTAAGTATATATGGAAAGTGCAGCGGAATGATAAACAATAATCAAAACAAAGGAATAAATGTTTTCTTCAATCGAAAGCTTTCATTAATTGAAAGATTACAATCAAATACAAGTACTCCCCCTCAGCCTGATCACACAGTGATTGTTTGTCTGAGAGAATGTTTGTGTGTGATGCAATAGAACAGTACAAGCACTGTTCTATCTATAGACAAACCTAAACCACTGGTGACCTGTGCTGACGTCACCTAAGATAGTGACCTCTAACAGAATAACAACATAAAACATCTGCCCTATACAAACTACTGTTGTATTACAAAACACTGTAAAGTAAACTACTGTTGAGGGAAAACTCTGATGGTCTTGCAACATCTGTTGGAGTCTAAGTGCTGTTGACTCCAACAGACCTTTAGTCTTTAGTACTTGATCAGCAGTTGTTTCTTCATCAGACCTTTGGTCAGCAGTTGTTCTCTATCAGTTGTTCTCTAGCAGTCCTTTGTATCAGCAGTTGTCATAGCAGTTGTTTGGATGGAACAGTTGTTAGGGTCAGCAGTCTTTTGGGAAGAGTATGTTATAAAGACTGTTTATTTGTGTGGATCAACTGTTAGTATATTTTGGCTTTTCAATCATCTGTTCTTCTCTAGGTCAGCAGACCCAACAATCTCCCCCTAGAACAGATGATGCCAAAACTAAGCTTTATTCTTGATCTTTATTTCTCATCAGACTTTCTCTGATTTGTCCTTTGAATTGAAGTTCAAAGTCCAAGGCAAATAGGTCTTCTATATCTCTTTCAAGCTCAAGGTTCAGCAGTGTTTGGAGATCATTTGCACACAGGCTATATGCATCATCCATGCTTAGCTTTTGAACTTTTCCATCTGACCTGAGCAAAGTCAATTCATGGTTGTCTTTATTGACCTTCCATTTTAGAATTTTTGAGTCAGAGGATTTGCTGAGATGCACTTTTATTCTTGATGAGTTTGGTGATGGAGGTCTCCCAATGAGTTCTCTGAGCTTGTCAGTAGTGGGATCTGAGAAAAAGTGTACTTGATTGAAGAGGCCCTCCTTTATGTAAGTATCAGCAAACTTCTTCTGATCTTCTTCAGACATTTCTTTATGTTTCTTGAATTGTCTTCTAGCAGCAGCTGATAGATCAGAAGTGTCTAGTAAGTTGTCGAATGTAAAAGCCTGTTGAGGTCTCTTCATCAGTGGTTCATCAGAGTAGACAGGTTTTCTAGGTAAGCTAGGATCTTTCTTTTTGTTTTCTTCCAGTCTCTTGTATGTTTCAGCCAACCTCAGCTCAGACCATCTTGCAACTGACCTCATCTCCCCATAGTCAGCAGCCACAATTTCTTGTCTCATTCTTTTAAACTTCAAAGCTCTGGCTGGATCTCTGCCTTTACTAAAATCAGGAGCAGAGACTTTAGCTGGGGGATTCTTGGCCAACTCTTCAATTCTTAAGAGTTCTTCTCTGAGAGCATGAGTGGTCCAGCCTGCAAACTGTTTCTTGTTTGCTTTATAAGGCATGGTTGCCAAGATCTGTTCAAGAAGAGATTCCCTAACCTCCTTTTCCATGTCACTACTGAGAGGCATGGCAGACATGGAGTTGCTCAGGGTCTTAGCAAAATCTTCAATCCTTCTCAATTTGCTAAGCTCTGCTGAATGGATGCCCTGAGCAGTCCTGTCATCTTTCCCTTTGCATTTCTCTTTGATGATGGCATCTGCCTGTTCAGCCTTGTATTTTAGATATGTGTCTATGTTTAGGGGAACAGGAAAATATGGAAGAGAATGGAAAGATCTTTCAGATGGTTGTTCAGTATTATAGAAGGATTGCATTTCCTCCTTGAGTAGATCAAGTTCAAGGGGATACTGAACAGCCAATGGTGTAATGGTTGGTGGTGGTCTATGGGATCTGAATTGTGATGTGTGTGGTGAAAATGATGAAAGTGGAATGGCTGATATAGGTGTGGATTGTGTGGTTGAAGTGGTAAGTGGTGATGTATGTATGTTTTCATCCTGTACAACAAAGGTTGATTTCCTCTTCCTTTTGTACAAGATTTTTGGTGATGGTGGTGTGGAAGCAGTGGTTGTGTTAACATCTGTTGGCACCTTAGTAGGACCAGCAGATGTTTGGGATTTAGTTGGTGATGTGGTTGTAGGTTCAGATGTAGGTTTAGTGATAGTGATGACAGGTTCAGATGTTGTGGTTTTATCAGTGGTTTGGGTAGCAGCAGTGGTTTTGTCAGCAGTGGTTTTATCAGCAGTGGTTTTAACAGCCAGTTTGGATGGTGGTTGTCTGACATGTTTGGCAGGCATTTTCTTCCTTTTAGAGGAACCCACATCTTCAACTTCCTGCTGTTGTTCTCTTTTCTGTTTTAGTAACAACTCTGCCTTGACTTCCAAAGTGTCAGCCCTCTTTTGCTTATCTTCAGCAGCTTTTTCAGCTTCTTCATTTGCAGAGTTGTCCACTTCTTTAGCTTTGCTGGTTTGTTGTTGTTGTTGTGGTGCTGTTTGAGTAGACCCTGGTTTGTTGGCAGACTTTGATTTACCTTTTTGTGAAGCTGGACAACCAAAGGGATCTAGCTTTGGCAATCTATCTCTGCCACTCTCCCCCTTTTTGGCATCATCAGTTGTGAATTCATCATCATCTTCATTTCTGAGAATGGTGGTAGGGGCAGAGCCAGTGGTCTTCAGCAAATGGTCTTTAATGGCCTGAATGTCTGCATGGGTATCTTTGTACCTAGCATCTACCATGTTTCTGATTTCAGCCATGTAGGTTTCATGAGTCTGATCTGCTAGTTTTCTGTGAGCTATGATGATGGGAGAAACAGATTTCCATAGCTCACTAGCAATATCAGCTGTGGATGGTTGACTCTTGGAGAGATTAGCCAAGGATTCCAATATTAACTTGACATCAGATTTGATATCAGCAACAGAGGTTTCAATGGTTTGGACTCTAGCCGTCAATTCTTGGTATTTTAACTCATCACCTAAGTTAATAGGATCATCTGAATTCCTACCAGTGGTAGTTTTAACTGATTCAGTCCTAGGAGGTGAATCCAAAGGATGTGAACCAGATGCCCCTTTTTCTTGGTTCTGGGGACTTCCAACTGATTTTGGGGACACTATAGTGGCCTCATCAGTTGTTGCCTTCAAGGGAGTCTTAGTTATGTAACCACTGTCCTGGTGTGAGACAATGGTCTCTACATCAGTAGTGGCTGCTCCACTTGAAAACTCACCTAGAGTTGCATTGAACTCTAGGGGTGTAACCTCCTCTTCTGCTTGTGGGATGGCTGATTGAATTTCCTCAGTCCCAGTCACTTGTGGAGGTATACTCTCATTGACAGGTGAAAGAGAGGAACTGGGATTTTCCTGAGTTTTGTCAATAGCCTCAAACAGAGGTTGCATGGTCTGTTGAACATGTGATGGTGAAGGTGGAGGAGTAAAAAGAGAATTAGCCCTGGGAGAGGGGCTTGTGAACATATGGCCAAGTGACTCAAATGTATCATGATGTGGTTCCCCTTGGCTTACAACATGATCCTTTTGTGAGGATGCATGAGGAGTTTGGATAGGTTGAGATATTTCCAACTGTTGTGAGGAAGTAACAACAGTGGTTTCTAGTTGCTTTTGTGTTGCAACAGAGTTATCTTCTGGTATCTCATCTTCCAGAAGACTCTTTTGTGGTTGAGTGGTGGTTTTTGTGGATGGACGTTTTCTTTTGGAAATGGCTGGTGTGGGTTTCACAGCACTTGGATGTAGTGCCATGATCACCAGGAGCAGTGGGCTCAACAACAGAGGTTTAGACAACAGTTGTTGTCTTAGTCCTCTTTGTTTGTGTTTTTGAAACCTTGACACTTTTGATACTTTTTCTTGGGTGTTTGAACCCAGCATTCTTGTGAAAGTTTCATCAGTTAGACTCTTCATTTGCATAGACTCACCCTTTTTGAAAACTTTTTCTGGTAAAACCTTTTGAAGGATTACACTTAAAATTCTTGGGTAAATTAGAAAAGCATTATTAAACCCAGACTTTGTGGCTTTCACATTTGACACTAAGTCCATAAACAGTCCCTAGGATAGATTGAAGTCAGAATCTGACAACATAGCATAGCCCAAGTACTGAATCCTTAATGGGATTTCATTAAAGGAAGTGGACTTAGCGGAGACACAGAGAAGGAGGGTATGGAAGAAAAATTTCATGACTAGTGGGAAAAACTTTTTGAAAAGTGTTGACCCAGTCATCTGAGCATCATACCCCCTTTCCTGAAACTCTGTGTGAAGCTCTGCCTTAGGGAAAGAGTCTTTACCTGACAGGTCATTAAGTGAGAAGGTTGTGGATATGAGTTGAGGGGTAATGACAATATTTGTCTCACCAATTTTTGAGATAATGGAAGTAGGCTTTTTGTCTTGAAGTAAAAAACTCAGCATTCAACCAGAATTCTTGGAAAGTATCAAGATAGATAGGAGCGTCAGCGGTTAGGATTGTCAGGTATTTGGATTTTAAGATGATGTCGATGGTGGAATGGAATGGAGTATTTTCATCTGTTTATACCAGATATGGGAGATAATTATGGGTGGCTTTAGCTTGAAGATCCATTGTAATGGATTCCGAAGGTGAGAGTGAGTGGAATTTGATTAAGGGTTTGAGGATGAAGAAGGCGGTTTCAGTATTTTGAATACAATGAGACAGTGTAACGACTGTTGTGATAAAACAGGGGTTTTTATAGGCTCTGGTGAAACCGCTGATGTGGCCAAAACTCTGCTTGTAGGAGCAGACGTGACAAACATCTGATGGATAAGCATCTGGTGGAGGACAGCTGTTTTGGCAAACAGCTGATGCAAACGACTGATGCAAACATGATGCAAACAGCTGTTTGTTTTTTTTATTATTATCATTATTATAGATATATGTATATATGGATAATAAAACAGTTGTTTTATCTGATCAGAGGTTTGAAACATATTTTTCAACCTAACAGTGGATAAAATGGATGAAACAGTGGTTGTTTTATCTTTAACAGATTTTTCAACCAAAAAGCTATTTTTAAGGATGAATTTTGATTTTCTGAAACATTTTAATGCTTTTATTAAAAACATTTGTGTTTCTTAATCCATGTTTAACATACCAATTCTAGAAATCAGATTTGTAAAGGTAGATGTGTCTAAAGCTTTTGTCAACACATCTGCCAACTGATCCTCTGTTGGAACATGGTGCAGAGAAATCAAACCTTTTTCATAGCTATCTCTGACAAAATGATGTCTGATGTCAATGTGTTTGGTAGTGGAGTGAGAGACTGGATTTTTGATGATATTTTCAGCAGCTTGACTATCCAACATGAGTGGAGTTTGTAATGCAGTTATCCCAAAATCCAGCAATTGATTTTGAAGCCACATGAGTTGGGTTGTGCAGTTTGCAGCAACAATGTATTCAGCCTCAGCTGTTGAGGTGGAAACAGCTGCCTGCTTTTTGCTTTGCCAAGAGACTAAGGCATTCCCTAGAAACTGGCTGTAACATCGCGTGATTTTTACTTTTCATGAATTTTAAATTCTATACTTAACAAATTCCAAGTTCACCTTTATTCGCTTCTTTTATGTTACTCCTACACGAGTCGTCATTATAATTTATCCTAACCAATTTAGCCGTTATAACTAGAAACTCATTTAGTTAAGATCTTAATGTATATTTATTGTTTTAAATAAAACATATATATTTTAATAATTCTTATATTTAAAAAAAAAACTTAAATTTACGTTTGACTTTGATTCAAAGAAATAAAAACATAGATTATGAAATTCTATGTTTCCGTTCATTTTATTTATTTATTTATTAGTTTTTTTTTTTTTTTTTTTGAGATATACCTCCCACCTAATTCACTCCTAACCACCCTAATTACTTCATTAAATACTCAACCCCTTCACCCTAACTATAAATACACCACTCCTACCCATTCTAACACTTGCTCATTCCTAAATTCTCTCTAAACCTCCCAATTCTTCAAAAGAAATCTCAAGTGTGGAAGTCCACTTCTAAGTGAGTTTTCTCATAAACTCCAACTTTATTATTCCTTCTTCACTTCTTTTCTTCTTCTAACCCCTTGGGGAAACCTCTAGGACCTTGCTCTTGTTTGCTATGGCAAATGCATACGAGTAGGACACCAAAATGAGGCCACAAAGGTGGTTCATCTTCTATTGTTTTTATGCACTAGAAGGTTAGTTGAAGTGATACCAACCAAGTTCACCAACAACTTAATGGACTTGTGCTATGGTTAATGGTTGACAAAGGAAAGCCAAGGCTCTTCCAAACTAAGTCACCATACACTACTTTAACCCTATAGTTATATTATGTAAACACTAAAATATATACTTTCAAAACTCTACTAATCTAATAATTTGGAAGGTTTGTGGATACATCCCTACCTTACCAATACTTGACTCTCTTGACCATCCGAATCACCTTTATGGTGGTTTGTGTTTTGGTTAGCCTTAAAGGCACTACTTGACTCTCATGACCATCCGAATCACCTTTATGGTGGTTTGTGTTTTGGTTCGCCTAAAAGGTTTGCTTGACTCTCTTGAATCTATAATCTAAACTCGAACCTAAGACTCTTTATTTTTTTTTAATTCTAGTTAACCAAGGCTAAGGAACTAATCCCCCAAGACTCATTCTTTTAGAACCTTGCTAAAACGCACCCAAAGGTGAGTTCATACTTGTCCCCCCTTTATCCTTTATTCTTTGGGGCTCAACATGTATCACTATCAAAACTCAAATGATTTTAAACTCTACAATCTATTATGCTTAGTCTAAAGTCTATCATATTCTAAATTCTATCATGCGCAATCTAAAGTCTATCATATGCTTGTACACTATGCTATGTAGAATTATTTACTCTAACATACAAATGTTCATATAGTTGACAACCCACCTTGCATGTATAGCGCTATAGGATTGGCTATCCGCCCCCTACATGGGTCATGTTAAGCAAAATTTTTCGTGGCTAGTCGCCATTTGTATGGTTCTCTTGCATATGCCTATAAGCAAAACTTTATTATACTATGTATGTATGTCAAAACTAGTATGCTCACCAATGCTTTATATGTTGACGGATATTTTATACATGTTGCAGGAAATATTTATTGCAGGACATTCAAGAAAACTACTTAGGATTGGACATAGAAACTCACTCTAGTTCAAGTTATCATATTCTTGTTGTTGTATTTTTCGTTATTTGAACTACTTGTATTTCTATTTTTAGACAATAAATGAAATTCTATCTTTAAGCTATATTGTCACAAAATCTAGTGTCATGAAGTCTTTGAACAATCTACCACTAAGTCTCGCCCCGATGTATTCCGCCATCGGTTGGGGTGTGACACTGGCACCCTCCTGATGTAGACTTTCTTGTGGTGTGACAGCCAGCAAAATCACTATCTGAATAACCTGAAAGCTCAATGTTTCCATTAGCAGGATACCAGATACCAAGTGTGGGAGCACCTTTTAGGTATCTGAATATCCTTTTCACAACAATAAGGTTTGACTTTCTAGGTGAAGCCTGGGATCTTGCACAAACACAAGTGGCAAACATAATGTCTGGCCTAGATGCAGTTAAGTACAATAAAGACCCAATCATGCATCTGTAATGTGTTTGGTCAACCAGTTCATCCTTGTCATCAATAGTGAGTAGCTTGACTGTACTCATGGGTGTACTACATGGCTTACAGTCATTCATCTCAAATCTAGTTAGCAAATTCTTTACATATTTATTTTGGTGAATGAATGTGCCATTTTGCAGTTGTTTCACTTGAAGACCAAGAAAACACTGAAGTTCACCCATAGCACTCATTTCAAACTCTGCTGTCATGAGTTCCCTAAACTCTTCACACATTTTGTTACATGTGGATCCAAAAATGATGTCATCCACATATATTTGAACAATCATTAAGTCTTTCCCTCTCCATTTCAAAAATAAGGTTTTATCAATTTTACCTCTTGTGAAGCCAATGGATAAGAGAAAAGTGGAAAGAGTTTCATACCAGGCCCTTGGTGCTTGCTTGAGTCCATACAAAGCTTTATTAAGCTTGTAGACATGATCAGGATGGAATGTGTCTTCAAAACCAGGTGGTTGACATACATAGACCTCCTCCTGAATTTTGCCATATAGGAAGGCAAATTTGATATCCATCTGATACACCTTGATGTTGTGGTTGACAGCAAAGGCTAGAAAGAGTCGAATTGCTTCTAACCTTGCTACAGGAGCAAAGGTTTCATCATAGTCTATTCCTTCTTCTTGTCTGAAGCCTTGAACCACAAGCCTGGCTTTATTCTTGACAATAATACCCCTTTCATCAGTTTTGTTTTTGAAGACCCACTTTGTACCTATTGGACAAACATCCTTAGGCAGTGGTACAAGTTTCCATACTTGTTGTCTTTTGAACTGAAGGAGTTCTTCTTGCATAGCTTCTACCCAACTGTTGTCTTTTAGTGCCTCTTGGTACTTGACAGGTTGTGTGAGAGATAGAAACCCTGCAAAAAGATAGATATTGGAGGATTGATTTCTTGTTAGCACACCCTCTCTGATGTTGCCAATGATCTGATCTGGTGGATGAGCTCTTAGGTAGATTAGATCTCCCCGATATGGTATGATGGCATTTTGAGGTGAAGGACAGAGGTTTGGTGACTCTGTTGTTGTAACATCTGTTTGCACTTCTGTAGTGCCATTAGATGTTTCAAATGGAAGTGGGGGAATGGGTCTAAGTGGTGTAAAACTGGACTACTTTTGTCAACAGATGATTGTACAGTGGTTGTGAGAGGTGAAGCATTGGTTTGAGGGTAAGACTGGCCAACAGTGGTTGACTCAGTTGTGACAGAGTTTTGACAGTTGTTTTGAACAGCTGCTTCCTCTGATGTAGAATGGATTTTATAGTGACTGGGGATCACAACATCTGTTCTGTAATCTTGTTGTGGAGACTGTGGACTACCTGCATTGTTAGTTTTAACAGTGATATCTTCAAATTTGAATTTATCTAAATCAAACAATTCAGCAGGATTTGCTGGGATTTTTAGGGATGAAAGTTCATTGAACTTTACATTCAGAGTTTCTTCTATTGTCTTGGTCCTTGTGTTAAACACTTTGTAGGCCGTGGCAGTAGAAGAATATCCCAGAAAATAACCACAATCTACTTTGGCTGCAAATTTTGAAATGGAATCTTTGAGATTTAAGATGAAACATGGGCAGCCAAAGATTTTGAAAAATGAAATTAATGGTTTGATTTTGAACAAAATTTCATAAGCAGTTTTTTGATGTCTTGGGTTGATCAAAACTCTGTTTTGAACATAGCAAGCAGTGTTTACAGCTTCTGCCCAGAAGGACAGGGGCAAACCAGAGTCTGCTAGCATGGTTCTTGCAGCTTCTATTAGAGTTCTATTTTTCCTCTCAACCACCCCATTTTGCTCTGGTGTTCTTGGGATGCTGTACTGCCTCACAATCCCTTTTGACACACAGAAATCATCCAACTCCTTATTTTTAAACTCTGTTCCATTGTCACTTCTGAAGACTTTTACTGGCAAGTCATATTGTTTTTCAACTTTGGTGACAAAGTCCTTCAAAATACCTGCAGTCTCATCCTTAGAATGTAAAAAGTAAGTCCATGTAAACCTAGAAAAATCATCAACTATGACAAGACAAAATCTTTTTTCTTCTTAGACTCATGATTTTAACAGGGCCAAACAAGTCCATATGCAACAATTGTAGACATTGACTTGTTTTGGACTCATCAATGGATTTGTAAGAGCTTTTATGTTGTTTCCCTTTTAAACAGGAAACACAATGCTCATCACATTTGAATTCTTTTGATGGTAAGCCTCTGACAAGACTTTGTTTGGAGAGTGTGTTGATAGTTTGAAGGTTGGTATGACCCAGTCTCCTATGCCACAATTCTGTCTCCTTTGCGGAGGCAGCAGAAAACAAACAGACATTTGCCATAGGATTGTCCTTTAACATATCAACAACATACACATTGCCACTTCTATGAGCAACAAGTTGTGCTTTGCTCTCAGCAATGATGGTATCAATCTTTTTCACCACTTCTGGACCAATAATCTTACAAGTTTTCTTTGTGAAGAATGAGCCATAACCTTTGTCACTCATTTGTGAAACACTCAGGAGATTAAACTTGAGATTATCAATAAGATTGACATTTTCAAACTTGAGTTTCCCAGCTTGTACAGTCCCTGAACCCAACACCTTACCTTTTGAATCATTACCAAAGGATATATCACCCCCTCCATGAGCTAAGAAGTCCAGAAGAAGGGCTCTACATCATGTCATGTGCCTGGAGCCTCCACTATCTACATACCAAAGACTATCTAAACAAGCAGAAGCTCCCTGCACAGCAGTAATGGATTAGTTTTGGTGAGTGTCCAAAGCCAAGGTGGCTTTGGATGGGTCCTCAGACTTTTCAGACTCAAGCTTTGGAAGATGATAAGTGGTTTGAACTAATTTTTGCATCAAGTTCAACAACTGTTGCTGACCATTTGCCAGTGCTTGAATGTCAACACTTGGGGCACCAGTTGTTTGATCACTTCCAGACAGATGATAATACCCATAGGGATTTCTGTTCACTCTTGGTTTAGAGGGTCTTTTTGGCTCCTCATAAACATGTGACAGATTATGACATGGTGGTTGTCCATATCCTCTTGGGTACTTGCTTGTGGGTGGAGCATCTGTTACTTGGACATCCCTAGGAGCAGATGTTTCAAGACTTTTAGTAACAGATGTTTGGATAGGAGTGAAGGTCTGTTTGGGCTTTCCTTTGAAGTACTCACCACCTGATTTGCAAGAGTTTTAGCTTTGTACTCTTGTATTTTTACATCAAAATTTTTGAGATACAAGCACTCTTTGGTTTTGTGATTCTTTTTCCCACATATTGAACATGTGGCTTTGGAATCACATACACTTGTTCCTTTGTTAATATCATATGCTTTTAGAAGAAAACAGTTTTTAGTGACATGATTCTTCTTTTCACAAAAATCACAGAACAAGTGGACAGTCTTTTCTTTCTTCTTCCCTTTTTCAGCCTTCTTTTCAGCAGATGTTTGAGCATCTGCTGGAAGGTTTTTCAAGAGAATGATTTTTGCCTGAGGTGTTGTCTTTCCTTCAGGAGTTTTAAAATCAACAGGTTTAAAATTCTCAAGAGTACCACACTCATCAGACCAAGTAGGTTTAAATTCATAATTTTCAAGTTCAGTGAATGATGAGGAACCTTCTGGTTTTTCTAGAACAATTTTCTTACCATTGGGTTCAGTGATTTTAATCTCTTGACCCTTCAGGTTTGTTGGTACTATCTCAACTAACTTTTGATCCTTTTTGTCAGTGTTTTCAAAAGCTGGAGCAGTGGTTTCAAAACCAAAACCAAACTTCACATGACTTTTGGTTTGTTTGTTGAGTAGCATCTCATAACCTCTACATGATTCCACCCATTTCTGACATTCAACTTGGGTGGACTCAAGCTCACTTTTACAACTCTGATATTTTGTTATCATAGTTTGGAGCTGGTCTTTGGTTATGGTTGGTTCATGTTTTAAGCTGCTTATTCCAGATTCTTTTTCAGTTAAACTTGTTTTTAATTCTTTTGAAAGTTTCTCAAATTTAACTTCATCATCTAAAATTTTCTTTCTAAGGTTTTCATTCACCTCTTTGATGTTAGCAAATGCTATCACACATCTGTCAGAACATAAATCCTTAAGAATTTGAGGAGATACCTTAGCAGCAGCCATCAATGCACAATCACACTTGCACTCACAATCATCAGATGCACCCCATGGATCTGAGAGATTCACAACCTCTTCTTCAGGTTTCTCACCTGCAACTACTTCATCAACAACATCATCAGTCACAACTTTAGATTCAGTCACCACCTCCTCAGATTCAACTTCTTCTACCATAGCCATGAAACAAAAATTTTCTGGTTCATTTTCAGCTTTGGCAACTAGTGCAAAATTTTCATCTGTTAACTCATCTGGTAGACTGCTCTAATCAACAAAGTCTTGTGTGAAGAAGCTCTGTTGACTGGTCTCTACAGGAGCAGAGGATGGAGCAGCAGTCATTTGCACAGGTGCCTGAGCAACAGGTGTTTGCACATAGTGGATCTGAGGAACAGTGGTTTGGACATACTGGACAGGAACAGTGTTTGAGGATTGTGCAAAATGAGCAGTGTTTTGCACATTTGGTCCAGGGGTATTATAGGAATTTTGATAAGTGTTGGTCTAAGGTCTTTGATTTGGATAGGTGATTATAGGTGTACCATGTTGACTCCTACATTCCCTAGCAAAATGACCAAGTCTATGACATTTATAACACTTTATCTTTGATTTATCCAACCCAACCTTTGATCTGCCAGTTAACCCTGGAAACCTTCTCCCAGTTTTCTTGTAAAAATTGTTAGTTCTTACATTGAGAAGGGCCAATTGGTGCATAATGTCCATTTCTTCCAAATCATCAGGGTCAAAGTATTTCAGGTCATCATACTCAAAGGATATGTTATCAGATGCCTGGATATCACCACCACTTGCTGTGAAAGCATAGTTTGGTGAATAAGAATCAGAGTTAAAACCTGAGTAAAAACCTGAAGTTATGTCAATGAAGTGATCATAACTCTGATCCTTAGTATTTCCAGTCACCTCATCATGACCCAAAAGTGCTGTATTACCAAATACATAATCATCAGACACTTTTCCAGAGTCCTGGAGCTTCTTTTTCTGGTTAAGCTCTCTCTCATAGGTCAAGAGCTTACCATGAAGCTGGGTCAGTGATAGGTCCTTAAATCCAATTGAGTTTCTCATAACTATAGCAATAGTGTCCCATTTGTCTGGTAATGATCTTAAAAACCTATGGTTCAAAGTTGAATGAGGGTAAGTTAGACCAACCAGTTTTAGTTCACTAATGAGACAGTTAAACCTCTCAAATTGTTGAGTTAATGACTCTCCCTTAACATGACTGAATGTTTCATATTATTGGTTAAGTATTTCACGGTTGTTTTCAATAACCTCTTCAGTCCCACCAAATTGTTCTTTCAGTGCATCCCACAACTCCTTTGCACTGTTACAGTGTAACAGCATAGCATATATATCATTGGGTAAAGCCATGGCCACAATACTAAAGGCCTTAGCATCTAACTCAATTTTCTGAAAATCCTGGTCGGAGTAGTTTTTAAGTTTCTTTGGCTCCTGAACCTTGGGATCTTCGGTACTCGGCACCATCGGAACATGTGGTCCGAAGATAACCGACTTCCAACACCCAGTGTTCTGTTGAGCTAGAACATGGCTCATCCGACGTTGCCAGATATTGTATTCAGATCTGACAAGCATCGGTGGCTTGTTGTTCGTGCCAGTGTTATGTGGATCGTGATTGATTGAAGCCATTCTCTGATTTTTCAAAAACAAAGTCTGTTTAAAAACGGTTGAATCGAAAGTAAACTATTACTCTGTTTTCAATCCGACAAATAAACGATATCAATAATTGTGAGCTGATCTGTTTATATTAAATTGATTGATTAGATCGAATTTAATTGACCAAGCTCTGATACCAATTGTTAGGATCTGAGTTTGATTGTTTTGATATATTTAGAATAAGATGAGAATAGAATGAAGTAAGTATATATGGAAAGTGCAGCGGAATGATAAACAATAATAAAAACAAAGGAATAAATGTTTTCTTCAATCGAAAGCTTTCATTAATTGAAAGATTACAATCAAATACAAGTACTCCCCCTCAGCCTGATCACATAGTGATTGTTTGTCTGAGAGAATGTTTGTGTGTGATGCAATAGAACAGTACAAGCACTGTTCTATTTATAGACAAACCTAAACCACTGGTGACCTGTGCTGACGTCACCTAAGATAGTGACCTCTAACAGAATAACAACATAAAACATCTGCCCTATACAAACTACTGTTGTATTACAAAACACTGTAAAGTAAACTACTGTTGAGGGAAAACTCTGATGGTCTTGCAACATCTGTTGGAGTCTAAGTGCTGTTGACTCCAACAGACCTTTAGTCTTCAGTACTTGATCAGCAGTTGTTTCTTCATCAGACCTTTGGTCAGCAGTTGTTCTCTATCAGTTGTTCTCTATCAGTTGTTCTCTAGCAGTCCTTTGTATCAGCAGTTGTCATAGCAGTTGTTTGGATGGAACAGTTGTTAGGGTCAGCAGTCTTTTGGGAAGAGTATGTTGTAAAGACTGTTTATTTGTGTGGATCAACTGTTAGTATATTTTGGCTTCCAAAATCATCTGTTCTTCTCCAGGTCAGCAGACCCAACAAGAATGTACAAATTGTTCACTCTCGGTGCTTTTAGCATAACCCACTCTTTTGGAAGAACGAATCCTGGCTTGAGTATATAGCAAGATTTGGCATCAAAGAATACTAAAAACTGTTTATCACATATCTGACTGACACTGAGCAGATTATAATCAATTTGCTTCACGTATGAAATCTTCTCAAAACTCACGATCCCATTACTTACACTACCCTCCATAGTAATGTATCCTCCTTTATTCCCAGCAAACGCTACGTATCCGCCATTTATATTTCTGATGTCAAACAGTAGCGATAAATCCCCTGTCATGTGACCAGAAGCTCCACTGTCAACAATCCAAAGACTGCTCACAGGGCCAGCTGAAGCTCCCTGCACATATCAAGTAAAAAGATTAGATTTTTTGGGGGACCCAAGCCTGCTTGGTCTTGGGTCTTAGAACATTGAGTTTCAGAGAATCTTTCTCACAAACAGATTGATTTGAATTGATCTTTTTCTGATCAATTAAATCTTTTTCAGTTTCAGCTTTCTCATTCACTTGTGAAGATGAAGCACCTTGAGAACCCTTTGGTGACCAATACTGTTCCGAACGTTTCAAGATCCGGATTTGATATTTTGGGGTCTCAACCGGTTTCTTTACTTCGTCCTTAAAGGAAACTTTCTTGGTTACCTTCTCTGATTTAACAGAGATAGGTCCAACTGTTGGTTTGACTGCAGGTTTTACAGATACCTTTTGCTTGTCAACAGTTATGTTCACCACAGGTTTCTTAAGCGGTTTTTCCATGGCTATCCGGTTACGATGGTTATATGTCATCTAACGATTTTCCCTCTTTTGAAAATATCTGCTTTGGTTATAAAAAGGTGCAGGTTGAGGAACAAATCGTCTTTGTGGATAACAATGATTATCGACTGGACTCTGGTATTTCTGCTTCACTTCAACCTCATGCCTTTTGTGCTTAACATACGGGCAGTGAGCAAGTAAATGCCCTCTCTCCCTGCACTTAAAACACGCACGGTATTCCTCAATGTTGTTCTTGGCGTTCGACTTAGCATATGTAGTGATAGGATATTGATCATCCACACACCTTCTTCTAAGACTCTCAGGAGCTGGGTCCTTGGAGTAAGTCAGCTCAAGAAAACTATTAGCCTTCTCCTTCGGCTTGATAAACTCTGTGACATGAACCTTTGGTTCTTTTGGAATATCCAAATAAATTTTCTTTAAAACCTCTGGAGGTACATCATTTGTTTGCTCATGCTTTGGGAACCAAATGGTACTCTCCTGCCAAATTTTCTCAATCTTGGAATAGTTGGAAAATTTGATTGGATATTCCTCGTCATAAATTATCTTATCGGATCCTTCCATCCGATAGAAAACTTTGACGGGTTTGTCACATTGTTCATTTTTCTCAACAAGCTTAACTGATTGATTCGCTCGATGAGCGTTAGCCATTGGATGCATAATCTGAGATTGTGACACTGGTTCGTTTGTAACAATGTGATTTTCAGCAGGAATATCACACACCTTCTCAGATTTGTCATCCTCAGAGTCAGAATCATCAGTTACAGCAATCACACCTTCATCTTTTAGTCCAAAATAGGTCTAACATCAGAATTTGGGTCTCCCACACTAGAGGTGTTGGACTCATCATCCGATGTCGAGTCAAACTTAACTGAGCTCTCCGGTGTTACTGAATGCAAAGTATGGTTTTCAAATAACACAAGAGATGGGACGGCCTTGTAGTTTGCACTACTTGACTGTGAAGGCTCCTCAATAATATGGTCAACAAGATATGCAATATGTTTATAGCTTTCAAGCTTCTTGTTGACTTTCTCAGCAAAGCACTTGGTGGTAGCCATTTCAAGTTTTGTATTTTCCATTTCATTGATATAATTGTTAATGGCTAATTGTTTCAAAGATAAAATCTTTTTAAGATCTGAAATGTCTTTCTTGTAACCATCAAGCACTTTATTGAATTCTCGTGCTTCTTTCTGATACGATTGACAGTTGATCTTAGCACTCTCAAACTGAACCCTGAGTTGCTTATTATCCTCTGTCAATCTATCGCATACACCACAATACCTCTCACTATTCATATCTAAATTAGATTCAGAACTTACCTGCTTTGGAGGCTCAATCATCGCCATCAATGCAAAGTGTGCTTCCTTTCCAGCAAAGAATTTAGAATAGTCGATTCTGGTAAAAGCATCGTCCACAATGCAAGATTTGCGTGTCATCAGAAAATCAGCTTCGGCAAGAAGTTGATCGATATCATCATCTAGTGAGTTAACACTAGCTTCAGAATCAGAATCGCTCTCCGTATCAGAATAAGCTGAATCACACTGTTCAGGAACATCAGTAATAGAGTCAAGAATCAATCCCGACTTCTTCTCAACACAAATATCACTTTCTTCACTCAACTCTTCAATCTTCACCTCAGACAAAGACATCTTCTCAGTCACCAAAACATCTTCAACAGACACCGGCTCATCCAAATCCATTTTCTGGGCAACACATGCCACATTACCAGCAGTAATCTTCTCAACACCGAGTTGCATACCAGTCCAATCAAAACCCTCATCTTTCTGAATCACCAAAGCCTGGTTCTGGTTATCTGGTTGGGTTTAGCTGTTTGGTGTTGAAATAGGAATGATAGTTCTGGTTGGATTGTGTGGTGTTTGATTTTGGTTCTGGTTTTGTGTAGTGGTTTGTCTAACAGTATTGTTTGGTGAGGTGTTTTGGCGGTTTTGGTAATTGTTTTGTTGTTGAAAATTGGAGTTGTTTTGACTCTGGTATGATATCTGATTTTGACGGTTCTGGTAGTTGGTGTTGAAAGGATTCATGTTCCCCTGCTGTGCTGGCTGTGTGCATTCTCTCTTGAAGTGACCTTTCCCACCACAGTTAAAACATGTCACTTTGGCTTTGTTGAAGCCATATGTGGTGTTTGGAGAAGTAGAAAGATCAGTTATGCCCGTCTTCTCAATGAACTCAGTCGCTCGCCTCATAACACTAGCAAACGCCCATTGGATGTCAATGAGCTCCATCTCCTCTTTGTCAATTTGTGCATAGTCCTCAGTGGTTAGGTTGTTGTTACCAATTTGACTAGCGACTAACCCGTTATAAGAAGCGACCATAGCAGAAACCAATGCTACATGTTGCTGTGCAACTTCAACAGTAACATTGTTCAAATTCGAAGTCTCCAACACAATTGGGCTCTGATTAGGTTGATTTTGGTTTATTTGGGTTTGATTCATTTGAGGAATGTAGGATTGTTGTTGAGGTTGGTTTATATTTGCAGAATAACAAGCAGCTTGTTGCATCGGTGAAAATGGTGGGATGTAAGTAGTAGGGTATGATGGTGGTGTATAAGATGAAGTTTGACCAAGATAGTTTATGGGTGCTTTGGGTGGTTCAACAATACTTGAAACACAAGCAATGTGTGGAGCAACAGTAGTACTAGAACTTGAACTAGCTAGAGATGAAGATGTACCGCCATGGTATAACTCTGGATTCTGAGGAACTTGTGCTCTTTTCGCCTTCCTATTTTCTTCCATCTCTTTATTCTCAAGCTTCTGGATAAACTCATTGATGGTCCAGTATTGGTACGCATCCTTCTCCTTGAGTACCTCGATGTGTTGATTCCAGTATGGTGGCAATGCATCAGCGAACTTGTCCACCAGCTCAGACATCGGTATATTGATCTCATAACTTGAAAGTTCAGTCAATAAGTGACAGTACCTCGGAATCAACTCCTTCAGCGTTTCATTTCCCATATAGCTGAAGTTCTCAAACTCTTTTCTTAACTCCTCCATTCTAAGCTTCCTAGTCTTCTCATTCCCGTCATGACGATTCCTTAACATGTCCCACAATTGTTTAGAAGTGGTGCACGACCCAAACTGATGTAAGAGATTAGTGTTAATGGCCTAAGACAGTTGAGAAAACGCCTTCTTTTCCACCGCAAACTTCTTCTTCTCGTCTTCAGCAAGACTTTCTAATGGAATCGGCTCTCCAGTGTTCTCCAAAACCGGAGCAACATACCCCTTAGCAATCATTTGCCAAGCTTCCGTTCCTTCTAATCCCATTCCCTCTAGATGAATCTTAAATTTGGTCTTCCATTGGTTATAGTCTACCATTTCCATCAAGTTTGGTAGAGGGCTCCCACTACCAGAAGATAAGTCATGAATAAGTGTCAAAATCGCATTGGTAGTCTGAGAGTGTACCGCCGCTGCTGCAACTCCCCAGTAATCAGCCATAGGTTGTGGTTGTGGTTGTGGTTGTGGTTGTGGTTGTGGTTGTGGTTGTGGTTGTGGTTGTGGTTGTGGTTGTGGTTGTGCAACTTGTTGGGGCATTGAACTAGTCATCGCCAAATAGTTAATCGGTTGAGATGGTTGACTAGTCTTCTGAGCAGCTACCGACCAAGGATCCATAGTTGTCTGCTGTTGTGGTGTTGTATTAGGTCGCGGTGTTGTAGGAAAGTTCCACATATCGCTCTGAAAATGATAAAACACGAAACGATTAGAAAAATTTAACAACAGTTTCTACGTTCGACCCTTTTGAAGTATCGTGTGGTCGAATGTAAAATTTAATCCAGATTCGACCGTTTGACAAGGTTCGAATGTAGAAAATAACAGACTCGTTTCACTTTCGACCAATTTAACCTACGTTCGACCACCCGATTGGTCGAATGTAACACTTATGGTCGAATGAACAACAACACACTAAAACTTTCTAGGTTCGACCAAATAACACTCCACATTCGACCAAAAACTCCCTGGTTCGACCTAAAAACTCCACTGTCGACCAAATTTCCCTAGGTTCGACCCTTTCATTTTGAAAAACGGTTATACTTTGAAAATCAGTTATTTTGATCCAAAATTTTCAAATGTTGATGAAATTTGATGATCTTATGCAGGTTTTGCTTCGGATTGGATTTGGAACAAGTTTAACAAAGAGAATTTTGAATTTTATCCATGAAAACAAGTTCAAATCAATCAATTATCACCAATTTCAAATGTTTAATGAAAAACAGAAAAGTTTTTATCAAAATTGGGTCCAAATCAGCTGAAATATTATCAATTTGTGGTTGTTTGATCCTTATGGCTCTGATACCACTTTGTATGCGTATAGGATCGGCTATTCAACAAAGAATATGATCAAACAAGTTCAATTCAGGTGCGGAATCCCTGAATTGATCACAAAATGATAATAAAACTAGCAAAACACACAAATCATCATAAACACATTCATTTCATTCGTTAACATAATCATTAATCACTTTGAAAGCTTGTTTACAATGTTATAAATCAATTACAGACTTGACAAAAACCCTAGGGAGAGACACACTCTGAGAGGGAAACAAAAATGACCAAAAGTTTTTAAACATTCAAAAATGATTCAGCCTTATATAGACCTGCATATTCGCCCAAATAGCTTGGTCGAATGTGCAGGTTCGACCATTCATATATACATATAAATCTTCATTCGACCTCCCAAAGTCTCCTTCGACCAATCACTTCTACCTTCGACCATTCAAAAGCCACATTCGACCGCTCGTAATCAGCTATACATTTTAGAATTCGCAATTCAATAGCACTAGTGGCACTTTCGTGTATCTACAATCTATATCTATATCTATATATATAATAAACCAAAGCATTTTTAATGACATGTCATGATATTATGCAATCTCTCTTTTAAGAGATGCCACATAGAATGTGATGTGACAACTCTAGACCAATTAAAAAAAGGAATAAATATGGTTTAAATATGATTTAACATAATCTATTAAATACCTAATCTACTAAATGTAAATATTAAAAGTTTATTATTTTCTCTCTCATGTTTCATCTCATAACTTTTAAATGTTAATATCTTTTATATACGAGATTTTTTAAAGAAAAAAATTACACCAAATTAACGAGCGTTTTATTATCTTTCCAACGAGTACCATAGTGCTATATAAAAAACGGAGAAAAAAAAACAACTATTTTTTGTAACCCGACAGGTATTGTGTCAGGTTTGGAATTAGTTTAAAAAAAATTGTGGGTTTGGGTCGGGCCTGGGATTAGGTGATACCTGACCCAATTACCTATTTTTTTATATTAGAATATGATAACTTATGGCAGAGATTTGTTTAAAATAATAATAATAATAATAATAATAATAATAATAATAATAATAATAATAATAATAATAATAATAATAATAATAATAATAATCATCATCATCATTAATCATATATTGGTAGATGTCATTTTTATAGTTTAGATACTTCTAATTTTATTCACTTTACTTAGATTTCTCAACCCGTGACGCTCCGGAGGTATAAACTAGTGCAGTATAGATAGATATAGATATTACATTAGAAATACGTTCACAAATTAGTTCATTTTAAATTGAGTTTTGTGATATATTTATTGTTTATCTTTATATTATCACTAGCTGATTATCCTGAGAAGGTCCCGGGGTTGAAAAATGTAATATGACATAATAAAAAAATAATAAAAGAAGAAAACTCAAATCACGAAAAGAGTAACTTAAACATAATCAATCTTAGTTAAAAAAAAATTTCACCACGTGATAACCTATTGCAAATGGCTCAAGTTAACTAACCACAAAATCTCTCAATCACAACATGTCCATATATTCCCTAACCTAAAACCTAATCAGTAATCATGTAAACAATCACTTATGTAAGCTGCAACTATTCAAAAACTTATCAATCTCTAATGACTCCTATAATTCTTAACATAATCAACTAAACAATCACTTAAGTTGAAAGTTGTAACCATTAAAAAACTTATCACATCTATGTACCAAATCTCACAATACTAATATTGATACCTAATCTAAAAGAATGTATAACTCTAATATTAACACCTATCATAAATGCTAAAAAATGCATAACTCTAATATCAATATTCCATACATAACCTAAAACAATGTATAACTCTAATATTAATACATGTCATAAAAGCTAAAAAATACATAATTCTAATATCAATATTCAATACCTAACCTAAAACAATCTATAAATCCAATGCTAACACCATAATCTTAATATTGTTTTACTTAACAGTAACCATAAACGGAATGGAGAGAAATTATGGGACTTACCACCATAATCAGGTCCAAATCTGAATTATAAATGGACTCCAGATCCCATAACTACTGTAACCGTCACTGTATGAAGAATATTATAGTATTATCATCTTGGGTTCATTGTACAACTGGCGATCATATAAATACTCAGAAAATAATGTTAAGCCCAACCAAAATATGTCTCAAACCATATTATTTTGGATTTTATATATGTAAGTAAATAGATAAAAAGGAACAGTTGCTAATTTTTTGTCACAATAATATTTTATTTCCAAATTCATGAGATTGGTTCAGTCCAAAGCTGTGCATTCTTGACCTTTGAAACACTCTCCAACACCTCAAATGGAACAATGTCTCCCATTACAATCACCATCTTGGTTTCCAAGTCCACTTGGTAGGATGTGACTCCTGTTTTTCAATACCAATAATTTAGAACTACATTATTCTTATCGGGATAATAAATCTTCATAAATAATTATATAAAAAACAAAAAAGTTATTATATAATATGAAAGAAGCTATATTTTATATCTTCGATATTGGTTTCTGAAGAAGTAAGAACCTGTGTGATGCTCTGAATCTTCTAGATGATACAAGAAGATCTTTCCCAGTTCGTTCAAAGGTGAGTACGAAGGTTGTTCCTACAAAAGAGAACACCGTTAGGACTCGCCACAGGATTGGGGGTAACCCTGTGACCACCCTCCGGCATGAGAATAAGTATTGTTTTCTGGTGAAGACGAATGTAATAAGAATGAGAGTAGAGGTGATGATTTGCTTTTACCTTTCATCCTCCTTTTATAGTGGTTAGTTTGCTCTTCTCCCGGTCTTTTTGCGATAGGAGGAATTATTGCCTGAATGTTTGTCCCTTGACTCCGCCTTTTGACCATCCTTGTATTTATTATTTTGACTATTTATGTTGACCATTTTGACTCCTTAGAGTTAATTGGGTCTTCTCTTTGTTGGGCTCATGTTAATGTGGTATGGGCCAGATTTGTCTGGGCCCTACCTCGTCAGTTTCTTATTAAGAGTATTAAAATAGAAAAGATTAAGAAGACGGATAAAATATTGTGAATAACGGGAGAGCAAGCAGCACCAGATCGAATCCACTTCACATGCTTCCAATCAATTCCAGATCCCAGCCTAGCCCCTTTCTCAAAACTCTGGCCGTTTGTAGTACCGACTCCATCATCATTGTTCTTTAGTTGGTCGCAGAAAAACCATTACCGCTTGGCGATGCACTGGTCTCCCTATACTTTTCTCCTTTCTGGTCCCTCTGCATACCAGAAACCACATAGACTCACGGCGATGACCGATGTACCGTTCCATCCATTGCCTACTGACTTACCATGACCTATAAAAAAAGCAAAAAGCAAAAAAAAAAAAAAAAAAAAAAAAAAAAAAAAAAAAAAAAAAAAAAAAAAAAGTCACCAAATAAACTAATTTTACATTGGTTAAAAAATTGATGTCATGGTGCAAACTGCTAAGTTATCTGTGCAAAACCCATTTCTTATGGCAAAAAGCAAGTCCATTTAAGGTCATTTGAAGGTAGGACTTTATATCAGTGGGTAAAAGAACGATGTTTCTATCCCGAATAACAGCTTCAAGATCAGTCTCCATAAACTAAAAAAGAAGATGCAGGTTCCCTTTATGAGGAAATGCATCAATCAGCTCTATTATATTTGGATCCTTAAATTCACCCCTTCCTTCTGCTTCCTAAGACGGATTTTTGAAAAATTATCATAATATATAAGCATTCATAGAATAAAATGAAGCAAAAAGAAAATAAAAAATACAAAAAAGAAATTAATAGATAGACAGCAAGCCTGCTGCACCTCATCTACAAATCCCTTCTCCAATTTGCACTCATTGACCTGAATTAAGGGGATAAAAGATACCAAAAAGTCAATTAAACAGACCACACAAATAAAATAAGAAGACCGCTAATTTGTTAAAAGATATAGAAATCATACCTGTTGTGGCTCAGAATCATTATCATCCTTATTTTCAAGTTTAGCAGTTGTACCTTCACATGCCTATGCGTCAAACGCTTATTTGCTTAGGCGTTTAGGCGCTAAAGTGTATGATTCGCTTAGGTGAAAACATTTAAAAGTTTAAGTCAAAGGTAGTAGCACCGAGGTGTAGCATCCTGATTCTTAGGAACATCACCCAAAACCTCATGGTTTTGCAACCTCCCATCAACCAGGCGACAACACATCATGAAAAAAAAATCATATCACCTCAAAAGAAAAATGAGTAGACTCGGATCCAGCTATCAGACCACCATGGCTGTTCCATTAATTGTTAGTGAAGAACATAATAATCATTTTATCAAATTACATAGCAATTCGGTAAATGAATTTGTAAGATTCATATTAATAAGATAATGACAATGTAGTATGTACCAGTATCGAGCTCTATAACTTCCATGTTGGTAGCTCTATACCGCGGTGCATCTGCGGAACTTATTAACCTTCCTTTTCTTTTTACGAACCTAAGTTGAAAAGCTGCCTATATAGCTTTAAATCTTCCATGCTCATCAGCTAGTACTCCTGAAAAACCGCTACAAAGTCTGTATACAACAACATTAATAAGTATTTAATCAATATCAATATGTTTAAGATTCATATTAATAAGATAATGATAATGTAGTATGTACCAGTATCGAGCTCAATAACACGGTGCATCTGCGAAACTTATTAACCTTCCTTTTCTTTTTATGAACCTGAGTTGAAAATACAGGATCCATTGGCTATACAACAACAAAAACACCACAATTCAACACAGTTCTGATGAAATCAACAATATTATAACACACTTTTCATTAAACCTGAATTATAATGAATCATGACTGCTTCAACCTAAAGCTTACGCGTCGGAATGAGGTGTCATCGCAAACTCTCCGTCTTCGCGCCGAAGTGAGGGGTCTCTGCCATAAGTTCCGCACACACCAATTCATCCCAGCTAAACAATCAATTTGGCCACTTAATTGAGTTTTTTTTAAAAGAAGTGTATCAAGGTCATTTAACTGCATTTTATGCAATGTAATAAACTTTAGTTTCTTACCAATTTTTACTCATTTGAATTTGTTTTTATCTAACATCCGTTTGGTTGTTTGAGAAACTTAAACGCAAATCTTGTGATTATTTTCTTTCTCAAAACAATATCGGTACCAATATTAGGATTATTAACGTTCAAACCAGTTTTTAATAAAATTCTGAGGTGGACACTCGGTTTAGAGACCCCTGTTAAAGTGCAAAACTGAATTACACCATTATTGAAGTTCAAAATTCAGTTTCTCATGATATCACCTAAAACAATAACAGGAACAAACTATATGCAAAGTCATTGATTGAAGTGGATTTATTTGTACCTCAGATTATAACAATAACGACTATATCATCATGATATTTTCTTCTCCAGCCAATCGTTATGTACATAACTCTTCGGTACTATAACCTGCAAGAGTTACGATATTTCATTAATGTAAAAAAAAAAAATGTAACATTGCGTCCTATGATAAAACATGAATCAGTTTTAAACAAAATATGGTAGAACAATTCACTAAGCAATAAATATTTCAATCGACTCTATGACCAGCAAATTCAAACAACTGACATGTATGCAAATTGGCTGTTACTTCAAGATCTTGACAAAGCTAACGAAGTTAGTTTCACGGAACAAAAACCGAAAAGCATGGTTGCAAGGCGGGTTGCAGGTTAAAATCTACCATCCACCGTCCTTGCCAAAGTCACTGCCATGGTCACCTGCCACATCTATCAAGAAGGCAGAAAGTGTTGGAACACGAAAAGAGGATGGTCTGTGGGCATCGAACATAAAAATCCGACATAGTACGTAATTGGTAAAGAAAACAAATATCCAAGGATTTGTTAACATGAATAAATTGTATCACAGAAAAAGAAGAGCATACCTTTTCCTTAATCAAAGCATCATAAATTGCTTTGGTCCTTAATTTGACAGTTTTTAATCCAATATTAGTATTACATTACATTACATAAATCACCAATAAACACACATACTTGAATGTATATAAAACACATGTATATGAAACCTGGGTTTTAGCGCCACAAATAAGATTAACTGCATCAGCTTGATTGAGCCTGAAAACAGTACTGCAGAGGTAGGATGGGATAGTTTTTGGGGATGAGTTTCGTGACATTAGCGCTGCGTTCCTAAGTTTCATTTAACGAAGGAAAAGAAAGGATTTGGAAGGATGTTAAGAAATAATTTTGTTCCAGGGTTTTTTTAAGGAGAGAAATGGAAGGAATGGGAAGGAAAATTTTGCTTTATTTCCTTCATTTCTCATCCTTCCAAATTGGAGAGATTTGGAAGGAAATGATTTTTTAAACATAAAACACCTACTTTTCTTTTCAATTCTTTCCAACTCGGGAACACACTAATTAATTAAATCTTTCATTTCCACTCCCTCTCTTTTCTCTTCTAAATTCCCTTTCTCTCCTTTTCCTTCGTTAATTAAACTCGGGAACAGAGTGTAGAAGAGAATGATTGATGAGATAGGAGGTGAGGGTTGGTTTTATGAAATTTTAGGGTTTTTTAATCGGGTTTTTATTTTTGTTAAATAAAGAAAATACTCAAAAACACTCAATTATTAAGCCACATGGCACTCTTAAGGGAAGGTGGAGGCCTCCATTGCACGCCATGTCAGCATATACGTTTTCTTTTATATATATAGATAGATGATTTACTATAAATGAAATCTAAAAAACGATATACCCGGTTGTAGATGAACAAAATATGTATATCTTATTGAAATTCAAATAAAGTATACATATAAATTAGCTAACATATATATATATATATATATATCACTAGTTTCAGATAATAATGAAATATAAAAACCGATGGACATATATCTTAAGGAGAGACAGTTTTCGCATAATTAATTTTGAAATAATAAGATGAAAAAGTAATTCCGTTAATTAAATCAGTTGAAAATTTAAATGGAGGGAGAGCAGCAAAGATCGAAGAGGGCGATTATGTGGAGCTTATTGTTGACTACTTGAAAAAGAAGATTGAAACACCCTAAGTTAAGTGCAGGTTATACGAGATCAATCTTTACGATCACAATCCACAACAACTTTCAGGTTAGTGTACGTACATTTAATTAAGTGATCTAAAGGAGAGGATATATGTATATATATATATATATATATATATAACTAATTAATTATCGACGGGTTACGCCCGACCTGTTTCTTAAGGGTCGTATATAATTTGCTATCACTTTCCCTTTGAGGTCAATACAAAACCAAGCCATGAATCCAAACCCTTAGTAACGGTTTGGTTTAGTTTGGTTCAGTTTAAAATCGTAAGGACCCTTGCTCACAGCATCATCATCATGTTTTGTATTTTCACTACATGTCAACGTACTTTCCTAAGTTGATCTTCACGTATCCGGCCAGGTCACCAGAGGTATCTTCATGCAAGTCGTATGTAGAAATCACTAGTCATCAATGTAGAGAACCAAAGTCAATCAAGATGGAGAGTCTTGATGAACACCAACGACGTAGCCTATTGATACGAGCCACCATGTGATGTCCTCCATAATAATAATACCCTGCTGCATGCACAACGTGGGTTTGTCTTTGTAATTTAGATAGATGTCTTGGTAGCATGAAAAAAAAAGTATTTGAAATTTGTGCGTCTCTTCTCTTCTCTTCTCTAGTGTTGTTGGGAGTTTGTAGGTTAACCAACCCCAACCCATCACATATCCAACAAGTCTAACCCAGACATCCTAATGTTTGTTTGGTTGTGAAAAAACCCAACATTGGAGAAAATCTTGTTTGTATCTGCCACTCTATATATTTGTAATTTGTAGCATAACAAAAACGCAAAAGATTTGAAAGACCCTTTTACCCATCGTTAGTTAGAACGGATAATTACACTATTTTGTCATCAGATTTTTGGTTTAAAACAGTGCAGTGCAGTGCAGCATACCAAACTGTACGTAGCCCATCTGATTAAACAATGTCTGTCATGCACAACCAACAATGAACAACCAAGCCAATTATTTAGCTTCACTGAATTATAAATTCTCATGGTCCAAAACTTTTAGAATAACAAGGATACAAAAAATAAAATAAAAATAAAAACCCAACAAGTTTTGCACCAGATTCATTTCTATCTACAATAAATGTGTTCAAAACATGACATAACATCATTTTAAAAGCCTGGTATGATTGATGATCAGGGATGCCATGCCGGCCATCCCAACAAGAATGCATAAATCACTTCATCTTTAACTATTTCTAATACCTGTAACCTGAACCTGAACCTGAACCAGGCGGTGCTGGCGGCAATCGGTTAGGTGTGCGTCGGCCGGTGGAGCTTGATCGGGACCCCGAGCCATCATCACCATTCTCGGAAGGTCCATTGCTCCTGCGCCCGTAACCGTTGGATCCGAATCTAGAGTCAAGGCTTGTGGGGCCGTTGGCAGCAGAATCAAAAGCAGATCTCCAATCGCCTCCTGAAGATCCACCACTTCTTGGACTTTCTGTTGATGTCACAGTAGTAAAGATATTAGATTACTCCTCGGTCAACCCAACAAAGACCCGACATGTTAACAATTAACCATGACTATTATTATTATTACCTGCAGGACTGTCGTTTGGCATGCCTGTAGCAGCAGCTGCTCGATTATCATGAATGCTGAGTTGCCGTGTGAGTTTTGAGAGCAGGGAGGATTGCTTCTGTATTTTTTCTCTTTTTCTCTTCACATTACCGTCTTCTTGAAGCAATTCCTCTATCCTTGCCGTACTTTGGGAACTTTGACCAAAAAAGTCAAGGCAACAAAAAAAAATCAAAAAAAAAAAGTTGCATTAAATGCAATTAATTATTACATCTTTAAAAACATGAGCTAACCTTACTGAACTGTAGAGTTTATTCAGCATGTCTTCTTTAGCCTTTTCTACTTGACAAAGAACAACTGCCTGCATAACCAGAAAAAAAAATACATAAACAAATAAAATATAAAAGGAGGATAAACAGAACACAAATAAAAAATATCTGAAACGGAAAATAAAATACCTTTGGGACATTGGCTGCAAGGCTGTTGAGAACTGCTTCAACATAACCACGTACTTCTTGAGCCATCCAACGAAGTTCTTCCTCTGGATCAACTGGTTTTCTGGCCATTGTATCCTAAATATATTACAAACATTTGGTCTTAATTATGATTAGAAAATCATTAACAAATAATAAACATTTTGAAACAAAAAGAAAGTGGGCAACTCACGAGAGACCCATCAGAATGAGTTTGTCGAATGGGCGGTCCATCTGGCTTCAGTCTGACTTCACCCCCTTTGGCACCCATCACGGCTCTTATTTTGTTTAACCACTCAGCTTTATCTACCACGCTCTCAGCCTTTAACACAACAGCGCTATGAGCTGTATAACCACTTAATAAACTTTAGGTCTGCATTGGCATGCATCTTAGAGGAAAATAATATTATAATTACATATAAAAATACTGCAAACAATAAAAATAGTCAATTACCTTTCAACACGGTCTTGTATGCAACCTTGCTAGTTATTTTAAAGACCAGGCTAGGCAGTTTTTCTTCAACCTTTGACTTCTTATCTTTTGAACTTTTGGACGGGGCTGGTTCCTCCTCTTCAACTTCTTCTAACGCACATTCCTGACAATATACATCCACAATTTAAACTACATAAATATATAAAAGTTCTGATTGCTTTTAAGAACATAACTAAAAGACTGACAAATAAATATAGAAAAAACTAACAAATCACTACTAAGATGTGGCCTTTGGTTCACGGGAACTTTTTAAGAAATTGAAATTTGTCAAAGGAATTGAAACTCGGCAGAATGGGAATTTGTCAACAACCTGGAATATGTGATGCATTTATTTGACAAAATAATTGTGTTTGGTTTGTTGAATCGTTAAAGAAACTGGAAATCGGCAGAGGCGGTGGTGGCGGTGGTGGCGGAGGGGGAAGTGGTGATTATTTGATAAATTGTAAAAAGTAAAGAAAAATAAGGCGTGTATTGTGTTCATGCAGAGGTTATTAAATCGGTAGGGGGTGGACGTATCTGCCGGTGATAAGCCGGAGGAAGGGACATTCATATATCTTTTGGTAAGTGGAAGGAATCAATATATAACAAAAATGATATGCATATGTTCATAAAAATATACACATACCTCCAGAGTGATGACACCACGGAAATTTCGCTCTTCTTGTTTTTTAGTGTATCCAAGCTGCAGACGAGCATATTTAAATAAACATGATTCGGGGTGAAAATTACGTATGCTTTAAAAATTGAAACCAAAAGTATATTTCAAAATCTACGAACTATAAAATCTTGAACTGTTAAAGCAATCATATAGCATTAAGCACAATCAATTTGTACCAAAAGCTTGGTTTAAAAAGCGTGAGACGCTCCAAGGCATTTTGGTCCGAAAGGCTGGGGTGTGTGGCACATGCATCACGTAGATGTTGGTGAGGCATGCGTCTATTTATAACCAAATAGACTTTATTTACAACCAGAGGCTGCATATCTGTCATCTGTTTTACGCATAACCTCATTATAAGTAAACTTTTCATATGTTCGTCATCCCTCAGATTGTTTTTAGATATAAACCTCCAGCATATCCTAACTTTGACCAAATTTGAACAAAAACTACACAAGGTGCGCCTTTCTGCACCTAATGTGTTTTCCTGAGCGCCTTTGCAAATCAAGGCTAATGAAGAATACGAATCTAAGCCTGAACAAAGCTTTAGATACTGCTTGGAGGCATATCAAATTTCCTGGCATGTTACTAACCTTCCCAGTTTTTTCATTTAAAACAAACCATCTCCTACTCCATCCATTTGTTTTTGCACTTTTCTTCAACAAGAATCCTGCATAGAGAGAACATAAGTTATATATACATTATACATCTTTAAAGGCGAGTAATACCAATATCTGGGGTGTACATGATTACATAAAATAATCAAAACCGTCGCCAGACAGTGTGAAAATGCAAAACCGTGAAGAACGGTCAGGCTGAAGGTTTGAGTCAGTGGACAGGCTGTGCTCAACAAACCAGCCGCTTTTATAATGCACTATGTTGTTATATACATTTATATGCATATTTTATGTTACTGAAACTTTTAAATCATGTTCTCGCAACATATGTTACAGTAAGCTTCCTAGTTAATTAAAAATCATTTGGTTCATTACACACAAATGGTTAATAGAAAACCAAAACATGACATCATATCTCAAAACATATTTTTTAGGGGTGTTGGAAAAGGATGGTCACGATTCATTATTGTTACCACAATGAATTGAGCTCCATTTCTCAATTAAGGCAAAGCAAAACAAGATGTTGGTTTGATGAACTTCTTCCTAGTCTAAGTTCACAATCAAGTTCACTAAAATAACAGAGAAAAACAGTTATCGCCAAACAGAACCAGTTCTGAACAGTTTGGCCAGCTTAGCTAACGGAGCCACAGTGGCTGGGTTCGTTTAAAAAAAAAAAAAAAAAAAAAAAAAAAAAAAAAAAAAAACCGGTTTGACCAAGTCCACTCTTATTCCATAGGAACAAACATTTGAATATAAAACATCAAAGATGACATTCAGTGAATAATCTGTAACAAATGGTCAGAGGAAGAGGTCAAAGTGTAAACCTGCTGTTATCTCCCCCTCAGGTCCTGCAGTCTTTAGAGTGGATTCCTCTTGTGCATCCTTATCTTGCTTGGTATCCTTCGTTGATTTTAGGTTCCCGCCTGTTTGAGGACTAGCTGACTAAACAAAGAAGAAACAAGACAAATAACAGGCAGAAAATCCAATCTTCAATTAAAACAAATTTATTTATGCAAAATGCAATATAACCAGCCCTCTTAATGCATCAGTTACGACAAACATGACTTACCCTGTTTAGCAAAGATTGTTCTGCATCAACAGCCTTCTTGGAAGATTTGGTTTTAATCTCTTCCTCTCGTCTCTGCCTATCCATCCTGATGTAAAAAAAAGATGGATAAATTGACGGATAAAGAAACAAAACATGATCTATTTGTGCACACCCACAATAGAATCACTATAAAAAATATAATAAACTCATATGATTTCATGTATTTTTGCATCATTAAAATCTGAGATTACAAGAAATATGATCTCAGATTCGAAAGCGGCCCATACCAAACATATATTCTGTTGTACAACAATAACCAAAACGATAGAAATAAACCAAATTCAAAAAAACCCTTCTCTGCTCCAAATACTGAGCATACCTTCTCTGCACCAAACGAATGAAATGTTGTGGTGGAACAAACACCCGCTCCATGTCAACAAGTGCAGTCACCATGGTCTTTGCATCATTCTTAAACCCTTCCAAAGCAGTAGTGGCAATTGCCACCACCTAATTAAAACAATATAACATAGATTGACAATTGAAATCAAGTCAAAGAAAAAGAGCTGTAATTGTTTTATTTTGTAAATGGTGGAGATAAGTACCTCTCTCTTGAATGAAGGGTATCTACCAAGTCCAGGTGTAGCATTAGCTGATGCTGAAACTATATCAGCAAGTACACGATGAACCTGTATTCATTAAAGAATGATTAAAATTCCAGTTTTTAAGAATCTTAGAAATGAAAAAAAAAAATATTCCTCCCAATAGTCCAATATTTATAAAATGTCAGAAAAATGTAATGCGATACAACCATATGCTTAAATTAAGATATAAGCAACTCGATTTTGGCAGAATCTTGCATATACATTATGGTATCAAAGGCCCTAGGTAGGTAGTAAATGACACCAGCATGAAAAACAATTTATATAAGCATGAAAGATTAAAAGGTTACATGCAAGACAAAAAAAAAAGTGATAGGGAAGCATCAAAAAAATAAGTGGAACTTATACCAATAAAAGGGATTAAACATGTAAACCAACTTAATGGCGGAATCTTGCAATTTGCATATACATTATGGTATCAAAGGCCCTAGGTAGGTAGTAAATGACACCAACATGAAAACCAATTTATATAAGCATGAAAGATGAAAAGGTTACATGCAAGACAAAAAAAAAATAAAGTGATAGGTAAGGCATCAAAAAAATAAGTGGAACTTATACCAATAAAAAGAGATTAAACATCTAAATCAACTTAAACTTATGAACTAACTAACATTATCAGTTACAGAAAGTTGGCAAATTATGTGCAACTTTACCTCATCGACACAGAGGCGTGATGGTTCCTTTGCCAGCTCTAATACAATTTTTATCAAAGACCTCAATCCTTTTTCTGGTGATATAAGGTAAGGTTGATAACCATCTGCTTCTAGAACAATCTGATACCAAATTCCATAGTCATCATAGAGTAGAAAGAATAGATAAAGTGAGGCAGCCAAAATTAAAGAAAACCATACCCTTTTAACGTTTTGTAGGTCAAAATGTCTGTCAAGAGGAAGCTGTTTGATCCTGTTGGGAAAATTACCCTCAAAACTTGCAACAACTTTCCAGCCACTACCCTGAAAACAATGCATGCAAGAAGGTAAGCAATATAACAGAAAACCCATATCAACATTTCATGATTGCACCTTAAACCGATAATAGTTGGCATGCTACAAGACATTTGAAAGAGACAGAAGGACGATAAGTGATAGATTCAACATTAAACACGATGTGTTACGATGCATGAACCAAGAAGAAACCACATATCAAGTCCTAATACAGTAACTAAAAAAGGGGGCAATTTCATATACAACCATCCTAACTTGTAACAGATCAAATATACCCAAAGCATGATTTATTGTACTGTCTGCATTGAAAACTTTATGTTTTGGTATATGATATTTCCCAAGTTACGAATGATATGTATTAAACTCTCACTAAAAAAAAGAATTAGCAAGTATTTTAACATGATGGTGAACAATATTCCAGTGTAAGTTAATCTCCCAAGATTCTTTATCCCACACACATTAGTAACCCTAGCATCTTTCGGTGCTACCAAATTGTTTCCAAACCTATGTGGCAGCTTGGATATAGGGCCACAAAAATAAAGTCATAGCCAAATGATAAGAAGGATAAATAGCAAGAGGCTGCCACATTAAAGGTTGCCTTGAATGAGTTAATCTTTATATTTGTACTCTATAAGACAGATCAAAACTGTCTTTTTATTGACCAATGAGCACCTTATTAAGTAACATGAAATCCTACCAAAAGGTCAAATACTAGAATAATATGCAGCAACAGGCTTGGCTCTAGTCAATTCCTAGTTAAAATCTTGTGTGAAGTTAACATGGAACAAATACATATCAAGATTGCATCCAGTTCCACCATAGAACCTCTTATCTAGAGATAAGAAAGGTATTACAAATTACAACTGTACCCAGTAAATCCAACAAATAGCAAACTATTCATAGGTTCTAGGGAGAGTGGGATGTAGGCAAGCCTTGCCTCTATCCCATGGGATAGAGAGACTGCTTACAAAGAGACCCTCAGCTCTAAAACAAACAGTAGACAAACAAGCACAGAAAGGTATTATGAATTAATATATGTAAATTTCTGATTATACATAACCAAGTGTTGTTTGTTTGGTATTCTCACCTCCCCAGTCATAATATGTTGAAGAAATTTGTCCTCAAATTCACGGCAAAGCTCCAACGCCAAAGCTCTTGTACCTTCAGAACTGGTGACCATTGATTCCCCAAGCCTTACCAGCTCATCTTGCACAATTTGAGACTTACCCTGAAGCCTGTACAAAAAGAAAAATAGTAACAAATGATTTAAAGCAGTGAAAAAAAAACAATACACATAAAACCAAAAAGCAATGCTTGCTAGTGTGGGTGTGTCATACTAATGTAAAGCAAAACCTGCTTCAAAAGTCAAATAGATATGTTAACAAGAAACCTTCCCAACTTGGAGGAACTAATAGAACTTCTACATAAAATCTCATTCATCGGGCAGACTACTTGCATAGCGGAAAAAAAGTGGTTTGACATAAAATCTAGTTATAGCGGATTTCAACTCATCTGATACAAATAGAGAGCATTATCTAACACAAAACAATCATCAATTGTTCTTTTCTTAAAATTCAAGTATTTACACTATTTGTTACACATTTATGTGAAGTTGCCAAATTGGAGACTTGACAAAAATGTATCAAGTAAATTATAAACCGAATATTAAACAGAAAAGAGTATCTTTGCAGTATGATTTAATAAAAATGTTCCGAATGATGGATCATACCCTGATAAAAGACTTGGAAGCCTAATTTTCATTCGGCTACGGATTTGATGAGCAAGAGTTTCCACCAATGCCAATCTACCAAGCTTGCTCTGAGGGACCCCGGTCAACATAGATTTTAAACTCTCACTTTCAGCCCGCCAGGCAGTTTCCAATGAATTATCAGACCCAACACTTCCAGATTGGGCTGAAGCGATAGAAACTGATTGACCGATTAGAGCAACCCATGTAATATCAGCTGCGCTTCTTGGCCCTTGACCCAAAAGAAGCGCCTGGACAGCAGCAACAATTTTGGGATCTGAAGACGCTTGATCTATTTTACTGATGACACCAATAGTTCTTGTTGCTACAGTTAGCAAAAATCAAAAATTACAACTTGATTATAATTAGATGCTGAAAGTGAAACTGAATTGAATTAAATACCCACATTCTCCATCATATTCCTTAGCAATTCTGAGGGCTTTTGCAGAGGCAACTTCCGGTGCCTGAGCAGCAGGTATAACAACCAGCAGAATCGCATCATTGTGCTGAGCATACTCGCTCTGGAAGAATCAAAAAATAAATACAACAAAAATGAATTAACGTAAGGTATTAAACAAACAATGTGACCAAAATAGCCACTTACAAAGCACTCACCAAAGAATCATCAAGATTCCCTTTATCAACTCCTGGCAGATCAATCAATTTCAAAGGAGGAGCTGTAATCCATATGATTAAATTAGAGAACCAAGTCTTCAAATGATAAGTTACTCTTACAATACGAATATGTATTTATATTTTATACTCACATGTACTTGTTTTAAGCTTCAAATATATCTCATCTCGACTCTTGCTTGAAATTTTGCTCAGCCTATCCTGTAATGAGTGACGGAGAGCACCTGTATTTAGACAAAAAGAACATTTGTAAATAACTCGATAGTCAATATCATTTAAGAATAAAAAATCACAATTGGTGTATATTTTAAATTTCCAGCAGTATGACAAGAAGACTCACTTGCTGACACAGGTTGAGATTTACTATCAATCTGCAGCACAATTGATTTGGCACTTAAGTTCTCATCCCTCTTTAAGTCGATGCATATGGGCGCACGTGTTGCACCACCTTCACCAGTTGGCTGTTCGAGTCAAGGCAGAATATTTTAGCTCACACCTCCAAGTCATCAAAAAACAAGTATACTCGAGAAACAGCTATTGAGTAGTTCACTTTTAATTGATGTGGGAGACGATTCATAAATTATAAATTCATTGTGACATGTATAGTCCACATTATAAACCATTTATCGAGATCCAAACTAAAGAATTGAAACGAAGATCGTACCAGCGCAGGATGCCCTATCAAACTGTTCAAAACTGCTGATTTTCCTGCACTCTGAACAATTCAAATCCCACAATTAGAAACTAGATACCACACGCATACCCTAATTTAATGATAAAAGAACCGAAAGTTGGAAACATCTTAAACAAATTGTAGAATAACAAGTCAAGTACAAAAACAAGATGCAGCTAGAATTGAGTTAAAAAAAACTTAACTCATCTGCAGTGCAGGCAATTAAACAGTGATTAAAATACAATGTAAATAAAAGATCTAGTTTCCATCAAGGTTATAAAAGCTAGGCAGCATTCATTTCATGAAATGTGATGTAATGGAATTGGAATTTGATTTGTAATGTAGGTGTGTTCGTTTCACACACCTTGTTTTGTTGAAACGAAGCGAAGGATATAAGAAATGAAATATACATTACAAGTTGAGGTATGAATGATATGCAAATATATTTATTTTCAGCAGCAACTAATAATAATTCATAACAATAATAACAGATTTAATAGATTAAACAGATCCACCGACAAAACAAGCAAGCAAGTAGTCAGATACAAAAAAAATAATAAATAAAAAAAACGTACGGTATTTCCAAGAGCAACAACGTTAAGAAAAGTAGAAGTGCGTCTAGATGAAGAAGAAGAAGAAGAAGAAGAAGAGTTTTCGTCGATATCTTCATCGTTAAGGAGAGCAGCAGCTTGGCGCATGGAATCGGCAAGCTGATTCAGTTCTTCAATCGCATCCATTTCGATCTATCAAATTCAAAACCGGATCCGACCAGATAATATTACAGATCGAGCAATGAAATTATTATTATTATTATAAACCCTAGGTTTTTTTATGATGGATGGATCTGGAGTGGGATTTTTGAAATATGGATCGGTTGTTTTGATTTGATGAAAATATGAAGAGATGATGATGGGATGGGATGGGATCGGTCACCAGTCAGTGGAAGGAAGAATATTATGAATATTGATTTAGGTTTTTGAGTTTTAACAGAAATGACTGTTGTGTGTGTGTGTGATTTGGGTTTTTGTTGAATCCAAAATAGATTTAAGTATATGTTCTTATTAATTATTTTTTTTAATTAATATCCAAAATTTTGTTTTAATATGACCAATATGTAGGGTTGTTCATGAGCCAAGTCGAGCTAAACCGAGTGGCTTTTGCTCGTGTTTGACTCGTTTACAAATCAAACCGAGCGACCATTTTTTGAGCGTGGATTTTTTGAGCGAGCAATGAGCGGAGAGTAACTCAGACAACCATAAAATTATAATGTTTCCTTCGATGTTTTCGTTGTCGGGGTCACACCCAAGGTCAAATTATTCATTGTTGACACTAAGGGGCTGTTTGGTAGCCTCTTAATGAGGCTCTTAACCATTCAGTGCTGAATGATTCAGCATTCAGCAGCCTCTGAATTGAATGGTTAAGTCTGAATCATTAAAACTTGGGATGTTGCTGAACCATTAAGCACTGAATCATTAAGCACTGAACTAAGTTGAACCTTAATGAAACTCTCATACCAATGTGGGACAAGAAAACTAACCATTAAGAGGTCCAACTTAATGATTTAGCACTTAATCATACAGACCTCTTAACCATTCAGACCTCTTAATGATTCAGCACTTAATCAACCAAACAGCCCCTAATATTAAGGTTCGAGTATGGATGGCAATGGGTCGGGTTCGGGTTGGATATTGGTAATCCCAAACCCGTACCCATTTATCAAATCGTGTCCCAAACCCGACCCAATACCCGTCGGGTATTTATCAGGTAATTACCTGTCGGGTATCAGGGATACCCATGGGTATCAGGTATACCCATTATCTTGTTAAAAAAATACCCGTTAGATTTCTAGTAGAAAAAACCCGTAGGTATCAAGTATACATGTTATGTTATCAAAAACATGTATAAGTTACATATATCAACATCATCACAAAATAATATACACTTCAAAGAAATGTAAATAGAATAAAAAACAAACATAAACAAAACTAGAAGTAACAATATAAATTAAAGAAAAATCAAAATTCACTACATTCAGGATCGGACATTAGCACCATTTTAAGTGAAGAATTATAAAGAAACTCAAAAGAGTCAATGTCTCAAAACCCCACTACATCGATTATGAACTAAAAAAAATTAACACTAATAGATTAATAAGAATATACCTTCAAGTGGTGATTCACAATCAATAGTTGGTATTTTCATATGTATGATGGAATGCTAAAATATTAATGCAAAGCAAGAAGGTGAAGAACCAAAAACAAAGCCTTAAGGTTAATGACGTTTCATTCTTCTTCTATGAAGCAATTAATGGGATTAAGGGAAATTTAGAAATATTAAATAAAAAAGGAAATGAGATTATAGAAATACAGATTCTAAATATATTTAAGAAGATATAATATTATACATAAATTGCATCGGGTATTTTTGCGGGTATCGGGTATCCATATATCGGGTAATCGGGTCGGGTATCGCTATATACCATACCCGAACCCGAACCTGAACCCGGAATTTTATATTTTTTTAAACCCGAACTCGGCCCTGTACCCATCGGGTTTCGGGTATACCCATCCCAAATATTTTGGATTTCGGGTATGCCCGTCGGGTTCGGATTTTTTTGCCATCCCTAGGTTCGAGTGTCTGAAGATGAGGCTTAGGTTGAGGTAGTGAGGCGATGAGCATACTACAGAGAATAAGTGTCGCATTGTGGTGTAAGGTGATATTAAGCGACATTTAGCAACGAATGACTAATAACATAATGAGGTCAGGATTGTCAATTCACGACTTAGGGTTTACTATTAAACTTAGTGTTAAACTTTTATTGGATTAAGCGGGCTAGTTATATTTTACTTGTATATCTTGGGCCAAATGTTATACATAAAGCTACAAATATTACGGTGATTTGTGTTTGCATATATAATTATATATATAATAAATAAATAATAGTTTATTAGAGCTGAGCGGATCTTTGCTCGTGCTTGGCTCATTTACAAACCGTACCGAACCGATCAGCTCATTTACATCTGAGCAGAGGATCATTCGAGCATTATTCAAACGAGCGACGAGCAATTTGGACTGCCCTACGCCCCATATGGTAAGTTGTTAACTTGTCGAACTAAACAACAAAATAACAATCCATCCATAGTGGTAGAGTGGTGGAGAGGCCTTATGTTCACTTAGGTGATCAAGGGTTCACTTCCCACTTCCAACATTATGGTTTGGTATCCGGGTGAAGATCGAATACGGGTGGCGCCGGTTCGAATCTGACGGGCGGCGAGGTTTTACCGAGTTCTATAACACTGTCGTGCCTTCGGGCGGGTGGGGCTCGGGTTTCCGCGCATCGGGAGAAGGCGGGGGCTGCTGGAGGTCGAGTAGTCGATTCTTGGGCACGGCGCCCCGCAAGGGTGGTTGCCACACAGTTGTTCACCGATAAAAAAAACAACAAAATAACATATTTTTTAGTATGTTATTTTTTATTAATTAATTATATTACAGTCCCATTTAATTTCTTGGACCACGTGAAATTACGTATCCTTTATGTTGTCTTCTTCAATATCCCGTGTTTTAAAAACCCGGTTTTTTCATTCAATGTGATTTTACTATTGTACATCCTTTTTTAATGAGTTTTAAATCCCTTTTTATGAATCATTCAAGTTATTGAATAAGTTGGGAAAATGTTTAGTGAATTAGTATTGGAGCCCGTCTTTTACGGATGTATTTATACTTTGTATATACTAACGAATTAATGTAGATCATAAAGCCTTTAATTTAAATGACGGTAAAAATAAATAAGTAATACAATTAAATAAAAATGAGTTAAAAGTTATCTTTAATTGTATTAAGTTCAATGAAAAAAAGAATTAAATTCGTTACATATTATATCAATGGAGTAAAAGAGACTATGTCAACTTTAAACTAAAATGACAATAACACGATTAAGTAAGTAAGTCTAAAGTTAAATTTAGTTGTATTTATAATAAATAAATTAAATAACTAGGTTAGTGTAAACTAGCGTGGCAATTGAGGTGTGTGATGACTTGGATTTTTTTTAATATCAGCAGCAGTAGTAGCACCACCATCATCATCCTCATCCTCATCTCCACAGCCATGTCAGTCAGAATTCCTTCAAAAATGCCCTACCCTTTACTTTTTCCCTGTTGTGTTCAATCAACAGTCCCATTTGCATACAATCCACACCATCAACCATCGCAATCTCCTCTACCTTCTTCACTCCATCTTTAGACTCCACCTGACACATTATCAACAACTCTTCTTCAAAACTATTTAGATACCCATTATTAATCCCATAATCAGAAGCTCTAACAATCGTATGAGATTAATCAAAATCGAAGCACAATTCGAACAATACGACAAAGATCTAGACGACGAAGATGAACAATTCGATGACGATTCATCATTCGAAGACAGGAAGCGTGATGAACACGTAATTCCACTACGAATTGGTTGACGAACATGATGAAGAAGATGAAGAGGATGATGAAGAACATGAGGAGGATGAGTTATTGTTTCCTGTGGTGGAGAAAAGAGGAGATGCTAAGGAGAGAGAGGGTGTCGGTGGAAATGGTGGTCGTGGTGGTGTTGCAAGTTGATAGATGAAGATGATGTTGATGTTTTGATATTAAAAAAAAAAAGAAATCCAAGTCATCATACACCTCAACTGCCATGTCAGCAGTGGTGTACACGTCAACATGTCGTGTCAGATGGCACATCAGCTTACACTAACCCAGTCAGTTCATATTTAACGGAGGTTAATTTTTTCCACCCACATGTCCAATTGAGATTATCCTGGTCCAATGTTAAAGTTCAGATTATTATTGGCCAATGGGCCAAACTTTGGATTATTTAAATCCAATACCCCTATAGAGTAAGTATAATTTCGTATTTAATTGTTAAGACATGGTGCGGTAGTAATATGGTTTTCCTATATCCAAGAGTTGTAGAGTTTAGAAAATACAATATGCATGCATTTGAGCATCCACGTGTACATTAGGTCATTGTTAAAAATTATTTCACACTAGCAGGAAACCCGCGCGTTGCGGTGGAGTCGACAATACATGGCGAAAACGTAATTCAAACCTAAACACGATTAAAAGAATCAATACGTAAGGTGTATGTTTGTGTGTGTAAGCACATGTGCTTCGTAGTGGTGTAATTTGACCTACATGCCGGTAAAAACATCGAAGAAGCAGTTTGACTCATTAACAACTATTATTATACTAATAGTCCTACTCAATATGTTGAAAGTGTCAAATCTGGAGAGATTGTTGAGGAGAAGAAATCATAAGGACCTTTATAAGATCCACATTAAGAGGAGGTTGGAACGGCCCATATGTAGTTAACCTGCAAAAAAGCATACTCATAACTTTTTCCACATGATAAAAGCAATGCAATACAACTGCTAATCAAATGCACCATAAATTTCTATTAGTGGCATCCAAAAGTGAAATTGGAAGTTAGGTTAGTATTGGAGCCCGTCTTTTACGGATGTATTTATACTTTGTATATACTAACGAATTAATGTAGATCATAAAGCCTTTAATTTAAATGACGGTAAAAATAAATAAGTAATACAATTAAATAAAAATGAGTTAAAAGTTATCTTTAATTATATTAAGTTCAATGAAAAAAAGAATTAAATTCGTTACATATTATATCAATGGAGTAAAAGAGACTATGTCAACTTTAAACTAAAATGACAATAACACGATTAAGTAAGTAAGTCTAGAGTTAAATTTAGTTGTATTTATAATAAATAAATTAAATAACTAGGTTAGTGTAAACTGGCGTGGCAATTGAGGTGTATGATGACTTGGATTTTTTTTAATATCAGCAGCAGCAGTAGCACCACCATCATCATCCTCATCCTCATCTCCACAGCCATGTCAGTCAGAATTCCTTCAAAAATGCCATACCCTTTACTTTTTCCCTGTTGTGTTCAACCAACAGTCCCATTTGCATACAATCCACACCATCAACCATCGCAATCTCCTCTACCTTCTTCACTCCATCTTTAGACTCCACCTGACACATTATCAACAACGCATCTTCAAAACTATTTGGATACCCATTATTAATCCCATAATCAGAAGCTCTAACAATCGTATGATATTAATCAAAATCGAAGCACAATTCGAACAATACGACAAAGATCTAGACGACGAAGATGAACAATTCGATGACGATTCATCATTCGAAGACAGGGAACATGATGAACACATAATTCCACTACGAATTGGTTGACGAACATGATGAAGAAGATGAAGAGGATGATGAAGAACATGAGGAGGATGAGTTATTATTTCCTGTGGTGGAGGAAAGAGGAGATGGTAAGGAGAGGGAGGGTGTCAGTGGAAATGGTGGTGGTGGTTGTCACACCCTCAAATTTCCACGTGCAGGGTTTTACCGCGAGGCGCGTGACACACCAGGATCCAAGTCAACGGTCACAATAAACGACACTATATGATATGAAAACAACGTAAGCTGCTCATTATGTTTTCAAATTCGTTCCAACACAGCGGAAGCACAATATGTTATTACAACTCAAAATGAAATTTAACGTCTGAAATGTTTGACAAAACATGCTTATGATTCCTAGACGCCGTGAGACTCCGTGCGCCTATCGACAGATGCTACCTTAGCGACCTGAGACAAACATGCTAAAAACGTCAGCAAATAATGCCGGTTAGTTCACAGGTTTTTAATGAATACCGACTCCAAATGTTTTCAATGAATACCCGTGGTCAACACAGACCACATGCATGCAAACCGTATGAATACCTGTCACTACTGCAATTGGAAAACCATTACTGGACTCGAATACTGTGAATACTGAATACTTGCCCGAATGAATACTGAATACTGAATACCTAAGAGACAACATGCACCCGTCCGACCTCCAGTCGACGAGTGGGGCCGGTCAAGCCCAAATAGATCTATCCACATTTCCCCCGTTGTGCATCCCCGCACATTTATGGTTCTCCCCGGGACTTCCAAATATCGCATAGTAACATATGAATACTCCAAAACATAATGAACTCGTGAATACCAAAACATAGTTGACACACCTTTCATGAAAACATAGTTGACACACCTTTTATGAAAACATAGTTGACACACATTTAAAGAATACAACATGTTTTCTCCCCCGAAAATTTAAAACCAGTAAAAGAGTGGGGCCGTGAAACTCACCTTAGAGTGCCTCTTCTGATAACTATCAATCCAACACGTGTGTGATAGCCCCGACTAATGACAATCTATCAATGAGTTCAAATAAGTGTTTTGACTATCAACCCGAAGGTTAACTAGTCCCCGATTGTCCAGATCTTGACTACGTGTGTTAAAAAGTGTGTTTAAACGTTAACCAGACATACCAGATAAACCCGACATCCCGTTGGTGACCCGTTACATCAATTAGTCAAGTACATAAGGTTAAAACATAAGTTTCAAGCATAAAACACTTAGTTTGCATCAAAAATCGCACATACGGAGTCGTAGGGTCGAATCAGCATGGAATTGGGCCAGGTTCCATGTTCGCCCCCCAGAAGCCACGTTCAACCCCTCAGAAGCCACGTTCGACCCCCAGAAGCCACGTTCGACCCCTGCAGCCTTAAACATCCTAAAACACACCAAATCGCATTAAAACTATCCGAAAACATCACGAAACATCATGAAATGCTACAGTCAAGTATGAATAACATATTCCTACAAAACCCCACTAATTTTATCCCAAAATCTATCTATTTTAACACTTACCCAAAATGGCAAAAATCATGAAAACGTCACATCATGCATGAAAACTTTACCCAATTAGGAAACTTTCTGAAATCTCTTAAAAATCAACTTAACATGCTCAGATTATCATGTACAAGAAAACCCCCAATCATATCATTATCAATAACATCATTAACAAGCCCTAAATCTAACCCAAAATCCCCAAAATCAGCAAAACATCATCAATAACCAATTGTAACCTATCTCAATCATAAATCATCATCAACAACATCCTTAGATCATTGTTATAACATTATATGTAACACCCCAACCGATGGCGGAATCATCGAGGTGCCACGTAGTGACGATTGTTCAAAAGCTCATGGTACTAAAATGTAAATATTATTGAATAATCAAAATTGTCTTACATGGAAATGGAAATTACATTTGTCTAAATGAAATGTAAATATTGAAATAATTGAATTGAAATAAAGCACTAAATGTCTCTTGCTAAAGCACTAGATCGAACTGCACCTGAAACATGTACAAAAATAGGTTTGGTCAACATATGAAATGTTGGTGAGCATTCCTAGATTTGATATATATAGTAGGTTAAAAAGTTATACAATTCAAGTGCAAGCTACAGTGCAAATATGTAAACCATGTATCAAACAAATGAGCGAAATCAACCCTGTGACTGTATAATGTACTGTATGAACTGTAGTGTACTCAACCAATAAATGGATGATAACTTAACAATGGCCACGGATTCTCCGATGAAAAAGGGGGAGAATCAATCTAGGCGGGTTGTCAATCCAAATAGCGCTATCCAATGTTAAGGTCGGCTTGTACCATGTTAATGATTTCACTAAGTACAAATGTAATCCACATGTATTGTCTAAGCATAAAGCACGTTGTAAGCAATGCACATAGTACTAGAATTGTATTGTAAAAATGTAATCTTGTATTTGAAATTGTAATAGTGTACATGTAACACCCCAAAAATGTATAAAAGTAAAAAGGGGTAGGAATACTCACTGTATACGTAATAGCTTGTAATTGAACTAGACAACGAAATGTGCGTTGGAAATATTCCAAAGAATCAACCTAAAGAATTTTAATAATGTGTAAGGAATAACTCTAGGATACATGGAATTCTAGGGTTTCGAATTTGGGGATAAACGTTTATTTGATTAATATTAAAAAACATTCGCCAATTGAGAGAAATTTAGTAAATAAATAACCAAAAATCTTTTTATGAAATTTAAATTTAAGATGGTCACAAGAATGTGTTTAAAGTGTAAAAATAATTTTTATAAAATTATTTTCTTTAAAATAGATTATTAAATCTATTTATTACAAATTGTCAAACTTTAACTTTAATAATTAAAAATACTAAAATTAAAGAATTATTATTTTAAAAATCATATTTCTGTTCTAAATGATCAGAAATAATTTGTATAAAATTTTGGTGCAAAAATACTGAAAATTGAATTTATTATGATTTAATTATGATTAAATCTAACAAAAATTGATTAAAAATATAAAATAAATGATTTTTCTGAAATAAAAATCATTTCTGAAAAGCTTAATGTTATAAAAACTTAGGATAATTTTTGTGGAAATTAATAAGATCGTTTTGATATATTTATAGATTTTTATAAATAAAATAGAATAAACTTGATTTATTTATTATATATATTAAATAAATAAATTTTTGAAAACTAAAAATTGGGTGTTGAACTTTTATCTCAGATCAACATGATATAATTTTTGTAGAATTTATAAAATAGTTTTAGTATTTTAAAACGATTTTTAAAAAAAATGGAGATAATATAAGTATAAGGAATAATAAAAAAAATGTTTGTTTAAGGTGGGATTCGAACCCTGGCCGTAGGCCGGTTCAATGCTTAGCCCAACTCGAGTCTACCAACTGATCTACTGATCAGTTTGTATTCGTTTTCGTTTTTCAAAATATAAGAACAGATATGATTTTTCATCATCTTCCCCAAAAATAAACCCTAGATAATAATCCGATCAATTGACTCATTACAAGCTTTAATAGTTCAATTAATCAGAGGGCTTTTAATCTACATAAAAATCCGAACAAAACCATGTGATATAATTGAACTTACAGTAACAGAGAAAGATTGAATCGGCCTAGGTAAGTATCGAACATAAAGCTTCAAAATCCAATAGTTTGAGAGTTTTTAAGTGGATGTGTATTGGGGTTTATGTTAATCGGCCCTATGTGGATGTTTCTGCAGGTTTGATTGAAATAAACGACGAGTATTTATAAAGTTTAGATTTGGGTTCAAGCTTTGGTCAAAACCGAGTCATGAGGCTCGATTAAAGGCGGTAATCACGCGAATTAAAGGCATGAGATGGAAGGGTTGACTCGTTTTAAATTTTCGTTCAATATAGTGTAATAATTATAGGTGATTACTGCATGATTTGAGGCCAATCATATGGCCAAAGCCTGCGCACAGCAGCGAAAAAAAAAAGAAAAGAAGAAGAAGGTGACAGCGAGTTTAAAGGGGTTAAATACAATTCGTGTTGGGATTAAAACAAGGTTGTGTTGTGGCTCAGCTGGTAATAGCGTGTGTGTTGTGTATGTTTGACCCCGGTTCGAGACCCGCTGGGACCATCTTTTTTTTTTGTTTAAAACTGTTAAGGGAAGGGGGAGAAATGGGCCTCAGCTGTTGGGCTGTCCCCTTGGGCTCAGCAGGCCCAACTCCTAAAATAAGGAAGGGGAAGGGTAGTTGGGTTTGGGCTTAGAGGAATATTGGGTTTAAGAAAATAATATATATATATATATATATATATATATATATATATCTAATCTGATTTTTTTTTTAATATTATTATTATTATTAAAATGAAAAGTGACGGATGTCACATAGAAAAAGGGGCTATGTAAAACTCACCTGAAATTCACTGTGTAGGTACTAGCAAAACAATAGTCTGAACTTGAATTAATTGAACATTTTGTGCCCTATTAGAAGTAAAGGACGTCTTAAATTCTAATGCAAAAGAGTTTAATTCATTTGTTAGTTGTAAAGATAGTTGATTCAACTACCTAGACTCGTATTGTAAATAATACGTGTCTCAATGTGTATAACTTAACGAACCGATAGCAACTTGGTTTAGTTTATTGAAAATATAAGCGTTTGTATGGTTACTTAAAATAAGTACTTTGATGTAGTATTTATAGTCGCGTCTTGAAATTATTGCTAAAGAAACATCTTGGATAGCGAAAATAATATTTGCGTAATTCGACTTGAATGTTACTCGTTTTGTAACTCGGATAGTGTATGTATTTTATCGTTATAAATATTTGTACTTTGGCGATGAAAAGTTTGGAAGTTAGGATTTATTTTCAAAACGTTGCGTCATTTACGAATTATAATATATATATTTAAGTGTTCATGTATCTTTTTATAGTTTTGGTTCGTCCGATAAGCGTATTATATTTTGTAAAAATTTGGGCAGAGTTTCCTCTGTTTTTGTTTAAAACCGACAACTAAAGTTGTCTATATTTTGCCAAAAAAATCAATCATTCAAAATTCCCATACACCACTTAGTCTAAATAAATCTTTAAGTACGACAACGATTTAACTAGAAAAAAATATATTAATGATAACTAGGCATCTCGCCAAGAAATGAGTATACATATATCTTGACGTTCGATTATTCTCGCAACCATAGATATCGTTACAAATTACTAGTATTAAACTCAAAAAGGAATCGCATTGATGTTATAGTTATTAAGGCTATATCAAACGAGCAAACTATATTTTTGACAAGTAATATGTATATATATATATATATATATTCAAGTTATTAAGGAAACTTTTAGTCGTAAGTCGGTTCGATTCGTTCTACACAAATGAAATATTTTTATCTACATAATTATAACTTTGACACCAAAATAATTAAAACAAAGAAACGTCGCGCGATATACCTTCTCGTTCCCAAGCTTGCAACTGACCTGTACGCGCCTGGATCTGAACTTCGACGAATCTGACCCGGTTCGACCGTTGACTGGAGTTGACCAGACCTTGACTCAGAACCAAGGCTTAATCGACCAAAAAAAAAAAATGCAGCAACGTACCATCGATGAGACCTGGAACAAAAGCCAAACGAACCCCCTCCTGTCATCGTGCTATGGCCAACCGAAACCAATAACCAAACGCCCTATCCGAACCATAACCTGACCCGAACCATTAGAACAACCAGCGTCACTGGTTGCTGTCACTGTAGCTAATCCGGAGCAGCGAGATCTCGAGTAAAAACGTCGGGGGTGCCGTGGCTGTGCAAGGTAGACGAGGGAGAGGTTGGTGAGGCTTATGGTGGGTGGCGGCGCTGCCGCGTCACGTGGCCAAAGTGTAGGGCTTCACTAAATCGGCACCGTATGAGTCTGTGGGTTGCTTTGATTATAATAAAAGTATTCAAAATGCACAATTTTGTTTTTTGGTTATAAGAAAAGTTATATATATATGGTCAAAGATGGGTTTAATTGACCAGCAATTCGACATTAATATCGTGTAATAGAACTTAGGAAACTAGAAGTGATAGAGGCGATTGATTTATGGAATTTGATTGAAATTTTGAACGTGATTCCTAGAAGCTTTTATGTTGATTAGAGGTGGGTTTGACTTGTAGGTTTGACTTGATTAATTGAGGAATGTTATAAGTTTTGATTGCTTCAGATTTATACAACAAAGACACGCGTGGTGTAGTAGTTTTGGTTATGTGTTTAAGACTTGAACCGGGTTGACCCGGGTTCGAGTCTTGTTAGCATCAAATCTTGTTTTTTAGCCTTTTAATTATAAAATCACCATTATAAAACCTTATTTGAATATAAACCTGAAATCGTGACTAAGAAAAATTTAAATATGATCGAAATTACGAAAAAAAATACGGGAATTTTATTAACACAATAAATTCCAAAAATACAAGATGTTATAGTCTCCCCTACTTTTGGGAACTTCATCCCGAAGTTATTAAAAACACAGGGTTGAGGGTGATTGGGTAGAAATTAGGACAACTGTGGTTTGGAAAAGTTGGGTTAAGGCACGACATGAATTGATAGGTAATAGAATAATCTATTTCGAAAAAATTTGGATAAGAGGTTTGATATGTGAGTTTTAAGGATTGGATTAGGTTGATCTGAAATAGTAAGGAGAATGAGAATCTAGCAAAACACTAAACTTAAGTTTTAGGAACCCCAAAAGGAATGCATGAGTAGATTGATTATTAAGATTAGATGGGCCATTAATTAACTAGGGTTTATAATTTGATACCTACCGAAAACCTCGATAGAATTTCACACTACCTTAACGTACCTGTAAATTCATGATTACGTTCCGGACCGCAATCACCAATTTACCTTACATTAGGGTTTTGTGTCCTTCTATGACTCTAAACACACATGTAAGTAATGCAAAATAACATTGTGATTGAATCTTTGTATCAATGAGTCTAATAAATCTGTGTATCAATTTACATGCATAATGTATCCAAAGATGAGTCCAACTGTTGAGCAGGAAAAAGACTTCTACCAGTCAGTGAGTAGGAGCCTCTACCGATTGTTGAGCAGGTGCGATAGCCTCTACCAGTCGTTGAGCAGGTTATTAGAACCTCTACCGACTGTTGAGCAGGCATGATGACCTCTACCAATCGTTGAGCAGGTTATTAGAACCTCTACCGACTGTTTAGCAGGCATGATGACCTCTACCAATCGTTGAGCAGGTTATTAGGTACTCTACTAACTGTTGAGCAAGTACTTCATCCCCTACCAGTTGTTTGATTAAGTGTAACAATTGTTTTTGGCTTAACACATAAGTTGCAAATTGATAATACATACATGTAAGCAAGTTGATAAATGCATCAAGTATCAAGTATAGCATGCGAGCTGCAATAGAGTTGCCCTAGACAAGGTTAATGACTTTAGATGTGTTTATAGCAAATAGTTTATTTTCCATGCTTCCAAATATCATGAATAATCAAATGTTTAGGTAGATAATCAAATCCTCATGTATAACTAATATTCAAGTTTTGATGCAATGAACAATTAAGCTTTCAATAGTGTGGTTATCGTGGAGATCAAGTTTAAAATAAGTATGTGTCAATGGAAAAATTGTAGAGTAAATTTTGTTCCCGTGGATGAAAAGATTTTATTTTCTAAATTGGTTTCGTATATAACACAAAAGTCATTAAATTGTACAACTAAATTGATTTAGATCAAAATATTTCGATGAGTCATAGGTTTTAAACACGATGTCGGATTTCAAAAATCAAGAATTTGTTCAGACGTTTTGTATAATAGGCTTCGAGTAACACATAAAAGAAGTCATTCTTAATAGATTAAAACATTTTTATCGTAAATTATTTGTTACGTCAATAAATTGTCACATAAACATTTGGAATTTAGAAAATAGTTTTTGTGAAAATAAAAGACTCTTTGACAAAATATCTATTTGCTATAATTTGTGAAATTCCTAGGTATTGAATATTTGACAAAATTTAGTACTCTTTAATGTTGGTGCTAGAGTATATCCTATAAATAGGTTACGAGATGATAGTTTGAACAAGGATTTTAAAATCTTGAATATGATAAATTTGATGGTTGAGAGTACCTTTAAAAAAATATATATAAATAAAAATCTAGGGGGAGGTAGAAAATAAAATTGGCCCGAAACATCAAAGGTAATAGATTAAAGAAGTAAAATGTAATATGTTGTAAAGAGAAATATATGATTCGGGTTGGATGTTAAAAATAATTAAACAAGCGGGTAATAATACAAGTTTGTAAAATGAAATATGATTGTGAGATCCACAAATGTTTTCATGAAATTTAGGCTAACGAGGGGATTTTATAAGGAAGAAAATAGATTTGAAGTGCAAAAATTTTGGGATTCAAAACTTAGATTTTATACGGGAGTGAGGGGGTATAAATGAAAATGAAACACAAAGATTGTAAATATCTAACCCCGAATAAACGAAAATGTTGGCTTATCAAAACAGATCAGGTCTAAGCCCAACGAATTTGCCCTAATAATCTAGAAGTACGTTAGGATTGTAGCAAGTAAGTGAAAGAGAGTAGGCAAGACTAAGTTAGGCTAAGAATAAGGATGAGGATAGGGATAGAGATAAGGATAAGGATAAGGTACAGCTACAAGTAATTGAACAAGTACTGGTTAAAGTCCTAAGGCTATAGACTAGATTATTTTTCTAATAACCTAATTCCCTATAACCAAGGCTCTGATACCAATCTGTAACACCCCAACCGATGGCGGAAACATCGGGATGTCACGTATTGATGATTGTTCAGTAGCTCATGGTAAATAATAAATTTCAATAATTGATTTAATTACATTACATATAATTGTTCTACAAGAATTTGTACATCAAAATGAATAATACTAAATACACATCTTCAAGCATTAACTCTAATCTTCAAGCAAGCTATAACCTGAAACATGTTAAGTTTGAAAATATTTTGGGTCAACAAAAGTTGGTGAGAATTACATAGGTTTTGATAATCGAATAAAAATGTTGTGCAATTCATGTGTCATGGCAAGTCTAGTCCATATGTGAAAACATACTAGAAGTAAATCGAGTGCATAATCAACCCTTGTGGCTGTTATAATGTGGTACATCCCATACGCTCATGGTTCACTCGAATATGTTATGCGATAACAAACACCCACGCTACCTTTGTAGGAGGCACGTATCCGGGTGGGATTGTCAGTCCAATAGATCTATCAATGTATACCGTCGGCTGATCAATGTTAATGATTATGCTAGAATTGTGCTTACCCTAGTCATGTTCAAGACATAATGCAACATAGAAAAACACATAGACACATTGATGATTTGAATTGCATATATAATGTTGTAACATGTTTCACCCCAAAAACGGTGATAAATAGAAAAAGGGGCTATGTAAAACTCACCTGAAATTCACTGTGTAGGTACTAGCAAAACAATAGTCTGAACTTGAATTAATTGAACATTTTGTGCCCTATTAGAAGTAAAGGACGTCTTAAATTCTAATGCAAAAGAGTTTAATTCATTTGTTAGTTGTAAAGATAGTTGATTCAACTACCTAGACTCGTATTGTAAATAATACGTGTCTCAATGTGTATAACTTAACGAACCGATAGCAACTTGGTTTAGTTTATTGAAAATATAAGCGTTTGTATGGTTACTTAAAATAAGTACTTTGATGTAGTATTTATAGTCGCGTCTTGAAATTATTGCTAAAGAAACATCTTGGATAGCGAAAATAATATTTGCGTAATTCGACTTGAATGTTACTCGTTTTGTAACTCGGATAGTGTATGTATTTTATCGTTATAAATATTTGTACTTTGGCGATGAAAAGTTTGGAAGTTAGGATTTATTTTCAAAACGTTGCGTCATTTACGAATTATAATATATATATTTAAGTGTTCATGTATCTTTTTATAGTTTTGGTTCGTCCGATAAGCGTATTATATTTTGTAAAAATTTGGGCAGAGTTTCCTCTGTTTTTGTTTAAAACCGACAACTAAAGTTGTCTATATTTTGCCAAAAAAATCAATCATTCAAAATTCCCATACACCACTTAGTCTAAATAAATCTTTAAGTACGACAACGATTTAACTAGAAAAAAATATATTAATGATAACTAGGCATCTCGCCAAGAAATGAGTATACACATATATCTTGACGTTCGATTATTCTCGCAACCATAGATATCGTTACAAATTACTAGTATTAAACTCAAAAAGGAATCGCATTGATGTTATAGTTATTAAGGCTATATCAAACGAGCAAACTATATTTTTGACAAGTAATATGTATATATATATATATATATTCAAGTTATTAAGGAAACTTTTAGTCGTAAGTCGGTTCGATTCGTTCTACACAAATGAAATATTTTTATCTACATAATTATAACTTTGACACCAAAATAATTAAAACAAAGAAACGTCGCGCGATATACCTTCTCGTTCCCAAGCTTGCAACTGACCCGTACGCGCCTGGATCTGAACTTCGACGAATCTGACCCGGTTCGACCGTTGACTGGAGTTGACCAGACCTTGACTCAGAACCAAGGCTTAATCGACCAAAAAAAATGCAGCAACGTACCATCGATGAGACCTGGAACAAAAGCCAAACGAACCCCCTCCTGTCATCGTGCTATGGCCAACCGAAACCAATAACCAAACGCCCTATCCGAACCATAACCTGGCCCGAACCATTAGAACAACCAGCGTCACTGGTTGCTTTCACTGTAGCTAATCCGGAGCAGCGAGATCTCGAGTAAAAACGTCGGGGGTGCCGTGGCTGTGCAAGGTAGACGAGGGAGAGGTTGGTGAGGCTTATGGTGGGTGGCGGCGCTGCCGCGTCACGTGGCCAAAGTGTAGGGCTTCACTAAATCGGCACCGTATGAGTCTGTGGGTTGCTTTGATTATAATAAAAGTATTCAAAATGCACAATTTTGTTTTTTGGTTATAAGAAAAGTTATATATATATGGTCAAAGATGGGTTTAATTGACCAGCAATTCGACATTAATATCGTGTAATAGAACTTAGGAAACTAGAAGTGATAGAGGCGAGTGATTTATGGAATTTGATTGAAATTTTGAACGTGATTCCCAGAAGCTTTTATGTTGATTAGAGGTGGGTTTGACTTGTAGGTTTGACTTGATTAATTGAGGAATGTTATAAGTTTTGATTGCTTCAGATTTATACAACAAAGACACGCGTGGTGTAGTAGTTTTGGTTATGTGTTTAAGACTTGAACCGGGTTGACCCGGGTTCAAGTCTTGTTAGCATCAAATCTTTTTTTTTTAGCCTTTTAATTATAAAATCACCATTATAAAACCTTATTTGAATATAAACCTGAAATCGTGACTAAGAAAAATTTAAATATGATCGAAATTACGAAAAAAATACGGGAATTTTATTAACACAATAAATTCCAAAAATACAAGATGTTATATTATACAACAATCAATCATCCAACAATACATAACACAACATAAAACACCATTAACACAACATAACACATGTTAACTTATATGAAAACTCATTGTTTATGAAAAGGTTTTGTTTAGAAAGATGTTAGGAAGGTTTTTATCCATGAAAACATGTTTGAATCAGATCTGGACCTTTGAGGTTTAATGAAAACGAATCAAAATGCTTTAAAAAGGATTTAGGATGAAGAACACACCTTTGATCTTTGTTTAGAAGATGTTTGTAGGTTAGATTATGAAAAACAAGAGCAAAAACTCCTTCCCCAATGATTACAGTTGCTAAAGAGTGTTTAGAGGCATTTAGGGTTTGTGAAATGATGAAAAATGACAAAGTGTGGTATTTATACCCAGTCCAGGTTTGACCCCTTACTAAGGTCGAATGAGGACATAAATGGTCGAATGAGGATTTCTTGTTTTCCCTTCCCAGGTTCGACCCCCCTTAAGGTCGACCTATACATATGTTTTCCAGATTTTCCAGTTTTGTCGTTTTAACGCATTTTAACATATCCTAACACATGAACATGCAATCCTAACCTATGTTAAGCATATATAATCATGGATAATCATCTAATCATCGTTTAAACACGTATTTGCATATTCTACACCATATACAGATCAATTCACGTTTGTTACTTAATTTAATTCATGTAATTCACCAACAACGGGACCCATGACTCATGTGTGTGTGATTGTCTCAATGATCCTCCAAATCATTGAACCCTGGACAATACGGACTGTGTTCTGACCCAACTGACCTTGTTAAGTATGTTTAATAAACCTTTTTCACTAAGGTAGACTTATGTGTTTCTAAAATGTTGACCCAAACATGCCGGGTGTCACAGTGGTGTGGTGTTGCAAGTTGATAGATAAAGATGATGTTGATGTTTTGATATTAAAAAAAAAATCCAAGTCATCATACACCTCAACTGCCACGTCAGCTTACACTAACCCAGTCAGTTCATATTTAACGGAGGTTAATTTTTTCCACCCACATGTCCAATTGAGATTATCCTGGTCCAATGTTAAAGTTCAGATTATTAATGGCCAATGGGCCAAACTTTGGATTATTTAAATCCAATACCCCTATAGAGTAAGTATAATTTCGTATTTAATTGTTAAGACATGGTGTGGTAGTAATATGGTTTTCCTATATCCAAGAGTTGTAGAGTTTAGAAAATACAATGTGCATGCATTTGAGCATCCACGTGTACATTAGGTCATTGTTAAAAATTATTTCACACTAGCAAGAAACCCGCGCGTTGTGGCGGAGTCGACAATACATGGCGAAAACGTAATTCAAACCTAAACACGATTAAAAGAATCAATATGTAAGGTGCATGTTTGTGTGTGTAAGCACATGTGCTTTGTAGTGTGATGAGCCGGTCGTCATGGGTCATACAAAACCTAAATAACCTAGGTAGCTAGGGTAAGTAGGGTATCGAATCCAAGGAGCATGTGGTTAGCGTCACACTAGTTGTTTGTTTGTCTAAGCTAGTTACAAATAAATATAAAAATATAATTATGAAGTTTGCTAGTTTTATCTTTTTGTTTGTTTTATAAAAATGTTGAAATGATAACAAAATAATCTAAATAAATAATAAAGATAAATGTAGCTTCCACCCGGGATCCTATTTGTATAATCTTGCAACCTATTCGACTTAACTACAAGAACACCACATAGACATGGCCTTGGCTATCCTGTCACAATAACTATTCAGATTGAAATAATAACTAAGGACAGTTTACTCAATGGTAATCAATTTAGTTATCCTGTCACAATACTAAAGATGATCTTTGATAGTAACCGAACAATCTAGTTATCCTATCACAATAACTAAAGCCGATTTCTAACACCAACCGTGCAACCAAATTATCCCTATACAAATATCAACCAACCTCCCAATGATGCCAGAAATCACAGTTAATAGATAAATTGATTCAAATATAAGCAAGGTTTATTTAATCCAACACAAGTAGTAAAACTACTAGTTCATACATAATCAAAACGAGTTCAGAATACAAAATCAATACAAAGATTCACCTGGGGGAAAGCTACAAAAGATTTAACTGTGCATCTTGTTCACGCGACTTCTTCTTTTCTGTGTGATCCTCCCTCTCGGTATGCGTGACCTAATCAGCAGCCAAGAAGGCTGCCCTCCGATTAATAATATTGTCTTCCTCCCAGTCACGTTTTTATCAAGTCCCATCGAGTCTTTGGTCAAACTCCACATCAAAGCACTTGAATAATTATTTCCTAAATTTTCTCCTCATCTCTTTGACTGTGTCGCTTTTCTTTTAATTTAGTCACTCTTCTTTTGAAACCCCCATTTTCTATTAATTATCGGTTTTGACTTTTGGGTCGTGACATAAGTTACGGGTCTTTTGTTTTATTATTTTTTATTTATTAATATTATGATATATTATTATTATTATTATTATTATTATTATTAGTAGAAGATTCCATGCATGTTCCTTGGTGCTCGGGTCTCGAATATATTTCTAATTTTTTCGCCCTGCTACACACGAGCACCTACCAAAATTATAAAATAAATAAATTAATAGTAAAAGCAACTAAAAAGTAATAAAATATATACAATACTAAAATAATAGAGTACATACACAAAACTAATAAAAATACTATCTAATCGACTCAAAAATATACAAAAGTGACAAATAAATGTGATGCATTTAGCAACACATCATAGTGGTGTAATTTGACCTACATGCCGGTAAAAAAATCGAAGAAGTGGTTTGACTCATTAACAACTATTATTATACTAATAATCCTACTCAATATGTTGAAAGTGTCAAATCTAGAGAGATTGTCGAGGAGAAGAAATCATAAGGACCTTTATAAGATCCACATCAAGAGGAGGTTAGAACGGCCCATATGTAATTAACCTGCAAAAAAGCATACCCATAACTTTTTCCACATGATAAAAACAATGCAATACAACTGCTAATCAAGTGCACCATAAATTTCTATTAGTGGCATCCAAAAGTGAAATTGGAAGTTAGGTTAGTTGAAAATATTCCACATAAGACATCCCAACCTGAGAACTTTATAGACATGCACGGATCAAGTTTTTTCTAGGAACCAAACTGATTCCAAACTGGTTCGTATTTGGTGCCGGTTCATGTCCGAACCGGTTTCAGTTTAGTTCGGCCATGGTTTCACCATTTGAAAGACCAGTTTCGGTTCGGTTTAGGGATAATAATCCTAATATAAACAATTGTTTGACTTTATTTTTAAAATTAAAATTTAAAACCATTAATTACGGAGATGATAATCCACCTTAAATTTAGGTAAACATAAATATAGATTAACTATATTGTTTTCAAATAACAATAACCATATAAACAGTTGTTTGACCTTTTTTTAAAATTTAAATTTCAAAATCCATTATTAACGGAAATAATAGTCTATCTTAATTTAGGTAAACATAAATATAGATTAACTATATTTTTTAAATAATAATTACCGGTTATTGACTTTTTATAGAACTGAGAATAAAAATTACAAAATTTAAATTTTAGTTATCTATTACATATATGATAGTTAGTTAAGATAAAAAATTTAAATTTAAAATTACAACTTTACTTAATTTACACATTGCAAATAAATTCAAAAGCTAATATTAAAAAAAGTTTAATTTAAAATTACAACTTTACAACTTTACTTAATATTCAGTGTCCTAATATTAAAAAAGTGTCTGCGGATTGTTTAGATTCTCTGTTGCGGGGTTTTCTAGAGAAGAGATTAAGATGGCGGTGTTTGAGTGTGGGTCTGATCGGGCTCCTGGTCCAGATGGGTTTAATTTTAGTTTTGTGAATTTCTTTTGGAGTTACCTTGAAGGCGAATTTTATAATTTGATGGAGTCTTTCTTCGACTCTGGTGGGATTGGTAGAGGTCACAGCTCCTCGTATATCCCATTGATTCCAAAGTCAAAGAACCCAGTTGGTTTATTTGATTACAGGACGATTACATTGGTAGGAGTCATCAGCAAAGTTGTTTCCAAAGTGCTCGCTTTCCGAATTAAGAAGGTGTTGAGCTATGTTATTTCTGATACGCAATCAGCCTTTCTTAGGGATAGATTCATCTTGTATGGGCCTTTGGTGCTAAATAAGGTCTATGGGTGGTTGTGCAAAAGGAGGAAAAAAGCTTTCATGTTGAAAATAGACTTCGAAAAAGCTTACGATAACGTGAATTGGTTTTTTTTTTTTTACTTTCGATGATGGAGCAAATGGGTTTTCCTACTAGATGGGGGAGATGAGTGAAAGGGGTTTTGGAGTCTGCTAGGTCTTCGCTGTTAGTGAACGGGGCACCTGCTTTTGAGTTTCAATGCGAGAAGGGCCTTCGCCAAGGGGATCCTCTATCGCCTCTTCTTTTTTTGATTGTTATGGAAGCTTTCACATGCATTTTCGATAATGCTTGTATTTAAGGCGAATTCAAAGACATTCAAGACAATAGAACCGGTTTGAATATCTCTCATCTTCTCTACGCAGATGATGTTTTAATTCTTGGGGATTGGTCGAAAGATAATATAGAATCGACGGCTCGTCTGTTACGTATTTTTCATATGTGCACAGGTCTTAAAATAAATATCCATAAGTCTCATTTATTTGGTATAGGAGTGGACAACGATGAGATAAATCAGATGGTGAATATTCTCAGGTGCAGGATTGGTGAATTCCCTTTTGAATATTTGGGTATTAAAGTGGGTGCTAATATGAACCGGGCCTGTCATTGGAATTCGGTTGTGGAAGCGGTTCGGTCTCGTTTGTCCTCTTGGAAAGCTAATTCCCTATCCATGGGGGGTCTCTTAACACTAATTAAATTGGTTTTGTCTAACCTCCCGATCTATTATTTGTCTATTTATAAAGCACTAGCCCAGGTTTTGGAGCAAATTGAGAAGTTGATGAAGAATTTTCTTTGGGCCGATTCTAATGATGTGAAGAAAATGCATTAGGTCTCATGGGAAGTTATTACCACGTCGAAATCTGATGGAGGGCTGGGCATCTTGAGGCTAGAGGATGTTAATAAGGCATTGATTTCCAAGTGGGCGTGGAGAATTAAGCAGGATCCAAACAGTAGTTGGCGTCGGACCGTAGAGGCAATTCATGGTGGGAGAGGTAGATGGAGTTTTCTTCCTGTGAACAATGGGCTGCCAGGATGTTGGAAAAACATTTGTTTCGCTTGTGGGTAAGTTGAAACTTGGAGGTAAAGATATTCAAAATCTCATTAGAGGGAACGTGGGGAATGGCTCGGGTATTTGTTTCTGGTCCGACTTGTGGTATGGAGAGTCAATTCTTAAGCATAGGTGGCCACGGTTATTTCTTTTGGAAAAATGCAAGAGGTGTACAATTGGGGAGAGGGTTTGGTACAAAGATGGGGAGTTCCGATTCGAGGCAAAGTGGCGAAATGGCCTTAGCACAGTAGATGAATTATCGGAGTATAGAGATCTTCAAGAAATGCATCTCAAACCGACCTCTTTGTGAATCAATCTAAGTATGCCTACGACATACTTTCTCGAGCCGGTCTTCTCGATTCCAAACCTGTTGCCACACCGCTCACACCAAAAGACACTTTCAACTTTACCAGTGAACCTTTTCATGATCCAACTCTATATAGCTCTATTGTTGGTGCCCTCCAATACTTAACAATAACCCGTCCAGGTCTTTCCTTCGCTGTCAATCAAGCGAGTCAATTTCTTTATTATCCTACCACTACTCATTTTCAACTCGTCAAATGCATTCTTCGCTATGTCAAGGGGACTTTATCTCATGGATTAACGTTTGATAAACCACTTAACACTATTTTATTAGATTTTTCTGATGCAGATTGGGTGTAACATCACAAAATTTTCCCCAAATTCTAATACATATATTTTATCATTCGTAATGTGTCTAAGTCTTTATTTACTACCACACAACTTATATATATATAAATATATATATAGTGGTTTATAATAATAATAATAATAATAATAATAATAATAATAATAAGTGTTAGAACTAAAACACATGAAACCTTCTATTAAAACCAAACACTGCAGCCCACTTATATAGCCCAGAATCGGCCCAAACCCAATACATTGATCCGGCCCACTGCCCCCCCTCCACTCTCAAATCAGTTATTAAAAAAAAAAAATATGTCCCTCGCCGAGGTTCGAACCGGAGACGTCTCACACACAAACACACGCGCTAACCACCTGGGCCACACCCTTCAATTTGCTTTTAACCCAGGCTCATTTATATTTATACCCGTTTTTCTGTCCTCCTTCTCCTTCCTTGGCTCTGTTCAACGAGCAGCAGCAATAGTTATATAGTTTTTATTTTTTTTCTTTTTTTTTTCCTATTTTTGACCAATTGATTAACACTATTAACGCAACATTAACCACGATTTGACTTGGATTCGTGATTACCGGCCTATCAACCATCATTACACGTTCAATTAGCGTTTAATTCATACCAAATTTGGCTCAAGACGCGTCAAAGTCAATACTTGCCAATCGAACACTCGAGCCACTACCCTATAAATTGAAGCCTTCCCGGACCATCCCAACTCGCCACTAATTCTTTCTACACCTCCAATTTCTACTCATAATCATCTGTTCTTGAGCCTTTGTACGAGTTTGACTTCGTGGCTTTGACCATCCATTCATATACGAATCGTGTTTGTAAGTTTGATTTTGTTTATGGGTTTCAATAATCGGCGATTACACAGAATTTACCCTATGGTTAATTGGACTAAATCTGTGTAAATCGTTCAATTGGAAAACTAGGGCTCGAATTGTTTATAATTGGGGAAGAACACCAAGAACAGTTAAGCTATTTAATTTAAACAAACTGAATCAAAACACAACCACAGGTCTAGACCAAGTGGTTGTGTTGTTGGTTTGATACACAGTGGGCGCGGGTTCGATCCCTGCAACCACCACTTCTTTTTCTTCAATTGTGTTGTTTTCTTTAACAAACAATATATTTCCTTATTTTTTTTAAAATTCATTTTAAATACCAAAACTCTCTTAAAAATTCTACAAAAATTACCTTATATTAATCTCATGTAAAAGTTCAACTTACAATTTTTAGTTTTCTGAAATTTATTTATTTAATATTTATAATAATTAAATCAAGTTTATTCTATTTTATTTATAAAAATCTATAAAAATATCAAAACGATCTTATTAATTTCTACAAAAATTATTCTAAGTTTATATAACAATAAACTTTCCTGAAATGATTTTTATTTCAGAAAAATCATTTATTTAATATTTTTAATCAATTTTTGTTAGTTTTAATCATAATTAAATCATAATAAATCCAATTTTTAATATTTTTGCACCAAAATTTTATACAAATTATTTCTGATCATTTAGAACAGAAATATAATTTTTTAAACTTATAATTCTTTAATTTTAGTATTTTTAAATTATTAAAGTTAAAGTTTGACAATTTGTAATAAATAGATTTAATAATCTATTTTAAAGAAAATAATTTTATAAAAATTATTTTTATACTTTAAACACATTCTTGTGACCATCCTAGGTTTAACATTTATAAAAAGATTTTTTAGTTATTTATTTACTAAATTTCTCTCAATTGGCGAATATTTTTAATATTAATCAACAAGCATTTATCCCCAATTCGAAGCCCTAGAACTTATACATTTGTAGACTTGGTAGACTTAGACATATTTATTACCTTATTATAGGGTGATACTTGATACATTTGGGCAACACCATTATCCAATTTTTCAACAGATATTACATTTTACCAAGGTGAGTTTTACATAGCCCCTTTTCTATTTATCACCATTTTTGGGGTGAAACATGTTACAACAATATTTATGCAATTCAATCATCAATGTGTCTATGTGTATTTCTATGTTGCATTATGTCTTGAACATGACTAGGGTAAGCACAATTCTAGCATAAACATTCATCAACCAAACGGTATACATTGATAGATCTATTGGACTGACAATCCCACCCGGATACGTGCCTCCTACAAAGGTTACGTGGGTGTTTGTTACTGCAATTTAAACGAGTGAACCATGAGCGTATGGGATGTACCACAATTACAACAGTCAACAAGGTTGATTATGCACTCGATTTACTTCTAGTATGTTTTCGCATATGGACTAGACTGCCATGACACATGAATTGCACAACAATTTTATTCTATTATCAAAACCTATGTAATTCTCACCAACTTTTGTTGACCCAAAACCTTTTCAACTTAACATGTTTCAGGTTCTATTTGCTTGAAGATTTGAATTGATGCTTGAAGATATGTGTATAGTTTTATTCAATTTGATGTACAAATTCTAGAACAATTGTATGTAATTCATTTAAATTATTTAATGAAATTTATTATTCACCATGAGCCACTGAACAATCATCAATACGTGACATCCCGATGTTTCCGCCATCGGTTGGGGTGTTACAGATTGGTATCAGAGCCATGGTTATAGGGAATTAGGTTATTAGAAAAATAATCTAGTCTATAACCATAGGATTTAACCAGTACTTGCTTCTTTTACTTGCTATTCTCTATCTCCCTCCTACTTCTTATCCCTACTTTCATCCCTACAAGAAGGTTGCTCTCCATCACTGGATCCACTCTTAGACTAATAAGACAAAATCCTCAGGTTTAACCTGAACTACCTTGAGATCTCGTCGAAGTTCTAGATTTTTATAACGAACACGTGCAATCTGGAAGGGTGAACGCCTGTATTCTGAGTCTTCTGTCTAGGCTGGCATTGCGCATATATCCCAATCAGACGAGGGACCCGGATGCCTACCTGGGAATTCTCGGGATGAGTGTTCACTTATAGGCTAAAGCACGTCTTCATATGTTATTAGAATTTAGAATCTTTGATAAGTCAACGTTTTCGTTTATTCGTTTTAATGAATAAATGATTATTCTCCTTATATAATCTCATTCATTTCACTGTGTCACTTACAGATCATGCCTCCACGTCGCAGTACTCGTCTTAACAGTGGTAACAATCATGATGAAGGGAGTAGCAATCACAATCATAACCATGACACTAACCACCACAACAACAACAACAATGGTGTCGATGCCCAACTGGCTGCAATCATTTCTCAACAAATGGCGCAGCAAATCGCAACTCTGGTTCCCAACTTACTAGCTCAAGTCATCCAGTTGAACGGCAACGGGAACGGCAACGGCAACGGGAATGGAAATGGACACCACAACGGAAATGGTCTCCCAGCCTGCACCCTTAAGCATTTCAATTCTTGTAACCCTCCAAAGTTTAGTGGTGAAGAAGGAGCTACAGGACTCCTACAATGGTTTGAGGGTATTGAGAATACCTTCATTAACAGTGAATGCCCCGACAACTTTAAAGTCCGTTATGCTATGAGTGTTCTTCACAAACGAGCACTCACCTGGTGGAATGAAGAAAAACGCACCAGAGGAGCCGAAGTTGCACTTGCTATGACTTGGGATCAAGTCAAAGAGATTATGAAAAATGAGTACTGCCCACGCAACGAAATCAAGAAGTTGGAAGACGAGTTTCACAATCTTGTCCAAGATAGTGGGGAAAACCTTGCCTACAACACTCGTTTCCACGAACTTAGCCTACTGTTACCGCACAAAGTCACCCCCTTGCCAATTGTAATCGAGAAATACATTGGTGGCTTACCCATGAAGATTCAGGATACGATGTGGGGAAGGAACCCTGCTACTTTGGAGGAAGCAAAACGTTTGGCTGCCACCCTAACAGATAACCATGTGAAGGCAGGAACCCTGACTCGGAAAGGGGAAAAGAAAACTGTTGCAAACGATACTCCCCAACCTGCCGTTGAAATCAAAACTGAGGCATCCACCAACGGGAAGTGCAAGGCCAGGAATTTTGCAATAGACACCACTGCTCCACCCAACAAGAAACAATACCACGGGAAGTTACCCAAGTGTGACACCTGCCAGTATCACCATCCAACCCAAGTGCCCTGCCGTCAGTGTACTAATTGTCAAAGGTATGGGCATCTTGCGGAAGCTTGTCGAATTCCTGCTACAAACGCCCTTGCAGCTCCAAATGATCCCGCTACTTAACAACAAACTCCACCATTGAATGATGTCTACTTTCTCTCTAATTTCATGTATTGACATTTTATCAATTCAAGTAATAAATTTTGAGTATTATCATCTGTGTACATGCTTGTTTCAATGTGAACCAATTGCTATATCTATAATCATACGTGCTTACTTGTACAACAATTAGTTGACTACCAAACAATCTACTTAACGATTGGTAGAGGTTATCATGTCTTCCAACAGTCGGGAGAGGCCCTACCACCTGCTCAACGACTGGTGGAGACTATCGAACCTGCTCAACAATCGGTAGAGTCATAAAAGGACGCAAAACCCTAATGTAAGGTAAATTGGTAATTACGGTCCGGAACGTAATTATGAATTTACAGGTACGTTAAGGTAGTGTGAAATTTTATCAAGATTTTCAGTAGTTGACCAATTGTAAACCTAGTGTTTCTCTTAACTTTGGGACGAAGTTCCTAAAAGTAGGGGAGACTGTAACATCACAAAATTTTCCCCAAATTCTAATACGTATATTTTATCATTCGTAATGTGTCTAAGTCTTTATTTACTACCACACAACTTATATATATATAAATATATATATAGTGGTTTATAATAATAATAATAATAATAATAATAATAATAATAATAATAATAAGTGTTAGAACTAAAACACATGAAACCTTCTATTAAAACCAAACACTGCAGCCCACTTATATAGCCCAGAATCGGCCCAAACCCAATACATTGATCCGGCCCACTGCCCCCCCTCCACTCTCAAATCAGTTATTAAAAAAAAATATGTCCCTCGCCGAGGTTCGAACCGGAGACGTCTCACACACAAACACACGCGCTAACCACCTGGGCCACACCCTTCAATTTGCTTTTAACCCAGGCTCATTTATATTTATACCCGTTTTTCTGTCCTCCTTCTCCTTCCTTGGCTCTGTTCAACGAGCAGCAGCAACAGTTATATAGTTTTTATTTTTTTTCTTTTTTTTTTCCTATTTTTGACCAATTGATTAACACTATTAACGCAACATTAACCACGATTTGACTTGGATTCGTGATTACCGGCCTATCAACCATCATTACACGTTCAATTAGCGTTTAATTCATACCAAATTTGGCTCAAGACGCGTCAAAGTCAATACTTGCCAATCGAACACTCGAGCCACTACCCTATAAATTGAAGCCTTCCCGGACCATCCCAACTCGCCACTAATTCTTTCTACACCTCCAATTTCTACTCATAATCATCTGTTCTTGAGCCTTTGTACGAGTTTGACTTCGTGGCTTTGACCATCCATTCATATACGAATCGTGTTTGTAAGTTTGATTTTGTTTATGGGTTTCAATAATCGGCGATTACACAGAATTTACCCTATGGTTAATTGGACTAAATCTGTGTAAATCGTTCAATTGGAAAACTAGGGCTCGAATTGTTTATAATTGGGGAAGAACACCAAGAACAGTTAAGCTATTTAATTTAAACAAACTGAATCAAAACACAACCACAGGTCTAGACCAAGTGGTTGTGTTGTTGGTTTGATACACAGTGGGCGCGGGTTCGATCCCTGCAACCACCACTTCTTTTTCTTCAATTGTGTTGTTTTCTTTAACAAACAATATATTTCCTTATTTTTTTTAAAATTCATTTTAAATACCAAAACTCTCTTAAAAATTCTACAAAAATTACCTTATATTAATCTCATGTAAAAGTTCAACTTACAATTTTTAGTTTTCTGAAATTTATTTATTTAATATTTATAATAATTAAATCAAGTTTATTCTATTTTATTTATAAAAATCTATAAAAATATCAAAACGATCTTATTAATTTCTACAAAAATTATTCTAAGTTTATATAACAATAAACTTTCCTGAAATGATTTTTATTTCAGAAAAATCATTTATTTAATATTTTTAATCAATTTTTGTTAGTTTTAATCATAATTAAATCATAATAAATCCAATTTTTAATATTTTTGCACCAAAATTTTATACAAATTATTTCTGATCATTTAGAACAGAAATATAATTTTTTAAACTTATAATTCTTTAATTTTAGTATTTTTAAATTATTAAAGTTAAAGTTTGACAATTTGTAATAAATAGATTTAATAATCTATTTTAAAGAAAATAATTTTATAAAAATTATTTTTATACTTTAAACACATTCTTGTGACCATCCTAGGTTTAACATTTATAAAAAGATTTTTTAGTTATTTATTTACTAAATTTCTCTCAATTGGCGAATATTTTTAATATTAATCAACAAGCATTTATCCCCAATTCGAAGCCCTAGAACTTATACATTTGTAGACTTGGTAGACTTAGACATATTTATTACCTTATTATAGGGTGATACTTGATACATTTGGGCAACACCATTATCCAATTTTTCAACAGATATTACATTTTACCAAGGTGAGTTTTACATAGCCCCTTTTCTATTTATCACCATTTTTGGGGTGAAACATGTTACAACAATATTTATGCAATTCAATCATCAATGTGTCTATGTGTATTTCTATGTTGCATTATGTCTTGAACATGACTAGGGTAAGCACAATTCTAGCATAAACATTCATCAACCAAACGGTATACATTGATAGATCTATTGGACTGACAATCCCACCCGGATACGTGCCTCCTACAAAGGTTACGTGGGTGTTTGTTACTGCAATTTAAACGAGTGAACCATGAGCGTATGGGATGTACCACAATTACAACAGTCAACAAGGTTGATTATGCACTCGATTTACTTCTAGTATGTTTTCGCATATGGACTAGACTGCCATGACACATGAATTGCACAACAATTTTATTCTATTATCAAAACCTATGTAATTCTCACCAACTTTTGTTGACCCAAAACCTTTTCAACTTAACATGTTTCAGGTTCTATTTGCTTGAAGATTTGAATTGATGCTTGAAGATATGTGTATAGTTTTATTCAATTTGATGTACAAATTCTAGAACAATTGTATGTAATTCATTTAAATTATTTAATGAAATTTATTATTCACCATGAGCCACTGAACAATCATCAATACGTGACATCCCGATGTTTCCGCCATCGGTTGGGGTGTTACATTGGGCTCATTGCATTGACACCTAAAGATCCACATACGGTTATTGCATTTATTTGGGAGGAAACTTGGTATCTTGGAGCGTAAAGAAGCAACCCATAGTGGCCCGTTCAAGTTGTGAATCGGAGTATAGGGCCATGCCAAATACCGCATCGGAACTAATTTGGATTACTCATCTACTACGTGAACTACATGCCTTGCCACTGGGACCACCAACTCTATTGTGTGACAACAAAAGTGCTCTCTTTCTAAGTCAAAATCCCATATCACACAAGAGAGCCAAACACATTGATCTTGACTATCATTTTGTTCGAGAGTTAGGGGCTTCCGGGTCGACTCAACACAAAGTTAATATCAACAGATCAACAAGTAGCCGACATCTTCACCAAAAGTCTCCCGAAGCCACCATTCGAAAAATTCAGAGCAATGCTTCGTCTTCGACCACCTCTGGACTCGCATTGACGGGGTTTATTAAGCATCTCATAATATATGTCTCACATCTCTCCATCTAGTCAAGTCAACACATTCCTCTCCATCTAGTCAAGTCAACACATTCATAATATATGCCTCACATCTCTCCATCTAGTCAAGTCAACACATTTAATATCATTATGTATAGAATTATTTTATAGGATGATTTGTCTCCTCAATTGTTGTACCTCTTCTTGTATAGTTGTATATATATTCTTGTATTATCTCCATTCAAATCAATCAAAATTGTTACGCTTTCATTCAATAGTTAAATCTATTAGTGGAATACACAATTAAGTTATGATAGACGTAGAAACTTCAAGTAATTAGAAGAAATGGAAAAAAATAAAAGAAATGATAGACTCAGAAGAAGAAATAAAGAAAACAAAAGTTGATCGACGGTAATGAGAATTGTTTGTCTGAGAGAACGAAGTTTTACTATTTGTTAATTTATGTTAGGATGTGGAATTAAGTACTAGTTTAAACGAGAGGAGCAGCTTTTTTTTCAAACTATAAAGAAAATAGGGACAAAAATGTTGTTTATTTAACCGTGAGTCAAATAAGGGTGGGCCGGGGGAAGCATGTCTGTGTTGACCTGACGGGTGTATCTCTCCTAGTTGGGTTGAGGATAGTGACTTTATAGCAGGGCATGCGGTGCAGAAAGCAGAGACAAAGAAGGTAGAAAAACATGCTAAAGCCTACGAGGAGAACCAACACGTTTTTGTACCCTTGGCTTTTGATACATTTGGCTCATTGGAACCGGATGCTACCCGTTTCCTGACCAGGGTCCAGCGGGTTATTCATAGTAGTGTCTCGGCTCCGGGTGGGCAGGGTTACGTTTTTAGTATATTATGATTTGCTATTCAGAAAGGGGTGACGGCGTAGCTTGTTGCCTGTCTGCCCGTTATCTTGATGTAATTTTCTTTGTTTTGAATGAAAGTATTTTTATTATATATAAAAAAAATTTATGAAGATCTATATGGGCATATGGCTATATTTCAGCTCTGTTAAATATAAATTCTCACTAATTCATTTTAGTTATATAATTTTTTTTTTAAAAACATGTTAACATAAACAATAGACATTTTAGCATTTACATGAACAGCCCGAAACTTAATGAAAATCATATTACATATAAAAAATGTATCAAAAACTTTTTGGAATAATGGAAATAAATAATCCAACTATTGACTATTGGCCAATAACAGTTACAACTACGAAAATTACCAATAGTGGTCCCAACTTTTGACATATTGGAATATAATGGACCCAAACTAACGGAGGTCTAACTCCGTTAGTATGATGCTGAAGTGGCATCCTAGGTGACAAAATGATCCTACGTGGCATCCCACGTCAGCACCACACTAACGGAGTTAGACCTCCGTTAGTTTGGGTCTATTATATTCCAATATGTCGAAAGTTGGGACCACTATTGGTAATTTTCGTAGTTGAGACTGTTATTGGCCAATAGTCAATAGTTGGTATTATTTATTTCCCTTATTCCAAACTTTTTTTGACATACATATAGATCGTGTATAATGCACAATTCATTCTTTTAATTTTGTATACGAATATCACCATAACTGAACCATAAAAGTCGACCAGATTTTCAACTATTTAATTGGCCAAAACACTTGTGTTGGTGAGTATGGCATGTCGTCATGATCTCCTTCGATCTATTTGTGTTTGTCGAGGTTAGGGTAGAGTCCTAGCTAAAACGTACGTGCTCTGGCATGACGCGTCAAAATACCAATCACTGGTGGCCTCTGCAAAAGCATTAGAAACAACAAAATAATAAAAATATTTAACATCTATAATCTATATCTATAAATCTATAAAATATAATAAAACAAAATAAATTTCTCCACGTGGCAAGATCTAAAGCCACTAGAGTTATCAAATGCCGCCCAAATTTTTTTAATACCTGTCTCCTTCCCACAGACCTAAGACCCGGCCCCTTCAACTATTCTATACCTGTGCATTTGCCTATTCACATTCTAAAAACCCTACCTCGCAATCTGAAGGGATAAACCAACAATGGGTATGTTTAAATCTCAATCTTTAATGTTGTAAACCTATATTCTTTGATGATTCCTGTGTACGTAGTCTATGTTTATTCTTCTAATCATTCATATATGTTCATATTCTAGGGCTTTTTAACCAATCGACAATCACTAAATCAGTTTGTTATGTTCAGCTAAAATCCAGAACCTCGAATTGTGATTGATGTTTTTCATGTATGTTGATCTTCGTAATGTTTCAACTCTCTTAAATATCGAATCATGTTTGATGTTGTTGAATCCTGTTTGATGTTATCTGTCATATATGTTCATCTCTTAATTTATTTTTCAGTTTATTTCTTCTAAAATCATTTATCGTGTTTGAGATTTTGTGTAATACTGATTTATCATTCACATATGTGTTCATCTTTTAAGGTTTAAAAAATCCACTTTCAAGATATTGTTAAAACCTTTTTAACTTTTTTTCTAAAAGCCCTAAATCTGATTCATTGTTATACAGTTAGGATTTCTAACATATACTTTGCGATTTAGAGTATGCATGACTCATTCATATTTTGCTTTTATATTTAGTGTCAAGAAAACCTAATTATGTATGTTATACAAGAACGATCGAGTGTGTCAATAAAACACTGAACTACAGGTGCTTGATTATTTATATAACTATCATTAAATACTTGAAATTAAACATTGGGCGCATTTGGTTGCGCATATTTTGTTAACTCGCGGCTTTTTATGCTTCTCAGTTTGTTGCATATAACCATTTGAGGTTAATTGTGGAAATCACTATGTCACATCCGCATGAATTTAAAAAAGAGTTGCCATGGTTCTTGACATATGTACCACTTTGTGTTCATCTTGCTGTACTCGACTTTCTTGGGGTAATATGCTAAACCATCTTTATATGCAAATCATATAGGTTAGTAGATAATTTTACTCACATTATAGTAGGAAACCATGTATACATCCAACTTGAATCAATAATGCAGAGCATTTTTGCATTATTGATAGAATCGTACTCATTATTGATCAATACAATAAGTTCTGTTAAAGTTGTAAAATTTGAATTTGACCTTAATATATTGAGTTTTTATTGTTTTCTAAACCGAGAATTGGAGAAATTTTGGTAGATAGAACATGCTTGTATGCACACTCTATCTAGATGTGCTATGTAGTCGATATTATTCATGGATCAATTAAAGGCTTTTTAGAAGACTGAATAAATGTTCATGATGCAATATGTTTGCCTTTAAAATATAAAAGTTGATTTGTTGACTGAGGTGTGATGTTGCTATTATGATCTTTATGGTGTCAAAATTTGTAGGGGCGAAGCATTAGAAGGACCCGGGTGCCCCAACCTACTTTAAATTTCCCCGTTTTTGCATGAAAATTTTGTATAAATTGAGTCCGACGCCCACCAAATTGAAAAAAAAGTGGGTCTCGTGACTTTCAGCCTCACCATCTAAAAGTTTAGGCTCTGCCACTAATTATTTATTCAGAGTTGGCGGATGCCATGAAGAAAGTAGCAACGTTGTGTTGGGAATCATGGTATCGAATACATAGCGGAAGCGGTTTGTATTTATTAGAAAAATCGATTATATACATTATATAATATTATCCGATTTATATGTATAAATATATATTTAATTTTATTAATCCGATTAATAAAATATTCCCAATCAGGATCTCAGTTAAACGCGTATAAACAAATAAATAATAAAACAACCATATGGGGTTTAGTAATCAACCTTTGACGACTACACCGGAATTGTAACACGCGGGTTACAACGAATCCTCGCTAGTAGGAAGTTCACACCGTGCACGAACCAACCGGGGAGCAACACTTTCAAGAAGAAGGTGGTGGCTTGTGGTGGTTGATGGCTGAACAAAAGAAGAAGGCGGCAACGGCCTTCTTTCCTTGGGTGGCGGCCGCTAATCACAAGAGGGAGGCAAGGGATTAGTTGTTTTGATAAAAGTGTGATTAGGGTTTACTCCTTAACCCTCCTTTTATAAGACAACAACTTGCAATAAACCCTCTTGCCAAATATCTTAATACTCCTTAATATTAATCTTATTAATATTAAGTCCCTCAAGACTAAAACAGTTATTATTTCATAAATAATAATTCACCAACGCGTGAACTTATCTGATTCGTGTACCAACGTGTAACTCTTCGGATCGTACCGGGTCGGGTTACGTTGACCTCGACTTTTAATTACATCGGACATACCATATGTCCAACAATCTCCCACTTGGACGATTTTAATTAAATGAGTCAACGTGCGCAGAGTTGGACGCCTAGCTGCATCGCATTGCACCCAAACCAGTATGACACTTTATAGTCGTCAACTAGTTCTTTGAGTTCAAGTAACGCTTTACTTAACCAAATACTATAGCCCTGATAATTATATCAATAAGTCCCTTCTGTATAGACATCCGTTGATCATAAGACATGGATCATTCATTCTTATATAGTGATCAACTATTCTCTATTCTCGTCTCTAATTCAAAGTGGTCTAACGAACTACCTTAGTCCGAGCGTGGCCACGCATTTATACCAGTTTGAGTTTTACGAGGGCGCCAGAATGTCTAGGCTTCTAATCCCATAGAAGTACAGAATTCCATCAGCATCATACAACTCCCACTTAATCTCGAATTTCTCCCAACGCTACCCTTATAGCTACCCATGTTTCAGGATAGTGTAAGATAACATCAAAGATAGTCCTTGATCAATGTAGTTTAATATGTGCCTTAGGAAAAAGGACAGATTGAACATATCAATATCAAAACATCTCATGACACTGATCCATGGAGATTGTTTTGAAGCGAGTTACATCCAATATCATTCCCTAATGATATCTGTGAATTATGACTCTCAAACCCTTGAGCTATTCATCTCATGAATACAACCATCTCAATTCACAATAGTCTTACATTCAAATTCATTCCCATGTAATTTGATCGACTACGGACATTTAGAATACTCTTATTCAAGGATTTAAACATACGAATAAATGAACATAGTTAATACATATTAAATTTGCATTTAACCCATTAAATCAAATAAACATTCAACATAACTGTCACAGTTCAAAATAAAACATCAATACTAATTACAGATCATGCCCATTGTCTAACAACTCTAAGCCCTATATTTCCAGCGTGCTCCTCATGTCTAACTTGAGGTAAAGGCTTAGTAAAAGGGTCAGCCAGATTTAGATCTGTATGAACTTTGTTCATCACGACGTCTCCACGTTCTACTATTTCTCTAATATAGTGGAACTTCCTGAGTATATGCCTTGCGGTCTGATGTGACCTTGGTTCCTTTGCAAGAGCAATGGCACCAGTGTTGTCACACAGTATCTCGATTGGTTTCTTTATGCTAGGCACAACAGCGAGATCAGTGATGAACTTCTTCATCCAGGCAGCCTCCTTTACAGCATCCGATGCAGCAATGTATTCTGATTCACAGGTGGATTGAGCAACCACACTTTGCTTAGAGCTCTTCCAAGTAATAGCCCCACCATTCAGAATGAAAACATATCCCGTTTGTGATCTTGAGTCATCACAATCAGTCTGGAAGCTTGCATCAGTATAACACTTAACTGACAGCTCCTCATCCAGTCCTCCATATATTAAGAACATGTCCTTAGTCCTTCTCAAGTACTTAAGAATGTTCTTCACTGCAGCCCAGTGACTCTCTCCTGGATTCTGTTGATATCTACTCGTCATGCTAAGAGCATACGAGACATCAGGTCTAGTACATAACATGGCATACATGATGGAACCAATCGCAGAAGCATATGGAATGTAACATCGCGAATTTTCCCTAATTTTTTTTTATGATAAAAAGAATGTATTGTTTTAAACAATATATGTTTTAAATACCTTAAACTAATAATTATTTGTATCTCGACACTTTTGTACGTTTTAAAAATATTTCGAGTCACTTTCGGGCTTATATAATCATATTATGAATTTAGAATAATATAGTTTTAGGGAAATAATTGCCAAAAAAAGATTTGTGTGGACCGGGACTCGAACCCGCGTCCACAGCCAACCAACACACAGTGACAACCAACTGAGCCAACTATCATCTTGTGTAGTATTTCAGAAGAAAATAAACTTAACACACTTCTTAAATTGATCAGTCAAAGTCCTGGTCAAAGTCCTAGTCAAAGTCTTAGTCAAATAGTCAATTCATCATAAAACCTTACTTTATGGTGTTGACCAATTTTAATGGCTAATTGACTCCAAAACTAGTATAAAAACCCACCTATGACCCATTATACTTTGCACCTCTAAATCGATTGTTTCAATCCGATTAAACTTTCCCTCATACCCTTCTTCTATAGTCTATTACTTCTACAATTTAAGCTTTGATTATAAGCTCTTGTAATTGGCGAATTGGAAGCTTGATATTCTTTCTTTTTCGACTAGCTACGTTGTTGAGTCTTTGGGATTCGCCTCGCATACATTCACAACACTTAGAGGATAATTCACCTTAGCCAATGTGAGTTTACATAGCCCCTTTTCTCTTTTACATTTTTGGGGTGAAACATGTTTAAACATTTTATACTATCATTTACTCATATTTACTTGTGATTCAATTACACTATCATTCTATCATTTGACTGTAACAAAAAGACACAGTACAATCATTAACAATGATCAAGCCGCCTGTTTAGATTATAGCGCTATAGGTCTGACAAACCCATCCCCCCGCATAAATTCAGGGATGATCGATAACAGTAACAACATTTAACTAACTTGCGAGTTAGTCATCAGTCAACACAAGGTTTGATTGTACAAAGACGCATTGTTACATGTCGGAATCATACTCTATCATCATACAACTGTGATTGTTGTACACACTATTGTTATCAATTATATTCAAAAACCTATGTATTCTCACCAACTTTTGTTGACCCAAAATATTTTCAAACTTAACATGTTTCAGGTTCTACTTGCTTGAAGATTTGAATTAATGTTTGAAGATGTGTGCATAGTATTATTCATTTTGATGTACGAATTCTTGTAGAACAATTGTATGTAATTTATTTAAATCATTTAATGAAATTTATTATTCACCATGAGCTACTGAACAATCATCAATACGTGACATCCCGATGTTTCCGCCATCGGTTGGGGTGTTACATGGAACACCTTCCATTTTCTTCTTTTCCTCTTCAGTATTTGCACACTGCTTGTTATCAAGAATGGTTCCATGTGCCATGGGCAAGAGCCCCCTTTTTGAGTCTTGCATTGAGAAGCGTCGTAAGACCTTATCAATATATGTACTTTGACTCAAACCCAATAACCGCTTTGATCTATCTCTATAAATCTTTATTCCCAGAATATAAGCGGTTTCACCAAGATCTTTCATTGCGAAACATTTACCCAACCAGGTCTTAACATCTTTAAGCATAGGGATATTGTTTCCAATGATTAGTATGTCATCTACATACAGTATAAGAAAAGTAATATAGCTCCCACTAGACTTCTTGTAAACACACGGTTCATCTTCGTTCTTGACAAAACCAAACTCTTTGATTTTCTGATCAAAACGGAGATTCCAGCTGCGAGATGCTTGCTTTAATCCATAGATGGATTTATTCAGCTTGCACACCTTATTAGGATTCTTTGGATCGACAAAACCTTCAGGTTGAACCATATAGACATCTTCCGGTAAGTGTCCATTAAGGAACGCGGGTTTGACATCCATCTGCCATATCTCATAGTCATAATATGCAGCAATGGCAAGTAGAATTCTAATAGACTTAAGCATGGCCACTGGCGAGAAAGTTTCCTCATAATCAATTCCTTGAGTCTGAGTAAAACTTTTCGCTACAAGCCTTGCTTTGTAGGTTTGCACATTCCCATCCATGTCAGTCTTCTTCCTGAAGATCCATTTGTTTCCCACAGTCCGACATTCGGTAGGAAGATCAACCAAATCCCAGACTTGGTTATCATACATGGATTGCATCTCTGCATTCATGGCTTCTTGCCATTTCTTGGATTCTGAATCCAAGATTGCAGCTTTGTAAGTAGTAGGCTCAGCTTCATCAATCATGAAGATATCGTCATACCTGTAACATTACGCATTTAAACTTGTACGTTACATGATCATTTTTAATAAAAACGTCAAGTTTTATCATTAGTATTCTCAATTTATTATTTTTGTCACATTATTGGAACCCTAATACCTTATACATATTATATTATACATGGTGGTGTGATAATTATACAAAAAAAATAGTTTTGCTCTGGCCGGGGTTCGAACCCGCGCCAAAGCCCAAACAACACAACACACTTAACCAACTGGGCTGGCCATCTTCTTGGAATAAACCCAGACACGAAATAAATATATGCTTGATTAAAAAACCTTCACAGTTGACTGATAAAGTCAACTGTGGGTCGCGTATGATTCAATCTATGGTATTAACTCGTGATTGATCTATATATGGCAAACTTATGTGATTACCGGCCCTGTGTGACTCGATTACACGCTAATTACAACCAATCGTTGACCAAATTTGAAAACCCATACGCGTTTTACAATTAATCGTGGTCAACTTTCCAATTAACCCAACCCATCGATCCACAGTATAAATTGGACATCTACGATCCTTCACAACTCGCTCACACTCTCTTCTCCACCTCCAATTACTTCTGAAACACTCTGATAATTATCTCTCAGTTCATCGTTTGACTTCTGGTTTGACCGGGCAATCATACGCGATACAACACTGTGAATCCAATTATTTTTGTGGGTTTTGTTAGACGGCAATCAAACAACAAAAGCCCTAACAACAATCGGGTTCATAATGTATGATTTGTTTGATTGTAAAATCTAGGGTTCGTGCTTATGATTTGGGGATAAACTCTGAATCACATAACGTATTTATTTAATTTTAATCAGGGATTATCACAACCACTGGCCTAGGCCAAGTGGTTGTGACCAGGGCTTGCAACCCTGAACACCCGGGTTCGAGTCCGGCTACGGCCACTTCTTTTTCTTTTCTTTTTCTTTTTAAAACAACAAATTAAATATATATATATATTAAACATTTTAATCTTATAAATTCATTTTTAAATATTATAACTATTTTATAAATTCTAAAAAATTATATATATTAAATCTGAATTAAAAGTTTTATTCACAATTTTTATTTTTCAAAAATTCATTTATTTAATATTTATAATAATTAAATCAATTTTATACTATTATATTTATAAAAATCTATTAAAATGTCAAAACAATTTTATTAAATTCTCCAAAAATTATCCTGACTTTTTATAAAGTTAAACTTTACTGAAGTAATTTTTAATTCAGAAAAATCATTTATTTTATATTTTTAATCAATTTTTGTTAGATTTAATCATAATTAAATCATAATAAATTCAATTTTCATTATTTTTGCACCAAAATTTTATACAATTTATTTTAAAATATTTAGAACAGAAATATGATTTTTAAAATAGAAATTCTCTAATTTTAGTATTTTTGAATATTAAAGTTAAATATTGGCAAGTTGTAATAAATAGATTTAAAAATCTATTTTAAATGAAATAATTTTATAAAAATTATTTTTATACTTCAAACACTTTATTGTATACATTCTAAATTCAAATTTTATAAAAAGACTTTCTTTTGTTTAATTATCAAATTTCCCTTTATTTAATTAACATTTTATCTTAAATTCAACAATTGGATATCCCCAAATCGAAACCCTAGGATACACTTATAAATTAATTAGACTTAGACTTATTATATATTACCTTATTATAGGGTGATATTTGGAATCATTTTGGGCAACACTATTATTTCATCTTTTCAAGAAGTTTAACATTTGCTAAGGTGAGTTTTACATAGCCCCTTTTATTTATCACCATTTTTGGGGTGAAACATGTTATAACATTATCATTGCAATTCAATCATCAATGTGTCTATGTGTTTTCTATGTTGCACTATGTCTTGAGCATGATTAGAGTAAGCACCATTCTAGCATAATCATTAACTCCGTACAAGCCGACGGTATACATTGATAGATCTATTGGACTGACAATCCCACCTGGATACGTGCCTCCTACAAAGGTTGCGTGGGTGTTTGTTATCGCATAACATATTCAATTGGACCATGAGCGTATGGTATGTATCATATTATAACAGTCATCAGGGTTGATTATGCACTCGATTTATTTCTAGTATGTTCTCACATGTGGGCTAGATTGACATGACACATGAATTGCACAACATTTTTATTCATTTTATTATCAAAAACCTATGTAATTCTCACCAACTTTTGTTGACCCAAAATACTTTCAAAATTAACATGTTTCAGGTAACAATGAAGCTGAGGCTTGAGTTAGCATGAGGATTTAACATGAAGTTTTATTTGAAGTTATTGAAGTTTTGTTATTTGATATCATGTATTGAATTTCTAGACATCATTTTACATTTGGATATTATGTTTGAATAAATTATATAAAATTTATATTATACCATGTGCTACTGAAACAATCATCAATACGTGGCACCCCGATGTTTCCGCCATCGGTTGGGGTGTTACAATACCTTACAGGTGCACGACGATCCCTAATACTTTTCCGAACACTTGGCGTTTCTGTTGTTTCTTGAGTCCTCTCAGGCTCAACTTCAACAACTGGATCAGTTTCATCTGGATCTGTCTGAACAGCTGGTTCAGTCACTTGTGATTCTCGAATTTCTTCAAGATCCACATAGTTATCTCCAATCCCTCGCGCCAGAAGCTCTTCCTCTAAGAAAGTGCCTCTGCGTTTAGTGAAAATCCTATTTTCAATGGGGTGGTAGAATAGGTAACCGATCTTCTTACCATATCCAACGAAAACCACTTTTCCGCCTCTGGGATCTAGTTTATCCGAAGATTCTAGAGTGACATAAGCATTACATCCCCAGACTTTAAGATAGGATACATGAGGTTTCTTTCCATGCCATATCTCATAAGGCGTTTTATTAACCTTCTTCGTTGGAGCTATATTCACAAGTCTTGCGGCAGTTTCCAAAGCATAACTCCAAAAGGATTTTGGAAGGTTTGTTCGACACATCATTGATCGAATCATATCTAATAGAGTTCGATTTCTCCGCTCAGACACACCATTATGTTGCGGTGTTCCAGGTGGAGTGAGTTGTGAAACTATTCCACAATCCTTTAGATGGTCGATGAATTCCTGACTAAGATATTCACCGCCTCGATCTGATCAAAGCATTTTAATAGTTCTATTTAGCTAATTTTCTACTTCGTTTTGGTACTCCTTGAACTTTTCAAGAGTTTCATGTTTATGCTTCATAAGATAAACATAACCATATCTACTGAAATCATCAGTAAATGTAACAAAGTATCTTTCTCTATGTCTTGACATTGTTCTGAATGGACCACATACATCTGTATGTACAAGTCCTAACAGATCATTAGCTCTTTCTCCAACATTTGAATAAGGTGCTTTCGTTAACTTTCCACTTAAGCATGATTCGCATTTTCCAAACGACTCTGAACCCTTGGAATCCAAGATTCCTGCGGTTTTGAGTTGTTTAACACGATTCTCACTTATGTGACCAAGTCTACAATGCCACATATATGTATCATTAAAGTCCAACTTACTACGTTTATGGGAGATATTGCATAATATGTTATCGTTTTGGATTTCTATCTCATAGATCCCATTGTTGGGTTTTGCATCAAAGTAAAATACATCGTTAAAATAAGCAGAAATAAATTCCCCATTGAAACGATAATTAAAACCTTGTCCTCGCAAAGCCGAAACTGAAACAATATTTCTAGTCACACTAGGAATGTAATAAACATTGTTCAAAACAAGTTCTAAACCAGAAGGAAGTAAGAGAACACATTCTCTTATAGCCTTCACTGCAACTCTTTGTCCATTGCCAACATGGACCTTCAAGTCGCCTTGTTTCAGCTTTTTGATCTTTCTTAATCCTTGCAAAACATTACAAATGTGGAAACCACATCCTGCGTCAAACACCCATGTTTTGCTAGGAAAAGCAAAGATTTCAATAACATATATACTTGAGGACTCTCCTCCTGAAGCCTTAGCTTGCTTCAGCTCAGCTAAATACTTAGCACAGTTCCTCTTCCAGTGCCCAGTTTTATCACAATGAAAACACTTGGCATCTTTCCGAGGTTTCTTATTGGCAACATATTTGCCTTTGCCCTTCCCTTTGCCGTGATTGCCCATTTTCTTGGTGTTAGGTTTCTTAACTTGTCCCTCCTTGATTACTAGCACTGGTGCAGTCTTGCTAGGTATGTCCACCTCAGCAGTTTTGAGCATCTGATGCAGTTCTGCAAGTGTCTTTTCCATCCCGTTCATATTGTAGTTCATAATGAACTGGTCATATGACTTGGGCAATGAGTTTAGGATAATATCCCCAGCTAACTCATCGCTCAAGGGGTATTCCAGATGAGCCAAGTGATCAAGATATGCCTTCATTTTTATCACACGAGTGCTAACTGGCGTTTCTAGAACATACAATTTGTTCTCCGTCTTGAGAACAATTATCAAATTGCGGTGTCAGTCCATGAAGTTGGAGTGGTTAAGTTTGTCCTTCTCTAAGATGGACTTGAGAGAGAATTGGGAGGCGGAATTGTTTTCAGTTGACATCTACAAAGTTCAAAATCTAATTTATTAGTATTTCATGTTTTAAGTATCCTAATTATTTTATGACCCAAAAAGCAAAATTAATTAGGATGAGATCCCGATTCATCAATACACAATGAACTGGCTTAGCACTGTCCACTGGCATGATTAGGTAGGTAAACAACGATTGTTAATTGTGTCCACTACACAACTCTCCTTTTGGGGGTTATCGCTAAAAGCGATGTATGTTTAACCCCAACTATGCCCACTTGTCAAACAAGCGATGTTTGGTCCTTTACTGTTAACTGTAACACCGGCCTATGTTACACAGGAACCGCGATGATTACCTTCACTCATGATCAACGCCCAGATGCAGGGTCAGCACTAACATTTGGGTTCGATATAGAATGGAGTGTTAACTCGTTAAGGGTGGCATGAAACATCAATTTAAAATTGGGATTTAATTTTAATATTTACCATAAATATATTGAATGACTCGTTAGCATGATGTGAGTCACACAACAGTTTATAAAATCCAATTTTATATTATTCGTGATAATTGAAACTCCTTTCAACACTCGACACGATATAGTTTTAAATACCCTATTTAAACTACGTTGGTCGTATTATCGCGAATGGACTTGTTTTAATATGAATAAAACTCCTTTTTATTAAATATGCTTTTCGGTTTTATAAAACTTGTTTTAATAAAACCGTTGCCATGATTGTGAAAATTTTATTTATTTTGGGTTATCTAAATTATTTACAATAAATAAACCACAACCACAAAACATAACAATAAACGAATCGAGCCCCTAATAGGTCGCCCGTTTCGTTTTAGCCAGAAACGAAACGAACTAGTCAAAAGGGTTTCAAAACTATTTTGATATAGCTCCCACTTGACCCGAGATCTCTATCTTCATGGAACCTGTTCGTCCTTTATATCTTCGTCTTGATCTTGTACTTGTAGGATTACAACAATAAATTTGAAAATACAATAAAATCAAATCTATTCTAATCCTATCTATTACAGCGGATCCAATATCCGTAATAAAAAAACAAATCAATAAAGAAATAAAACCATCACAAACACAACCATGACAAGGGTCAAATACCTAGGGCTCGATTCACATCACAATCCATGAACAACTAAAAGCTTTTGATCTTTTGTCAAAATAAACAATTTTTGACAAATAAAACATAGATCAAAATTATAACTTTACCATCTATACGCGCGTAACCGTGGCTCTGATACCACTGTTGGGAATCATGGTATCGAATACACAGCGGAAGCGGTTTGTATTTATTAGAAAAATCGATTATATACATTATATAATATTAGCCGATTTATATGTATAAATATATATTTAATTTTATTAATCCGATTAATAAAATATTCCCAATCAGGATCTCAGTTAAACGCGTATAAACAAATAAATAATAAAACAACCATAGGGGGTTTAGTAATCAACCTTTGACGACTACACCGGAATTGTAACACGCGGGTTACAACGAATCCTCGCTAGTAGGAAGTTCACACCGTGTACGAACCAACCGGGGAGCAACACTTGCAAGAAGAAGGTGGTTGCTTGTGGTGGTTGATGGCCGAACAAAAGAAGAAGAAGGCGACGGCCTTCTTTCCTTGGGTGGCGGCCGCTAATCACAAGAGGGAGGCAAGAGATTAGTTGTTTTGATAAAAGTGTGATTAGGGTTTACTCCTTAACCCTCCTTTTATAAGACAACAACTTGCAATAAACCCCCTTGCCAAATATATTAATACTCCTTAATATTAATCTTATTAATATTAAGTCCCTCAAGACTAAAACAATTATTATTTCATAAATAATAATTCACCAACGCGTGAACTTATATGATTCGTGTACCAACGTGTAACTTTTCGGATCGTACCGGGTCGGGTTACGTTAACCTCGACTTTTAATTACATCGGACATACCATATGTCCAACACGTTGGATATTGAATTGACTGTTGAGGAGAGAAGTTTGCTCAAATGTATACAAGAAAATGGTGGTTTCGTGTAGAGTATCATGGGGGATATAGTCTTCTATTCAGCCCAAAGAGGAGGATATTGTCTTATGTTATGTTTTTTTTATTATGATACGAACTCTCATGATGGTTACACACATTTTAACAATCTCTTTTGTTTTATTAATATTAAAAGTGTATTCTAAATTGTATTTTCCTTAACATTGGTCTTTAACAGAGCCCGTCACTTGGTTAAAACAAATCATACATTGAGATATAGGGCTTTTATATAATCAAAATAAAAATTTTAGTCTCTGTTTCTCTCAATTGGCATGTTATTTGACATGTGTTCCACGTTTGATGTAGTGCTGGGTTTCTCTCAAATGAAACTAATAACTTGAAATTAATTCTAAATCAACAAATATGTTGATAAGCCAACTAAATGATGGGATTTTATTAATAGTTAGTTTGTAAAGTAGATGGTAGAAAATGGGTTTGCTATATTTTGGGTAAATTAATGGGTCAAAAGGGGTTCGTGTCGAGTTAGGTAAATGTTAACCCAAATCACTTACCTTTTCTAAAATTTTTGATAATAATAGGTGTGCCAAATACCATTACAAAAACTGTAGGTATATTTATTTGCTCAAACGGATTTAAGTTGAATTAGATTGACCCAAATCACCTTTTGTTTACTCGAAATAATAATTAGTGTGTCATATATATATATATATATATATATATATATATATATATATATATATATATATTCTAGAATTCTTTTCTAATAATGATAACGTATTGAACGTGTCAAAATTATTTATATACTTATGAATTGGTGGTATAGTTGTTGTTAATTAATTGTAATTTAAATTTTACATATTTATGCAATATTTCTTTCATTTAAAAATATTATTTACTAACTTGCAATTTACACATTTGATATTGTGTAACCCGTGTAACACACGGGTATTTAAACTAGTGTTAATCATAACTAGCCTTAAACAAAACATGTTATGAAGGTCAAACATGCTTGATTTCACCAAAAGTCTTTTTTAACGCATAAAAACTATTTTTATTCAAAAATTATATTATTACCAAAGAAAATAATTTTTATAATCATTCTGATGTAATATTTTCAGTCATAAAAAATTATATTGAGAACAAAAAAAAAATCATTCTGACACACCATTCAATTAAAAAAACAATGATTAAATCTGTTTCAGGTCAACCAAACCCGATCCACGCGTCCTATTTGACTCGTTACCCACCCGACTCTTAGAGAAAACGAGCTTACCCCATGAGTCTTTGGCACTACACACAAGTGCCTAAGCCCAAGCTCCCTGAAAGCAAGGATCGCTTTCGCTAGCGACATAGTTTCCACCACCGTGTATGGCGATGTATTCGTTATCGGATGGAGATGACATACATATCCATCTCTTCTGGCTTAATATCCAAGTCTTCCAACTTTGCCCCTTTTCCTAACCCGGCCTTGGCGAAGTCAAATGCGTGGTACCTTTGTAACGTTTCGGCCCGTTCAAACGTGCGTCTTTAGTAAACATGCATCTTTCCTTTCCTTTAAGGAAAACTATTAAGTGAGATCTCAACACAAAGTTCCATAAAAGTGGCCCATCAACAACAGGAAAACCAACCGTTATGTGAAGTCAACCTTAAATAATGTACTATATATGTTATTAGTGGCGGACCCAGAAATTTTTTCATAGGGTGCGGAATCTCTAAGCCTTTGGGTCGACTCGTATAACAAAAATAATAATACTAAAATTATATAATCAACAAAAGTAATTTTAACGTCGCTACATATGCATACCAAAATTCTAAAATCTAAACTTGTGGATACATATCGGCTAATCGTAGTAGTTTTGGAACATCAAATGCATCAAAATTATCACAACGACTCAAGCTATTAATACAAACAAGTAACTCACATGTTACCTCATTAAAACAATTTCCAAATTCTTGGATTTACATATCAAGAATCGACCTGAATAGTTAGATTCATTTGAATTATCTACAGACTACAATGGAGTATAGTCTCACTCATTATACTTGATCTTATCTACGTGGTATCTTATTAAAACCTTATAAAAAATAATAGACAATAAACTAAATTAAAGGACAATTAAAATAAACTAAAAAGAAATTAAATAAAAAGAGAAACATATTAAAAGTTAATTTGTCACCATACTCTTACATATTTTAACTTCTTGCACTTAGAAAAAAACGAGTAGCTTATTTTCTTCACATCAAATTAAGAGAGACCTGCAACCTGTCCACCAAGTTCTTGCTCGCCGAAAAAAAGAGTATATACAAACCAACCTTTCTACTAAGTGTATGGATCGCGGATTTAGTTTCAAGGCTTATAAAGGGGGAGAGGAAGGCTTGCTTCCTTGCTTTTCCTCGGTTTCAAAAAACCAAGGGGTGCGATTTAAAATTTTTACGTGGTGCGGACGGGATAAACACATATATATATATAAACACTAAATTTTTTTTTTCCAAGGTGGACATCCACACCCCTTGGCCAAGGTGTAGGTCCGCCAATGTATGTTACCAACACTAGAAAACAACATCCCTTGTAACCAAATGTCTCTCTCATGTATGGTTCAAGAAAAGGCAGTTGACAATTTGGTCATAAACACGTACCCAGCTTAATTGTTGAAGTTATCGATCTGCAACAGATTTCGAAATGAGGAGAACGATCGAGCATCATTAATTCATGAAGTTTGACTGACACATAGGGACAGTACCGTAGTTCTGATTGTGCCGGCCACCTAGAGCGATTTGAGATGGGAAGGAGTGCGAGAATGACAAGGATAGTTGTATGGAATCCGTTAGCATTGACTAAATAAGTAGCGAATGGTATCATGTTGAGTGTTGAGTAGAAGGGATCGGAAGCGAGATGGTTATAATGTGGAGGTGGACATTGGAAGTTTTTGTAGGTCCTATATAATATATATGTTAACGGGGCATGGCCTGGGCAGGGAAGGCCGGCCATAAGCACAACAAGAGGTTAGTGGTGAGAAGAAACTTGAAACCAGCAATGAAGAATCCCTCCCTATATATATATATATATATATGGAAACTGGCAAGGAATGAAGGATGGTCAACTCAAGTGGGAGGACAAATAAAATAAAATATATGATTGAATATGTCTTTTAACTTTAGAACAGATATATAAAATGCTGCTGCTGCTGCTGCTGCTGCTGTCCACTGCCATTTCAACTTGCGTTATTTGTCCATTCCCATTCAATCTTCCATTATCGTACATTCCATACCCTTTCACATTCCCATGATTTCACCAAAAGTCTTTTTTAACGCATAAAAAGAACACTAATATGGTTAAGCCCTCTGTTGGAAATGAAATATGAATGATGTAAAATACTCGATGTTTATGAAAAGAATTTAGAAAAAAGATTAAACGACTCTGCTGGGGATCGAACCCAGAATCTCTGGTTTCGTAGACCAGCGCCTTATCCATTGGGCCACAGAGTCGGTTTTTTAGTAGTCCTTTGTTTCTTCATATATGTTATCAACGTCCACATACCTTCGAATAAGTAGAATTTAATAGGGCTGCAAACGAACCGAACGAACACGAACAAAGCCTTATTCGTGTTCGTTTGTTAAGAAAAATTATGTGTTCACGAACAATTCATGAACACTTACCGAACGAGATTTTTTGTTCGTGTTCGTTTGTTAATTTTGTTCACGAACGCACACGAACACAAACGCACATTAATGAACACAAACAAGTATTCATGAACACAAATTAACACAAATAAGTGTTCATGAACGGAAACAAACACAAACGGATGTATATTAAAATTTTGAATAACATCGAATTCACATACATTAAGACATTAACTAGATCCACCCAAAATATAACCTAATTGTCTAAACATACTTAGTACTGGAGAACGGCGTTGGAGGTGGTGGCAGAGGGCATTGGAGGTGGAGGACATCAACGTTGGAACATGGAAACATATAATGAGCTTGGATACAAAAAGTAGGTTAATTGATTTCATATAGTCATAATTTACCTCATATATATTATTTATTGGGTAAAATAAATAAAAATAAAAGAGTATAAAAATTAAAAATCTTAATAAACTATCAAGCACAAACGAAAATAAACGAACATGTTACCGAACGTTCATGAACGTAAACGAACGAATGCGGCATCTGTTCATGTTCGTTCATTTGCAGCCCTAAGTAGAAGGTTACTACAAACAATATAATATTATTTATTTTTTCTAATCACATTATGTATGTATCTATTAAGGTAGCAGAAGCTTGGGAATAGTGGCACACACCTCCTGTCACCACATGATTGTCCCACAAACGGCAAGTAGCACACGATTGGTCCATCATACGGTACAACATTTGGCCATCTTTTGAATATTATTCACGGTTTTGCCACATGCTTGCACTTAGCAAACTACTGTCCGCCCAAAAGTAGTATAAACCGGCCAAAAACAATCCAACAAATCGCCCAGATAAACCACCTCCCAAACGCCTAGAAAAAGCACAGGGATCCCCCTAGTTAATCTTGTTTGGTATTTAAAAGAAAACAATTTTATATGTCTATAATCCGGGTGAAGAGAAGTTTGAGTGTGGGGACCACCAAACTAGTGGTGATTGAGAGCATTCATGTCAGTTTCTCCATCCCCTATTCACTCATAACTAATCACAACCACATATTAAACTAGGTTTGAGACTCGTGAACTTCACGGGTGAAGAAATTTTTAAATAAAACATATTATCGACTAAATAAAATTAAACAATTTTTATAAGGACAGTGTTAAACTAAAATTTTAAAACATAACATGAAAGAATATATAACATGACAAATTAAAGTTTTTAATTTTAATTTTGTTGTGCTCGTGAATTATGTAAGTTGAGAACTGAACATCGATGCAAATAAATCTCGTAATAAAAAATTCTTCCACCAAAAAAAAAAAATAGGATAATTTCCAAAAGAAAACATAAGTCAAAATATATTTATCAAGTATACAAAAATACCAACGTGATTCCACCGCGATTAACTCTAATGTGTGACTTTGTTATTACTGGTTATAGCAATTCCTAATTCATTTTTTATCATGTATTTAGTACCTAAATTTGTAATTACTAATAAATTTTTTACTATTTAAGAAATGAAGTTTAGACAACAATTACAACTAATCGGAACTCATTTACATACAAACATATGCAATTACATATTAGTTGTCATCACTCATAAATGAGTAGAGACAAAGCAAACCAACCACACCACTCCTCCCTCTCTTTGTCTAAATACTCAAGTCACCACCACTCCTCCCCCCCTCGTCGGGAGTCACTCGCAGTTTATTGCTGCAACAGAAAACCTAGCTCGAGTCCCTTGCCACGTCCATTTGCTACGTCCATTTGTTAATAGAGTATTCGAAATTTGCATAAACAATTCTGTCAATTCGTTTAGTTCCAAAACGGAAGAAGCCACCTTCTTCCACATCCACACAAACACACTAACACCCCCATTCTTCAGCAACCGATCAGCTACATTACAGAATTTATCACTTTAACCGAAAAAGTTTAGGATATTTTGTCTTGAGCGCAACCTCACAGAGCAACGGTTCCATCCAAAATCGGGTGCCCTTCCCATTCCCAATTTGACTCCTTTATTTGAGATATGAAATATATTATATTAATGACAGGCAGAATATATAGTAGCTCTAGTTTTCATAAAAATTTGTACCTACATTTAGCCAGAGCTGGAGTCAGACTGTTGGTTGTCAGTGACCGGAGGTACAGAGCTGGAGTGTTGATCAGCCAAGTCTTTTGGATAGTAGATGTCGAAGAATGCTGGATCTTCTTGTTCAAGTTCCTCCTAAACTGAAACACAACGAAGCATATACAAAGATACATAGAATGATTAACGAATGGATAGCAATGGGATGCGTATAATTTCATACCTGTCAGGTTTGTAGGTGTACCCGCACGTATCAGGGAGACAAATTTTGGTCATATGTGGTTAAAAACTACCTATTGGGATGCCCCTTAACTGAAATCAACCTTAACACTCACCTCAAACTCTCATGGCCATCTTAATTATTAAATACCCGGCTACATCTATAATAATTCTACACATTTGATATAATTCATGTTTCTAACAGCTTCAAGATACTATTTATTGTATTTTTTTTAAATATATAATATATTAATATTTTCAGTTTTGAACTTTTAATGTGAGTAAACGGGGTCGGGTAATCAAGCGGGTATGATCAACACCATACCTGTTGGAACCCAGGAAAAACTTTAAAACCAATCGCATTCACGGCATCCAGAATGTTCAAGATTCACCTCTCCCGTCCGTCACTTGCTTAGTATTCTCCTCCTGCCTGCTAACACAACAAACTCATCACAACAGCAACTAACATGAAGCTATAACATATGTGGCCATTTTGACCCATTTACTTATGATTTGTGTTAAAAAAATTAAAAAAAAAAGCTAGAAACGAAACAGGCCAAATGGGCTGAGAGGGTTCAAGGTCAGCCAACATGTGTTTTTAGTGTTTAAAACCAGACTATTATAGAAACAACATATTTTTGTAATCATATATGATACATAATTGTTTGTCAGCAACTAACATGGGACTAATGTAGAGATGGCAGTTTTGATCAATTTACTTTAAAGGGTCGATCCGGTTTATACTGTATCTCTAATAGGTCAAATGGGGCAAAAATTTATAAAATAAAATAAGAAAAGCTAGAAAGGAGACAAGCAGACATTATGTTTTATCTATGGTGGGTCAAACAGGTCAATAGAATGCACACGCACCACTATAATGGAAATGGGTTACGAGGCACCCGGAGTGTATTCTATAATGCATAAAAATTTCGAAATCATTTTACTTAAATACTTACAGTGCTATTTCTTGTTATCACGACACATAGATTGTTTAAAGAAAATGAACCGGACCCGTGTGAAAAATGACCTGTTTTGACCCAATCACGTTTCGAACATTTAAGCATAGTAGTGAGATGTGGTTAATTTAGCTACACGGACCTTTGAAGTTGTAATTGTAAAACATTAATGTATGCTAAAAGCTCTTGATTTTCCTTTCTTGCAGTGCTTTCTTTCTCCGTTACCTCCTTTGTTGCAGCCTCAGCCTCTACATCCTTAGCCCTAATGGTGTGTGTAAATGTATATATAAAAATAACACAAGCTTTAATTAAAACGACTCACCTAAAAACTACACACGCACGACAAGTGTACCGGTCGCAAAGCAGTAAACAGATAAGACCGAGTATCGAACCCAAAGACGCGAATGCAACTCTAGATCACAACCTCTACCGAATACTAGCCTAAATAAATAGATACTTAAATGGGTGGTACTTTAAACTATTAACTATAAACTTAATTAAACTAAGTAGATTAAACTTAACTTAACTCGACAACTAATACGAACTTAAGGAACTGGAGGAATCAAATAGGAAGAAGGCTGGTAACCTGGGTAGAATCCCTAGACTCTGGTTATAAAAGCTGACCTATGTAATCCGGTTGGAGACTCTGTTCTCATCTAATAAACCTCCTGTCAAGGAAAGTTGACTAAATTCAAGGCGAGACAAGTGTTGAGATGCTAAAATGAAAGTGGATCGCCCCAGCGAAACCAAATCCCACAGTAATCCTTTAATCAACCACTCTTGGATCGAAAACTCCCAAACAGTGAAGCAGACTTAACTAATACGAATGAAATCCTAGGAAAACTCTAAACACGAATAAGTAACCGGCCTCGCCCTAGCGATAACCAAACTACGAAACAATGCCTAGTTAGTCAACCCAACAATCCCGAATTATATTCCTAACCTCTGGGAAGGGATTGCACACCTTAGCTAATTGATTTTAAAAACCTGTTAAACTTGCGCTATTCCTAACTGCAAGAACTAGCTCGACAACAAAAGTTAATCAAACTAGAATGATTTCTAGATCTAGGGAATATTCCTATGTGCCTAGAACATCAAAACCAACAAACAAGTAATCAAATCACAAAGCGCCAGTACACAAATATTCGAAATCAAACATAAAAACTAAATCATGTAACCCAACACATCCAAAACGGAAAACAAAGTCTTTAATTAAAAACCATAATCTATTTCATAATCCCAAGTTACCAATAAAAGGTTTAGCCTATAATATTTAAAAACATCTTCACAAAATAAATAAAAATAGTTTTATTCATGTTTATATAAAGAAAATAAATGAAAACTAAATCAAACACAGGGTTCCTTGAATATTAATCTTTAACGTGTCCGAGACCTTTTCCTCTTCAAAGTCACCTCCTCTAAAGTTCCACCGAAGCTCCTTCGATTGAATGTTTTTTTTGTCGAGTAACTATTCCCGCCGAATAATAATCTTCAGTTTTATACTGTTGCCGTCCAAAGAAGAATAATAATCTAGGTTTTTTCTTTTTTTCCTTGCCAATAAATGGGCTCACCAATAAAACCTTTCCCACAAAAATGTGTGGGCCATTAGAAAAATGCAACATTGTTCTTTATTTTTTTTCGTGGACTTGTGTCCATGGACTATGTTATTTTTTTGAACTACTATTATTATTATTATTATTATTATTATTATTATTATTATTATTATTATTATTATTAGCAGTAGTATTATAACTTTGTGTTCTCGACTTGGGTGTTTTTGGCTCGACCAAAGTTTCTCGTTTACGCTCCGACGTCCATAAACACATGCTTTTAAGTGTTCGTGTCTCAATTAAAATTCTTTCGTTTTGAGCTCATTTTCCACGAACACTTATAAAATAATAAAATAAATAAATAAGTACTAAAAATTAATAAAAACTATACAATGATAAAAATAGACAAACAAACGAGTACACGCCTAAAACTACTAAAAACTATATACAAAAGACTCAATTATAACTCAAAATACATAGAAGAATAGATGTGTTTTACGACACGACACCTAACTTTTTCCTCAGCCCTAAAAACAGCTCCTTCTAAGATGACTACACGTTCTCTAGGTTTTGCGAGCTCAGATCGCCATAAAAGCGCTTCTTGCTGAGACGCGTCCCGTTGCTTCATAAGTTGCTCTATTTCGTTACTTAAAACCATCACCTTTTCTTCAGATTCTGTTAGCTACAAAACCAACCCAATTATAGCATTTGTAAAGATCATCACATGTCTAGTATGTTCAGTTAGTTATAAATTGGCTAATTGCATAAAAAGATAATAAACTTTGGTCTTAACTTCTGTGTTGAGTGGCCAACTTAATTTAGGCATAAAAAATAGAATTATTTAAGGTAATTTCCTGAGATAAAGAATTTTCAGGGGTCACTTAAGGTGAAGTGGTGAACATTGTTAAAAGCAAATGAGTAAATGACAAGTCGTCATTTTGACCTATTAATCTATTATCTTAAACCAAAATTCAAGTTAGCTACCTTAAATCTTTGTTAAACTAAGACAGTTTTTTCCAGCAAGAAAAAAAATTTGAGTTGGCTAAAACAAAAAAAAATAATATCAAAGTTGGTTACCTTTTATGTGATTGGCCTTATCTCAAATGGGTCAAATTAAACAATTGAGCTAAAAGTTGAATGGGTTAAGCAGGTTGAAAGTTGAAAGTAACAAAGTCTATTTTTAATTAAAGATATAGATTATAACAGAAACGATATTGCTCTTGTAATCATGATTAATAAATTAACTATTTACAGATTTTGTTTGAAAATGAAAAAAATGTATTTGTGAGTCAATCGATCCAAATTCCAACCCAACCCAACCCATTTTAACCCATACTAAAAGATAAACCATTTGAACCCCACCCACTTTGACCAATAACGCAGCCCGTCTGCCCCAGCCATTTTGCCACACACACACACCCTAACCATCATACGGTAGGACGCGGCTTGTTTTTCCAACTCTTTCTTACAGTGGTCAACTTCAGAAGTTGCGATCCTCAGTTGCTTATCCAGCATATGAACTGCAGATGCAACACTCTCTGCTGCTTCAGCTGTCTCAGTTAGCTTTTCAGCTATCTCTTTTATTGTTGAATCCCTAGCACGAATATCTTTGGCTAAATTTTGCAGATCTTCGTCTTTTACTCTTAATGTTTCCTATAATAATATAAAATCACCTATCATATTGCCCTCTTACCTAACTATTTATTTATTTTGTTGGTACCGGTAAGCGGTTTTCATACCTTCATGATTGTGAGCACTACATATTGTTTTTATCAGATCTTTCACCTGCATTGATTCAACCATACAACAAATCAATATCTATGAAAACCTGAAAACTCTCAAGTAAATGACAATCAAACATCAAAGAAGCTAGAAAAAGCACAAAACTCTTACCCTCTGCTTCTTTTCGTTTTGTCCGTCTTCTCCGGTAGACATTTTTTAAAGCAAAGATGGAGCTCCATGATCACAATTTACTAAAATGTCAATACTCTCCAACAGTCAATACTCTATGGATTATCCGCCTCTGCAAACTATGCAAAACTTAATTAATTGCACCGTAAAAAGTAAAACTAATGCATCTAAAACATGTATAATATTAAGCAACCAAACTAAAAACAATGCAGGGTCGAGAGCGAATCCAATTCGCTAACCTTTTAAACTCGCGAGTTGTGAAACAATTGTTTGAGGCTGGCTTAGCAACTGCAGGTTACCATCAAAACCACATCTGATCCAATCAATTCATCAGCAAAGTTCAAAACAATGATGCAAAAGATAAAATAATTTTTTGGGTAGATTGAGGAGATCAACTTTATATACCACCGGGTCAAATATGGATACGGGTTAAATAATGGGTGGGTCCGCCTTTAGAATAGGTAGATTGTAAGCTTGCCATGTGGAGCCTATGTGGAGCTCTAGTAAAGGGACAAGTGTCCCCTAGTTACTCATTTATTAGTAGAGGTAGATTTGTTTCTTTTCACCAACTTGAAAGTAAATACAATAGTGGAAGAATAAAAAATGTGAAACTGCAAAAAAGTCATCGAATGCATTGTTCAAAGAAACAAACAAATTATCAAAAGATATACCATTCTGTAATAAAACCATGTAAGATATACCATTATCAATATCATCATCAGCATCATTAAAAGATCATACCACCATTAAATTCAATAAAACCCAGGGATACCAAACATACACCATGTAAGCAAAACAGAAAAACGAAGAGATTACCTTATCTAGTTCTAAGTGGCATTTCATCAAATAGATTACGTCTAAACATTAAAGCTTTGATTCTTTAAACAATGGTTGCATGTTGGTGGAATGGGTTGACTTTGTAGTTGTAGTAGAGGGCTAGAAGACTGGACCAAGAAAATAATTGTTCAATTTATCATAGACAAATTCAACTTGCTTGACTAACATAGACATGATTATATACATATATGCATACACACATAATCAATCAAATATATTGACTTTATTTTATGAAAATACCCAAATTCAATGGAATTAGCTATCATCCAGTAATCAACATAAAATACAGGGGATCAAACATGTTTAGTCTCTAACGGATCAAATGGGCATCAAATGGTTATTAGTCTCTAATAACGACAAAGTGCTCTGAAGCCTATTATTATAAAAACTGGATGACAATTCTATCAAATGGTTATTAGTCTCTAATAATGATAAAGTGCTCTGAAGCCTATTATTATAAAAACTTTCCGAACCTGAACTTACACCAACAACTAACAAAAAAATAAAAGCCAAGATCACTGAAGATGGACCCCAGATATATCTTTGAAAAAATATCTACACAATTTAGAAAAAACACAGACTTGAACCATAAACTGATGAGTAACAAATCACGAAATGAAAGACACACGTAAATATAAAACATCATACTCTTTTAACGCGTAACATCTGAGTTCCCAAGTACAAACACATCACCATTTACAGTCTTTTCAACAATAAATATCATAAACAAACTCAAACCCAGATACAATTTGATTCAAAAAATAAAACATTCAGCGGCAGCAAAAGGAGGGGCAAAAAAATCACTCTTTACTCTGGCCATTAATCGACCCATACTAACTCCTATAATCAACAAAACACAAACACAACAACAAAAAAAAAAAAAATAAGAATTGAAAGAATAAGTCTTATCTCAGCCCACATTTCAATTCCTAGAACAGATCAACTTTCTTCTTCATCATGTCTTGCTTCCACTTCGGTATTTTGTAAAACGCCTCTTTGTCATCCCGAGTACTGATTCGAATTCTTCAGCAGATAGATAAGCCTAGAAAGCGGTAAAAAAACCACATTATTATTCAAAACGATTGATGATATTCGAGTGATGGAATTATTTAAAAAAACAGACAAAAGAAAACCTCACTTCTCTTAAAGTCGATTGCTTTGACTAGGTTCTCGGATTTAGCCCTGAGTTGTTCATAACTGAAAGTGCTTTGACCACAGATCGGAAAGCATTTATTTGGTTTTCAGTAGATAAAACATATCGTAAAACAGAGAGGAAAACATATAATCAGTATTTAAATGTAAACCATAGAACAACTAAGAACACATATATCTAATCGTTAAAAGATTGATAATAATAAGCACGGGAAACAAAGAGAAAAGAGAACCAACCAATTAATGTAGGTATTGTAGTTTAGTTTGATACCTTGTTGCTGCAAGGATGTCGATGTGAGGGTTGGTAAGATAAGGTTCAGCGGCGGTGAAGAGGGTAGGGTTTTGTTATGATGGGTTATAACAATCGGATACGGGTTGATGGATCGGGCGCGCCCCTTTTTTAGAGTATTTGTATGACTGACATGTGTCAGCTGAGTTGGAGCCTATGTGGAGGCTCTAGGAAAGCGCCACGTGTCGCCCGAGCTACTCATTTATTAGTATAAGGTAGAGGTAGATTAAAAATCATTATAATTTCTCTCTCCTTCACTCACAACCACTTTCAACAAATACTAAAAAATAAATATAGTTTTCTGTTTTCCCCAAAAGATTCCTGAATAACCCCCATTTAACCGATCAACAGTAGATTCCCCATTTTTTCTCCACTCACAACCCCTTAAACCTACCCCATATAACTTAAGGGATACACTCACAGAAAAATGGGGGAGCTGCTGTGAATGCTCTGATTTTTGTTAGAGAAGAAGGAAAAGGAATGTTCCTAAAAAAATGAAAAATTATTTACATATCAAACCCTCTAAATTGTTTTAAATTATAGAGTTAAATGTTAAATTCGTCCCCGAGGTTTGGTCAAGTTTGCTACTTTAGTACAAAAAAAGGTTTTTTTTTTTTTTTTTTTTTTTTTTTTTTTTTTTTTTTTTGCATATCAACACCTAAGGTTTGGATTTTTTTGCCGAATTCGTCCTTTTCACTAACTCAGTTTAAAAATTTCATTAAAGTCAGGGGTAGGGTTGTCTTTTTACCACTTTAATGAAGGACAATTTTGTCATTTGATACCCCATGATTATTTTAAATAAAAAAAAGCCCCAGTCGTCTTCGTCTTCCCCTATTTAAAGGGTTTAAAACCCTAAAAAACTTCAAACCTTCAATCGATCAATCGAACTTTCAATTCTTCCCTTCATCATGGTGATGTGCTCGTGTGGATCAACAATCGTCCATAAAATCTCATGGACATCTCAAAATCCAGAACGTAGGTTCTATTGTTGCACTAATGGGTGTGGGTTCGTTGACTGGGCTGAGCCCCCTATGTGTACAAGCCCTGCTGTGTTGATACCTGCTCTGTTAGACACAATACGTCGCCATGAAGATAATGTAAGAAGGATGTTTGCCAGGAAAGCAGAAGCTGATAAGCGTTGAAGAAAATGTCGAAGCAAAACAAGATGTTGAACCTAGGTCTAGCGTTTTCTTGGATGTTGTTTATGTTGTACTATGTTATGAACTAATGTAGGGTTTGGATCTGTAATCCATGGGTTTTGATTGTGGTTGTTGATGTAGAATGGTTCTAGGTTAATGTATTAGAATGGTTGTAGGTTAATGATGTAGTAAGATGATGGGTCTCTTTTTATTAGCTAATAGTAATCTTTGGTGAAGATGGAATGAAATTAATGTTTTGGTAACATTTGTGTGTATGTATGTTGAACTTGAATGTTGAATGACAAACTGTTGAACTGATGAACTTTGTGGAGTCAAAGGCAAATAAGAAACCAATGATGCATGGGTGAAAGTCTAAGGTTTTTAGTAGTTAAGGTTGTGTTTTTATGCAATTTTAAAGTTTTGGACACACTACTTTAATAAAGTTTGCGTTTTGCAGGTTTAACGAAGTTTAAGGTGTATTTCGAAGCTAAACGAAACTTTGGATTGGAGCTAGGATGATTCAGGAAAGAAAAATGAAGAAGAAAAAAATGGAGAAACTGGTGAAGGCCCGTCGCTGATGGACGCTGTTAGTCAAAGTCAAAGTCAAAGAAATCAATGTTTTTAGGAGAATTAATGGGACTTTGACCAGAGACTCTGACTAAGACTTTGACTATGAACTTGGAATTTAACCATTATAACCAAGACTTAGAAGACTTAACTAAGTTAAATAGTCATTAAGAGGGTTTTGACCATAACTCAAATTGAATACTATATAATAGTCATTAAGATGGTTTAAGGGTTTTGATTATATAGTCCTCGACAGACTCACTGTCTCGGCGTTGGCATAAGAAGATGTGTGCCTTATCTTTCTTATGTTCCCTCTGTTGAGGGAAATGTAAGTCAAACTTCGCTAGTAGAACATCAAAATTGTCTATTGATACGTTTGGGAAGTTGACAAACCACACCCTAGCAACGCTAGTGAGGGTTTGAACGAAGAGATGGGACCGTGAGAGCATGGGCCATATGAAAACGCTATCGGCTACTTGGAAGTCGTTTAGTGATCATCTGGGTCTGTGAGGCCATCATACTTCCCAATGTAGCTGGGAAGTTTGCAACCTTTTGGCATTGGTGCGTTCGTAACCCGCTGTGTGAACTTAGAGCTCTCTGCGAAGGCTCTTGGCCTATACGGTCTGGTCAAGTCATAATCAGCACTATTCACATGAGTGTCATGCGTGGCTGTTATGGAACAAGAGTTATGTTGGTAAATTCGGTTGTTGTAGTCTCCATCATAAGCACTATTCACATGATTGTTTCCACCACATTCCCCGCTACGACCCTCGTGCCGACCACTTTGTGGTTCTCTCTCTTTTTGGCTCCTTTCGCGTCTAGGAGAGCCAAAACTCAGCGTTTTCTGGATTTTTGTTTCTGTTTCAGCATCATATGTTGGTATTTGGCGGCAGTTTTAGCTTGCTCGCAGAAGAGCCACTCATCTGGGTCTTTTGGCGATTAGTAGGGCTGTAAACGAACCAAACGAACACGAACAAAGCCTTGTTCGTGTTCGTTTGTTAAGAATTTAATGTGTTTGCGAACTGTTCACAAACACTTACCGAACGAGATTTTTTGTTCGTGTTTGTTTGTTAAGAAAATAACATGTTCACGAACTGTTCATGAACACTTACCGAATGAGATTTTTGTTCATGTTCGCTTGTATTTATTTGTTAAATTTAGGTGTCGGCCAAAAACGAACACAAACAAACAAAAATGAACGTAAACGAACACAAATAGGCATTACTGGACAAAATCGAGCACAAACTAATACATTAAATTCTGAAAATTAGCATTTTTCATCGCTAACATTGTCCGCCCAGAATATACTAATCCGATTACCCAAGTATACGTGACGTAATCTTGATCACATAATGTCTTATAAAAATACAGAGATGTCATATTAAACTTGAAATCCTCGTTTAATCCACCAACAATAACAGTTAGTCAAAATAGTTAAATTAATATTAACATGTGATACACTAATATATGTTAAATAATCTACCACTGGAAAATTTAAAATACTTAAATTAAATATAAAAAATTAAAAACCCTAATGAACTATCAAACAAAAACAAACATACACGAACACGTTACCGAACGTTCACGAACATAAATGAACGAACGCGACCTCTGTTAATGTTTGTTTGTTTAGCTAAACGAACGGGATTTTTTTTTGTGTTCGTTCATTTATTAAATGAACGAACGCAAACGAACTTCCTGCCGAACAGTTCACAAACTGTTCGCCGAACGTTTGGTTTGTTTACAGCCCTAGCGATTAGTCATCGTCATTTTCAACGTGGTGTAACTCAAAGGTTGGCCTTTGGGTTTTTTGGTGAACCCCCTTGGTAACCGTGTTGGGAGTTCGAGTGTCACCTTCAACTTGGGCTTGAGGGTTCTTGTCGGACGGGAACATGGAAGCTTGAGGGTTGGGATCGGCCATGATATTGGCTAAATGATGAGAAAGAAAGTGTTTTAGCCGGTACAGATGATGTCAATGAAGAAACGAGTATAAATACCCGAAGAGAGGTACTTATGGTCATCACTCGTAGCTAATGTAGGGTATAATCCTTTGCTAACACTCGTGACCGCGAACAACCTACGAGGAAAGAAACAACGACCGTACGAAGGGAGGCAACTGCTAGGATGCTAAGATATAGCTCCAACGTACAGACACAAGTATGGTGTTGGATTACTAAGTGTAACATGACATGCCCTATGAAGAGGGGGTAACCCTCTTTATATAGGAAATGCATGGGCCAAACATCACTAACCCTTAACACAATATGGACCCAAGCCCAAGTTTAAAGGTGTCTCCACCTCCGGCATAATATATTATTACTTTTAGGAAAGTGGCATTAAATGCTGACATGAAGGAAGGGGTGTATCGCCTTTTTCGGAGCCACATGGCGTGACAGGAGTGGGCTCCCGTCTGTCCTTTCTGACGGGCGGAATGGTTTTGAGCATTGGAGGCATTTGACGAGGTGCAGAGCAACGTGTGTTTATACAGCACTCTGAGGGTACTGTACATAGCAAGGTCCTAACATGGAAGCTGTCACGTCATTGTACCAGTCAGGGTGGTTGGTCCAACTCTGACAGGTGTTGTCTTTCGATTGGCTGAGCATGCGCCCATTCTCTAACCGGATATTTCTAAGTCTGGATCTTTCGTACACGATTGTACTTGTATACGATGTTGCATGTTTGTCTCGCGGGTGTAGCAACACGCGTTGATTCCCTTTGGTTGATGACGTTCCTCTGCGCTACGAGGAAGTTGTGCAACATTGATTGCTCCACGGGAGCTTGGTAGTTGAGGTTTTCTTTTTGTGGGTTAGGGTTAACTTCTTGTGCGCGAGGATTTGTGACCCTATCCCTTCATCAGAGTAGCTGGAGCTTTTAATAAAATATATAAAATGATCAAAATAGGTATAACTAAAAGCTTGTATGCGTGTTTTTTTTTATTTTTTTAATGATAGAATGGACATTTGTGTCATTTTACTCATTAAAAGCTTGTAGCTAGTAAGAGTTTTTCTTAAACGCTAGTACTAGTAGCGTTTCAGTATGAAGTTTTTTCTCATAACCTATGTTGGATCAGTATTGCTCTTTGTATGAACTTGCTAGTGAACACTTAAGTGTTTAGCAAGTTCTTTATCAGTAATGGCACAGCGGAATGATATGAGTTTAAAGCTACACTTATCAACAGGAGTTATTACTCCCCTTGGACGTTTGATAAAAGTAAAGACAAGTATTTAATGAGAATCTAGGCAATGAATGAGAATGAACATTTAAACAGATTCTCAATAAATGAAATGGAAATAACAATGATAAGCTTTGAAGGATTTCTGTATTAAAAATCAATGTCTAAAACAGATGGATGAACCCATATATTTATAGACTTTACAAATACATGAACCTTGCCAAAAAGCAAGTTCAGAGACAAGTTGCAACAAGTTGCAATCTTGGAACTTGTACAAAAAGTTAAAGTAATACTAAACTAATAAACTACTGAAACATAAGGTGGTGGAAAGATTCTTGAACAAGTACTGATGAATGACAAACTACTGATGAGTAGTTTGTCTTCAGTAGTTCTTCAGTGAACTGTCTGGTTTGGACTTCAGAACTTCTGATGCATTTCTTCTTCAGTACTTGTAGAATCCTTCTTCAGCAGTTTAGTCTTCTTTCTTCAGTAGTTCTATACTTAGAATAATTTGACAGAAGTGAATTAAACTAAGGTTTACAAAAGTGGTTTCACCAATCCTTTTTGTCCTAACAATCTCCCCCTGGATTGATGAAGCCAAAACCTTTCTAATTCCTTATTGTTTTCTTCTGTCATTCACAATCTTCCATATTCCTTTGAACATGGAATTCGTCAACTGGTTCAGCTGTTCATCAGTGAGAGATCCTTTTTGTGGTTCTAGATGCTGGATTGTAAGCAGGTCTTGAGTTGATAACTTCTTCAGATCATTCATCGACTTATAGGCTCTGCTTGTGAGGTCTCTTCTTGTCACTTGTACTGAGTTGTTATCAGTAAAGGACCATCTGATGATAGGTACTTTAGATTTGTCAAAGTCTAAAGTATAGGGAACCATGATGGTACCCTGGGATGCTCCTGAGTGTTGGATGTCTTCGACTTCAGTGACTCTCAGGTGGGATTCTCTTCCTTGTTCTTGTTGCATCACATTAGGTAGTTGAAAGGTTGGCAAGTGATGCTCAGTAACTACCTTAGTGTGGAGTTTGTCTTTAATGGTCTTTTGAATTTGATAGGCAAAGGTGGAAGGATCACTGAATTGAGTTAGCAGAGGTTTCTCTTCTATGTCGAAGTCAGAATGGACTACTGTACTTCCTTCTAGTAGTACCATCTTGAAATCAGTCTTCACATTCTCCTCTGTCTTTTTCTTTGTAGCAGGTTTTCTTGAAACACCAGAAGTTCTAACTACTGAAGTTGACACTTCAGCAGTTTCAAACTTCTCTGGATTTGCAGCCCCTGCAGCCTTGTATTTTCTATAAGTTTCCACCATTCTCTTCTTTCCATTTGGACACAGAGGCTTTTGAACTATAACCATTTGCTACTAATTCTTTAATCATCTGGGCTCTTTTGGCTTTTCCATCTTTACTTGTTGCAAGTTTGTCTGCAATAAGTTGAGCTCTTCTTGTTAGCTCTTCCATGGAGAGTCCCTTCAATGTATAGGCTTTGGTCTTGCTGTTCTTGGTGATGTAAGACATCAGTTGTTGTCTTTTGTCTTCCTCAGCAATTCTTTCAGGTTAGCCTGCCTTTGATGTTCTGCTTCATAAGCCTGTAGCTTTTCATTGAGGCTTAAGTCATCCCTTGTTTCCAAAGCATTCCAGATTTCATCTTCCTTAGCCTTTCTTTCAGCTGCAATTAAACTCTTCTCAAGTAGTTCTTTGGACATTGATAGAGGAGAAGGGTTCAGCACAGTCATTGTTGTAGTTGTAGTAGGCTTTGGAATAGGAGTTGGTTGAGTAGGTTCAGTTGGTCTGGAAGGTTGTTCAGCAGTTTCAGTGTTGGAAGTGTTGACTTCTGATGGGTTGACAACTACTGAAGGATTGTCTTCAGTATTTTCTGAGTCTTCATCAGAACTTTTACCATAAGAGGTTTCTTCATTGTGGCCTTGGGATTCATCAGGCTTTTCAGCATCTTTTATTTCTTGTACAGAGACACCAAATTGTTGGGCCAGTTTTTCTTTTCTGGCTTGGTTTCTCTGTTCTCTTTCTTGGATAGCCACTCTTGCCCTTATCCTGGCTTCGAGTGACTCCCTAGGTTCCTTAGTTTTCTCCCCCTTTTTGGATTCATCAAGCTTTTTCTTTGAGGGTTTAGAGAAATGACCTGTAAGAGTAGCAATCTGTTTGGAGTTGAAGTCAATCTTGTTGGACAGATCGTTCATCTTAGTCTGTATCACTCCAAATTGGTTTTTGATGGACAGCTCCAAGTCAGCTGTGTAGGTTTGGAATTGATTTTTGATGAGGGTGTTCATCATGTGGTATAAGGGACCATCTGGGCTGCATAGCTGGTTCATGTCTATGCTGGATGGCCCAGGGAATTGGGTAGGCATTTGTAGTGAGGGGTGTGTTTTTGGGAGATCTTCTTGTTGTACAGAAGATGCCACTATAGGGGAATCAGGGATTGAGTGGACTTTAACTTGATTTGGTGTGACTAGCTTCTTGAGCATAGATACACCAGATGCAGGACCTTCACTTGTAGCCGTCAATTCAGTAGTTTTGTGTTGTGAAACATCATCCAAGTCAATGGAATCATCTGAATCCCTGATTACATCCTCAATGAGGACTGTATCAGTTACATCATGAGCTGAGCCCAACTCAGTTGTCTCATGTACCTCTTTTTCTTGGTTGTTAGGACAAAAAGGATTGGTGAAACCACTTTTGCAAACCTTAGTCTAATTCACTTATGTCAAAATACTCTAAGTATAGAACTGCTGAAGACAAAGAATCAAACTGCTGAAGAAGAGATTCAGAAGTGCTGAAGAAGAAAAGTCATCAGAAGTTCTGAAGTTCAAACCAGACACTTCTACTGAAGAACTACTGAAGACAAACTACTCATCAGTAGTTTGTCATTCATCAGTACTTAAAGAAGATCTTTTCCACCGCCTTTGTATATCAGTAGTTTAATACTTTAGTATTTCTTTTTACTTTATGTACAAGTTCCAAGACTGCAACTTGTTGCAACTTGTTTCTGAACTTGCTTTTGGCAAGGTTCATGTATTTGTAAAGTCTATAAATAGAAGGGTTCATCCCTCTGTTTTAGACATTGATTTTAATACAAGAAATCCTTCAACACTTATTATTGTTATTTCCATTTCGTGTTTACTGAGAATCTGTCAAAGTGTTTCATTCTCATTCAATACTTAGATTCTCAATAAACACTTATCATTTATTAGTTCTTGAATCCAGGGGGAGTAATAACTCCTGTTGATAGGTGTAGCTTTAAACTTATAAACATTCCGCTGTGCTATCACTCACCAAGAACTTGCTAAACACTTAAGTGTCAACTAGCAAGTTCTAACAAAAGAGCAGCTTACTGATCCAACAATTGGTATCAGAGCACTGGTTTATCTGGTCACATATCAATCTAACAAATTGAGAATCAGACACAGGCTCTTATTGATATTCAATAAAGGATTATAAGCTCACTTTTATCAACATCCATCACTTTAAGAGATATTTGACAAATCAATACTCTTTAAAATGGATCCTCATAATACTGGTTCTGCCACTAAACCTGCCATGCTTGTAAGAAATGAATATAACATATGGCAAAAGAGAATGGCACATACCTTATCACAGACTAACACAGGTTGTTGGAGATCTGTGATATATGGTCCTCATAAACCAGTAAATATAAATCTTGAAACTAAGGAAGAGATTCCAAAAGAACCAAAAGACTATACTGATGATGATTTCCTAAAACTTGAGCTTGATGCAAAAGCTTTTTCTATGTTGGCAATGGCACTCCCAAATGAAATCTATTTTGGCCTATTACATTGTGATAGTGCCAAAGAGCTTTGGGACTGTCTAAAAGAACAGTTTGGAGGAACTGAAGAGGTGATTGCCAACACCAGAGAAATCTTGGCTCAACAGTATGAAACTTTTGCTCACATTAATGGGGAAACTTTAACTCAGCAATTTGAAAGATTTTCCTCATTAATATCTGAGCTAAAACTAAATGGTCAGACCTATACAACTGTATCTATGCTTCATAGATTTTTAAGGTCTTTACCTGATAAATGGGAAACATACTCAATAGTCTTAAGATCTTCACCAGATTTTAGCTCCCTCACTCTTATAAAACTTCATGGGAGATTACTTACTTTTGAGAGAGAAATTGATCAAAAGAAAAAGTTACAAAATTCTGGTAAAACTGCTGATGACTATCTACCTGGTAGTACAACACTATTAGGACAAGACTCACCAACTTGTTCAAATAGTTTTGGATCTTTTGACCACATTGACATAACTGCTGGGATCTCTTCTGAAAGATCATTCCCAGGTTATGACAATAATGACTTTGGTCAAACTGCTGATAACATGTGTTTTATCATGGATGACTTAAATAGTTTCAGCAATGATGACCTTGAAGAAATGGATATTTTGCACCAACTGGCCATGTTAAGTTTAAAAACAAATAAATTTTACAAAAGGTCAGGAAGGAAGTTTCCAGGACTTAACAGTTCTACAAAAATTGGTTTTGACAAATCTAAACATAGATGTCATAAGTGTCAAAAGTTGGGACACTTTGCTAGAGAATGTAGAAGCTCTGGCTTTAACCAATCTCAGTCTGGAAACAATTTTAACCCCAATTATAACAGGAATAATGGAACACAAGGGAGTGCACATTTTGTACAGGCACAAGCTCCACAACACCAATATGTGCCACAAGTACAATATGTACAGATGCCTGCTCAACAGATGCAAAGCCAACAATCAATCCCTCCCTTTCCAGCTGCTCAACAACCTCCACAGCAACAACAACCCTCTCAACAAAGTCTATTTACCTCAGGGTATGTTGACTGGAGCAGTCTTCCTTTTGACACCACAGAGTGCAACCCTGATGCAGACAACAAAATGTTTGACATCAACTGGGGAGAGCCTGACAATGGCAGAAAGAACTTTGCCTTAATGGCATTTGAGGGATGCTCCTCAAAATCTGCTTTGTCACAGGTATTAAAAGAATCTTTGACAAAACTATGTTCAAATTCATGCAAAGAATCTTTTGCTCTCATAAGAGAGACAAATGTGCACTTACAAGGAAAGGCTAATGATTCTGAGAGAAAACTCACTCAGATAAAATGTGATTTAGAAAGAAAACTTTCTGCAAAAATAAAAGAAGTTTCTAAATTGACTAACTCTGCTATTGAAACCCAAGCACAAATCAAAATAATGATTAATGACCTAGGAAATGTCAGACAAGAGCTTGCTGACACCAAGGTCACATGTGAAAAATGGGTGGAATCTTGTAAGGGGTACCAACTATTGCTAAACAAACAAAGTGCTTCAAATGTTAGGTTTGGAATAGGGTACAATCACACTGAAACACCAACAGATTTCTCTCCCAAAACTACTGAAGATGGGAGAAAAATTGTTTCAGGTGAAACTTCTGAAGAGGAAGAATGCACATCTTTCCATGAAAACTTTCTAAAATCACACAAAGAAAGTTCTTCAGAAGTACTGAGTAAATCTGACTTTAAGCCATCAGTAGTTTCAACTACATCAGGAGTTGAGAACCTGAAAACTACTGATGACCTGAAACCAATCAAAACTGTCAGAGATTTGTCTTTAAAAGAAAAGACAAAAGAATGTGAAATTTGTGGTCTGTTCAACCACAAAACAGAATTTTGCAGATATAGAAAGGGTATTCAGTTCAATAAGAAAAATCAACAACTGGTTGTGGGGGAACAAATAAAAAATGATTATGTAAAAACCTTTTCTCCCAAGAAACAACAACCAGCAAAAATCCTTTCTCAGAAAAAGACAAAATCTCAACAAAAGTCTTTTTCTCAAAATTCTCTTTCAGTAGTTAGACCTAAATCATCAGCAGTTTCACAAACTGCTGAGATTAAAGATCTTATGAACATGGTACAACTACTGATGACCAAAGTTGATGATGGTTCTCAAAAGGATACCACCATTGTACTTAATGCAAAATCCATTGCCAAAAAGACATGGATTTCTAAACTTGGTCAAGAACAAACTGTAAATGTTCTCAAGAGCAAACCCAAAGCCAAACTGGCTTGGGTTCCTAAATCTAACTAATTTGCTATCTTGTGCAGAGAGTTTCCAGAGTCTTAAATAGCATTTGGTATGTAGACAGTGGAGGCTCAATGCACATGACAGGATGCAGATACCTGATAAACAATTTTATCAGTCAAAGAGATGGATCTGTGTCCTTTGGGAACAATGCTAAGGGATATGTGCTAGGACATGGCAATATCTCCTCTGGCAAAATACAGTTTGACAAGGTCAATCTGGTTGAAAACCTTGAGTACAACTTGCTAAGTGTGTCACAAATGTGTGATAAAGGATATTCTTCCTTTTTTCACAAAGACAGCATGCAAGATCATATCCCCAGAAGGCCAGAAGTTGATAGAGAAGATTATTGAAGATCACACTTTGTTAATTGCCAAAAGATGTGGCAATGTCTATGCAGTGGACATTGAAAAAGACAAAGTACTGAACAACACTGCCTGTTTCTTCTCAAGGGCATCAACTTCAGAAACTGATCTCTGGCACAGGAGACTTGGCCATGTGAACTTTAAAACCATAAATAAAGTCACAAAAATGGGCTTGGTCAGAGGTCTACCCTTAAAAGTATACCAGTGTCAAGAACATGGTGTATCCTGTTTAAAGGGTAAACAGCTAAGTCCTCCTATAAGTCTATTGAAGAATAAAAAACAACTGCATGTCTTCAACTACTCCATATAGACTTATTTGGGCCTGTAAAGATCATGAGCCTTGGTAAAAAGAAGTACTGCTTAGTCATCATTGATGACTACTCAAGATTTACATGGGTATTCTTCTTATTTTCCAAGGATGAGGCTGCTGAAATCATCAAGTTCTTCATTCTACAAGTAGAGAAGCAATACTCTCTACCTGTCAAAACCATTAGAAGTGATAATGGGACAGAGTTCAGGAACAAAACTCTGAATGACTTCTGTTTGTCTAAAGGGATTATTAGACAATTCAGTGTTGCCAGAACTCCTGAACAAAATGGTGTGGTAGAAAGGAAGAACAGAACTTTAATAGAAGGAGCAAGAACAATGTTAGCTGATTCTGGCCTACCTTTATACTTCTGGGCAGAAGCAGTTAACACATCATGTTATGTTCAAAATAGAGTTCTTGTTGTCAAGAGACATTCAAGGACTGCCTATGAAATTCTTCATGGCATGAAGCCCCTTATCTCCTTTTTCAGGGCTTTTGGGTGTCAATGTTTCATCTTGAACATCAAGGAATCTATTTCAAAGTTTGCTGCCAAAGTTGACTCAGGTTACTTTGTTGGTTATTCCTCAACTAGAAAAGCCTACAAGGTTTTTAACTCAAGAACCATGATAGTAGAAGAAACACTGAATGTCAAGTTCAATGAGTCAAAACACACTCTCATTCCAGCACATCCTGCTGAACTCTTTGACCTTGACAACTTTCATTTTGAACCTGAAAAGGCTGTCACTTCATCCAAACCTACTTATTATGGTGATGAAAGGTTTGATGATGAGGATCCAGCACCATGGACTCCTCAAACAGTCATTAAGTCAACTTCAAAACCATCAGAAGTTTCACAAACTTCTGATTCAACAAATACTGAAGGCCAAACTCAAACATCTGCTTCAGCACCTGCAACTACTGAAGACACTGAAACTGCTGAACCAGATATAATAGACCTTAGTAGTTTGTTTGAAGAACATGAGCCACCAACACCTGTCAGTGGTTTACAACAACTGATCGAACACAAAGACCATCCACTTGATCAAATCATGGGTGATATTGCATCAGGTGTTCTTACAAGAAACCAGCTTTCCAACTTTTGTCTATTCTCAGCATTTATTTCACAGTTGGAACCAAAGAAGTACCAGGAAGCTCTCAAAGACAACAATTGGGTGCAGGCAATGCAAGATGAATTGCTTCAATTCAACAAGCAACAGGTTTGGGAAATCTGTCCCTTACCACCAAACAAGCAACCAATTGGCACAAGATGGGTTTTCAAGAACAAACAAGATGAAGCTGGTATTATAATAAAGAACAAGGCAAGACTGGTAGTACAAGGTTACTCTCAAGAAGAAGGCATTGACTATGATGAAACCTTTGCTCCAGTTGCAAGGCTTGAAGCCATCAGGTTATTTCTGGCCTATGCCATTTCCAACAAAATAAAAGTTTATCAAATGGATGTCAAGAGTGCATTTTTGTATGGAAAGATAAAAGAGGAAGTGTATGTTTGTCAGCCACCTGGGTTTGAGGATCCTTCTCATCCGGAGTGGGTGTACAAACTAGACAAAGCTCTTTATGGGCTCAAACAGGCTCCAAGAGCCTGGTATGATACACTTTCAACCTTTTTACTCAAAAATAACTTCACAAGAGGTGCCATTGATAAAACACTTTTCATAAAACATGTTGGAAATCATGTCTTACTTGTTCAAATACATGTTGATGATATTATTTTTGGTTCAACAAACACAAAATTGGGTGATGAATTTAAGAAACTCATGCAATCAAAATTTGAGATGAGTACAATGAGAGAACTGCAGTACTTTTTAGGACTGCAGATTAAACAACAAACAAATGGAACTTTTATACATCAATCAAAATATGTTAAAGAATTATTAAACAAATTTTCTTTACAAGACTGTAAATCATGTTCCACTCCCATGACACCAACCACACAAGTTGAACCAGATGATCAAGGAAAACAGGTTGATCAAACCATGTATAGATGTATGATAGGTTCCCATTTATATCTAACTGCTTCTAGACCAGATATTATGTTTTCAACATGTGTATGTGCTAGATATCAATCAGCTCCTAGGGAATCACACCTTATTGCAGTCAAAAGAATTTTCAGATATCTGAAAGGAACTCCCACACTTGGAATTTGGTATCCTGCTTCAAGCAATACCAAGTTATCAGCTTTTTCAGATAGTGACTATGCAGGGTGTAAAATGTCAAGAAAATCAACATCTGGTGGTTGTTAATTCTTGGGAAACTGTCTAGTGTCCTGGCAATCAAAGAAACAAACAAACATCTGCTGCAACTTCAACTGCTGAAGCTGAATACATTGCAGCTGCAAGTTGTACATCACAGATACAATGGCTCCAATATCAACTTCTTGATTATGGAATCAAAGAAACCAAGACACCATTGCTTGTAGACAGCAAATCTGCCATTAGCATCATTCAAAATCCTGTTCAGTTTTCAAAGACTAAACACATTGAAATCAGGTATCATTTCATAAGAGACTGCTATGAAAAAGGCAAGATTGAAGTGAAACATGTAGCAACAGCTAATCAAATAGCTGACATTTTCACTAAACCCCTTGACACATCAACATTTCAGAAGTTAGTATCCACGCTAGGGATGCTAAATTTGTAAGTGTTTCTCTTTATTTTTCTACACAACTTTTTTTTTTCACTTACATCTGTTTTCAAAAACTTGAAAAACTTCTGAAAAGAGAGAAACTACTGATGAACAAAACATCAGTATGGGGAAAATTTCTGAAAAGTGATTAACTTCTGATAAAATAACCTTCAGAAGTTATGAATAAAAGTATTTATAAAGTATTTCTCATCAGCTGTTCAAAACTACTGAAGAGAAAATGGGAACTACTGATGAAGATAATCCTTCATCAGCAGTTTGGTCAAAAAGGGCAAATCTGACTTTTTCCATCATCAGAAGTTTGACCTAGTCAGTTTAAAACTTCTGATAAAGAGATTTTTAACCTAGGCGGTTTAAAACTTCTAATAAAGAAGATCCAAGCGGTTAAAAACTTCTGATAAATATCTTTTTTCAACACTTATCCTTTCAAACACAAAAATTCCCTTCTTCTCTCTCAAGAAAGCTCTCAAACCCCTAAACCTGCAACACAAAAACACTGTTCGATTCATCAACACACACAAACCACATGGCTTTAGTTCTCAAACAGGGACACAATCTCAGAGCCTACTTAGAAAAACAAGAAGGCTGGTCCCAATACGATGAGATCATTGATCTTGTCGTCAAATCCCAATATTTCACCGCTCTCACCATAGACCCACCAATACATCCCGAAACTCTCAATGAGTTCTGGGCTAATGCTGAGACAGTGATGGTGGATGATGAAGTTATCTCCCTCAACTCAACAATTAAAGGAAGACAAATGGTCATAACATCGACCATACTCTCAAACAGACTGGGGTTGAATGATGTGAATGCCCCTGAGAAGTTTGACAACTCTGCTATCCACCTAACCATGACTGAGTGTGGTTATCAAGGTACTCTCTCACAAGCTACTATCTTTAAAAAGTATTTTGAACCAAAATATAAACTTTTGTTTCATTATATTATTATGTGCTTGAGTCCTAAAACTGGGTCTTATGACCAGATGCCCTCAACCTTTCAACCAATCTTTCATTCTATTGTGAATGAAACAAATTTCAGGGCATCAAAACTTTTCTTTAATGAGTTGGTGTTACATCACAATAACACTAAGAAAAAGTTTTTGTTATATCCAAGGTTCATTATGCAATGCATAATATCTGAACTGGGTAATGAGGTGCTTGTGGGTAAAATTGAAATTTTGAAACCCTTAACCTCACAAGCATACTCAAGGCACAACAAACAGGCTTCCTGGCCAGAAGATGACCAAGGGGAACAAGCACCAGTCCCCATGGAACCCTCATCTTCAAAACCTACTCCACCAAAGGCCAAGAAACCCAAAATAACAAAACAAAACCCACCAAACCCAAAAGAAAAGTTGTTCAGGAGGTTGAGATGCCTGAACAAACTACTGTGCAATCTGCACTTCTTAAAGATGTGACTGAAACATCCTCTCAGTCTCATCCATCTCAAACCCCACCAAGAGCACCAATAACAATCCTTTTCAAAAGAAAAAGACTTAAGAAAAATATTCCAATTGACTCTTCTTTTGAAACTGCTGAACCCATTGCCCAAACTACTGAACCAGCACCCCAAATTTCTGAACCAGACATTGAAATAGCCAAACTTCTCTCTGGGCTAAAAGAGAAAGTCCCATCTACACATGTCAGTCCCCATCAACCACATCAAACAGGGGACATAGACTCAGACAGTGACATGGATGTGGACACTCATAGCCCTAACCAAAGAGATGAGGATGAACCAGGGTCTCTAAGCCCTAACTTAGAAACTTTTGGTACTTTTGAGGCTGCTACTACTCATTTACCACCCAGTGGTGGACCTGAGGACAGAAGTATCATAGCTAAGACCTCAACTGTGGCAACTACTGATGAAGGCTTAATGCCTGAGGTAGGAAATCCTCTGAACCAAGAACAAGAGGTACATGAGACAACTGAGTTGGGCTCAGCTCATGATGTAACTGATACAGTCCTCATTGAGGATGTAATCAGGGATTCAGATGATTCCATTGATTTGGATGATGTTTCAAAACACAAAACTACTGAATTGACGGCTATAAGTGAAGGTCCTGCACCTGGTGTCTCTAAGCTCAAGAAGCTAGTCACACCATCTCAGGTTAAAGCCCACTCAATCCATGATTCCCCTAGAGTGGCATCTTCTGTACAACAAGAAGATCAACCAAAAACACACCCCTCACTACAAATTCCTACCCAATTCCCTGGGCAAACAAGCATAGACCTGAACCAGCTATGCAGCCCAGATGGTCCCTTGTATCACATGATGAACACCCTCATCAAGAATCACATCCAAACATACACAACTGACTTGGAGCTGTCCATGAAGAACCAATTTGGAGTGATACAGATGAAGATGAATGATCTGTCCAACAAGATTGATCACAACAGCAAACAGATTGCTCATCTTGAAGGTCATTTCTCCCAAGCTTCAACTTCAAAGGTTGATGAAGCTAAAAAGGGGGAGAAAATCAAGGTACCTATGGATACACTTGAAGCCAGAAGAAAGGCAAGAGTGGCTATCCTAGCTAGAGATCAAAAAGATCAAGCCAGAAAAGAGAAACTGGCACAACAATTTGGTGTCTCTATTCAAGAAATAGAAGATGCTGAAAAGTCTGATGAATCCCAAGGGCACAATGAAGAAACCTCTGATGGCCAAAGTTCTGATGAAGAATCAGAAAGTACTGAAGACAATCCTTCAGTAGTTGACAAACCTTCAGAAGTTATCAACCCATCAGAAGTTAACACTTCCAAGACTAAAACTGCTGACCCTTCCAGATCAACTGCTCCCATTCAACCAACCTCTGTTCCTATCAGGCCTACTACAACAGTTACCACATTGACTGTGCTAAACCCTTCTCCAATCTCTCAATCAGCAGAATTACTTGAGAAGAGTTTAGTTGCAGCCCAAAAGAAGGCCAGAGAAGATCAGATCTGGAAAAATCTGGAAGAAAGGGATGACTTAGATCTACGCCATGAAGAAAAACTTCAGGCTTATGAAGCTGAACTCCAAAGGCTGGCTAGCCTAGATGAAATTGCTGAACAAGACAAAAGACATCAACTGATGTCTTACATTATGAAGAACAGCAAAATCAAAGCCCACACACTGAAGAGACTCTCTGTGGAAGAGCTGACAAGAAGAGCTCAACTTATTGCAGATAAACTTGCAACAAGTAAAGACACAAAGGCCAAGAGAGCTCAGATGATAGACGAACTGGTAGCTAATGGTTATGGTTCAAAAGCCTCAGTGTCCAAGTGGAAAGAAGAAAGATTGGTGGACACATATAGAAAATACAAGGCTGCAAGGGCTGCTAATCCAGAGAAGTTTCAAACTGCTGAAGCTTCAACTTCAGTAGTTAGAACTTCTGGTGTTCAAAGAAGACCAGCTACCCAAAGAAAGAAGTTAGAGGAGAAAGTGAAGACTGATTTCAAAATGGTACTACTAGAAGGTAGTACAGTAGTACATTTTGATTTTGACATAGAAGAGAAGCCTCTGCTCACACAATTCAGGGATCCTTCCACCTTTGCATATCAAATCCAGAAGACCATCACAGACAAACTGCACACCAAGGTAGTAACTGAACATCATTTGCCAACATTTCAGATACCTAATGTGATGGAACAACAGCAGGGAAGTGAATCCCACCTGAGAGTCACTGAAGTTGAAAACATTCAACACTCAGGAGAAACCCAGGGTACCACCATGGTTCCCTACACTGCAGACTTTGACAAGTCTAAAGTACCAGTCATCAGATGGTCCTTTACTGATAACAACTCAGTACTTGTGACAAGAAGAGATCAAACAAGCAGGGAATATAGGTCGATGAATGAACTGAAGAAACTATCAACCAAAGACCTGCTTACAATCCAACACTTGGAACCAAAGAAAGGGTCTCTTACTGATGATCAACTGAACCAGCTCAAGAATTCCATGTTCAAAGGAATATGGAAAATTGTGAAGGACAGAAAAGAACAATAAGGAATTAGTAAGGTTTTGGCTTCATCAATCCAGGGGGAGATTGTTAGGACAAAAAGGATTGGTGAAACCACTTTTGCAAACCTTAGTCTAATTCACTTCTGTCAAAATACTCTAAGTATAGAACTGCTGAAGACAAAGAATCAAACTGCTGAAGAAGAGATTCAGAAGTGCTGAAGAAGAAAAGTCATCAGAAGTTCTGAAGTTCAAACCAGACACTTATACTGAAGAACTACTGAAGACAAACTACTCATCATTAGTTTGTCATTCATCAGTACTTAAAGAAGATCTTTTCCACCGCCTTTGTATATTAGTAGTTTAATACTTTAGTATTTCTTTTTTGCTTTATGTACAAGTTCCAAGACTGCAACTTGTTGCAACTTGTTTCTGAACTTGCTTTTGGCAAGGTTCATGTATTTGTAAAGTCTATAAATAGAAGGGTTCATCCCTCTGTTTTAGACATTGATTTTAATACAAGAAATCCTTCAACACTTATTATTGTTATTTCCATTTCGTGTTTACTGAGAATCTGTCAAAGTGTTTCATTCTCATTCAATACTTAGATTCTCAATAAACACTTATCATTTATTAGTTCTTGAATCCAGGGGGAGTAATAACTCCTGTTGATAGGTGTAGCTTTAAACATATAAACATTCCGCTGTGCTATCAATCACCAAGAACTTGCTAAACACTTAAGTGTCAACTAGCAAGTTCTAACAAAAGAGCAGCTTACTGATCCAACATTGGTTCAGAGGATTTCCTACCTCAGGCATTAAGCGTTCATCAGTAGTTGCCACAGTTGAGGTCTTAGCTATGTTGCTTCTTTCCTCAGATCCACCAAGGGGTGGTAAATGAGTAGTAGCAGCCTCAAAAGTACCAAGAGTTTCTAAGTTTGGGCTTAGAGACCCTGGTTCTGTAAGTCCCGAAAGCTAGATCTTGTGATATGCAATAGATTGTTATCACTTAGAAACACCTATTTGTTAGGTGTTTTAAGTGATTAATCCAGAAAGACAAAGATACTAGATGAACATGAATAAAACCGACACACACAATGAATAACATGATGATTCCATTACTGATTTGATGATGAACACCTTGGAATATACTGACAAATACGCACCTATTCACGTGTGCTACAAAGATTATCCTAAAACCCCAACCCTAGAGCTGTGCACACACATCCTTTATATAGGAAAGCCCCTGGGCCTGCGCACTTAACATAAGTGCGCAGGGCCCGTGTAATTAAGTGCGCAACAGCTAGGGTTTGTGTACAAAACTATGTCTTAATTACATACTAAGTCCTTCAACTATCAAACTATACAATATGCTATCAAAAGTCTCTAATCTGGTAAATGTGGTCTCAATATAACCCAACAATACTCCCCCTAGACCACAGCTACCAGTTCTTCAATCTTCAATCTATCTCGACCTCGCTTTGCTCCCCCTCAGCCTGTTCAGGGGGGTCTTGCATGTACAGTGCGACTGGATCTTCTTCAACTGCTTGAGGAGCTTGAGTTGATTCTGTTGCAGTTCCTTCAGGATCGGCTACTGTTGCAGGATCTTCTGTTTGTACCTCTGAAGTAGTTTCGACTTCAGGTTGAATAATTTCTGCACCAGCAGCAGCAGCAGTAGCTTGAGCAGCCTTCTCCCTGTCATCCTTTTCTTTATCTGCTGCATTGATCCTGTCGATTATCTCAAGCAGCTCTCTTTTCAGATTCATAGCTCTATCCACAGCCCTTCTAAATAACACCGCTTCTTCAAACAACGCGTTCCGGCACCCACATTAATCTGATTTGCAAACAGCATATTCAGATCTGACAGATTAAGTGCAAACACGTCTACTGGATCCAAAATCCTCAAAGCCTCCGAATCGTCCTGCAGTTTAATGACTGCTTCACCAGTGTTGCTGTCGTAAAACCACTTTTTAAAGTCCCTCAGCATCACTGGAAGCTCAGATCTAATAGGAACTCGTATGACGACCTATGGAGGGTCAATCACATAAGTTATCATGCCACGTCCGGTTGCTGGATCGATTCTTCTCTTGGAGATCCTCCTTCTTGGTTTCTGCGGCTTCAGGATTTGGAAATCAGTGTCACATTCTTTCTTGATAAACCACTCGACCATGGCCGCCTGGGAGTCGAGGGAGTGATTGATGAATAGGGCCCTGCTGAGCTCCCTGATATCCCATCGGGGGAGAGACTTCAGTTCTTTTTGACCCTTGAAATATTGTATCACTCCCCCTCTTCTCTTCACAGCAAACAATCTCTTTTCTTCATCATATTTCCAGGAGATGATCTTCTCCTGGTGAGCTGACTTGGTGTGATGGATATTCTGATGTAAGGCTGGAATGGTGATGGGCCTTCTAGGAAACCAAGTTGATCCTTCAGGATCCAACTTGTGCCCATCAGACGTCTCATAAACAACTTCTTCATCCATTCCCATCTACACAAATCTCTCTGGCATTTCATCTTCACTCACCTCATCAACCTCACTTTCCTCAACAACTCTTTCTTTCTCTTTCTCTTCTTCCAAAAACTTTCCGAAATCAAAAGTCTCATCAAATGTAGCGCTGGGAGCACCAGTTTGCTGCTTCTTGAAATCTTGGAACATCTCAAACATTTGCATTTGAACCTGATTCTGAAACTTGATCAGGTATCTTTGATCTTTGATGATTTTCTCCATGTTCCGGTTCTTGTGTTTGAGCTTCTTTACTTTCTTTCTCAGCTCTTGGTTGTTGTGCACGTCACTCTTCAGAGTGCAGATTTCCCTGGCAGCAGTCTTACAACCTCTTTCACAAGCTTCTCATATAGTTCCTGATGCACCGGTTTGCGACGAGGTGCTGCAGGAGCTGATGAGGATGGTTCAGCTGATCGTTGGACTGGAGCTTTGGGGGCTGGAGCAGCAGCAGTGGAAGGCCCGGGTTGATTCGGTTGTTCTGCCCCAAATATGGATTCTAGGATCACTTGTTCCTCAATATCATCCTGAGTCACTACACGAGGAATCTCTGATTCAGGTAGTTGTTCTCTCCTTTTCTTTCTCGCTGCCCTCTCAAACTCAGCAACTTCTTGTAAGGCTGCAGCAGTTTCAAGTTGCTCAGGTGTCAATGTATCTCTCCCTTCTTGTAATAAACCAGCTGGTCTTGTCCTTTTGCTGGGCTTTGATGGAGCAGGTTCTGTCGCCACTATTTTGTCCCTTGCTTTTTCTAGGGCAATTTCTTCAGCAGTTGGCTGGGCTGAAGGAGTGGGTTCAGATGGTCCAGGTGCAGGAGCAGCTGTGGGTTGTTGTCGAGTTTAAGTAGCATCTGACCTTCTCTTCCTGATCTTGTTGTACAGCTCCATGACAAATGGATATCGCTGGGCTGCATACATATTCTCCAGCATTGGTTCCCATTCAGGCGTGTTGCATTCAGTAAAGAATCGTGCACCTCTGGTGAAATTGTATTGATCACCGAGGGGTAGATTCTCATGTTGTGCGTTGATCATCATCTGCACAAACCTTGGGTACATCACCCATTTGCCTGACCCAGCTTCTGCATTGTTTACCATGTAATCAAAGATCATGCCTGACAAGTTGAACGCTTCGTTCTTGCAAATCTTTATCATCGTTGTCGACCATTCAGCACTGAGCGCGTTGTAGCCTCCCTTTCTATGACATAGAGACATTATAAATACATGACTAATAAGTCTTCAGTCTCTTGTTAGATGGCTCTTCTTGATGTTGCCTCTCTTGTCGAAATCACCCTTGTAGCCGAAACTCTTGAACTGTTGGTGAATATCTGCTTTGGGCATGAATATGACAGTTCCTGGTTGATCTTGCAGTCTCAACACGTTTCAAACAGTGTCTTCAGTGATGACTACAGCCTTGTTTCGGACTGTAGCGTTGATTCGCTTGACTCTTGATGCAGTTTCAACTCGCGCTGACCTTCCAGAAGTCTTCAATGTGGGAAACGTAGACTGGTACAACATTCTGCACAGCATATCCGACTTTGCTGCGTCTTATCCAAGTCACTACGTCTTTAAACTTGACATCATCAGTTTCCAGATTCATTGGCTGATTGTGCATGCCTCTCGGATCCCAGTCGAGTGCCATCTGTTTAACCAAGAGCACGAAAAGCCAATTAGATTTCCAATAGTTGACCTTAGACTTAAACTTAGACGAACTCAGACTCAGATTTTATTATTTTTTTTAAGTTTTGTAACTATAACCGTCATAGGATTAAGGTTTGATGGATTGGCTTTATCAGTGTCCATGATCCGTTTGATTTTTAGTTTTAAGATAATTAACATCCGAGTTTAAGTATGCAGTCCGTTCAAGTGTCTCAAGGGTCAAAATGAATGTCCCATGTTGTTTAAAGTCCAAGTGCGCAGTCCAAGTCATAGTCAAAAGAGTCATGTACTCAGTCAAGTGCGCACATACTTGACTGAGCACTTGGTTAGTACGTAAGCACAAGTCAAGTGCGCAGATCCAGCTATACACGGGCATGGTAACCCCTTGGCAACACACTCAAGTCTGCGTACTAGGCAAGTACGCAGACACTTGAACCTTCGTTCAAGATTTTTAAGTTCACATATATGTACGCAGGATATTAGGGTTTTTGAAAACTTGTATGATCATGAGACAAGTGCGCAGTCTCTATGAGACAAGTACGCACTTGTTCATTATCAAGTACGCAGATCTTCAAAAATTCAAAAACCCATGAGACCACTAAATCCCCAACTGATGCATCTAAATCATGCATTTAGGCCCTGTAATCACAAATGACAAATAATCAGTACATATAATCTACCTTATCACGAATAGAAATCAACAATAAGAAGAAACAGGCTGTGATTGTGGGTGATTAAGGTGTGATTTGGGGTGATAATGATGATGAACAAATGAAGATTGAACGGTGATGAAGATGAATGATGATAATGATCAGGTGATTAGGGTTTGAAATAAAAGTTAAAAAGGATAAAACTTGGTTAAAAACATTTGACTGAGTATATATACAGTCAACAGATGGGCCTGCGCACTTGAGTTAAGTGCGCAGGGCCCAATAAGTACGCACAGTCAAAATTTGGCCCAATAAGTGAGTTTTAAAGCCCAAATCCATTTTGATAAGTGGGGTTTTACCAAGTCTCACCTTCTGCATTCAAGATCATACTAACCATACCTGCCAGAACCCGTTTCAACTTCTCGTTGGATAGCTGCAGCCTAAGAACAATTGTCGGTATGCTTGTCCACTAAAATCCATGCCTTTTCTCTTTCAACACGTGTTTGGCGATGTTGTTTATCATGTTTTTCGGTAATATTGACGAAAAATTTATGGACCCCACAGTGTGCTAGGTATTGGCTTACCGATCCTCAAGGTTTATTGAAATATAATGATGAGAGCTTCAGGTCTATGTTACCATAAGTAGAGAAGATGATCATTATCTTGATCAGATGATGAGAGCTTCAGGTCTATGTTACCATAAGAAGAGAAGATGATCATCTGATCGTTTGGTGAGCTATCTAGATATGTTTGCACGTCACTAACATTGCGTGTCTTTTGCTGCTCAGTTTCAAAAATTTTCTTTTTCTTAGCCCCGCATTGGTAGCTTGCACTCTTAGGTGTCTTTTGATTTACCTATGCACAAAATTTTCTGTGTCTTTTAATTTCTCAACCTATGTATGACCGGACTCAGCTTGTGTAGACCAAAAGCACAGTGGGAATCCAGCTTTCCGTGTAGATCTCCATTATTAATCACCTAATAGCAGTTTACTTGATTCCAGGCTGAATCTATAGACACATCGTTGCTTGAGGCCACAACATCCTCTGGGTCCTATTCACATGCTGACGAGATATGATTAGTTCCTATCATTTCCTGAATTAATTTTGCATTAGGAATGGACTGGTTTACTTTCTCCCCCAAAAATCTTGTTTTAAAAGAAAAGAAGATTTTTTTTTATAAAATATGCACAAGTAATGTTTTTTTTTTTTTTTCAAAATTTATCATCTCAAGCCATGTAACCAACTGATGAAACCGGGTTTTATCGAAAGCTTTTGTAAAGATATCTGCCTTTTGATCAGCAGTATCTATAGGCAACACCTGTATATATCCTTTGTCATGAGCATCGCGAATTGAGTGAATCCGAATTTCAATGTGTTTGGTTTTAGAATGATCAATTGGATTCTTCACGATGTCACGACATGCATCATTATCAATAAAAATAGGTGTATGCATGACGTTCAAACCGTAGTCCAAAAGCTGATTTTGGATCCATAACACCTGACAACAACAACTGGATGCAGCTGTGTATTCAGCTTGAGCAGTGGAGATGGACACTGTAGTCTGCTTCTTGCTCTGCCAAGACACTAGCCTGTTACCCAGAAATTGACAACCACCAGAGACAGATTTTCTGTCAATCCTACAACTTGCATGATCACTATCAGAGTAAGCGATTAGATCAAAATTATCACTCTTAGGATACCATAAACCATGTTTTGGTGTTCCTTTGAGATAGCGGAAGACTCTTTTCACTGCAGTTTCATGCGATTGCTTAGGATTGTACTAAAAACGCGCGCAACATCCAACTGCCCAGCTGTTAGATACATCAGAGAGCCAATCATTGATCGATAAGTGTGAGGATTCACTGAAGGCCCCTGAAGATCTGGTACAAGTGTTGTTTGGGCCGCAAAAGGAGTATTGGACGGCTTGCAGTCGGTCATGTTGTAGTTTGCCAGAATGTCTCTTGTATACTTGGCTTGGTCGATGAGAATTCCGTCTTCTTTCTGCTGCACTTCCAAGCCTAAGAAAAACGATAATTCGCCCATCATGCTCATTTCAAATTGAGACTTCATGATGCTTTCAAATTCCCTGCATAAGTTTTCATCAGTGGAGCCAAAGATAATATCGTCAACATAAATTTGAACAAGGATAGAGTGTTTGTTGACTTCTTTGGTGAACAGAGTCATGTCAATCTTCCCTCTAGTGTATCCATTCTGCAGCAAGTATGAAGATAAGGTCTCATACCAAGCTCGAGGAGCTTGATGAAGTCCATAGAGAGCCTTATCCAGTTTGTAGTACTTGTTGGGATGATGAGGATCTTCAAAACCCGGGGGTTGACAAACATAGACTTCTTCTTTGATCTTCCCGTACAGGAATGCACTCTTCACATCCATTTGAAAGACTTTGAAGTTCTTGTATGAGGCGTATGCCAGGAAGATACGTATGGCTTCAAGTCGAGCAACTGGAGCGAACACTTCCTCATAATCAATACCCTCCTGCTGACTAAACCCCTGAACAACCAGACGAGCCTTGTTCTTAATTACCACACCTCTTTCATCCATTTTGTTGCGAAACACCCATCTTGTTCCGATAGGATACTTTCCTTCAGGTAGATCCACAAGTTCCCAAACCTTTAGCTTTCTAAACTGATACAGCTCATCCTGCATGGCTTCAACCCAACTTGCATCTCTGACAGCATCTTCAATGCTGAAAGGTACCGTCTGAGATAAGAAGGCTGAAAGTGCAATATTAAGTTTATCTGCCTGATTCCTAGTAAGGACACCCTCAGAGATTGGTCCAATGATGTTCTCCACAGGGTGATCCTTAGAAGACTTAAATCCCATGTTTGGTTCTTCTTGAATTTGGGGAGGCAGATTAGAAAGGTGATCTACAGGAATTGATGAACTGGATGGATCATTTGCAGACTGTTGTGCTGAAGATGTTTCTTCTGAAGCTGGAGTACCTTCAGGAGATGGAGTAGTTTCAACAGTTGCATCACCATTTGTGGACTGAAGAGGAACAATTGGATCAGCTATGAGTGGAGAAAATCGGGTGGTGAAAGGTGCAGCATCGTCTTCGGAAGAGTAAAGAGTATCTTCAAGAGGAGAAGGATCGACTGCTTGATTTTCAGATGGTTGTTCTTCAATGATGCTGAAATTGTTGAAAACGACATCCATGTCAAAGAACCAGTCAGGACCGGCTCCTGTGTTGGTAGAGTTGGATTCCTGCCAATCAACATAAAAAGACTCGAGAACCATTTTGGTTCGTTTGTTGTACACTCTATAAGCTTTTTGACTTGAAGAGTATCCAACAAAGAAGCACTCATCTGCAACTGCATCAAACTTCATTATGTTCTCGTAGTTGTTAAGCAGCGTACATGAGCATCCAAAAGGCCTGAAGTAGTCAATCAGAGGTTTTCTTTTAAAGAGCAATTCATAACCTGTTTTCCCGCACGTCTTTACAATTAAGACTCTGTTAAGAACATAACAGGCGGTATTCACAGCTTCAGCCCAGAAGATGATCGGCAATTTAGAGTCGATAAGCATGGTTCTGGCCGCTTCAATAAGTGTACGATTTTTCCTTTCAGCAACACCATTCTGTTGAGGAGTTCTCGTAGCACTGTACTGAAGATGAATTCCTCTGTTGTTGCAGAAAGTCACGAAACTTTGATTTTTGAATTCAGTTCCGTGATCACTTCGGATTGATCTAACCTTTGTCTTTATTATGTTCTCAATGAGAGGAACAAACAGCATCAATATATCAGCAGCTTCACTTTTGTATTCCAAGAAGTACACCCATGTAAATCGGGAAAAATCATCTGTTATCACTAAACAATAAGACTTTTTAGCTAGACTTTTAACACTAATAGGACCAAAAAGATCCATGTGCAATAATTGAAGAGGTGAGTCTATAGAGTTCACAGCTTTGGACTTATGCGATTTTTTGTGTTGTTTTCCTTTGGCACATGCTAAACATTTTTCAGAAAAAGGGAATTCCTTGGAAGGAAGACCTCTGACAAGATTTAGTTTTGAAAGCTTATTAATGTTTTTGAAGTTAACATGTCCTAATCGCCTGTGCCATAGCAGTGACTCTGACTCGGATGCTTTAGAAAGTAAGCATGTCATTTGACATTCAGACTTTGCATCTCTCATGTTTATCACATAAGTATTATTTTGTCTAGGAGCTTTAAGCATAATCATATTGGTAGGAGGTATGAATCCTGGCTTTAGAAAGATGCACTCCATGTCATTAAATAACACTGAGATTCCTTTGTCGCAGACTTGTGATACACTCAGCAGATTGTAGCACAATTCTGGAACATAGTTCACATCTTCTAAAGTCAGTGCATCAGAAATCACGTCTCCTATCCCAACTATCTTTCCGCCCTTCTCGTTGCTGGCGAAAGCAACAAACTCTCCATCAATGAACCGATAGTTTTTGAGGAGTTCTTTTAGTCCCGTCATGTGCCTTGATGCCCCGCTATCAACATGCCATAGATATCTCATCAGGGCAATCAACCATTTCTGTAGTTTATTCTGAAAAACACATAAAACAAGAGAAATATACAGATAAATATACGAGACACTATGTACAATCACGACTCAGACCATATTTTAAGTAACTTTAGGAATCCAGGTCTGTTTTAGTTTTAATCTGTCGTGATTTTCACCCAAAACTGACTCTTGTCTTTTCCAAGTTTTTGTGACCTTAACAAAACTTCTTATAGTTTCTTGAAGATCTTTAATTTGAACCGAAAAAGATTTTTGGGTCTCGGTATCACTTTGTGGTTTGGGTTTCAAATGACAATTTTTAACCACATGTCCCACATTTCCACATCTAAAGCATTTAGAGTGTTTAGGCTTGATTTTTGAAGAAGATCTGGATGATGATGGTTGTGATGTTCTTCTCTTGTATTTGCTTGAGTTGGGGCAGTCTCTTGAACATGCTTCATCACTGTTGTTGTTGCTTGATTCTTCATTTGTGTTGCATTCTGGCTCGCTGATGTCACTTTCTATATCACTCTGTGATTCTTCAGAAGTTGTGTTATCTGTTTCACTTTGTGATTCTTCAAAACATGACATATCTGTTGATGATGGTGTAAACTCTGGAATTTCTTCAGTAAGAAATTTCCCAAACCTGTTTCTTTTTAGTTCTGGAACAAACGGAGATGGTCTATATACATTTTCATTATCAGAGAATGCATCATTAAGATCAACACAAACTGGCATAACATTTTCAACACAAATATCTGATCGTTTGATAGGATTCATCCTATCATTAGGGTCCACAACACCCTTGAAATCAAGTTTAGAAGTTAATGTAATACAGTCATCCAATTTAGTTAAATTATTACATTCATCCGAATTCAAAGAAGTTTTTGACTTGTCATGACTCCAGATGAACCAATTCACTGTAGAGTAATTGGCACCTAGGTGACCTAACCCCATTGTTTGTCCACCACAACTTTCATCATCGTCCACCTGATCCTGTTGGGTCATATCTACACTGCTTTTACTTATATTAGAGTTTGACTCAGATGTGACACATTCTTTTTCGAAAAGATCATTTTTTGGATGTGGTTTTGGAATGGGTATATATTCACTTTTGCTCAAGGGTAAAAATAGAGATTTTATAATTCCCTTTTTATCCTTATACCCAATTCCATCTTTGACGAATGATTTCCTTGAACAATCAAGGATATCTGTATGAGCATGCTTGCTTACATTCCATTTGTCCACAACAATTTGGAGATGATTTGTTTCATTTCTAGATATTTCTAGTTTTTCAGTTAAGTCATTTATTAAAAAAACTTTTCTGAGAACAAATTCTGTTAGAGTGTGCATTTCAGCTATTGTTGCATTTAACTTTCGCTGATATGCTAACTCATTTTCTTTCATTTCAGTGTTGATTTTTTTGATGTCATCCATCTCTCTCAAAATTCTCCTATTGTGGGACAAACAGTAAGCAACAGCTGTAACACACCTTGGTGAGCACAGCTTTGATTTTATTTCAAGCAGAATACTTACCAGGTCTCTCTCTTCAACCTTCTTCTGCATGCTCTGCGGTTGTTAATCAGCCTTGCTTGTGGAAGTCTTCTCAGCAACTAAAGCTTCCTCGGCAGCAGCCTCCTTTCCCTTGTCCTCACTCAACACACCTTTTAGACCAGCATTCTCCATCCATTCTCCTTTTGGCATCTCCGCTGATGACCCTTCCAAAGAGCTCACACTAAGTGTTGATTTTGTGCAGATCTTTGCCATCAGTGCCTTGTTCACTTCAGCCTCTGCCACAACAACTTCCTCTCCCCAGTCAAAATCTTGAACCACCAGCGCCTTCTGCTGGTTGGCTTCCCCTCCATCCGTGATTGCCACCATTCTCTTTGCCGGTTTAACTTCAGCTTGATTCAAGGTTGGACATTCATACTTGAAGTGTCCGAGAGTTTTGCAATTGTAGCACCTGATTTTTGATTTATCAAAGCCAGCCTTTCCCAATCCAACCCTTCGATCTGTTCTGTCCTGGAACCTCTTAACCCTTAGAGTAATCATGGCCATTTGCCATTTCAGGTCCATCTCTTCCATATCATCGGGATCCACTTGATACATATCTTCCGGACTCATCATATCATTATTCAGGTCACCTGTCTTCATTGCTTCAAAGCTGGTCATGAAGGCGTTGAAGAGCTCAATGTGTTCATTAGCAAGCTTTGTTTGTTCAGGATTGAGAGTTGAGGGTTGAGAGTTCTTGCCACTGGGTTGAGAGTATGGAACGGTCTTTCCAGAACCGGAGCTACCACCAACCATTCCATCGGCATACACATGAGATGAGCTTGAACCCATGTTACCCACTGGAGTCATTAATGCCAAGTTTTTCATTGCAGTGATGGGTACAGCCTTCGGATTGGTCTGATTTATCTCTCTCTTTGTGATATCCATCTCAAACGACTTCAGGGTATTGATAAGATCAGCCAAGGTAGACTGGGCGTCTAGATATTCTTTCCTGATCAACATACACTGGATGCTCCATTCTTTTGGCAGTGAGTCTAGCAGCTTCTTGATTGAATTTCTGTTGTTCACAGGAATTCCCGCCTTCTTCATCTTGGTCAACAAGCTCATGAACCTATCAATGTGTGAGCTCAAACTTTCCCCACGAATACTGCCGAACATGTCATATTCTCTCTGCACCATGTCTTGCTTATACTGGCGCATCTCTTCGTTCCCTTCATAGTATTCATTCAACGCAAACCATAGATCATGTGCCGTGCCATACTCCTCAAACATGTTATAAACATCGTTTGATAAGGCCATAGTTAGAGCACCATAAGCCTTGTGATCTCTCTGGAGTAATTGTTTATCGACATCAGTGTAAGTGGTTGGATTAGGGTTAAACTCTTCTCCTGTGGCAGTGGTTCTCATGGGAATGTGTGGGCCCAACTGGATAGAATTCCATTGGGTGAAGTCTGTAACATAGAAGAATGACCTAATTCTGTTCTTCCAAGTTCCATAGTCTTCAACGCCTTTTAACTTAGGAACTCTAGTTGTGGTTCCGGTTTCAAGTTCTTGTTGAGTGATAGGATTAACTGTTGAATGGTTATCGTTACCAGCCATAATTTAGATGAATTTTAAGGGTTTAGTTAATCAGATTTTAGTTAACAGTCTAGAAAATGTCCAAGTCCGTAAGTACACAGCTAAGTGCGCAGCTAACTTCACAGCTAAGTTCACAGCAGTCCAGATAAGTATGCAGCAACCTGTAAGAATGTAAACAGCCTTGTCAAGTTGTAGTCTTTTGTTAAGTGCGCAGCTCGGAAGTATACGTGTGGCTGTGTTTCTTGATAAGTGCGCAGATCAGTCAACACTTAGGCATGATAAGTGCTCAGTGTTTACTGATCAGTCTGCATACTAAAATAAGTGCGCAGACACATAAACTCTCGTTTAAGATTTTATGTTCGCAGAAACCCTAGCCAAGTACTCAAGACTACACCTTTCAGTAAGTGCGCACAAATCCAAGATTTCTGTTTAAGTGCGCAGAAACCCTAAATAAGTGCTCAAGATAGTGGAAATGCAATAAGTGCGCATAAAACTTGATTGCATACTAAAATCTGAGATTTAAGTACTCACAGTCACAAGTATGCAATATATGAGCCAAGTACTCAAACCAAGAAACAAGTGCACAACTTATGAGACAAGTGCGCAGATTATATGAAATAAGTGCGCAAATTGTAAGAAACAAGTGCGCAAAACAGGCTGTGAAAAACACAAAACTCAGCTGAATCCTTTCCAAAACATTTTCTACCTAGAATAACATACTATAAACTTTTAGAGACACAATTTTCACGAAATTTGAAGCCAAAATATAAGAGAAACACCTAAATTTGAAAGTTTATAAAGAAAATAATCTTGATAATAAAAAGTAACAAGATAAGGGTTTTGGTATCTTAATGTAGATACAATCTAGAGCACAAAGGCTCTGATACCAAATTGTAAGTCCCGAAAGCTAGATCTTGTGATATGCAATAGATTGTTATCACTTAGAAACACCTATTTGTTAGGTGTTTTAAGTGATTAATCCAGAAAGACAAAGATACTAGATGAACATGAATAAAACCGACACACACAATGAATAACATGATGATTCCATTACTGATTTGATGATGAACACCTTGGAATATACTGACAAATACACACCTATTCACGTGTGCTACAAAGATTATCCCAAAACCCCAACCCTAGAGCTGTGCACACACATCCTTTATATAGGAAAGCCATGGGCCTGCGCACTTAACATAAGTGCGCAGGGCCCATGTAATTAAGTGCGCAACAGCTAGGGTTTGTGTACAAAACTATGTCTTAATTACATACTAAGTCCTTCAACTATCAAACTATACAATATGCTATCAAAAGTCTCTAATCTGGTAACTGTGGTCTCAATATAACCCAACAGGTTCATCCTCATCTCTTTGGTTAGGGCTTTGAGTGTCCACATCCATGTCAAGTTCTGAGGCTATGTCCCTTGTTTGATGTGGTTGCTGGGGACTAGCATGTTCAGATGGGACTCTCTCTTTTAGCCCGGAGAGAAGTTTGGCTATTTCTATATCAGGTTCAGAAACTTGGGGTGCTGGTTCAGTAGTTTGGTCAATGGGTTCAGCAGTTTCAAAAGAGGAGTCAATAGGAATAGTTTTCTTTAGTCTTTTTCTTTTGAAAAGTATGGTGATTGGTGCTCTTTGTGGGGTTTGAGGTGGATGAGACTGAGAGGATGTTTCAGTCACATTTTTATCAAGTGCAGATTGCACATTAGCTAGTTCAGGCATCTCAACCTCCTGAACTGCTTTTCTTTTTGGGTTGGTGGGTTTTTATTTTTGTTGCTTGGGTTTCTTGGCATTTGGGGGTGTAGGTTTGGAAGATGAGGATTCCATGGGGACTGTTTCTGGTTCCCTTTGTCATCTTCTGGCCAGGCAGTCGATTTGTTGTGCCTTGAGTATGCTTGTGAGGATAAAGGGTTTAAAATTGTTGTTTTACCCACAAGCACCTCTTCTCTAAGTTCTTTTATTATGCAATGCATAATAATTCTTGGGTACAACAAAAACTTCTTTTTAGTATTGAGATGATGTAACACCAACTCATTAAAGAAAAGTGATGATGCCCTGAATTTTGTTTCATTCATTATGGAATGAAAAATAGGTTGAAAAGTTGAGGGCATCTGATCATAAGATCCAGTTTTTGGACTCAAACACATAATAATATAATGAAAAAGCAGTTTATACTTTGGTTCAAAATATTTCTTAAAGATTGTAGCATGTGAGAGAGTACCTTGGTAACCACACTCTGTCATGGTTAAATGAATCTGAGAGTTTGGAAATTGGTCTGGGGCATTTACATCATCCAAATCCAGCCTAATTGCCAAAATAGCCGGTGTGATTGCCATTCTTCTTCCTTTGATGGTTGAATTGAGGGAGATTACTTTGTTGTTCACCGTCACCGTCTCTGCGTTTGCCCAAAACTCATTTAGAGTTTCAGTGTGGATTGGAGGGTCGATGGTGAGGGCGGTGAAGTATTGGGATTTGACGACCAAATCAATGATTTCGTCGTATTGGGACCAGGCTTCTTGTTTTTCGAAGTAGCCTCTTTGATTGTGTCCCTGTTTTAGTATAAGAGCCATGTGGTTTGTGTGTGTGTGGATAGAACAGTGTTTTTGCAGGTTTAGGTCTTGAGAGTGTTTTTGTGAGAGAGAAGGAGGGAATTTTTGCTTTTTGAAAGGATAAGTGTTGGAAAAGGTATTTATCAGAAGTTTTTAACCACCTAGGTCAAACTTCTGATGTGGGAAAAGTCTGATTTACCCTTTTTGACTAAACTGCTGATGAAGAACAAATATCATCAGTAGTTCCCACTTTCTCTTCAGTAGTTTTGAACAACTAATGAGAATGCTTTATAAATACTTTATTCATAACTTCTGAAGGTTGTTTTATCAGAAGTTAATCATTTTTCAGAAAATATTCCCATACTGATGTTTTGTTCATTAGTAGTTTCTCTCTTGTTTGTTTTTCAGAAGTTTTTCAGACTTAAAGACAAATGTAAGTGAAAAATGAAAATATGTGCAGAAAAGTAAAAAGAAACACTTACAAATTTAGCATCCCAAGCATGGATACTAACTTCTGAAATGTTGATGTGTCAAGGGGTTTAGTGAATATGTCAGCTATTTGATTGGCTGTTGCTACATGTTTCACTTCAATCTTGCCTTTTTCATAGCAATCTCTTATGAAATGATACCTGATTTCAATATGTTTGGTTTTTGAAAACTGAACAGGATTTTGAATGATGTTAATGGCAGATTTGCTGTCTACAAGCAATGGTGTCTTGGTCTCTTTGATTCCATAATCAAGAAGTTGATACTGGAGCCATTGTATCTGTGATGTACAACTTCCAGCTGCAATGTATTCAGCTTCAGCAGTTGAAGTTGCAACAGATGTTTGTTTCTTTGATTGTCAGGACACTAGACAGTTTCTTAAGAATTGACAACCACCAGATGTTGATTTTCTTGACATTTTACACCCTGCATAGTCACTATCTGAAAAAGCTGATAACTTGGTATTGCTTGAAGCAGGATACCAAATTCCAAGTGTTGGAGTTCCTTTCAGATATCTGAAGATTCTTTTGACTGCAATGAGGTGTGATTCCCTAGGAGCTGATTGATATCTAGCACAGACACATGTTGAAAACATAATATCTGGTCTAGAAGCAGTTAGATATAAAAGGGAACCTATCATACATCTATACATGGTTTGATCAACCTGTTTTCCTTGATCATCTGGTTCAACTTGTGTGGTTGGTGTCATGGGAGTGGAACATGATTTACAGTCTTGCAAAGAAAATTTGTTTAATAATTCTTTAACATATTTTGATTGATGTATAAAAGTTCCATTTGTTTGTTGTTTAATCTGCAGTCCCAGAAAGTACTGCAGTTCTCCCATTGTACTCATCTCAAATTTTGATTGCATGAGTTTCTTAAATTCATCATACAGTTTTGTGTTTGTTGAACCAAAAATGATATCATCAACATATATTTGAACAAGTAAGATATGATTTCCAACATGTTTTATGAAATGAGTTTTATCAATGGAGCCTCTTGTGAAGTTATTTTTGAGTAGAAAGTTAGAAAGTGTTTCATACCAGGCTCTTGGAGCCTGTTTGAGCCCATAAAGAGCTTTGTCTAGTTTGTACACCCACTCAGGATGAGAAGGATCCTCAAACCCAGGTGGCTGACAGACATACACTTCTTCTTTTATTTTCCCATACAAAAATGAACTCTTAACATCCATTTGATAAACTTTTATTTTGTTGGAAATGGCATAGGCCAGAAATAACCTGATGGCTTCAAGCCTTGCAATTGGAGCAAAGGTTTCATCATAATCAATTCCTTCTTCTTGGGAGTAACCTTGTACTACCAGTCTTGCCTTGTTCTTTATAATCATACCAGCCTCATCTTGTTTGTTCCTAAAAACCCATCTTGTGCCAATTGGTTGCTTGTTTGGTGGTAAGGGACAGATTTCCCAAACCTGTTTTTTTTAATTGAAGCAACTCATCTTGCATGGCTTGTACCCAGTTGTTGTCTTTGAGGGCTTCTTGGTACTTTTTAGGTTCCAACTGAGAAATAAATGTTGAGAAGAAGCAAATGTTGGAAAGCTGGTTTCTTGTAAGAACACCTGATGCAATATCACCCATGATTTGTTCAAGTGGATGATCTTTGTGTTCAATTAGTTGTTGTAAACCAATGATAGGTGTAGGTGGCTCTTGTACTTCATCAAACAAACCACTGAGGTTTATAATGTCTGGTTCAGCAGTTTCAGTGTCTTCAGTAGTTTTAGGTGCTGAAGCAGATGTTTGAGTTTGTACATCAGCAGTTCTTGAATCAGAAGTTTGTGAAACTTCTGATGGTTTGGAAGTTGACTTAATAACTGTTTGAGGAGTCCATGGTACTGGATCCTCATCATCAAACCTTTGATCACCATAATAGGTAGGTTTAGATGAAGTAACAGTCTTTTCAGGTCAGAAATGGAAGCTGTCAAGGTCAAAAAGTTCAGCAGGATGTGCTGGAATAAGAGTGTGTTTTGACTCATTGAACTTGACATTCAGTGTTTCTTCTACTATCCTGGTTCTTGAGTTAAAAACCTTGTAGGCTTTTCAAGTGGAAGAGTAACCAAGAAAGTAACCTGAATCAACTTTGGCAGCAAACTTTGAAATAGAGTCTTTGATGTTTAGAATGAAACATTGACATCCAAAAGCCCTGAAAAAGGAGATAAGGGGCTTTATGCCATGAAGAACTTCATAGGCAGTCTTGGAGTGTCTCTTGTTGACAAGGACTCTATTTTGAACATAGCATGCAGTGTTAACTGCTTCAGCCCAGAAATACAATGGTAGGCCTGAATCAGGTAACATTGTTCTTGCTCCTTCAATTAAGGTTCTGTTCTTCCTTTCTACTACACCATTTTGTTCAGGAGTTCTGGGAACAATGTATTGTCTAATAATCCCTTTAGACAAGCAGAATTCATCCAGAGTTTTGTTCATGAACTCTGTCCCATTGTCACTTCTAATGGCTTTGACAGATAGAGAATATTGTTTCTCTACTTGAAGAATGAAGAACTTGATGATTTCAGCAGCCTCATCCCTGGAAAATAAGAAGAATACCCATGTAAATCTTGAATAGTCATCAATGATGACCAAGCAGTACTTCTTCTTACCAAGGCTCATGATTTTTACAGGCCCAAATAAGTCCACATGGAGTAGTTGAAGACATGCAGTTGTTTTTGATTCTTCAATAGACTTATAGGAGGACTTATGCTGTTTTCCCTTTAAACAGGATACACAGTGTTCTTGACACTGGTATAGCTTTAAAGGTAGAACTCTGACCAAGCCCATTTTTGTGACTTTATTTATGGTTTTAAAGTTCACATGGCCAAGTATCCTGTGCCAGAGATAAGTCTCTGAAGTTGATGCCTTTGAGAAGAAACAGGCAGTGTTGTTCAGTACTTTGTCCTTTTCAATGTCCACTGCATAGACATTGCCACATCTTTTGGCTATCAACAAAGTGTGATCTTCAATGATCTTCTCTATCAACTTCTGGCCTTCTGGTGATATGATCTTGCATGCTGTCTTTGTGAAAAAGGAAGAATATCCTTTATCACACATTTGTGACACACTCAACAAGTTGTACTCAAGGTTTTCAACCAGATTGACCTTGTCAAACTGTATTTTGCCAGAGGAGACATTGCCATGTCCTAGCACATATCCCTTAGCATTGTTCCCAAAGGATACAGATCCTTCTCTTTGACTGATAAAATTGTTTATCAGGTATCTGCATCCTGTCATGTGCATTGAGCCTCCACTGTCTACATACCAAATGCTATTTAAGCCTCTGGAAACTCTCTGCACAAGATAGCAAATTAGTTAGATTTGGGAACCCAAGCCAGTTTGGCTTTGGGTTTGCTCTTGAGAACATTTACAGTTTGTTCTTGACCAAGTTGAGGAATCCATGTCTTTTTGGCAATGGATTTTTCATTAGGAGCAATGGTGGTATCCTTTTGAGGACCACCATCAACTTTGGTCAGCAGTAGTTGTACCATGTTCATGAGATCTTTAATCTCAGCAGTTTGTGAAACTGCTGATGATTTAGGTCTAACTACTGAAAGAGAATTTTGAGAAAAAGATTTTTGTTGAGATTTTGTCTTTTTCTGAGAAAAAGTGTTTACTGGTTGTTGTTTCCTGGGAGAAAAAGTTTCTACAAAATCATTTCTGATTTTTTTTCCCACAACCAGTTGTTGAATTTTCTTGTTGTACTGAATACCTTTTCTGTATCTGCAAAATTCTGTCTTGTGGTTGAACAGACCACAAATTTCACATTCTTTTGTCTTTTCTTTTAAAGACAAGTTTCTGACTGTATTGATTGGTTTTAGGTCATCAGTAGTTTTCAGGTTCTCAACTCCTGATGTAGTTGAAACTACTAATGGCTTAATGTCAGATTTTATCAGTACTTCTGAAGAACTTTCTTTGTGAGTTTTTAGAAAGTTTTCATGGAAAGATGTGCATTCTTTCTCTTCAGAAGTTTCACCTGAAACAATTTTTCTCCCATCTTCAGTTGTTTTGGGGGAAAAATCTCTTGGTGTTTCAGTGTGATTGTACCCTATGCCAAACCTAACATTTGAAGCACTTTGTTTGTTTAGCAATAGTTGATACCCTTTACAAGATTCAACCCATTTTTCACATGTGACCTTGGTGTCAGCAAGCTCTTGTCTGACATTTCCTAGGTCATTTATCATGATTTTAATTTGTGCTTGGGTTTCAATAGCAGTGTTAGTTAATTTAGAAACTTCTTTTATTTTTGCAGAAAGTTTTCTTTCTAAATCACATTTCATCTGAGTGAATTTTCTCTCAGAGTCATTTGCTTTACCTTGTAAGTGCACATTAGTCTCTCTTATGAGAGCAAAAGATTCTTTGCAAGAAGTTGAACAAAGTTTTGTCAAAGATTCTTTTGATACCTGTGACAAGGCAGATTTTGAGGTGCATCCCTCAAATGCCATTAAGGCAAAGTTCTTTCTGCCATTGTCAGGCTCTCCCCAGTTAATGTCAAACATCTTGTTGTCTGCATCAGGGTTACACTCAGTAGTGTCAAAAGGAAGACTGCTCCAGTCAATATACCCTGAAGTAAATAAACTTTGTTGTGAGGGTTGCTGAGTCTGTGGAGGTGGTTGAGCAGCTGGAAAGGGAGGCATTAATTGTTGGCTCTGCATCTGTTGAGCAGGCATTTGTACATATTGTACTTGTGGCACATATTGGTGTTGTGGAGCTTGTGCCTGTACAAAATGTGCACTCCCTTGTGTTCCATTATTCCTGTTTTAACTGGGGTTAAAATTATTTCCAGACTGAGATTGGTTAAAGCTAGAGCTTCTACACTCTCTAGCAAAGTGTCCCAACTTTTGACACTTGTGACATCTAAGTTTATATTTGTCAAAACCAATTTTTGTTGAGCTGTTGAGTCCTGGAAACTTCCTTCCTGACCTTTTGTAAAATTTATTTGTTTTTAAACTTAACATGGCCAGTTGGTGTAAAATATCCATTTCTTCCAAGTCATCACTGCTGAAATTTTTTAAATCATCCATGATAAAACACATGTTATCAGCAGTTTGGCTAAAATCATTATTGTCATAACCTGGGAATGATCTTTCAGATGAGATCCCAGCAGTTATGTCAATATGGTCAAAAGATCCAAAACTATTTGAACAAGTTGGTGAGTCTTGTCCCAATAGTGCTGTACTACCTGGTAGATAGTCATCAGCAGTTTTACCAGAACTTTGTAACTTTTTCTTTTGATCAATTTCTCTTTCAAAAGTAAGTAATCTCCCATGAAGTTTTGTAAGAGTGAGGGAGCTAAAGTCTGGTGAAGATCTTAAGACTATAGAGTATGTTTTCCATTTTTCAGGTAAAGACCTTAAAAATCTATGAAGCATAGATACAGTTGTGTAAGTCTGACCATTTAATTTTAGCTCAGATATTAATGAGGAGAATCTTTCAAATTGTTGTGTTAAAGTTTCCCCATTAATGTGAGCAAAAGTTTCATATTGTTGAGCCAGGATTTCTCTGGTGTTGGCAATCACCTCTTCAGTTCCTCCAAACTGTTCTTTGAGGCAGTCCCAAAACTCTTTGGCACTATCACAATGTAATAGGCTAGAGTAGATTTCATTTGGGAGTGCCATTGCCAACATAGAGAAAGCTTTAGCATCAAGCTCAAGTTTTAGGAAATCATCATCTGTATAGTCTTTTGGGTCTTTTGGAATTTCTTCTTTAATTTCAAGATTGATATTTACTGGTTTATGAGGACCATATATCACAGATTTCCAGCAACCTGTGTTGGTCTGTGATAAGGTATGTGCCATTTTCCTTTGCCAGATATTATATTCATTTCTTACCAGCATAGCAGGTTTATTGGCAGAACCAGTATTATGAGGATCCATTTTAAAGTGTATTGATTTATCAAATATCTCTTAAAGTGATGGATGTTGATAAAAGTGAACTTTTAATCCTTTATTGAATATCAATAAGAGCCTGTGTCTGATTCTCAATGTGTTAGATTGATATGTGATCAGATAAACCAGTGCTTTGATACCAATTGTTGGATCAGTATTGCTCTTTGTATGAACTTGCTAGTGAACACTTAAGTGTTTAGCAAGTTCTTTATCAGTAATAGCACAGGGGAATGATATGAGTTTAAAGCTACACTTATCAACAGGAGTTATTACTCCCCCTGGACGTTTGATAAAAGTAAAGACAAGTATTTAATAGAATCTAGGCAATGAATGAGAATGAACACTTAAACAGATTTTCAGTAAATGAAATGGAAATAACAATGATAAGCTTTGAAGGATTTCTGTATTAAAAATCAATGTCTAAAACAGAGGGATGAACCCATCTATTTATAGACTTTACAAATACATGAACCTTGCCAAAAAGCAAGTTCAGAGACAAGTTGCAACAAGTTGCAATCTTGGAACTTGTACAAAAAGTTAAAGTAATACTAAACTAATAAACTACTGAAACAGAAGGCGGTGGAAAGATTCTTGAACAAGTGCTGATGAATGACAAACTACTGATGAGTAGTTTGTCTTCAGTAGTTCTTCAGTGAACTGTCTGGTTTGGACTTCAGAACTTCTGATGCATTTCTTCTTCAGTACTTGTAGAATCCTTCTTCAGCAGTTTAGTCTTCTTTCTTCAGTAGTTATATACTTAGAATAATTTGACAGAAGTGAATTAAACTAAGGTTTACAAAAGTGGTTTCACCAATCCTTTTTGTCCTAACAACCTAAAAGCTTAAAGGCTCTCCAACCAAACAAAGATTTTTACTAAGTTGGAGGAACAACAACACACACAAAAGAAGATGGACCCATTTTCTTCTCCCGTGAACCTTCGCCATTGTGCTAACGAAGTTTCAATGACGCTCAGGAAATGGGGGGGGGGGGGGAGGTGCTTTTGACTGAAATTTTTTTGAGGTGAAGGGGACGCTACCTCACACCGCTGAGCCTTGCCGATAAATATTTCATGGTGTAGGTGGGATAGGTTTATGAATTTCTAAGTTTTATTTTCTAAGTTTACAATTGTTGGATATAAGAGATATGTAAATTTTTATCAAAATACAAATAAAAAAATTGAATGTAAACATGTAAGAAAACAACCGATCTGGGAACCAACCATATCTAACTGTGTCCCACTAGATTTTTTTAAAGATGGTTTTCAAAAGGTATCTCAGGGTAATTATTAGACCGTCCGGAGTGAGGGGAAGGGAAGGAACACCGCCCCGGGTGGGCATGGGTGGGGGGCTCTTGGGGGCAAATCTTCACTGGTCCGGAGTGAGGGAAAGGGAAGGAACACCGCCCCGGGTGGGCATGGGTGGGGGGCTCTTGGGGGCAAATCTTCACTGGCCTGGGGTGTTTTTTTGGGCCACATGCCATTTTTTAGATTTGTTCAACTTTTTTTTTTTAATTTAAAACACACATTAATAGTAATAGTAATAATATTCCTCCCCACAATTTCCCTCTCCACATGGGACCCAAAAGTGCCACATGACGCTCCATCCCCCTCTTTCCCTATCATTCCTTATAGTCTTAACGTTTGGGGTAGTGTCCCGCTGTGACATCCGTCACTTTTTCCTCATTTTATTTTGTATATAATAATAATAATAATAATAATAATAATAATAATAATAATAATAATAATAATAATGATAATAAATATTAATATTAGTCTAGACCACCCTTGAGCCCAAGACACAACAACTAACCCAACCATCCTTCTCTTTTCCTTTAAAACTTTCGGAACCCAATGCTGAGCCCAAGAGACGAGCCCAACAGCAGGTTTGGCCCATCCCAAGTCTGGCCCATTAGCCCCTTCCCCCTTTATGTTTAAAAAAAAAAATCGCTGCTGACGTGATTCGAACCCGGATCACGAGCCGGGTCAGACACACACAGACACGCGCATCACCACTAGGCCACAAGGGACTTTTGATTCTTACCCAGTCTTCTAAATATTTATACACAAACAAGCAAGTTTCTTTCTCCTTCATTGTTAGTCGCTGCAGACCCGCAACAGCATTAAACCCATCTATTTTGGAAACAATTGACCAATTAAATTCGCCTAATAATTTACACCTCATTCCCGCATTTGACTGTTGATGATTACACGCTAATATGCTTGATTAGCGGCCAAATTTGTCAATTCAAACTCGTTTTTAAAGCTTCCAAACCCAATAATCAATCTAAATATAACGAATGTTTTAACACAATTAAACCCACACACAAACACTAAAGGGGCCGATTAACACACCTATTCTTTCAATTCCTGATAATTTTTCGTAATCAAGTATATGCCTCGCATTCTTTGACTTTTTGGTTGACCGACCTTTCTGCTTCATTCTTGGGTTTGTAAGTTTGATTTCTGCTTTGATCTTGATTCATATGCTTATGTCAAACAATAACCCCATACAATTCGGGGTTATTGTCTAATCAATCACTTGATTTAGAAATTAGGTTTCGTTTGATTAATATTGGGGAAGAACACGAATTTCATATATTATTTATCTTTTAATTAAACTGAAATCAACACAACCACTGGTCTGGACCAAGTGGTTGTGTCTGGTACCTTTCAATCAAGCCACACGGGTTCGAGTCCCGGTTGTGGCAAAACCTTTCATTTTTGCTTTGTTTTTTTAATCAAACCATCACAATTAATTATATATAATACTTATATCTTATAAATTCGTTTTAAAATATTAAAAATCTTTTAAAAATTCTACAAAAATTATTTTGTATTAATCTGATGGAAAGGTTCATCACCCAATTTTTAGTTTTTCAAAAATAATTTATTTAATATATATTATAAATATTACAAGTTTATTCATTTATAATTGTAAAATTCAATAAAAATATCTAATCAATCTTATTAAATCCCACAAAAATTATCCTAAACTTGTGTTGCAATAAACATTCCAGAATTTATTTTTATTTCAGAAAAACTGTTCATTTTATATTTTTAATTAATTTTTGTTATTTTTAATCATAAATAATTCATAATAAATTCATTTTTCAACATTTTTGCACCAAAATTTTACATAAATTATTTCTTTTCATTTGGAACAGAAATACAATTTTTAATTTAAAAATTCTTAAATTTTAATATTTTTAGATATTAAAGTCATATTTTGACAATTTGAAATAATTAGATTAAATATTCTATTTTCAAGAAAATAATTTTATAAAAATTATTTTCATACTCAAAACCTTATGTTGTGACTATATTCACTTAAAAATTTTACAAAGAGAATTTTATTTATTTATTTATTAAATTTCTCATATTTAATAAACAATTTGTTTATTAATCAAATAAATGTTTATCCCCAATTCGAAACCCTAGAAAATACTTATAGACTTAGACTTATTTGTTACATTATACATAGGGTGATACTTGGCAACGTTGGGTTATACTTATTCAATTACACAAGACTTACCACCTTGCTAATGTGAGTATTACTTATCCCTTTTTTCGCTTTTACAATTTTTGGGGTGATTCATGCACAACTATACAAAGCTTTCATATTCATTTACACATACATTTTGTTCATTTACAATTCATATACGTGTCTTGTTTATCTTTGTGCTTATGCTTGAACATGAACGTAGCTTACATACAAAATCATACATTTAGACATAACTTATGTTATGGTGCTCTTTACACTCAGACGTAACTTATGTTACGGTGCTCATTTAGACGTAACTTATGTTACGGTGCTCATTTAGACATAACTTTGTGTTATGGTGCTCTTTTAGAATCACACGTGTTGAGGTGCTCATTATCAATTTCATTGTACAACTTTACATGTGATCTTTGTCTTGTTTGATTACTTGCGTGTTTACATAATGCCTTGGTGATGCTAGACACATGAATTGTACTACTTTTTCAAACTTATACTATACGTACAAATCTAAGTAGTACTCACCAACATCATATGTTGACAAAATTATTTTCGTGCATGTTTCAGGATAAGCTGCTTGACGCTTCATATAGGACTTTGGACTTAGACTAAATAAATCAGTTATTTCAATTATTGTTGTGTATTCAATTTCATATGTTGTAAAATAATATTCAATAATCAAATATTTACATTTTAGTACCATGAGCTTTTGAACAATCATCACTACGTGGCACCTCGATGATTCCGCCATCGGTTGGGGTGTTACAGATTGGTATCAGAGCCATGGTTATAGGGAACTAGGTTATTAGATAAAATGGCCTAGACTATAACCGAACTTTCATGCATAATATTCCTTAAATTTCCATTCCCCTCATTTCCCTCTACTTTCCTTCTTCTATCTCTTCCTTCTTCTCCATTCTTCTCATCTTTCATCCTGGTGCATAGAGATGGTGTCCTGCAAGGAGTGGAAAGTCTACATCATCATGGAACGGGAGCAGTACCTTTCATGAAGACACTCTTAGGCATAATGCCTACTCTTATTTTTGCTCCTTCAACGTTGTTGAGCTTTAATGAGTGTGATAGGACACGTGCAATCTGGAAGGGTGGATGCCTGTACACTGGGTTTTCTGGCATAGGCAAGCATAGCGCATAAATCCAATAACGGACCTGTTATGCTTACCTGGGGATTCCTGGAGTGAGTGTCCACTTATAGGCTAAAGCATGTCTTCTTTGATCAACATTGGGTTCAATTCCTTTGAAAAGTCAACGCTCTTGTTGGGCTTTACAACTAGACAAGGGCACTCCAAGCATTTTATGCAAGCTTTTTCAATAATACTCTCTCGATTCATATACAATATTTTGTATTACACGATTTTCATATATTGCTTACAAGTTCATACTTTCATAACCATCTATGGATTTCACAATCACACTTCACCTTACCCTCTTAGCCACTTTTTAAATATTCAACACCCTACCCAAATCATATTATTTCATTTCTCCACATGTTATTTATTTTTTTTTAAAAAAAAAACTATAACCTCATACCTTAGCACAATCTAAAGATTTCTAAAACTTGTTGTATTACCTAGTAACTTTACAAAGTACATATTTTTTTTTTTCAAAAGATGTCCTCGAACTTAAATTCAATTGTTTATTTATTGACGTAACAAACGATTTTCTATATAATGCTTTAAACTATTTCACTAATAGAACCTTGATCTTCAAAACCTAATGTCATCTCCAACTAATAGAAATATTTTAATCAAAGCCTACTTAGCTTGTATTATTTAACAACTTTTGCTTTATGTACAAAACCAATTTTGAAAATAATTTTTTTTATAGGAATAATATCTAGTCTCTAGATTCTCCAACGACACTCACTCATTTTCAACTTGTTCAAATTTTTACAATATTTGGCATATACCACAATCATGTTTTCTTATACACTTGATTATAACCTTTGATCCAAACCCCAAAATTTACACTGCTACATAATCTACTTACTATAAAATAAACTCTTTATCAACTATCTTCACATTCACTATCTCTCACAACCTTGATTCTGCTTCAAGATTTTTCATCATCCTCTCAAGAACTAAATTCATATCCTTCACCTTCTCACACATGAGCTAGTTACCCATGATAATCAAACTACTAAAAACTTGATACTTGATTCTACAGGATTTTTCCAAAACATCATTGTTTGTTATATGAAACTTGATTTTCCCCTTAATTTGACTATTCACTGGACATTTAATTATTCATGATACTCGTGAACATGGCTGGCCAAATATGAGCTATCTCTATAGGCCACAAAGATAACACTTATACTTAATGGTTGACGTACTTATAAACTTACTTGCATGTGTGTATTATCAATTTGCATGTTGATCTGTGAAAGACAATTACTACATTATCCACTCAACTCAGACAAACATTTCATTTAAAGGGCTCCTCAGACGAGTGGTAGCCCATACTTAAATACTGTTATGCTTACAAGTCATTACTGTCACACCACGCCAATGGCGGAAACACGTGGCGCAACGCTCGAAAGCATATCAAAGTCAAGATTAACACAAACCATATTTAATTAGAAAATATTATTTTATTAAGATGTTGAAAATGGGTACCTTGATACAACATTTTACAAAACCACAAATAATAAGTTTCATACATAGGGGTTTTTCCATCTAAGTCCCAACCCAATGAAAATGTTGATGAAAACCCGACAAGTATCCGACATCCATATTTCCATCCGCACTAGCCTCATATCTATTCAGTACCTAGTTACCTGAAAGATATGTTTAAAAAGACGTCAATAAAAAAGTATTGGTGAGTTCACACGTTTTCATTTTTGCTTACTTACTTTCTTCCTTATATAAAATAGTGCACGTAACATTAATAAGGTATGACAATATAGGATTCCAATCCCAATGTCGATGGCGTTCCCATGAGCCCATAACCAAAACCCGACTACCTATTTTTGCCCCGCAAGTTGTTTACATGGCAACAACAACAAATTTAGAATATCGTAACACCCCTTGGTCCATCCAAGTTGACGCTAATCAACCATGGGTGGGTCCCCGTCAAGGACCGATAGTACTATCCTCATATTCTACGGCTACATCCCTTTGTATAAATGGTTACGGTGAACGGCGGAGACTGCACGTCCCATGTGACTTTTTACCGTTGCCCATGGACCCATCATATTACCTTTTCTTTCTTACTTACGAGTTACTGCACATTTTTAACAAACATATCTTTCCCCCAAGTTTAAAAACATTAAAACAGAAAAGGGGCCGTGAAACTTACTTCAAACTCGTGTCACGAAATCAGAAAATAGTCTTTGCCAAGTCCAATATGAGTCCACCTACATGTGTCCTAATTTAATAAGGCACTGGTCTCAGAGTGCATGTCTTACTGGCAAGTTGTCTTTCGCCAACTCCCGACACCAAGATTACATATTCGGTTTAATTAGGAATATACCCTAGTCTTAGGTCCGTTGGTGATGATTTATCCCGTAACAAGTTTCACTTGATCTTATATTATAACCGTTGATATTAATTACCAAGTTAGTTGGTTCCGTCATCGCGAACCCCGATCATTGCCCGTTTCCTTACACGTCATGATCTTTAAACATATTTATCAATATACATTTACTAACTTGTATTAATATGTCATTTTATCTTCCGACTCGACTCACTTTTATTATATATTTATTTCCCCATAAAAATAAATATACAAAGATCTTGTCGAACGAGATTCATTTAATGTTTAGTGTTTATTTTTCCATAAGTATACATATACTTATAATATCATACTTAACTTATTTTCTTTATCATGAATTCTCCCGTTTTACTTCCAACACTTAGGAAAGTGTTCATATATATTTTTCACCCTTTATCATCCTTACATATATTTTGTTCACAAAATATATACATATTTTCTTGCTTGGAATATTAGTCCGTAATCGCCGCAATAACGTATACTCGTATCTTGTAGGAAGTTATACTTGTATACTTATCCGTCCGATTTACTTTTTTCTGATTTATACTTTGTTCGTTTTACATTTTGTCCGATAGCTCGTCGCATTAACATACATCCGCTTCCCTAATTTCTCAACTTATATATATATATATATATATTGTGGAAATCATATTTCTTGTCGTTTGACATATTTTCCTACTTTCGAAAATATATTTATATTGAAAATATATTAACTTTGATGTTTTATTCCTAAAAATTCTTACAACACTTATGGTAAATTTTATATTTTTATAAAATACTTTTTATAAAAATATCATTCTTTCAAATAAAATATTTGTGCAAGTTTCCTCAATTTTACGAAAGCACCCCTTTTAGAATCTAACTTTCCATTCCCTAACCTTTTACTTTCCAAAGTTACATTTTTCACCATAAAGTCTCTAAAATCACATTTTACACCCATGGACTTTCCATGGTTACTTTTCAAACCTCTATATTTACGCAAGTTATATATTATTCCCAAGACTTATAAAAATGACAATTACTACTAAAACTAGTAAACTTTAACATGTCAAAATTTACAATAAGTGTTCTCTTTACGATCCAACACTTTTATTTGCCACATATGGTTATTTTAAGCCTACTAACATGTTTGTTTTAAGTCTTGGAGTCCATTTGTTCATACTTGTATTTTTAAAGTTTACAACTTTATTTTTGTGACTTGAGCTTCATTACATTTTGTTACAAATATTTCATGTTCAAGTGGTTCCATTAGTCATAATATAATGATCAAAACCATTTTTAGGTGTATTAGGTGTTACTTTATGTTTTTCATCCAAAACAACTTCCAAAAATACCAAAACTAGCTATCTTTTTGTAACAATATAACATCACCAACCATCCTAAAACTCATATTTATGACTATCTTTGTAACATTTTATTTCATTTTTATAAAACACACAAAACCTTGTTTAAAACTTTTGGTTAAAAGCACCCCAAAAACAACTTGCAAGTTAAGCTCATAAGTAAATAAAACTTAAACAAGATGATTTTTAAGAAACTTACTACTAGCACAAGGCTAAGGAAGTCACAAAAACGCAAGATTATGATGGGGTTTAAGGGTGTCTTCCATGGGTTAAGCTCCAAGCACTTGAACACACTTGATTTGGGGTTTAGATGGAGATCATTATATGTGTTTGTAATTGAAAAACAAGAGGAGGTGGAGCTTAAGAAGCTCACGGCCAAAACAGCCCTTTGGGGTTTAGTTTTGTGCTTTTAGTTCATCTTATGTTAAACTTATAAAGGCATTTAATCATTCCTTGATAAGGCTTATCATTAAGCATGCTTTGGACCTCATAATTATACTTGCACATGAGCCAACATTTGGGTGGCTTTAGCCACCAACATGTCCAGCCTATAAGGCCTAAGTGGGACCCACTTTTTGGCTAAATATCTCCTAACCATATTAGATAGATCCTAAGTGTTTCGGTTGGGGTTTTCAGGATTTTAACGCGTGTTTATTACAAGCTATTTCGGACATATAATTAACTCTTAATTACTATTAAACATTAATTATTTTAGGTATTGGTAAGTTATTTAGGCTCTTACCGGGTGAAATTATATATTTTACGCGCATCGAGTGCGATACGCGAACTTTATTCGTTATCGGGAGATTTATATTTGGAGTTTTCATTTATAGTTTTGGGGTTCCAAAACACTTTATATTTCATAAAAATAACATTTATTTTATATCCCGGGCATTCAGGATCGTGTTCGGTTATTTAATTATTACCGGGTAATCACCAACGTCCATTTCGGACTAGTTTATTCTTATGCGATTCCATCGCATTTCTAATTAAACTAAGGCATTTCTACGCCATCTATTGGACTCCGCTATTTTCCGAATACTCAATTATACTTAATTGTTATTAATTTTTGCTTAAAACAGTTTATTACATATATTAATTACGTACGGAAACGCATCGATTTTTGCCGGATGTCACATTCTTCCCCCGTTAAGAGAATTCCGTCCCGGAATTCAGTTCAAGTTCTCCACTACAATAGTATCATTGAAAAGAGCGGGGTGTTTGCGCGTCACGCGTTCTCTTCTTTCCTAAGTGAACTCAGGTTCACCCTTAGTGTTCTATAAACACAATATCGTGACCCAACAACGGTTAAGCTTCTTGGAATTGTCAAACCATCACCTCTTTCGATTTCTCGAATTAGTAAAGCTTAGTGTTGATCTTGAATTCAGCCGGTTGAGGAATTAACAACACTACCACAGACTTGACGTGCGGGATTTATCAAGAGTCCTACTAAGCTCTTGCGATAGTTCGAGCTTATTTATTACGAGACCAATTCTGACCGATACCTCCGTGTCACTAGAGTATCAAGAATTTGTTCCATTATATTTTTTTTTTGTGCTTAACAACACCCTTTCAAGGTGCACTCTCAGCGAAGTCCTATCACTGATTCAAAGTTCCTATGGCTAGCGCCTTATTTATACAACTTCTCAATAGGTTCTCAACCCATTCAAGCAGCTTTAGATCTAGCTGATTTTTTTTTGTCATCTCTCGAACGACTCAAGCCAGATTATGCGTCTATCTCTATCTGTCATTCAATGTACTGGAGAAATACATGTATGCCCTCCAAAGGCTTTGAGAAGTGCACCCCGAATGCTGGGGTGACAATTCCTATCTCATACCAAATTCTGGCTACGAAGCACACCAATCCGATATGCCGCAGACATCAATCGTGTCACATGGGACACTTCCGTCAAGGACATTCAATTCGTTCGTTTGAGAATGACAAGCCATACTCATATCAAATCGAGTGTCCCAGGCTTGCGTTAAGCATTCGGCGAACCCTGAGGTAGAATGACTACTACAATCCGATACTATAGTAGTTGGCAAACCAGTGTCTAGTCACGCCTCTCTAAGAGCACAGGTGGCCATTTATATGCCTCATATCGGAGCCACACGTGAGTGGGAAATGAGAGAGTTCCAAACGGCGATCAACCATTACCTGTGTCACATCACAGCCACGGGACGCCACAGGCAGTATGATAATTAGATTCGCTCATTCAAATTTCACTGAACGGGTGATCTTACCGGATCACAGAACAGTCAACATTCTCGAGGGCACTCAAGGTTGCTTGTAGCAGCGCTTGGCATTCCCGTGTCCTCACACGGACTTGAATCCCCTATATACTGACTTATAACCTTTCACATGCGCAATTATGGGTAATGGTACTAAGGCGCCAATATGGACTGACGTAGGTCGAAAGCTTTTGCGTCACTTTCACCTCTCAGTTCCCCAAACAACAAATGGTGTATATCCGACACACGGGTCGGATAGTTCCATAATCCTCGAGAATTAGAAGTTGACTCAAACACAATGACCGGAGGCTCACATAACCTCAGCACATTGGCCAACACGAGTGTGAGGCATATGAACCATCACGAATGTTTACCGCAACAACAGGGGATGAGGTTTCAACAATATATCGTCACATTACTCTTCGCCAAAGCAGGTATGCGGAACACCAGTGGCTACAAAAAAATGGGTATCTACTCCTAGCCCTGTTATATGTGCCACGCGGACACCGATTGCCCACTCGGTATCAACAACCTCTTAAGTCACATCCGAACATAAAAGGCCACTTACCCTCAAATCTGGCTATCGGATCCTATGCAGAGACCTGTATGGAAGGAGTCCTAGAATCGGAACTCTCAATTCACCGATGGTTCCATCCTTCCGGGATCATTCGGGGTAATATTCAAAATCAAGCCATTGATGGACATAGCTGACATAGATTTCACCTTTGGGGCTTAACGACTCCATGCACCAAAGTCGTTACTTAAAACAAATGATTCTCGAGGTAACACGACAAGCAAAAATCTGGAACCTTTACAAAAAGCATCGCTTTCAACAACTCAAGGTGCACACCTAAGGGTGTACTGAGTAAGTCTCCAGGCTCATCTTAAGTAGTCAGGCACTAACCGTGCGGACTCGACAAAATTCCTTACTATGATGTCTCCAATAGTATCCGTCAAGGACAAGAAATTTTGCCCTAGCGCGAGCATACAAGAGAACATCTGGGAACACCGACCCAAGGTCGAAATGGTTCCACTATTCCAAGAGCATACGTAACAATGCCAGGACTAGATGAATCTACCATTAGAGGAATAACAACATTAGTAGAAAGGCTGAGTTGATTGACCATCTCCAAGCGGTAGGATAACACCCTTAACGAGTAGGCCTATCTATATGCCTTTCAGGATTCAATGTTTCATAAAATCTCTGCAGTCTTGTACCAGGGACTCCATCAATGCACACGTTATGGGTGGGTCCACACTGGTATTTCTGTAATCATCAGCATGACACGTCAACAGAGATGGTTTTAATTAATCCAGTAGAACGAGTAATAAAGAAGTGAGTCTTTCGCCCTTGCTAGTCCCCAAAATTATGGGCTATAGCATTGCTCACGTTCTTGCGATACCTTCATGTATTGAGGCACATTCGAAGTCCCTTATCACAAAGACGAGTCTCGCCTCGTCATGTGGGGATCACGAGATTTCTTTCCGACATTGATTTGCACAACCAATCGTTAGTCATCAGAAATGCACGTATCAGGGTTACGGCATCACTGATGCCTTAGATTTTATAGAGATAATGTTCACGAAGTGCGCGAGAATAAAAAGAGGTCAACCCATGATTCAGTCAATTACCCAAACGATCACGAGATTCAAAGGAATACATGGGCTAACACTCAGACTAGTGTGTCTTAGAATGACTTCTAGAAAGTACGTTAGACAACTAAAATCCTACATAATCAATTAAATAGAACAATGATAGCAACGAGGGGTTTTGGTGATGTCTCAATCCCGAGGGAACCAAGAGCGAAGCAAACGACAAGTCATAACATCATCAAGGCAGGCCTACAGCTGTAGCAATACGTCCACGGAGCAACTCGATAGTAGAAATGACACGACAATGGCAGCACCACATCCACGGAGCACATTTATTAGGGAACACCGCAACAAGAACTGCGCGACAGCGGGGAAATACGACAACAAGGCTATACCACTGCAGGAGCAGCACAACAATATGAATACATTATTGACAACGTAACACAACCACATGGATATGCAATCCGCAAAATAGTGCAACTACATGCATGCACAATTATGGGAGTAACACAACAACACGATTACACAACAACATGATGACGCACAACATGGAAAATCCACAATTCACAACACGAAAACTCTGTTATGGTGAGCACACATCCTGGTGCATCTCAGCTCACTTGTGGGGGCGGAATTCGCATCCGCATCTCCGGCCTCCACCCTATCCTCCATAGGCTCAGTGGAAGGAACGGTTGGATTGGCTAGCGCATCCGTCATCATAACATATATGGGAACGATGGGTTCCACATAATTTAGCTGACTTCTCAAACCGATATTGTTGATAGAGAGAACGACGGTGGGCTTGGTATAAGTCACTCGAACGATAGCAACAACCGCATCAATAGAGTCAACCGAAGCATGAGAACCATCGGCAATATTAGGCTTGGCAGGAGCCCAAGGAATGACAACGATGGGTTCAATGAAAGCCTCAAAGAAAATGGGGTTAGCAACAACGAACTCCACTGAGACACAGACAAAGTCATATCAGCTTGGAAAGGGTCATAGAGACGTCTACGTCAACGACAGCAACCTCAGTGGGATCCTCAAAACAGCAACAACATCAAACTTGGCAAGAGCCATAGAAACAACAACATCAACATACTCAGCAAGAGCTACACACTTAGTAACGACAGCAGGATTCGCTCATGCCATAGAACAACAACAGCAACAGCAACAACAGGCTTGGCGGGAGCCTTAGGCTCGTAGTACTTATTAGATGTGTGGTAAATAGTATCCATGTAACGCCCAGCTATTTCTAAAACATTATTAAAATAATATATTCATATAATTACTTTATTTTATTATTTCAAAACAATATAGTTATTATTTTTAGTTAAAATACACTCTCTTACGTTAAGAACTAAGATTATTCATCACTTGCAATTACATGATTTAGCAACTCGCAACGAGTAAAATACTGGTTAGTTCATATTTTAGACGACCCCTAAAGTTCTAACGAGCATATACATTTACATTTATACGAGTAGAATATATAGGGTCCAAATACTAGTTCTACGTCAGTTTATATAAATAAATTATGTGAAATAATTATCTTATTGATTGAACGAGCTAAATTTAAAGCGAGACCCGGATCGGTAACTGGCTCGTATACGAAATAATATTCCACCTAACCTACACACCAAACCCTACCTATGTATTATTTAAGCACCTTAGGTTACCTCCTATTTTCTTAATCTTCTTCCTTATAACCCTAGCTACCACCAAGCCATAAACCCCATTATTCCTCCTCCCTTTAACCTTGAAGCTTCTTCTTCCTAACCCCTATACACAGCAGCAGCAGTACACAAGTCCCGCACCTCTCTCTCCCTTCCCTAACTTCATTTCCTCTCATCTCTCTCAGATTCAGCGGCCGCCGCCGCCCACCTTCTCCGCCACCAACAATCACATCCGGGCCACCCTCACCATAAACCTCTAACCGGCCCCCTTCCCTTCATCCAGACTCCCTCAGTACAAACCGGAAATGGGTTTTCGAATTGTTTGGTGGTACGAGTTGCAGGTCCGAACAGGTACATCAGGATGTATTCTCTGGTTGTGTTCCGGTCTGGTGATGATGCTGGTTCAGCGGTGGTTGTGGGTTGATGACCGGAGATGGTCGATGGGATGGTGACAATCGCCGTGGTGGTTCGTTAGGTTGTGGTCTGATTGTGGTCACAATGGTGTTGGTGGCCGCTTGAAGACGGGATTGGGATGGTTCTCAGGTTGGGGGTGGGTCTCGTTGATGTGGGTGGTTTACATGGTGGGTCTCGGTTCAGTTTTGGTTGTGGCTCGGTTCGAGTCGAGTCGAGTGGTTATCATTTATTCTTGATGGTGGTCGCCTCGAGCTCCAGAACCGGGTTCAAGTCGGGTCTTATCCGGAACAGTTTTTGCTCGGGTTCGGGTCTTGTTAACTCGGGTTTGGTCCGGCTAAAGTTGGCTCTAGTCGGGTGTAGTTGATCGGGTCAGTTTCGGTTTTGGGTTCGTGTTCGGGCTCGGTCAAACCTGGTCAACGGGTCAGATCTGGTTGGTCAAACGTCCAGATCTGGTCAAACACTTGGTCGCAGTCAAAGCTAGTCAACACGTATTTCGAGACGAGTTCGTGTCTATTCGTAAACATAAAATGGGAAGGTATATCGCGCGCTTGTTGTCTTTCTTTCTTTTTTTGTTGTTTCATTTTGAGTACAAATATATAGATATATATATATATAGTGTGTTCTAAATGAAAACATTAACGGTGTATACGTGCGTAACGAGCCGAACGTACTTGTAATAAAACGCCTAAATAGTAATGAGACATTTGAAAAAGGAATGGTTAATCAATATTATGTTTATGAGCATACGCATTCCCATATTTCTTTTACATATACAAACACATTATCTAGTCGTTTATTCAAGTCCAACAATAGTCGATTTATTATTTTGTCGCCAATTGATGACTAAATATGTTAGTATGTATATATTGTTATTAGAACGATCAAAGGTTGAGGTATACATAAGCGTTACTTGTCAAGCATATAATTTTTGTTACATTATAGTTTTAACGAGTTAATCAATTGTCGCGTCTAAAGCTTAGTCAAATTAGGTGTTGTTTAGTTTAGACAATTGATGTTTTGGGATAAAATAGACGACTTGCGTTGTCTGGTTTCTTACAAAAACAGAGGAGACTCTGCCCAAATTTTAATAAAATATAAGAAACAAATCGACCTTCCAAGTTTATAATTATGTGTAGACGAAATTATGATTTTAGAAATTAATTCTAACTTCCATATCTTACGTCGTCAAAAATAGAAATATTTATATTTATTAATAAGTATATATAATACGATCCAATCTGCGAAACGAGTCAACTTTTGAGTCAAGCCACGCAAGTATTATTTTCTTTAGCCAAAACACGTCTTTATCAATAACATCAACACGTGACCTTGAATAATATATTAAAACACTTATTTCAAGCAACTATACATACGCGTATATTTCTGAGAAATCAAACCAAGTTACTATCGGTTCGTTAAGTCATACACACATTAAGACGCGTATTGTTTACAATGCGAGTCTAGGTAGTTGAATAAACTATCTTTACAACCAAGAAACGAAACAAGCTTATTTGTATTAGAATTTAAGGCATCATTTATTTGTATTAGGATACAAGGGTTCAATTAATCCAAGTTCGGACTTGTTGCTACTTGCTAGTATTTACACGGTGAATTTCAGGTGAGTTTACATAGCCCCTTTTATTTATCACCATTTTTGGGGTGAAACATGTTATAACATTATCATTGCAATTCAATCATCAATGTGTCTATGTGTTTTCTATGTTGCATTATGTCTTGAGCATGATTAGAGTAAGCACCATTCTAGCATAATCATTAACATTGATCAGCCGACGGTATACATTGATAGATCTATTGGACTGACAATCCCACCCGGATACGTGCCTCCTACAAAGGTTACGTGGGTGTTTGTTATCGCATAACATATTCATTGGGACCATAAGTGTATGGTATGTATCATTTTATAACAGTCAGCAGGGTTGATTATGCACTCGATTTATTTCTAATATGTTCTCACATATGGGCTAGAATAACATGACACATGAATTGCACAACATTTTATTCATTTTATCATCAAAAACCTATGTAATTCTCACCAACTTATGTTGACCCAAAATACTTTCAAAATTAACATGTTTCAGGTAACAATGAAGCTGAGGCTTGAGTAGCATGAGGATTTTCTTGAAGTTTATTTGAAGTTCTTTTGAAGTTGCTATTTGATGTTATGTATTTGAATTCTTAGACATTATGTCACATTTTGGATATTTATGCTTGAATAAATTATTTAAAATTTATGTTATACCATGTGCTACTGAAAACAATCATCAATACGTGGCACCCCGATGTTTCCGCCATCGGTTGGGGTGTTACAGATTGGTATCAGAGCCATGGTTATAGGGAATTAGGTTATTAGAAAAATAATCTAGTCTATAACCATAGGATTTAAACCAGTACTTGCTTCTATTACTTGTAACCCTATTTGCTACCTTATCCTTATCTCTATCTCTATCCTCATCCTTATTCTTAGCCTAACTTAGTCTTGCCTACTCTCTTTCACTTATTTGCTACAATCCTAACGTACTTCTAGATTATTAGAGCAAATTCCTTGGACTTAGATCTGATCAGTTTGATAAGCCAACATTTTCGTTTATTCGTAGTTAAATATCTACAATCTTTGTGTTTCATTTCCATTTATATCATCTCCCTCTCATTTAAATCACAAGATTTAAATCTCAAAATTTTCGCAATTCAAATCTATTTTCTTCCTCATATAATCCCCTCGTTAGTCTAAATTCCATGAACCATTTGTGGATCTCAAAATCATATTTCATTTTACAAACTTGTAATATTACCCGCTTGTTTAATCATTTTCAACATCCAATCCAAATCGTATATTTCTCTTTACAACATATTGCATATTCTACTTCTTAAATCATATTACATTACATTCGGGCCAATTTTATTTTAAACCTCCTCCTTACACTTTTTTTTTTTAAAGGCATCCTCAACCATAAAATTTCATCATGTTCAAGATTTTAATATCCTTGTTCAAACTATAATCTCATAACCTGTTTATAGGAGATATTCTAACACCAACACTGAAGAGTACTAAATTTTTTCAAAAATTCATCACCTGAGTATTTCACAAACTATAGCAAATAGATATTTGTCAAAGAGTCTTTTATTTTCACAAAAACTATTTCCTAAATTCCAAATGTTTATGTGACAATTTATTGACGTAACAAATGATTTACGATAAAAATGTTTTAATCTATTAAGAATGACTTCTTTTATGTATTACTCGAAGCCTATTATACAAAACGTCTGAACAAATTCTTGATTTTTGAAATCCGACATCGTGTTTAAAACCTATGACTCATCGAAATGTTTTGATCTAAATCAATTTAGTTGTACAATTTAATGACTTTTGTTTTATATACGAAACCAATTTAGAAAATAAAATCTTTTCATCCACAGGAACAAAAATTTACTCTACAATTTTTCCATTGACACATACTTATTTTAAACTTGTTCGAACTATTACAAATTTTTGGCAAATACCGCAATCATGTTTTCTCATACGCTTGTATCTAACTATTTATTCAAACCCCACGATTATTCTGCATGATCACCTTATTACTTGCGTCTTTTTGAAACCCTATAAATTAAACCCTTATCAACCATTTACACGTTCACCATTTTTCACAACTTTGATTATACTTTGAGTTTTCATCATCTCTCAAAATCCAAATTCACATCCTTTACCTCCTCGAACATGAACTTGATCTCCACGATAACCACACTATTGAAAACTTAATTGTTAATTGCATCAAAACTTAAATATTAGTTATACATGAGGATTTGATTATCTACCTAAACATTTGATTATTCATGATATTTGGAAGCATGGAAAATAAACTATTTGCTATAAACACATCTAAAGTCATTAACCATGTCTAGGGCAACTCTATTGCGGCTCGCATGCTATACTTGATACTTGATGCATTTACCAACTTGCTTACATGTATGTATTATCAATTTGCAACTCATGTGTTAAGCCAAAAACAATTGTTACACTTAATCAAACAACTGGTAGAGGATGAAGTACTTGCTCAACAGTTAGTAGAGTACCTAATAACCTGCTCAACGATTGGTAGAGGTCATCATGCCTGCTCAACAGTCGGTAGAGGTTCTAATAACCTGCTCAACGACTGGTAGAGGCTATCGCACCTGCTCAACAATCGGTAGAGGTTCCTACTCACTGACTGGTAGAAGTCTTTTTCCTGCTCAACAGTTGGACTCATTTTTGGATACATCATACATTTAATTTGATACAAAAAAAATTTATTAGACTCGTTGATACAAAGACTCAAACCCAAGATTATATTGCTTTATTTTACATGTGTGTTTAGAATCATAGAAGGACACAAAACCCTAATGTAAGGTAAATTGGTGATTGCGGTCCGGAACGTAATCATGAATTTACAGGTACGTTAAGGTGGTGTGAAATTCTATCAAGGTTTTCGGTAGATAACAAATTATAAACCCTGTGCTTTTAATAACTTCGGGACGAAGTTTCCAAAAGTAGGGGAGACTGTAACGCCCAGCTATTTCTAAAACATTATTAAAATAATATATTCATATAATTACTTTATTTTATTATTTCAAAACAATATAGTTATTATTTTTAGTTAAAATACACTCTCTTACGTTAAGAACTAAGATTATTCATCACTTGCAATTACATGATTTAGCAACTCGCAACGAGTAAAATACTGGTTAGTTCATATTTTAGACGACCCCTAAAGTTCTAACGAGCATATACATTTACATTTATACGAGTAAAATATATAGGGTCCAAATACTAGTTCTACGTCAGTTTATATAAATAAATTATGTGAAATAATTATCTTATTGATTGAACGAGCTAAATTTAAAGCGAGACCCGGATCGGTAACTGGCTCGTATACGAAATAATATTCCACCTAACCTACACACCAAACCCTACCTATGTATTATTTAAGCACCTTAGGTTACCTCCTATTTTCTTAATCTTCTTCCTTATAACCCTAGCTACCACCAAGCCATAAACCCCATTATTCCTCCTCCCTTTAACCTTGAAGCTTCTTCTTCCTAACCCCTATACACAGCAGCAGCAGTACACAAGTCCCGCACCTCTCTCTCCCTTCCCTAACTTCATTTCCTCTCATCTCTCTCAGATTCAGCGGCCGCCGCCGCCCACCTTCTCCGCCACCAACAATCACATCCGGGCCACCCTCACCATAAACCTCTAACCGGCCCCCTTCCCTTCATCCAGACTCCCTCAGTACAAACCAGAAACGGGTTTTCGAATTGTTTGGTGGTACGAGTTGCAGGTCCGAACAGGTACATCAGGATGTATTCTCTGGTTGTGTTCCGGTCTGGTGATGATGCTGGTTCAGCGGTGGTTGTGGGTTGATGACCGGAGATGGTCGATGGGATGGTGACAATCGCCGTGGTGGTTCGTTAGGTTGTGGTCTGATTGTGGTCACAATGGTGTTGGTGGCCGCTTGAAGACGGGATTGGGATGGTTCTCAGGTTGGGGGTGGGTCTCGTTGATGTGGGTGGTTTACATGGTGGGTCTCGGTTCAGTTTTGGTTGTGGCTCGGTTCGAGTCGAGTCGAGTGGTTATCATTTATTCTTGATGGTGGTCGCCTCGAGCTCCAGAACCGGGTTCAAGTCGGGTCTTATCCGGAACAGTTTTTGCTCGGGTTCGGGTCTTGTTAACTCGGGTTTGGTCCGGCTAAAGTTGGCTCTAGTCGGGTGTAGTTGATCGGGTCAGTTTCGGTTTTGGGTTCGTGTTCGGGCTCGGTCAAACCTGGTCAACGGGTCAGATCTGGTTGGTCAAACGTCCAGATCTGGTCAAACACTTGGTCGCAGTCAAAGCTAGTCAACACGTATTTCGAGACGAGTTCGTGTCTATTCGTAAACATAAAATGGGAAGGTATATCGCGCGCTTGTTGTCTTTCTTTCTTTTTTTGTTGTTTCATTTTGAGTACAAATATATAGATATATATATATATAGTGTGTTCTAAATGAAAACATTAACGGTGTATACGTGCGTAACGAGCCGAACGTACTTGTAATAAAACGCCTAAATAGTAATGAGACATTTGAAAAAGGAATGGTTAATCAATATTATGTTTATGAGCATACGCATTCCCATATTTCTTTTACATATACAAACACATTATCTAGTCGTTTATTCAAGTCCAACAATAGTCGATTTATTATTTTGTCGCCAATTGATGACTAAATATGTTAGTATGTATATATTGTTATTAGAACGATCAAAGGTTGAGGTATACATAAGCGTTACTTGTCAAGCATATAATTTTTGTTACATTATAGTTTTAACGAGTTAATCAATTGTCGCGTCTAAAGCTTAGTCAAATTAGGTGTTGTTTAGTTTAGACAATTGATGTTTTGGGATAAAATAGACGACTTGCGTTGTCTGGTTTCTTACAAAAACAGAGGAGACTCTGCCCAAATTTTAATAAAATATAAGAAACAAATCGACCTTCCAAGTTTATAATTATGTGTAGACGAAATTATGATTTTAGAAATTAATTCTAACTTCCATATCTTACGTCGTCAAAAATAGAAATATTTATATTTATTAATAAGTATATATAATACGATCCAATCTGCGAAACGAGTCAACTTTTGAGTCAAGCCACGCAAGTATTATTTTCTTTAGCCAAAACACGTCTTTATCAATAACATCAACACGTGACCTTGAATAATATATTAAAACACTTATTTCAAGCAACTATACATACGCGTATATTTCTGAGAAATCAAACCAAGTTACTATCGGTTCGTTAAGTCATACACACATTAAGACGCGTATTGTTTACAATGCGAGTCTAGGTAGTTGAATAAACTATCTTTACAACCAAGAAACGAAACAAGCTTATTTGTATTAGAATTTAAGGCATCATTTATTTGTATTAGGATACAAGGGTTCAATTAATCCAAGTTCGGACTTGTTGCTACTTGCTAGTATTTACACGGTGAATTTCAGGTGAGTTTACATAGCCCCTTTTATTTATCACCATTTTTGGGGTGAAACATGTTATAACATTATCATTGCAATTCAATCATCAATGTGTCTATGTGTTTTCTATGTTGCATTATGTCTTGAGCATGATTAGAGTAAGCACCATTCTAGCATAATCATTAACATTGATCAGCCGACGGTATACATTGATAGATCTATTGGACTGACAATCCCACCCGGATACGTGCCTCCTACAAAGGTTACGTGGGTGTTTGTTATCGCATAACATATTCATTGGGACCATAAGTGTATGGTATGTATCATTTTATAACAGTCAGCAGGGTTGATTATGCACTCGATTTATTTCTAATATGTTCTCACATATGGGCTAGAATAACATGACACATGAATTGCACAACATTTTATTCATTTTATCATCAAAAACCTATGTAATTCTCACCAACTTATGTTGACCCAAAATACTTTCAAAATTAACATGTTTCAGGTAACAATGAAGCTGAGGCTTGAGTAGCATGAGGATTTTCTTGAAGTTTATTTGAAGTTCTTTTGAAGTTGCTATTTGATGTTATGTATTTGAATTCTTAGACATTATGTCACATTTTGGATATTTATGCTTGAATAAATTATTTAAAATTTATGTTATACCATGTGCTACTGAAAACAATCATCAATACGTGGCACCCCGATGTTTCCGCCATCGGTTGGGGTGTTACAATCCATAGGTCCTGGAAACCAACCAACATCTTTCCCAATATCAAAGATAGTGGTCACAATGAGAGTAACAACGAGTAGAGGTAGAAGGATCATGATTTATCGAGACACCATGATAAAAAGGAAATGATACCGGCTCTGACGGATCAGCCGAGTCGTCCTTCTCACTAGGGTCCTCTTCCAGGTTCTCATGGTGCAAGCATCGACAGTCATCTGGTTGAGTGTCTTTCCGTCATCCAAGCAAAGCCGACGGACTTTCTTCTTGATAGGCCACACAGTGAGAGTATCGAAACATGACAAGAGATTATACAAGTCACGTGGTCCATAAGGCATGGACCTCGCAACCTTAGTTTACAAACCACCGAGACGAGGGGACGCAACGTCTCAATATCTATTGGGGCTGATGGAAAACACATCGCATCAATTATCGCCCAAATAGATAACTACTCTCATTGCGCGATGACGGTGGCTAACCTTCAACATTGCAATAGGAGCAATGGAATAATCATTCATTGGAACACACACTTTAAGATTACGGCTCCCGAAGTGTGGTTCCGCTCCCCAGGATTTATGACGGATTCAAATATAGCACATGCTTCGAATATACTCGAGCGTTCATCAACAGAACCGAGACCACCAATATTCCTTGAAAAACAAATAGGTGGGTGCAGGCAGATGAGTCATACGATGGCCTTTGCATCTCAAGAAGGTAGAATGAGATAAGCATCAACTGATAAATCTACTCCGAATTATCTTTCAGAATAGGATCCAGCGCTATCGCAAGGGGCATTGAACCACACGTGAACACTCAATACATCGAGTCGTGGCTTGCCATGGGTTAATCGTATTCACTTCCGACTGAGTTCATAGCCAAACGTATGCCGGGGCTTGCTTTTCCACTACACACCATCAACATAACACTGGCAAACGCTGCCTCGGTTGTGATCAGTGGCCGAAATTTTAAACTTCGTCAAAACTTAGCAAAGCCCTATGACTCACAGATGTGCGATACGGCCGGCTAATTTCACAATCAGTCTTCAACTACCTAGGAACAACCAACACTGGCGATTCAGGCGAGGGCTATCTAGCCTTCTGCATAAGAATGATCAAGCCTCTTAACTTAGTAAGACCGGTTATGTTCATTGATTAGATAACGAACGCCCGGCCCTTGAAGACAACTTGGGCACATGTTAGATCGAGCATGACTTACTCACAATAACAACACAGCAGCACACGGGCCACGAGTCTCATAACTGATCCACATAGAGTCCCGTGCTCAACACACACTAGTTTTGCAGGGACGCACCCTAGGTCTTTACTGGGTTCTAGGTTTAGCATTCCACGCATCGTACGAGACATTCATCTCTTCGGTAGGCAGTGCATCCTCGTACGTCCGCTCCTTTGGGGTAACCTTGAGGGGAAGGCATTCAAATCCTATTCAAGGAAGTTTTCGTCTCCCGTCCCTATTTGATGTGAGGGTCTGCGTGAAATTACTCGTATAAATGGACGTTCGAACTCTTCCGTGTTCGAACCTTAGAAATATTGTTGAAGAAAGTTCATTGGGTTTGCTAGGATTGAAATCAAGGGATATCGACAAGACCTCCCTTTTAACCCATTGGCCAATCAAAAGCTAAGTCTGAACCTAGAGAACAAGAACAACCCAGGAAAGGAGTGATCACCAACCTCGGCTCTAGCGTCCACCAAGGTTACCGTGCACCCCAAATTATTATTACGTGTGCACCCGTAATGATAATCTGTGTTGCCAGGTAATCTCAGTGCCCGCTAGTTCCGAGCTTCCTGATCCAAAAACAAGGGATTCTCACAACAAATGACTTAGTCTAGTTTCGCCTCCACATCATAAACAACACGGAGACACCCATTAGCGCGAAAGAGATGAGTCCTTCCGATCATCCCATCCAAGGTACGCGAGTAAGTTCATCGTAGACCGCAACGTCCTTCCCACCTGCTGGTACCGGTGATCAATGCATGAGTGTGGACTAAGGTGAAGCGTGACACGACATCCTTACTGGCAAAATATCCGCATTACGTATATGTATTAACTAATCTTAGAAAATCGGATTCCTACACAACAAAATTATTTCTATCCGTATTTTCGAATACTTCATATATTGACACAGATGGTTAGTCGGTCAGAATTTCCCCTTGTACATCCCATGTACAAATTTCTTTCTTTTCTAAAATTATTTTGTTGTGTTTTAGTTTTGAAACTTTGTTTTCGAGCCGAAACCGGTTATAGTCTACACTTCTCAAAAATGCTAGTTCGCTATAACCATGGCTCTGATACCAGTTCAGTCACACCACGCCAATGGCGGAAACACGTGGCGCAACGCTCGAAAGCATATCAAAGTCAAGATTAACACAAACCATATTTAATTAGAAAATATTATTTTATTAAGATGTTGAAAATGGGTACCTTGATACAACATTTTACAAAACCACAAATAATAAGTTTCATACATAGGGGTTTTTCCATCTAAGTCCCAACCCAATGAAAATGTTGATGAAAACCCGACAAGTATCCGACATCCATATTTCCATCCGCACTAGCCTCATATCTATTCAGTACCTAGTTACCTGAAAGATATGTTTAAAAAGACGTCAATAAAAAAGTATTGGTGAGTTCACAGGTTTTCATTTTTGCTTACTTACTTTCTTCCTTATATAAAATAGTGCACGTAACATTAATAAGGTATGACAATATAGGATTCCAATCCCAATGTCGATGGCGTTCCCATGAGCCCATAACCAAAACCCGACTACTTATTTTTGCCCCGCAAGTTGTTTACATGGCAACAACAACAAATTTAGAATATCGTAACACCCCTTGGTCCATCCAAGTTGACGCTAATCAACCAGGGGTGGGTCCCCGTCAAGGACCGATAGTACTATCCTCATATTCTACGGCTACATCCCTTTGTATAAATGGTTACGGTGAACTGCGGAGACTGCACGTCCCATGTGACTTTTTACCGTTACCCATGGACCCATCATATTACCTTTTCTTTCTTACTTACGAGTTACTGCACATTTTTAACAAACATATCTTTCCCCCAAGTTTAAAAACATTAAAACAGAAAAGGGGCCATGAAACTCACCTCAAACTCGTGTCACGAAATCAGAAAATAGGCTTTGCCAAGTCCAATATGAGTCCACCTACATGTGTCCTAATTTAATAAGGCATTGGTCTCAGAGTGCATGTCTTACTGGCAAGTTGTCTTTCGCCAACTCCCGACACCAAGTTTACATATTCGGTTTAATTAGGAATATACCCTAGTCTTAGGTCCGTTGGTGATGATTTATCCCGTTACAAGTTTCACTTGATCTTATATTATAACCGTTGATATTAATTACCAAGTTAGTTGGTTCCGTCATCGCGAACCCCGATCATTGCCCGTTTCCTTACACGTCATGATCTTTAAACATATTTATCAATATACATTTACTAACTTGTATTAATATGTCATTTTATCTTCCGACTCGACTCACTTTTATTATATATTTATTTCCCCATAAAAATAAATATACAAAGATCTTGTCGAACGAGATTCATTTCATGTTAAGTGTTTATTTTTCCATAAGTATACATATACTTATAATATCATACTTAACTTATTTTCTTTATCATGAATTCTCCCGTTTTACTTCCAACACTTAGGAAAGTGTTCATATATATTTTTCACCCTTTATCATCCTTACATATATTTTGTTCACAAAATATATACATATTTTCTTGCTTGGAATATTAGTCCGTAATCGCCGCAATAACGTATACTCGTATCTTGTAGGAAGTTATACTTGTATACTTATCCGTCCGATTTACTTTTTTCTGATTTATACTTTGTTCGTTTTACATTTTGTCCGATAGCTCGTCGCATTAACATACATCCGCTTCCCTGATTTCTCAACTTATATATATATATATATATATATTGTGGAAATCATATTTCTTGTCGTTTGACATATTTTCCTACTTTCGAAAATAAATTTATATTGAAAATATATTAACTTTGATGTTTTATTCCTAAAAATTCTTACAACACTTATGGTAAATTTTATATTTTTATAAAATACTTTTTATAAAAATATCATTCTTTCAAATAAAATATTTGTGCAAGTTTCCTCAATTTTACGAAAGCACCCCTTTTAGAATCTAACTTTCCATTCCCTAACCTTTTACTTTCCAAAGTTACATTTTTCACCATAAAGTCTCTAAAATCACATTTTACACCCATGGACTTTCCATGGTTACTTTTCAAACCTCTATATTTACGCAAGTTATATATTATTCCCAAGACTTATAAAAATGACAATTACTACTAAAATTAGTCATAATATAATGATCAAAACCATTTTTAGGTGTATTAGGTGTTACTTTATGTTTTTCATCCAAAACAACTTCCAAAAATACCAAAACTAGCTATCTTTTTGTAACAATATAACATCACCAACCATCCTAAAACTCATATTTATGACTATCTTTGTAACATTTTATTTCATTTTTAGAAAACACACAAAACCTTGTTTAAAACTTTTGGTTAAAAGCACCCCAAAAACAACTTGCAAGTTAAGCTCATAAGTAAATAAAACTTAAACAAGATGATTTTTAAGAAACTTACTACTAGCACAAGGCTAAGGAAGTCACAAAAACGCAAGATTATGATGGGGTTTAAGGGTGTCTTCCATGGGTTAAGCTCCAAGCACTTGAACACACTTGATTTGGGGTTTAGATGGAGATCATTATATGTGTTTGTAATTGAAAAACAAGAGGAGGTGGAGCTTAAGAAGCTCACGGCCAAAACAGCCCTTTGGGGTTTAGTTTTGTGCTTTTAGTTCATCTTATGTTAAACTTATAAAGGCATTTAATCATTCCTTGATAAGGCTTATCATTAAGCATGCTTTGGACCTCATAATTATACTTGCACATGAGCCAACATTTGGGTGGCTTTAGCCACCAACATGTCCAGCCTATAAGGCCTAAGTGGGACCCACTTTTTGGCTAAATATCTCCTAACCATATTAGATAGATCCTAAGTGTTTCGGTTGGGGTTTTCAGGATTTTAACGCGTGTTTATTACAAGCTATTTCGGACATATAATTAACTCTTAATTACTATTAAACATTAATTATTTTAGGTATTGGTAAGTTATTTAGGCTCTTACCGGGTGAAATTATATATTTTACGCGCATCGAGTGCGATACGCGAACTTTATTCGTTATCGGGAGATTTATATTTGGAGTTTTCATTTATAGTTTTGGGGTTCCAAAACACTTTATATTTCATAAAAATAACATTTATTTTATATCCCGGGCATTCAGGATCGTGTTCGGTTATTTAATTATTACCGGGTAATCACCAACGTCCATTTCGGACTAGTTTATTCTTATGCGATTCCATCGCATTTCTAATTAAACTAAGGCATTTCTACGCCATCTATTGGACTCCGCTATTTTCCGAATACTCAATTATACTTAATTGTTATTAATTTTTGCTTAAAACAGTTTATTACATATATTAATTACGTACGGAAACGCATCGATTTTTGCCGGATGTCACAATTACAGACCAATGCAATTGACCTCATTATTACATGGCCTCATTGCATTGATAACATCTCATTGTAACTCAACGTGCTTGTGTGTTAGATTAGGATCATAGAAGGACATAAAACCCTAATGTAAGGTAAATTGATGATTCCGGTCCGGAACGTAATCATGAATTTACAGGTACGTTAGGGTAGTGTGAAATTCTATTGGGGTTCTTGGTAGGCGTCCAGTACGTTTTCAAGGTATCAAAGGTGTGGTGGGTTAGCTGCGGTACACCCTGTATACAAACACTAATGATGCATCGAAAATGAGACTGGAAGTCGGACCAGGAACAAACTCTAGTTACTTGGTAGTTCATTTAGTCTTTCTATAGTCAACCAACTCATGCAATTATTTTAGGAGCCCTAAAACTTGAAGTTTAGTGTTTTATCACATTCTTATTCTCCTCGTTATTCGAGGCAAACCTAATCCAATCCTTAATTCACACCCATCAAAACAGTTTACTCTATTACTTATAAATTCACGTTGTGCCATAACTCAGATTTTCCAAACCATTGCTACCTTAATTCATAACCCTATGTTTCAAATAACTTCGGGACGAAGTGTCTAAAAGTAGGGGATGCTGTGACATCCGTCACTTTTTCCTCATTTTATTTTGTATATAATAATAATAATAATAATAATAATAATAATAATAATAATAATAATAATAATAATAATAATAATAATAATGATAATAAATATTAATATTAGTCTAGACCACCCTTGAGCCTAAGACACAACAACTAACCCAACCATCCTTCTCTTTTCCTTTAAAACTTTCGGAGCCCACTGCTGAGCCCAAGAGACGAGCCCAACAGCAGGTTTGGCCCATCCCATGTCTGGCCCATTAGCCCCTTCCCCCTTTATGTTTAAAAAAAAAAATCGCTGCTGACGTGATTCGAACCCGGATCACGAGCCGGGTCAGACACACACAGACACGCGCATCACCACTAGGCCACAAGGGACTTTTGATTCTTACCCAGTCTTCTAAATATTTATACACAAACAAGCAAGTTTCTTTCTCCTTCCTTGTTAGTCGCTGCAGACCCGCAGCAGCATTAAACCCATCTATTTTGGAAACAATTGACCAATTAAATTCGCCTAATAATTTACACCTCATTCCCGCGTTTGACTGTTGATGATTACACGCTAATATGCTTGATTAGCGGCCAAATTTGTCAATTCAAACTCGTTTTTAAAGCTTCCAAACCCAATAATCAATCTAAATATAACGAATGTTTTAACGCAATTAAAACCACACACAAACACTAAAGGGGCCGATTAACACACCTATACTTTCAATTCCTGATAATTTTTCGTAATCAAGTATATGCCTCGCATTCTTTGACTTTTTGGTTGACCGACCTTTCTGCTTCATTCTTGGGTTTGTAAGTTTGATTTCTGCTTTGATCTTGATTCATATGCTTATGTCAAACAATAACCCCATACAATTCGGGGTTATTGTCTAATCAATCACTTGATTTAGAAATTAGGTTTCGTTTGATTAATATTGGGGAAGAACACGAATTTCATATATTATTTATCTTTTAATTAAACTGAAATCAACACAACCACTGGTCTGGACCAAGTGGTTGTGTCTGGTACCTTTCAATCAAGCCACGCGGGTTCGAGTCCCGGTTGTGGCAAAACCTTTCATTTTTGCTTTGTTTTTTTTTTAATCAAACCATCACAATTAATTATATATAATACTTATATCTTATGAATTCGTTTTAAAATATTAAAAATCTTTTAAAAATTCTACAAAAATTATTTTGTATTAATCTGATGGAAAGGTTCATCACCCAATTTTTAGTTTTTCAAAAATAATTTATTTAATATATATTATAAATATTACAAGTTTATTCATTTATAATTGTAAAATTCAATAAAAATATCTAATCAATCTTATTAAATCCCACAAAAATTATCCTAAACTTGTGTTGCAATAAACATTCCAGAATTTATTTTTATTTCAGAAAAACCGTTCATTTTATATTTTTAATTAATTTTTGTTATTTTTAATCATAAATAATTCATAATAAATTCATTTTTCAATATTTTTGCACCAAAATTTTACATAAATTATTTCTTTTCATTTGGAACAGAAATACAATTTTTAATTTAAAAATTCTTAAATTTTAATATTTTTAGATATTAAAGTCATATTTTGACAATTTGAAATAATTAGATTAAATATTCTATTTTCAAGAAAATAATTTTATAAAAATTATTTTCATACTCAAAACCTTATGTTGTGACTATATTCACTTAAAAATTTTACAAAGAGACTTTTATTTATTTATTTATTAAATTTCTCATATTTAATAAACAATTTGTTTATTAATCAAATAAACGTTTATCCCCAATTCGAAACCCTAGAAAATACTTATAGACTTAGACTTATTTGTTACATTATACATAGGGTGATACTTGGCAACGTTGGGTTATACTTATTCAATTACACAAGACTTACCACCTTGCTAATGTGAGTATTACTTATCCCTTTTTTCGCTTTTACAATTTTTGGGGTGATTCATGCACAACTATACAAAGCTTTCATATTCATTTACACATACATTTTGTTCATTTACAATTCATATACGTGTCTTGTTTATCTTTGTGCTTATGCTTGAACATGAACGTAGCTTACATACAAAATCATACATTTAGACATAACTTATGTTATGGTGCTCTTTACACTCAGACGTAACTTATGTTACGGTGCTCATTTAGACATAAGTTTGTGTTATGGTGCTCTTTTAGACTCACACGTGTTGAGGTGCTCATTATCAATTTCATTGTACAACTTTACATGTGATCTTTGTCTTGTTTGATTACTTGCGTGTTTACATAATGCCTTGGTGATGCTAGACACATGAATTGTACTACTTTTTCAAACTTATACTATACGTACAAATCTAAGTAGTACTCACCAACATCATATGTTGACAAAATTATTTTCGTGCATGTTTCAGGATAAGCTGCTTGACGCTTCATATAGGACTTTGGACTTAGACTAAATAAATCAGTTATTTCAATTATTGTTGTGTATTCAATTTCATATGTTGTAAAATAATATTCAATAATCAAATATTTACATTTTAGTACCATGAGCTTTTGAACAATCGTCACTACGTGGCACCTCGATGATTCCGCCATCGGTTGGGGTGTTACACCCGCCTTCTTGTAGATTTATTTTAATTAATTAAAAATATCTATTATATTATATAATTGAAAGTAATAAATTCTACATTGCATTTAAAAGGACATCCTCCTCTTTAGGTGTGCCATGTGTCATTGGCATTAATTGATTTTAGAAAAAAACAAATTTAAAAACAAAATTTGATTTCTCTCTCATTTTTCCTCCCATAATTTTTAAACGTTAATATCTTATATATACGAGATTTTTAAAGAAAAAAATTACACCAAATTAACGAGCGTTTTATTATCTTTCCAACGAGTACCATAGTGCTATATAAAAACGGAGAAAAAAACGACTATTTCTTGTAGGGTTTTGTTCATGCAGAAAAAAACATAAAGTGTTCAGATAATTCATTAATCATGTATAGGCAAGTCACTAATTATGTTCAAATCAGTAAATATGTATTCTATTTTCAAAATGTGTTAGCATTGGAGTTGTACATTGTTTTAGGTTAAGTATTAATATTACAGTTATACATTGTTTAAGGTTATGCGTTAACATTGGAGATACATTGTTAACTGTTTTAGGTTAGGTGCTACCCGATACTTTCATGCATGTAACTGTAAAGCGCATCATTCTATTTCATATGTAAAATTGATATTTCATATTAGATTTCTCAATTTTGCGTATAATCTAATAATAAAATATTCATAATGCATGGACCCATGATTCTTTGATGAATATTCACCCCACTAATAATTAACTATTGATGCATATTTGTTTACATATTTTAACAAAAAGATATTAACAACACAAGATTTTAATATCGTGTTAACTATTTTTTATGCATATTCATTCAAGTTATCAAGTAGGATACAATTTGACACATCCACCACATGGAACAAATGAAAATTAATTTGATTAAAAAAGTCTAAGCTAACTATCCATAACTAGATAATTGCATGATTCATCTAGAAGGCTATTTTTTATTCTTATTTAGTCGACAGATAAGAAATTTTAAATGAATATGATAAGGACTCATAAAAGTCATATCAAATAATATATGTTTTATACGGTAGGTAAATTGACTAAAACTTTGAATTCTGAATCATTGAAAATATAAATTACATAATGGTCATTGTAGTATGTTTAACTTTAGGATTTTGTCTTAATATATATCGTAATTCCCATCTTTAGTCCGAGTTATTTAAGAAATTATCAGGGATTTGATTCACAAATGCTAAGAAAATGTGTAATGGGCATTATAGGGGCATGAATAAGCATGAAAATGTCTTCAACACCGTCTCCTTAAGCATTATATATGCATGAAGAAGGATGGACATTTCTAGTATAATGCCAGATAAAAAAATATGGAAAGTAATAACTAAAAAGAGTATTAAGTACTTTAACCATTATGCATTTTTTTGAGGGCATTATGATAATGATGTGGTGAAAAATGCCCCTTAAGGAACATCAACCATTAGTTATGGTCTAAGCATGATAGTTAAAATAAGGTAGAATGAACGTTTATTTTATTTTTTTAATAAAAAAAAGAAAATAAGTAACCCCAACTCTGGTCCCCATCTTACTTTCATCCGTTCTTTCTAAAATAGAAACTGTCGAATGAGCTTATCATATGACCATTTCAGCTTATTTTAACAATCATTTTAATGATTGTTAGTATCAAGATGGACCCTATAACAAACTATCAAACATTTTCAACCAAAGATATAATCACTGACGATTATTATGGAGGAAAAACAAAATCTAGTAAATTAATTTTCTCACGCAAAATCCCACAAATAAAAGTCTTTGATTATATATAGTGATGGTTTAAGTGAAAGATACCTTGCCCGCCAATATATATGGTTAATTTTAAAAATGTTAAGGTTGCCTGTAACACAATGAAAGTGAAAGGATAATAATTTCAATGATCTTTTATACCACATATACATTATCTCTTATATTAGTTTCATTTAAAATCTTCTATGGAAAACAAAAGAGGGGACCTCATGCTTCAATGATCCTTTTTTTTTTTTTTTTTTGAACTGTTCATGCTTGAATGATCTGAAAATCAATAAGGTAATTGATTAACTAATTCTCAAAAAAAAAAAAAAAAAAAAAAAAAAAAAGTAACTAACTAACTAACTTCTCACAAAATTCATTACGTTTTGAGTTGCTTTATCTAAGCAGTTTAACATATATTTATACCATCCATATAGGCATGCCGTGCTTGAGTTGTATTTGTTTATAATTTAAAATAAACAACTTTGTATAGTTTATAAGTTAAGTAGATAAATGGGTTTTACACGTCCTACACATGAATTTAAGTGCGTTCAATTAAAACTTTTTCTTTTTTACATAAATTGATATTTATATTTCATAATAAAAGACAAATTTACTACAGGATGGCATGCATACGGGCAACAGGCTACGCTGAGCCCCCTTTTGAATTGTAAATCATATCGTACTGAAAACAAAACCTTGTTTCCTAGGAGTCGAGAATTGATGTGTGTACATGAATAAATATAAGTCTAGTATTTGGTTATTTAGTTTTGACGGACCATCAACTACTTGTCACCTTATGGTTTCAACTTGTCACTCAAAAGAAAAAAAAAGAGAGTATATAAGAATAACAACGTTCCCCTTTTCTTTCCACATAAAAAAATGGGGAACACAGAGAAATATTGTTTAGTGATTTCTATTGCAATCAATATAGTGTTCATCTTAAATCTTTATCTAGCGGGTGGAGATTGGTTTGTAGAGAATAGTGTGTTGAGTTGGAGCGAGAAAGCTGCGGCGGAGGCAGAGGCGGTTGCAGCGATCTCATGCTCCGGCCATGGTAGAGCTTATGTCGATGGTTTGACTTATGAAGGTCAACCTGTTTGTGAGTGCTTTGATTGCTATGCTGGAACTGATTGCTCTGAATTATCTCCTGGATGTTCTGCAGATGCTAATAGGTGATTTTCTTTTTAGTTTTTCTGTTATGTTACCTGTTGAATCTTTGAGTAGTTCAAACATATATTATTAACCAGGAATTTTTGTAATAGGGTGGTTTGGATTTCTTTCAACTCGAGGTTCATAATTTTCAGGTCGACCTAGGTCACATAAGTTAACAACATACTACGTTGTAGCAACTAACTTGTAACAATCTAATAATATATATAACTTGTTATTTATTTGTTTTTTTTTCCAAAACAAACAATTTCATGAATAACTTACTGCCTAGGCAGGAAAAGGGAAAAAAAAAACGATTTCATGAATAATAAAAAGTTTTGTAATCAGTTCACTCAAGTCTCAAAAAAAGTTTGCTTTTCTATCCCTATTAACATGCCATAAATACGAAACTAAGCAATAAAAAACCTTTTGATTTATTAACATATGATAACGTCTAACATTTACATGTAATATATATCATATTATAAGTCATAACATGATCTAGTAAGTAACAAAGATCTTGACCTAATGGTTTAGTGGTGTAAGACCACTTGTAGTGGTGGGTGAAATAGGCACGGATTGCCCCAAAAACGCCACACAACACCAGTAAAACCGCCCCCTTAGGCGTTTTGGGCCCTTTTCTTTTGTCTTGGGTGTGATAATTTTAACGCTCAATTAGGGCTTTTTGTGGTACTAGATGTTTGAGCCACTCATATTGAAGAAGGGGCGTGAAATTCCATCGCCATTACACATGGTCTAATGCTTACCCCATAAAAATGATGTGAGTATTAATGTTTATGGTGCAATATTTTGTGGTGTTTATACGCAAAAAGTTGTTAAAATAAAACACGTAACTAAGGTTGATGATTTAAAGTTATAAATATTGTCCTTGTGGATCAGATCATCCCTATAATATACAAAGACAAACTCCAGATATTTGAGATTTCTGAAAAATAATAACAATAATAATAATAATAATAATAATAATAATAATAATAATAATAATAATAATAATAATAATAATAATAATAATAATAATAAAATCAAACAATGAATAATAATATATTAAAAGTCAATAACTTAGAAAATGGTAGAAAGAAAAAAAAAACAAGCCTGAATGCTTGAATCAAATTGTAGTGGGCTGAAAAAGAAATGGAGTTTGATAGGTGCTTAATTTAATCTTATATCATTTTCAACCACCGACTTAATATATAGGGTCCTTGTCCAGTAAACTACGAGCCAAAGGGTGGGTCCCATGATAAGTCCCCCAAAAAAGTAGTGTTTTTTTTTTTAACGAAAAAAAAGGTATTCTAGTTCTAGCATTAAAACTGGTGGGTGTGGCATGTGGGGATGAGTCTCTAAGGGAGGACTACTTATCAATTGTCATCTTAGTTGTTATATTACTTAGGAATCTAGTTCTTCACAAGTGGATGAGCCAAGGGTGTAGGGGTAGTCTTCCTTGGCTAGTCCTCCATATTCAAACTCAATGTACAACGCACAAAAGCTTTATGTACAAGCCCTAATATTAATAAAATAAAATTGAGGCCCGTCCTTTTCTTCCCAATCTTGCCATTTGAGACGGCCCTAGAACGTGCGGGGGTGGTGTGGGACGTCCCGGCCGACCCAAGACGGGTTGGGGACGAGCCCCACACCCATCAGCCTAATTTATCATATGGACACCACTTCATCTGATTGCAAAATGTGTGATATTTATTATGTAGCGGGGATCCTGTGTTCTTGGAGCCATTCTGGATGCAACACGCAGCTGATAGTGCAGTTGTCATATCCGGGTGGCATCGTATGAGTTACCGATACGCTGACTACACTACAATGTCCAAAGAGCTCGAAAACTACATCCGTAAACTGCATTCACTTGTCGGGAATGCAATTACCGAAGGGCGATATTTGGTCTTTGGTATCGGCTCAACCCAACTTCTTAACGCAGCCGTGTATGCCCTCTCCTTGGAAAACTCTTCCTCACCTTCCAACGTGCTCGCTTCAATCCCGTTCTATTCGGTAACAAATTCAATGTCAAAAAAGATGTTATAATGCTCATTTTTCTCTTATAACTTACTGATTAGGTTTCTTGGTTTTTTTTTTTTTTTTTGTTGATTTATAGATGTACAAGGAGCAAACTATGTTCTTTAACTCGAAGACTTTTGAGTTTGAAGGAGACACAAACTCATGGCAATCAAATAATTCAACAAATAACATGGAAGTGATTGAATTTGTAACCTCACCGAACAATCCGGATGGGGAGTTGAAAGAACCGATTCTCGGAGGGAAGAAGATATACGATCATGCCTATTTTTGGCCACATTTTACACCGATCACGGGCCCATCAAATCATGATCTCATGATCTTTACACTTTCTAAGCTCACGGGTCATGCTGGTACACGTTTTGGGTGCGTGTTTGCATGTTTATGCGGTTTTCACAGATTCTAACTTTAAAATGTTTTTTTTTTATTGAACGTCTTAATTTACACCATAATTATAGGTGGGCGGTGATTAAAGATAAAGATGTATACGAGAAGGTCTCAAACTATATCTCGGTGGCTGATTTGGGGATTTCAAAAGATACTCAATTAAGGGTTTTGAAGCTTTTAAAAGTAGTCATCCAAGGCAATGGAAAACCGCTTTTTGAATTTTCTTACAATACAATGAGGGAACGTTGGGATAGGTTGACTTCTGTCATGTCAAAGTCAACAAGATTTTCAATCCAGAATAGACATCCTTTACATTGCAACTTCTTTAACGAAACTAGACTACCATCTCCAGGTAAGTTCACATTATTTGTGAAGTGTTTATAAACTTTATGTTCAAATCTATGTGACACGAATCCAAAATGACTACAGCTTATGCATGGGTAAAGTGCGAGAGAGAAGAAGACGATGATTGTGGTGCAGTGCTAGGAGCAGGGAAAATAATTGGTCGTGCTGGAAGTATATTTAGTGCCACAGATCGTTATACACGACTTAGTCTCATCAAGAGCCAATATGACTTTGAGTTGCTTATGCAACGACTCACTGAGCTAGTGTCTCTTGAAAATGGTAGCATCAAGACAATGTGAGTGAGAAGATCAAATGATTTAATTGTTATTTCAAGAAACAAAAAGGGGGTTGTTAATTATTTTGTTATAGAAACTAGTTGGATGTTTTTGTTTTAGGCAATCTTATTCTTGTTGCCTGTGAAATGTAATTAGACAAAAAAAAACACAAGGTATATATATATATGTGTATATGTATATGTGTACGTATCATACAAAATAGAACGCGAACGTTGATATTTATTCAATAAAGACTCTATATACACGCGTACACACACGTATTAGAATGTACATGGTACACATGGTTTTGACTAAAATCGTGTCTTAATCATCGTTGGTTAATGAAAACTAACTAACGTCACTGTTGGAATGAGTTTGTGAGATTGCCAAATTGAATGCAATTTTCCACACATAAGGTCCAAACACGCAATATGATCAAACCACTGAAACCATTCAACTGTAAAGTATGTTGTATGGAATATAAGGAATGTAGACCAAATTTGAGGAATAAATCATGCAGTAAAAGATGATGCCAACATCAAGGAGTCAATTATGTTATGTCTCTCTTTATTTCCACTATTCTCTCCTATGTATTAAATGTATAGATCTCTTAGTTTGCTATATAAATCCCTGTACATTGGTTGTAAAGTATTCATCAAATCAATACACATATCAAATTCTCATATGGTATCTAGAGCCTTATTGCTCCTTTGAGTTTTTCTTATTTCGATCCTTTTTGCTTCCAGCGACCAACTACCCTTCGTTTTCTATTCTTTCTGTTTGTTCATCCTCATGGCATTGAACACCATGGTTGAAACCACTTCCCATGCCCACTTCCCTATCAAACTTACCGAAAACAATTTCCCGGCTTGGCACAAACAAGTCATGTCTACACTGATTGGACTCGATCTCGATTAGTAGGTTGACGGACTTACCATCCCACCACCAAAGATTCTAGACGGAAAACCAAACCCGGCCTACCGTGCTTGGCATTGCCAAGATCAGATTCTTCTCGGAGCACTTCTTGGGAGTTGCTCTGACGTTGTCCAGCCACTAGTCTCTTCCGCTGCCACATCTAATCAACTAGTCCAAAGCCTATCTGAGACCCATGCTAGTGCCTCCAGATCACGCATCATTTCACTCAAAACAAACCTTGCAACCCACACTAAAGGAAACAAACCGGTTGCTCAGTTTCTCAACGAGATGAAAGCTATTGCCGATAAACTCGCGTTTGCTCAAAATCCAGTCCAAGACGAAGACCTAATGGTGCACATCATTGCACAACTAGGAGAAGATTACAAGAACATCACCGCAACTTTTAAAATGCATGACACTCCCATGACTTTTTCGGATCTCTATGACAAACTCGTAGATCATGAGCGCACCTTGATTGCTTCTCAATCAGCCCCTACCATGGTAACTGTGAATCACACATATAAAGTCAGGCGGGGAGCTTCTCTTCCAGATCTGGTAGTGAAGTCAGGGTCTCCAACAGGCCCAATAATTATGGACCAAGGCCTAACAAAGCCCACGTGCAAAACAATGGACAAATGCATTTCAACCCCGGTAACCGTAACTCGTTTTTTTGTCAATATTGTAATATCTCTAGTCACGATACTAAAGAATGCAGGAAGTTAGCACGTTTTTTTACAGAACAACAATATCACCATTGCCTCGGCATCATCTTCAAATCCGCAAGTAAACTCGTCTATGGCAAGCTCCTCATCCTCACTAATGTTTGATAGTGGCGCATCCGATCATGCCGCACCCGACCAAGCGTTCGTGCACAACCTTTCCGAATATGGGGGGCCCGATGAGATCGTCCTAGGTAACGGTAATACCCTTTCCATCTCCCACATTGGTCACTCTTCCATTCCTACATCATCTCGCTCTTTACTACTTAAAAATGTCTTGCTTGTTCCAAAACTACATAATCGTCGTATATCGGTCGCCAAACTTTGCAAAACCAACCAAGTTTCTGTTGAATTCTTTCCTTTCCATTTTGTGATTAAGGATCTTCGCACGGGGGCGCAACTAATGCGGGGGGCCAACGTTAATGACGTCTACTATGCAACACCCAATCATCGACATCCTCATATACAAGTTCATTCAAGTACCAAGACACCTACCTCTCTCCTTTCGTGGCATCACATTCTTGGACACCCATCCATTCAAGTTCTAAAACACTTACTAAATAAATTAGGACTTGGTTATAATAATATGTCCAATAGCTCTTTTCACTGTGATGCATGTTCGTTGAATAAAAGTCACAAGTTACCATTTGGTGAAAACTCTTTTATTGTGTCTAAGCCCCTTGAACTTGTTTATACGGATGTTTGGGGTCCGGTTCAAACCTCAAATGATAGGTATTCCTAATATGTACTTTTTGTTGATTTTTACTCTAAGTAGAACTGGCTTTACCCAATTAAAAAGACTTCAGACGTTTCTATATTGTTTCCCCAATTTAAAACACTAGATGAAAAGTTATTTCGCACACCACTAGTGTCAATTTTTTCGGATAATGGAGGCGAATATATAGGGCTTGTTTCCTATCTTCAACGAAATGGCATCTCTCATTTCACTACCCCTCCCCACACCCCAGAACAAAACGGAGTCACTGAACGCCGACATCGACACATCGTTGAAACCGGCCTCTCACTCCTTTCCCATGCTAATCTACCTCTCACGTTTTGGTCTCACGCGTTTCAAACCGCGGTCCATCTAATCAATCGACTTCCCACAAAAATTCTAAATTTTTTGTCAACTATTGAAAAAATTATACAAAACATCACCTACCTGCAGAAAACTCAAACCCTTCGGTTGTTTGTGTTTTCCATGGCTTCGTCCTTATGCCAAATCTAAACTTCATAATCGCTCATCCAAATGCATTTTTCTTGGATACTTATACTCCAAATCCGCATATAAGTGTTATGATCCATCTTCTCAACGGTTATACCACTCTCGCCATGTTGAACTTGTTGACCATATTTTTCCATTTAAAACTCAAACTCATGATATAACTCCTCTACCCACTCCTACCACCTTCATTCACACTGTTTCTAACATCTCAACTCCTCTAAATCCCATTTCTTCTCCTGCCATATACTCCCCAAATCCACTTTACCTCCCTTCCCACATTCCAACTAATATTCCTACTCCCTTGACTTCTTCCAATCAACCGAATTCACCCTATCCCACACAAACATCGACCTCCACTTCAAACTCTCCTACTTCCACATCCACACCACCACCAGACTCCTCTCCTAATCCTGCTGCTACTCACTCTTCATCCAACCTAGCCGAATCCTTCCCCAGTACTGATACCCACCCTTCATCCAATCCTACTTCAGCCGAGTTCAATTCCATTTCAGCTGAAAGCCACTCACCATCCTACACAGCTCAGACCACTCCTTTCCCTGCTCCTTCTCGCCCACAAAGAACTCGCAAACCGAACCCGAAATATTACCATCCTCATACTGTCAACAACACCACTCTCCACCCTCTTCCACCCACCCTTGAACCCACAACTCATAACCAAGCCTCTAAAGATCCCCACTGGCGTGCGGCTATGGACTCTGAGTTCAACGCATTACTTCAAAACCATACATGGGAGCTTGTTCCCGCTACAACCAATACACCTATTGGGTGTAAATGGGTCTTTAGAATTAAACGCAATCCATACGGCTCCATTGAAAAATACAAAGCCCGTCTTGTTGCCAAAGGGTTCCTCCAACAACATGGTAAGGATTACTTCGATACCTTTAGTCCCGTCACCAAACCAATCACCATTCAAACCATCCTTTCCATTGCACTCAACAAAGTGGCCATTGCGCTAACTAGATGTTAATAATGCTTTCCTTCATGGCACACTTCATGAGGATGTTTTCATGATTCAACCTCCAGGCTATGTTAATCCACAATACCCAAATCATGTTTGTAAGCTCAAGAAATCATTGTATGGCTTAAAGCAAGCACCTCGTGCTTGGTATATTGAACTTACAAAATTTCTTCTTCAATTTGGATTTCGAAAATCTCTCGCCGATGCCTCTCTTTTTATCTACAAAAAAGCAAGATATCACCTGTTATTTCATGCTTTATGTTGATGATATCGTGCTTACGGGCAACGACTCAAAATTCCTTGATCACTTTATCAAGGCTTTAAGCCGTAAATTCTCTGTCAAAGACCTTGGCATGCTTCATCACTTCCTTGGTGTTGAAGTAATTCCCACTCCAAACGGCCTTTTTCTATCACAACATCGCTACATCCATGATATTTTGCATCAATTTAAAATGGATGGAGCAAAAGATGTCACTACCCCACTCAGTGCCACTGAACCTTTATCAGCATCTGACTCTTCCCCTATGGTTGATGAAACACCATATCGGAGACTCGTAGGATCACTCCAATATCTAGTATTTACTCGCCCAGATATATCCTTTGCCATTAACAAACTCTCCCAGTTTATGCATCACCCACGCCAAACATATTGGCAAGCTCTTAAACATGTTTTTCGTTATCTTAAAGGCATAATTCATCATGGGCTCTTCCTAAACAGAAATTCCTCACTCGATCTCTCAGCTTTCTCAGATTCGGATTGGGGCGGTGTTCATGATGCTGGTCGGTCTACCACTGCCTACATGCTTTACTTGGGCACTAATGTTATTTCTTAGAAGTCTACTAGACAAAAGTCGGTTTCACGCTCCTCAACTGAAGCCGAATATAAAGCTCTAGCCAATGCTGCCGCAGAAATCACATGGACAAAGAATTTATTGCATTAACTTGGTCTTAGCATAAAAGCAACTCCAACCTTGTTTTGTGACAACTCCGGTGCCACCTATCTTTGCGCTAATCCAGTCTATCACTCACGGATGAAACATGTAGCACTTGATTATCACTTCGTTAGAGAACAGATTGCGGCCGGAAAACTACGGGTTCTTCACATCAACTCTCAAGATCAATTAGCGGACATGCTTACCAAACCATTAACGAGAGCACCATTTCTTCGTAATAGGTCCAAGATTGGCGTATCCGATGGATCCTCCATCTTGCGGGGGCGTATAAGGAATGTAGACATTTGAGGAATAAATCATGTGGTCAAAGATGATGCCAACGTCAAGGAGCCAATTATGTTATGTCTCTCTTTATTTCCACTATTCTCTCCTATGTATCAAATGTATAGATCTCTTAGTTTGCTATATAAATCCCTGTACATTGGTTGTAAAGTATTCATCAAAACAATACACATATCAAATTCTCATATGGAATATGATAAGTGGTGCTATTTATAACTACCAAAAGAATGATATAATTTTGCCACACTTGAAAGTGGTCAGAGCCAAAATCACAACAACAACCACCTACCCACCCCACCCCACCCCAAGCCACCCAAATTAACAAACACATAACCACATAAAGAACATACATGTACCAAAGTCACAAAGTTAGTGTATCTTAGCATGCACCCAAATCGTCCCCTGAGTCCTGACATCATCATAAAGCAAATCCATACGCCACCTAAATAAATATCAATAATATTTGACAATGTACTGTTAGAGTACTAAATGGGGACATCGTGATCTCAAGCCATAATAGTTGTTAGTGTCATTTTATTGTTGTCATTGTTAGGTTAATCGAGTTTGTTCACGGGTCACACAGGTCACGACTCGGTAAGTAAATATGTCACCAAACATTTAACGGGTCACGGGTATAGAATTGGTTTAGGATTAACTTAGTTTCAAGGAATTGAAAACGTGATGTGAAGGTCTCTCGACTGAGTAAATTTGAGAAAAAAAATGGGTAATTGAAAAAGAGCCTGCAACATGCTATGTTACATGGGTTGTTTTTATTTTCCTTGATAAATAGATTTACGTTCAGTTTTAATTTGTTGGACCTGTGAGATTGTTTAGTGTATGTTTTGAGTTAATACTTGAAATAAATAATCAATTAAGTTCATAAACAAAAATTCATCAAATAAATCATATACACATTGATGCGTTTGGTTTTAGCATTAAAAAGATGTCAATTTCCTCGGTGTCAAAGACTTTGATTTAACAATCCCAAAACAGTGGTTTGGGGAAAAAGATTGATTTTACTAAACCTCAATTAACAAAGTTTTAAATTTATAAAGTAAACAATATTTACTTTCGAAACTAAAACCAACACATAGGCAGAGAACCTGACGTGCATAGTATAGTCTCGGTGGTAAGTATTGAGTATCTTATTCCAAGGTTCACACTTTCCCCTACTCAACCTTTCATCAATCAATTGATCGGGTTTTAAAAAGAAAATAAAGAGGAGGGGTTCTTTAATAAAAAGAGTTTTAAAAAGGGTTTGGTTTTATAAAAGATAAGGTGGGACAAAATAGTAGATAGATATGCACATCTCGGGACCCTTCGCCTAAGTAGTTAAGTTTTAATATTAAAGTTAATAGTTTAAGATAGTTAATTGTGTGGAAGATGAGAGTGATCTTGAAGTGCCGACTCCTTGATAGAGAAGCGAAGGCGACTACAAAGTAGAATGCAGAACCTCTCCAGCGTGCGTCCACCTGGGATACTTCGCCAGGGCCTCGCATATAGCGGGCTCCTTGAACCGCGGCCAAGTCTTCGGGTCTTCGAACTTATCATCAACTTAAATTGGAGGCTTCACTCCCAATTAGGGACACCGTACACCTCACCTTAGTTCTCGCGTTCCGTTCCGAAGAGTCTCTTTATCCTGGCAACCACGTATTTCCATTGGTTAACGGTCAAAGCCGAAAGATCTCTCTTACGGTTGTCACAGGGAGGCGGTCTCTCCATTGGTTAACGGCTTTGTACTAACGAGAACTAGATAAATAACCTTTGTTTTATTTATCTTGATGACACTTTAATGTTTATAGGTCTAGAAACTATAAAATTGGTTTTATATAAGTGATGACTTAATTACCCAACCCTAACCTCCCGAGCTGAATGAAATTCTTGACAAAGGCGGCCCCTAACCCTACAGGCGTATGATACAAAAGAGATCACTGGTGCGCCCATAGGTGAACCATCCTTTCCCAAGAAGATCACTCAACCATCTGGTATGAACCAGAAATGTGTCACTAAGATCTGGTCCACTTCAGAAGCCATAGCTTAGAATCCGGTTTGGATATTAGAAGCCTGAAGGATGTGTCTCACTACCGGTTTCCTCGCCTTGGATCTAGCTCGGGACTACCAGAAGCTGATTATACCATTGATTAATTAAATTAAGATTGTTATTAAGTTAATCATTATTCAAACCTGTCACCAAGTTAAACAAACAAAGATTAGAAGAAGATAACACGACAAATAACTAAAAATAAACTACTACTACTACTAATAAAAGTCTACAAATCGAAGCGGGTTCGCAAATAGAAAGATACAACCATAGAAATGATCAACACAAGGATCATGGCTGCTCATAGACAAGCTCTCCATCTTCCAAGTGATATGTATTCTCTCATGATCCTCACGGCCCTCGATGTTTTATTGCATAACTACTCTACGATCCTCTTCTTGGCCAAGCTAATCAAGGTAGGTCGAAGCCTAACCATTGAGGGATGTTAGGAGGACCATAAGGCCTCACTAGGGACCCTAAGATCTCTGGAAGAAGCTTGGTAGTCGGCCCAAGAGAGCACAAGAAGGGATGAACAAATGGTGGGGGTTAGCTTACTATTTATAGAGCTCCAAGGGCAGCACGGGCGTGCCAAGAGTTGGCACGGGCGTACATACTGTCTCAGGTACTTTCTGTTGCTGCAGTTCTGCCTTTGTCTGTACTTTTTGTCTGTACACGGGCGTGCCAGGGTGAAGCACGTGCGTGCACATCAGAAAAATGTTAGATTTTGTCGTTTCAAGCCTTGGGGAACACATTTCAGTTAAGCATGGGCGTGCCAAGTGATGTGGCATGGGCGTGCAAGTGTCTTCAGTACGTTTTCTTGCTCTCCAAGCTTGCTGCGTTATCTTCTAGCATGCAGGGCCTCAGCGCAAGTGTGCGTGGGCGTGCTGGGTCACTCCCGGACTGGTTTTATCACTGTTTAAGTCCTGAGATTGTCTTCAAAACATACAGTGAACCGGCTGATAGTCTCGTATCTTCAGAAATCTCTTGTTTTTGCCCGGAAATCCTTCGTTTCCGTTTTGGATCTCTATTTTCCAGAGAAATACAAATAGGAACGATTTAAGCCAAATGTTAATAATGTAGGCCTAATTGTATCCTATTATGAGACTGTTTATGCCTGTTTTATATGTTAATAATGTGAGTCATCATACATCATAAACAAAAAATAGAGATTGATCGATAGAGTGACGTCAACGCAGATTTATATAATTGGATTTCAATGTACAATATGATTACACACCCCCTCACTAATTTCTCTCTCTCTCTCTCTCTCTCTCTCTCTCCCTCTCTCTCATTTACTTCTGACTTTCTTTTGTTGTATTTAAGTGAACTCAATAAGGTGCTCAGAGAGTTCCAAAATGCTGAACGTATAGTTCTATTAATAGAAGAGATAGAAACATCTGGTGACATCACCATGAAACCGACCCCATAACAACTTCACAACAATATAACTTCCAGCAATTGTGAAACTGCTCACAACTGTTGGATAGATACTTACAAACAACTAGGATAATAAACTATAAGAGTACTACTGCTTTTTACAAACAGCTGGTGTATTCTAGCAGATATCAAATCACCTCTTCAAGTCCAGCAGTTTGACTTGCTGACCAGCATATCTTCTTTTCAGCTCTTGGGTCTTCATAAACCAGATATTTGCCCATTAAGTATTGTGACACCCACCAATTTTCTATCTATATATACCATTACAGCCATTCGAACCATTACAACTGTTCACTTTTCACGAATTCTCTCTAAAGGCACTGTTTTATCTTTTGATTTTTGATCTTAGATTATTGTTCCTGACATCTTAGTGACCATTTAACAACAAAAATTGTAGGTAATGGACCACAAACGAGTTCGGATTTTGGTTTTAAAGTTCAAAACCCTAAACGTTGAATTCCTGGATTTAAACTGTTTGTTAATGATTATTGATCATGGACAATCATTCATCGATGGTTTTAGGGGGATAATATATCAAAATCTAGTGTTTAAACATACTGATCATGAATGTTGATTATATAAACCTTAGATTTTAGGAAAAACCATCAATAAATGATTATTTGGTAAAATTGGATGATAATCAAGCCTAATCGACGATGTTAGAGTGTTTTGAAATCAAACTTTGAAGTTGATATGGTCTTAATCAGGAATTACAAAATTTGAAATATGATCATGTCCATTCGACCCCATGAAGGTCGAATGAGAAATAAAAAGGTCGAATGAACTGTTTTTCTGTTCATTCGACATCATGAAAATTCATTCGCACCCACGATGGGTCGAACCAACATTGAAAATTTAAAAATTTTGCATTTTGAATCCGAATTGACGAATTTTGTTTTTCTTTTGTTTTTACAGGCTAAATAGCAGAACAACAAGAGCAGAAAGTCCCAAAAGAGTTGAAATTTGAGACGAAACACAACTGCTGTGCATATATTGGAGCCGTTGATGCTAAATACGCGGAATTCCAAGGGATGATTGATTTTCTCAGAAGGTCGAGAATAGTACACGCAATTGCATAACCTGTTACTATCTACAAGGACCATCAAGTCGAATTCTGGGAGAATGCAGGGCTTACGTTCTGGGAAGGTAAGTCGGTGATCCAAAGAAAGATTCAAGGCACGATGATTCTCGTTGGAGAAAAAGACTTCAGGGATGTATTACGCTTGAATGATTCTGAAGATGATCCGATCAAGTTACCATGGTCTGTTCAAAGACCGTGCTTTCTACGGATGAAGTACAATGGGCCGATTATAGATTGTCAATTACACAAGGAAAATCTTTCACCTCCGTTCAAGTATCTGTTACATGTGATTCTACATGTGTGAAGGGATATGGTATCAAAACATCATAAATACCATATCATCGCCCAACTAAAACAGGCACCGTCTGGCGTCCATCCACACGTTTTACGTCAGCGGATCGTCTAGCGTCCATCCACCTGTTTTACGTCAGCGAAACGTCTAGCGTCCACCCACCCGTTTTACGTCGGCGATACATCTGGCGTCCAACTGATGCCAGATGCAAGCTCACCCGCCCGTTTTACGTCGGCGGGACCTGTACGCTTCAAAGCTTACCAAGCAAGCCAAATGAAGCTTCGTCAGCACGACTGGAAGATGCCTTTCGGGGTATCCTTGGGACACACACCCCTGCCCCAGGAAACTGTTCCTGACGCAACAGGCTACCCGCCAGAGTTCTCGACCAATCAAAGACTGCTCCCAGTCTGACAATCAGAAATGACGATGACGTGGAAGCCTCCTAGCCAAGATATCTCTCTGACACAAGGCTTTCTCAACTTGTCTCAAGTTTCAAGAAAGAGGATGATTACCCACCGCCCTCGGTCTACCAATAGGCGGACGCCACGTGTCCGCCGCCGACCGGCGTCCACTCAGCGAACTCCACGCGTACTATCATCAGGACTGTAACATCCCCCCTTGAACTTTACTTTCTCCTTTTACCAAAACCCACTTGCACCAATGGGCTTAAGGACTTGGGTCGAAAACTTGGAGACACCTGTACCTGGGCCGGGCCCCATCAAGGGTTGAGGATGGGCTGAGAAAGCATGACGTCGAGGTACTACAAAAGGAGGAGCTCCTTCTCCTTTTGTTGACATCCGATATTCACTAAGAATTTCACTCAAAAAGACTACGAACTCACTTGTATCTTTTTCAACCCCTTGTTTATTACACTAACCTTTAAAGGCTCGTCTCTTCTAATCGGTAGTCTCTTAAACTCCTTGGTCTTGTCCTTAGACCCACACGTCTTTTATAAACACACCTCTTTATAAAATACAATAGAATCACCACTAGGATTAGCGCCTATACGGTAATCCAGGATTCGTGTTTATTCATTGGCGCCATCCGTGGCCTTACCACAATTCTCTAAAACCAAAGCTTTAACCAGCCACCTCATTGATCCATAAAAAAATGACAACTTCACCAAAAAAGTTTACCCTCCCTCAGGAGCCGTCGAAGATATCACCGACGTCACCCCAGGATCTCACCCAGCATCTGGGGATCACACCGACGACCAACTCAATGCCGTCGTCACCCCCGGAAACCTTAATTTTCAAACCGGCTAACAAGCCCCTCCTACTCAGGTATGAACGCTAGAAAAAGATTCTGGACGCTTACCTGGAACGTTGCCGGATCACCGGCAAAGCCATTATGGGGTCATCCTCCAAGCGACCCACACGAACAACGGTTGCTGTCTGTCACGGGGAAGGTCCAGGGCAACCCCCTGTGGACCAGGCCCGTGCAGAGCACAACCAGTTCGATGAAGAGGACTATGACGAAAGCTCCCGGAAGGACGATGCCTCCAGAGACTATCGTCACAGCCCATACCACCGACGGGAACAATTAAACAGGTATAACAATGACGCAACCACCAACCTGTCACTCCCCTATCGGCCAACAGCCATCGTCGACAAATCTAAGTTTACAAGGCGTATCTCTCAAGCGCCAATACCACCGAGGCAATGCCTCCCGACCAACGTCAAGATATATGACGGCGTTACAGACCCCGATGACCACCTCGGCATTTTTAACCAAGCCGGGGCCGTCATCGGGTGGACTTTACCTGTCTGGTGCCACATGTTCACCTAGACACTCACTGGAGCCGCCAGGGTGTGGTTCGACAACCTCCCCACAGGAAGCATCGACAGCTATGAACAGCTGATCGACAAATTTTCATTCCATTTCAGCCAACAACGTCGCCACAAACGCGACAAAAGCCAGATCTCTCTATGCAAAAGGAGAGACACCGAACCGCTCGAAGACTTCATCGTGCGGTTCAACAAAGAAGCGCTCCAACTCGGAACGGGGGACGAGGCAACTCGGACCTCCTTCCTGGCCAACGTCAACGATGACGGCCTTCAACACATCCTCCAAGGGAAAGACCCCAGACTCCTAGGAAGAGGTTGTTCGAATCTCCAAACTATATGCGGGCAACCAAAAAACAATGCGTCAGAACCAGCATAGAAGCTCTAGCAACAACCGCAACCGAAAGAACAACCGATCATCCGTCTGCAACCGCATCTCAGGTTCCACCGACGAAGGGCGATACTTAACTTCTGGCGACGCCAGAAATATTATCGGAAATAAACAAATGCGCGACCAGCGCAACTGCGGCCGCCGGAACCAAGACTAGACTCCCCTCACAAAAACACCATCCCAGGTGCTGTCTCAAGTCCTTTCAACCGGAGAGGTAACGTTCAAACTCCCAAAACCCATGGGTATCAAATGGAAGAATGTAGACACCACTAGATTCTGTGACTTCCACAAAGATGTGGGTCACGATACTGACAATTGCTACAACCTCAAAATGGAAATCTTGGCGGCCCTACGCTCCGGAAAGTTGGCCAACTTGGTCAAGAACGTCCGCGCCGGTGCACGCCGGCAGGACGAACCAACCAAGGCCATCAAAGACATCAAGACACACCACATCCGTGGCGCATACAACCGACAATTCAACATGACACGCAATACAAAGCGGAAAACCAATATCGCCGACCTGCAAACACGTCGCCGCGACCAGAGGCCGCGACGTCACAAAATTGGAGGGAGGCCCAGGTCATCCTCCCAATAATTCCAGGAGGCGCAAGCTCAACAACCCCACTCACCATCACAGCACTGTTCGGGCCCTACCGTACATACAAAATGACGTGCGACGGCGGAAGCAGCTTCGACATCATGTACCAACAGTGCTTCGACCAGCTCGATGTCAAAGATAAAGCACGCCTGCAACCAGACGCACCTATTGCAGGTTTCTTCAACGAAGTCATTCACCCCATCATAAAGTTCGACTTTACAGTCAAACTTGACGATGGGACCCATAACCGCTCCGAGGTTTGCACGTTCCACGTCATCCCAGCAAACTCCTCATATGACATCTTGCTCGGAAGACAAGGCCTCGCAAACTTCAACAGCATCGCGTCAACTCCCCACCAAATCATGGGTTTTCCAACACCCACAGGGATCGCATACATCATAGGCAATCAGGAATGCCTCATGACCACTGAGCCAGCAGCTGCCGCTCCTCAAATAACACCAGACGCTGCAAAAGACAAAGAATGGGTCGTTAACCTTGCCTTCCTGAACAAAACATCACCTTGGGGCCGACTCTGTCCCCCCAAGTACGCATACACCTAAAACAACTGCTGGTTGCAAACAAAGACATCTTTGCCTGGTAGTCATCTGACATGATCGGTGTCCCAAGACACATAGCCGAGCACCGCCTCAACACATACAAAGACGCTTGCCCGGTAGCACAGAAAAAATGACCCTTGGGCACCGATAGAGTCAAAGCCATGAACGAGCGGGTCGATGACCTACTCGAAGCAGGCATCATCCGAAGATGCAACCATCAAACATGGGTAGCTAACCCGTCATGGTCCTCAAAAAGAATGGGTCTTGGCGCATGTGCGTCGACTACAAATACCTCAACAAAGCATGTCCAAAAGACCACTACCCCTTACCGGAGATCGACTTAAAGGTAGACTCTCTAGCGCCATTTAAATACAAATGTTTCCTCGATGCTTACCGAGGATATCACCAAATACAAATGGCCTACGAAGACGAGGACAGAACTGCCTTCAGAACCGACAGGGGGGGTCTACTGCTATACCAAAATGCCCTTTGGCCAAAAGAACACAGGCACAACCTATCAATGCCTGATGGACCACGCCTTCATCAACCAGATCGGCGTCAACCTTGAGGTTTACGTCGACGACTTGGTCATAAAAAGCACTCAAGAAGACACCATGCTACTGGATATCCAGCGCACCTTTGAACAGCTACGTGACATTAAGATGATACTCAACCCGGGCAAGTGCTCCTTCGGAGCCGAAGAGGGGAAATTTCTAGGCGTCATTGTCACCAATGGCGGCTTCAAACAAAACCCGAAGAAAGTCCAAGCTATCCAGCGCATGCCATCACCCAACTCAATCAAGGATGTGCAGACACTCATGGGGCGCCTAGTCGCTCTCAAACGATTCCTATCAAACTACGCATCCAAATCTTTTCCTTTTGTTCATACGCTGCGCAATGTACTGAAAAAGACACAATTCCGCTGGCTCCCAGAAGCGGAAGTGGCTTTTCGTGAAATGAAACAATGTTTGACTTACTTGCCAACTTTAACAACACCCCTACCAGAAGAACCATTGACACTGTACCTATCCGCTTCTGAAACAGCGATAGGTGCAGTACTTCTGGTAGAACGCAACAAAGTCCAAACACCAATCTACTACATCAGTCGCACTTTGGCGGACGCAGAAACCAGATATTCCACACTGGAAAAACTGGTCCTAGCACTTGTACACGCATGAAGACGTCTACGACGCTACTTTCAAGGACATCCAATCAACGTCCTAACAGATTACAGAATTAACACCGTGCTCTCAAAACCGAAACTCTCCGGCCGCCTAGCAAAATGGGCAATTGAATTAGGCGCACATACAATCATCTACAAACCAAGACCGGCGATCAAAGGGTGGGTTCTCGCGGACTTCATCGCAGAAATCCCCACAGAAAAAATACAAGAGTGCCAAAACAAACAAGATCCGAAACCCGTCCCAGATTCCCACGTCACATGGTCATTATACACAGACGGAGCTTCTAACGATCAGGGCGCCGGCGCAGGTCTACGACTCGTCAGCCCTGACAACACCGAATTCACATACGCCATCCGCCTTGAGTTCCCAAGCACGAACAACGAAGCAGAATACGAGGCGTTCCTAGCAGGACTACGCTTGGCGGACAAAATGGGCGCAAGACACCTTAACGCCCATGTCGATTCAATGCTCATAGCGGGTCACATGAACGGCGTCTACGACGCTAAAGACCCGGTTGTGGCACAATATGTCGACCAAGCCAAGCTTCTCACCAAAAGATTCACAACCTGCACAATCGTCCACATCAACCGCATCGGCAACAAAGAAGCGGACGCCCTTAGCAAAATGGCATCCGCTGCTTGGCTGCATATGGCCAAAGAGGTACGCATCGAAACTCTGGCTCAACCTTCAGTACCACTTAGACAGGTTAACATAACACAAACAGGCGCCGGGTCATGGATGACCCCTATCGAGGCATACCTAGCAACGGGCACCCTACCGCCCCAAAAAGCGGAAGCCCGAAAAATCCAATACAAGTCCGAGCATTACCAACTCATGAATGGTGTTTTGTACCAACGCTCCTACCTGGGCCCTCTCATAAGATGCATGGACTCCTGATGCGTGGACTCCTGATGCGTGAAATGTGTGATAAATATATATTAACTCCAATTAATTTCAAAACAAGTTTTAAATGGGAAATACCTACTAAACCACACACCACCGGCAAGTGTACCGGTCGAAAGTAGTAAAGCAAATAAGTCCGAGTATCGAACCGTGGACACAATAGTAGCCGCTCTCGGTACTAAACTTTCGTCGAGTCCTAGTCTAATAAATTGAAGTGATGGTGATTTCATTAATTACTAAAAAAATATCAAATTAAGGTAAATAAAATACGAGCAACTCAACAAAGAAAACGAACAAGTAGAACTGCATGAGATCAAGTAATGAGAAAATGGCTACCTAGGTAAGAATCAAGGTGAATAACTTATAGCTCTCGGGATGGATAAATGGGTTTTGGCCACTAGGATCTTAAGATACACTAAACTAGATCAACACTGGAACGCGAATCACTCTCCAACATGTCGCAATACTGAATCTAGGTAAGTGTATAAACTCACCGGTCTCGGGTTCATATCACCTCTCGGTCTCTCCAAACTATGCTAAGGTATCCTAAATCTGAATGTCCTCTCGGCCCCCTCAGAAACAATACATCCGGGATGTGTAAGGGATGCAAGGGATAGTTATTCTAACAGGTTTCTAACACGGGATGCTAACAAAACAGGCACGCTAGGGGTGACTCACTCTCGTGCAGACCACGGTCCCGAATACCTACCAAGCTAGACACACTGACACCTAATCTCCTCTCGGTCTCAAAGGTGGTAGAATGCTAAATTACCAAATAATTAATTAACTTGTTTCTAGGGTTTACTACGTCTAGCAACCACAAGATTTATCAAAAACACCAAGTCTAAGATAATCACAAAACCCTAGATTAAAATATACAAAATCAATTAAACTAGAACTTAGCGAAACAAGAATTAATATTCAGATATCAAGCACACATATACAAAAGAAACCTTATTAGAAAACCTCTACCAAAACATTATCCAAAACATAACATAGATCCAACCCGAAAACTATTATTCAATTGTCACACATCATCAATACATAGGTAGCACTAAAAGTTTAGCTCCTCATAGTCATAGAAAAAGATAAAAACATAGGTTCAAAATAATATACAGTCATGGTACTAATATTTATAAACACGAAGTAAATAAATATAAAGCCAAAAATTATTATAATCAAACACGTAGCTTGAATCTTAAACCCTAGTCTTCCTGACCTTCACTTCCTCCTCCCAAAATTCTGCTGTCGATTTTTTTTGTCCTTGGCCGCTAATTTGTCTTCGATGATCTTATATTCTTTTGCGGCAGTCTATTTCCTTTTTAAAAAATGTGTAACTTCCTTTTGTAACATCTATGTCCACCCTAATTTTGTTTCACTTCTTAGGCTTTGGGTCACGAGCCCTCCATCATGTTTTTCTTTTTTCTTTACTTTATTATTATTATTATTATTATTATTATTATTATTATTATTATTATTATTATTATTATTATTATTATTAGAAGTAGTAGTATTGTCCAACACTTGTAGCCTAGTTGATTGAGGGCCTAAAGTTTCCTATGAGAGACTTGGGTTCAATTCTCACTAGCTACATTTGGAGGACATTGGTGGAGGGAAATGAGGGATGACTCGGCCATTGGCTTGGGTTCGAGTCCTGATCCCGACCGGTTTTACCGACTGTTTCACCGTCGTGCCTTCGGGCGGGTGAGTGGTCGGGTTTTTCCGAGAATTGGTGGCAATTGGTGGCCCGGGTACTCTCGAGTACCTGATTCGCCAAAAGGGTGCCCGAGAGTGCTCGGCATTGATTCGTTGGCCGTTCAAAAAAAAAAGTTATTAGTAGTAGTATTAGTATGCTCCAAGATTGCTTCGGGTGTTTTCGACTTGGGTGTTCTTGGCTCGACCAAAATTTCTTGTTTATGCTCCAACGTCCATGAACACCTACTCACAAGTGTTGGTGTCTCGATTAAAATTCTTTCATTTTGAGCTCATTTTCTCCAAACACCTATAAAATAATAAAATACATAAATACATAATAAAAACGACACAAAACGACTAAAAACATGACCAAATAATATACAAAATACATAGGAAAAAAGATGTGTTTTGCAACACATCAAACATCCTCACACTTAAATCTTTTGCGTCCCGAAAAGGAATTATACAAAATCCCAAGCAACATTTTCAACAAAGCACTTAACAAAAACGATAGCATCAAACAGGGTCAAAAGCAGGCTACGAAGTCAAGAAGCATAGCGGTTTCACAAGACTTACATCGTTCAAAAGGCTGACTAGTCAAGATGATATAATTTTAAAAACAAGGCATACCTAGTCAAGCTTCACTTACCTTTAAGCAACCGACTATGCACCTGTAAGCACCCCTCACAATATCACTCATCTCTCGGTTATATATTTATTTGGAGTGAATCTCTCAAAACCGAACTATGAAGCAAAATTATCGTAAGCTTGTACGTCGATCAATTTTCCACCAAATTGCTAACAATAACACAAATCAAGAGGACCTCGAAAGGGTAGGTAAGGGTTAAAGGTAGGAAGTTTTATTGGGAAAAATTGGCTAAAAAGAAAAATAAGAGATAAACCGGATAAACGATGAACATATAAACTTTAACGCTTTGGTCCTCTCGACCCACAACCTTTATTCTATTTTTTTTCTTCTCTATCTTTTTCATATATTTTTTCTTTTTTTTTGTGTCAGCTACTCTTTATGCTGATATACTTTTTTCTTGTTTTTTTTTTTTCACATTACATTAATATATACAATCCAGTAATCAGTTTAAAATAAAATGGGCAACAAACGAAAGGTTTAGTCTCAAAGTGGTTTCTAAAGGTAAAAATGGGGAAACTGGTCAAATGAAAAAAACAAACGAAAAGGCTAAACAAAAATGGGTAATCCTAATGCCTCTATCATATTTGTGTTAAGCCCAAGCCTATGGTCTCAAAATGCATAAAAACGCACAAGTTCTAAAATAATGCAACAAAGTCGGTATATCACACATGAAACAAAATAGTGAGTATTTATATATAATATTTAAAGGCTCAAAACTCACTATCATGTGGAAATAAGGGTTACCGATACTAGCAAGTGCAAAACCAGTTAACCATCCAGCTTGATCCACTATCCGAGGCACCCCAAACATTTTATTTCAGAAAAACGACTCAGCCAAGCCTACTATCCCGCAACTTAAAGAAACATATGCTAAGACCCGTAAACCCGACAATCGACCCCGCTTTTAACCGACGTATTACATTGAGAAGGCTCGTTTACTACGCACAAAAAGGATCGGGACTAACACAAAACCAACTTTTTTTTTGTTTTTTAATTTTTTTTATGTTTTTTTTTTACTCAACCTACAACTAAGCAAAATAAAAACGAAGTTTTTCCATCCCCACACTTAGAAAGGCACAGTGTCCTCAATGTGCTCCACGATACAACGCAGGCTAAAAATAAAAATACAAAAATAAAGTAGAAACAAAATAAATATATAACAACAAAATAAATTGAACGAACTCCCCTGGAATACGTGGCGATAGCTCGCAGAAAGTGTCCCGTCCGTCCATCATCTACAGCCGTATAACATTTCCTTCGCGGCCATAGTCGGATTCCTGCAAAAATAAACTAAAAAGAAAATGAAAGTAAAATGACTCAATGACAAGTGAGATGCCAGTTTACAAAAATAATTTTAAGATCGACCCCCACCTGAATGGAGATTGAGTACGGGTAGGGGAGATCCAGCAATGAAAAGGCCATGGCAATCCCACAAGACTCGACCAAATGAAAATAGACAAAACTGACTCAAATAAATTAAAATGTGTAAAGTGAAAATAAGAACCTCAAACCTCGTATGGATGAAATATTTCCGCGCAAAAGACAAGCATAATATCCAACAAAAATAAGATGAAACAAAAACACACAAATGCAAACAGACAAAATAAACACAAAAAATAAATAAATATATACAAACTCTACAGATTTGGGTTTTCACCTGTGTGATCCTATTCTTATCAAGCACTCTAACCTGGATCAACGAGGATATCTACACCGTCCTCATGTAAATCAATCGTCCCACTTATGTTATCTCTCCCAAGGCACGTTCTTTTCCACCTAAATCTAGGATCACCAGAAAATATTCTTAAATGCGAGTGGTGAACCAGGATCCTATCCCCACACTTAGATTTATTCACTACCTCAAGGTTAGATTTAAACAGTGCCCCTCTCTCATCATCTATCTTGTGCTCACTCTCATACTCGTGGGATAGCAAAATCTGAACTGAGGGCTTCTCAACCACCTCCTCGGTACTCTCAACAGCCTTATCTACCTCTAAGCTATTAGGAAGCTCACCGGATGCATAACCCGGATCATGCTCCACAGAAACTATAGCCTCTATCTCTACCTCCTGCCTCTCTTCTATTTGGTGCCGCCTATCCAATAAGTCAACTCCACAGATGTAGTCAATGCACCAATCGACATGTGACATGAAAGTGCCAAGAAAGCACATAGGTTCGACCTTACTACTCATACTCTCCCTAGACCTATTAACACCAAAGGTGATGGAGTCATCCCCTACACGCAGTGTAATCCGACCGTCTGAGACATCTATCAATGCCCTTGCAGTGCGTAAGAAGGGTCGTCCTAAGATCAACGGCACATGCTCCTCCTCCCGTATATTATGTACGACAAAATCAACGGGAAACACGAAGCTCTCCACCCTTACTAGCAAATTCTCTAGAATGCCCATAGGGTTCTTCACAGATTTATCAGCCAACTGTAAGCACATCCTAGTTGGATTCAACTCCCCAAGATCTAATCTCTTAAACATGGAATAGGGCATGAGATTAATGCTAGCACCTAAATCAGCGAGGGCGTTCCTAACTGTCAAACCACCTATTTGACAAGGGATAGTGAAACTCCCAGGATCAGTCATCTTCTCGGGTAGTTTATTAAGAACGACAGCTGAACACTCCTCACTCAGAGTGACTTGGGAAAGCTCTTTCAACTTCTCCTTACGGGACAACATCTCCCTCAAGAACTTCCCATACTTAGGCATATCTCTACAAACATCAATGAATGGGACACTAATCTTAGGTTCTTTAGACTAATCAATGAAGCATCTATATTGCTCTAAGTGCTCACTCTTATTCAACCTACCTGGATAGGGCGGTACTGGTTCATATGGGGTTGGTGGAACATAAACCTTTTTGGGCTCCCCCCTCAGACTATATCTCCTTCAACCTACTTTTGGGCTATGTGGTACTTGCTGGGTCTAGCCTAGTAGGGTGCACCTTTCCTGAAGACTCTACCCGAATACCTACCAAGCTAGACACACTGACACCTAATATCCTCTCGGTCTCAAAGGTGGTAGAATGGTAAATTACCGAATAATTAATTAACTTGTTTCTAGGGTTTACTACGTCTAGCAACCACAAGATTTATCAAAAACACCAAGTCTAAGATAATCACAAAACCCTTGATCAAAAGATACAAAATCAATTAAACTAGAACTTAGCGAAACAAGAATTAATATTCAGATATCAAGCACGCATATACAAAAAAACCTTATTAGAAAACCTCTACCAAAACATTATCCAAAACATAACATAGATCCAACCCGAAAACTATTATTCAATTGTCACACATCATCAATACCTAGGTAGCACTAAAAGTTTAGCTCCTCATAGTCATGGAAAAAGATAAAAACATAAGTTCAAAATAATATATAGTCATGGTACTAATATTTATAAACACGAAGTAAATAAATATAAAGCCAAAAATTATAATAGTCAAACCCGTAGCTTGAATCTTGAACCCTAGCCTTCCTAACCTTCACTTCCTCCTCCCAAAATTCTGCTGTCGATTTTTTTTTGTCCTTGGCCGCTGATTTGTCTTCGATGATCATATATTCTTTTGCGGCTGTCTATTCCTTTTTAAAAAATGTGTAACCTCCTTTTGTAATATCCATGTCCACCCTAATTTTGTTTCACTTCTTAGGCTTTGGGTCACGAGCCCTTCATCATGTTTTTCTTTTTTCTTTACTTTATTGTTGTTGTTGTTGTTAGTAGTAGTAGTATTAGTATGCTCCAAGATTGCTTTGGGTGTTAGCAACTTGGGTGTTTTTGGCTCGACCAAAATTTCTTGTTTATGCTCCAACGTCCATGAACACCTGCTCATAAGTGTTGGTGTCTCGATTAAAATTCATTAATTTTGAGCTCATTTTCTCCAAACACCTATAAAATAATAAAATACATAAATACATAGTAAAAACGACACAAAACGACTAAAAACATGACCAAATAATGTACAAAATACATAGGAAGAAAGATGTGTTTTGCAACACATCAACTCCGCTAATGCCGCGTCCCTTATAAAGGAAATCCACGAAGGCATATGCGACATTCAGGCAGGTGCAAGAATGGTCATCGCAAAAATCATGAATGTCGGATACTACTGGCCAGGCATGCACCAGGACCCTGTAAAAACCTTGTGCACCTGCTTCAACTGTCAACCGCACGCACCCAACACCTTGTGCCTAAAAAATGACCTGGTCCCAGTTACGGCGGCCTGACCATTCCAAAACTGGGCCATCGACCTTGTCGGCCCATTCCCACTGGCCCCCCATCAAGGTACAATACCTGATCATCGCCGTCGACAATTTCACAACATGGGTTGAAGCCAAGCCTTTAGCAACAATCAACACCGAACATGTCAAGAAATTCATTTGGGAATTCATCATTTGCCGATTCGGGTTACCCATGGAAATCGTAACGGATAACGGCACCCAGTTCGCCAACAACAAAATCAAGACATGGTTAACACAAATGGGCGTCAACCAGATCTTCTCGTCCGTCGCACACCCCCAAGGAAACAGACAGGTAGAACGCATCAACAGATCACTGGTCGAAGGCATCAAAACACGCTTAGGATCGAAACGAACAGGCTGGGTCGATGAACTCCCTCATGTCTTATGGGCGCATCGCACCCTCACAAAGACCAGGACAGGCGAAACTCCGTCCAGCCTAACTTACAGCTCTGAAGCCGTAATCCCCGATGAAATATCCTTTCCATCGCCAAGGGTGCTCAACGTGGCACAAACAGATAATGACTAAGAACTGCGGCTCAACTTAGATGTAACATCACGTGTTTTTCACAAAATTAATAAAAGTTTTGAGTTCATTTTTTTTTGTTTCACTTTCTTTATTTTATTCGTAACCTATCGTCGTTGAATTCTATCCTAACTATTTCGAATGATAAACCTTTAATTTTAATTACAAACATATACCTTTAATTTTATAACAAACACACAACAACATTAAGTTGCTTTCATTTATTTTATTATTTTTTTTTGTTTTGTGAAACCCATCAACGACACCAACAATCAACCACAAATTTTGAGTTGTTTTCCAACAATAGACCCCATTATCAAGGCTGGATTGGCTCTAGTATTCCCATAATTGTTTCTAAGCATTTTAACCGGCCAATGAATGGTTAATTGCCAAAAAAATTTCAACCCATATATATGAATATAATAAACTTTCAAACGGGCGCGTTCAAATCGAAATCACGACAAATAATCTGCACCATACTCTTTTTCAGCACAATCAGGTTGCTTTCCCACAAACAATGGCATCGAATCAGACCAGAATTGATCTGTTGCGTCGCCGTCGACCACTACCTCAACCACCAACAACCATCATCCGAGCCACCCTTTGAAGCTTCTGTTCGTAGTTATGGTGTTGGTGCAACGATGGGAATAGTGTTCCGGTCGAGCGGTTTTTGAGTCAACAAGGTGTATGGTCAGTTATAATATTGGTCTGAGTAGGGTGGAGGCTGGTTCGGTTAAGGTGGCGCCCGGTTGTGATGGCCTCGACTGGAAGTTGGGTTCGAGTAGTATTGTTCAGATTCATGTTGGGCCTTGTTTTCTTGTCCATTTTCTTCTCAGTCAACACTGGTTGACCAGGTCAAACCTGGTCAACATTGGTCAACACTCAAACTGGTCAACACACAGTTCGAGACGCGTACGTGTCGGTTCACAAGCTTATTCGTCGGAAGGTATAACGCACGCCATGTCTTTGTTTTAATTACCTTGCGTTTTATTATATATATATATATATATATATATATATAATCTAAGTCTGTAACGAACCGAACCGACTTGCAACGAAATTTTTTTTTTTTTTTTACTTGAACGAGCAGAAGAATGGCTAACTTATGAATATACTTATTGTTGCGAAAATAATAAAACGCCAAACTATATGAATATACTTATTGTTTCGTGTAAATAAAGCTACATTTTACTAACAGGTTCTATCCAAACATTACTTCATCATAATATACGTACACACACAATATCCAAACTACAAAACGAGTTAACATTCAAGTCGAGTTACTCAAATATTATTTCATTGTCTAAAATGTTTCTTTAGCAATAATTTCAAGACACGACTTTGAATACTATATTAAAGTATTTATTTTAAATAAACTAATGATACTTTCGTGATTCCAAACCAAGTTATTGTTGGTTCGTTAAGTCATACACACTTTAAGACAAGTATTGTTTACAATACGAATCTATGTAGTTGGATCAACTATCTTTACAACCAAGAAACAAAATAAGTTTGTTTGCATTAGAATTAAGGACATCCTTTACTTGTAACAGGACACAAGAGATTTAATTAATCCAGCTTCAAACATTGTTTGCTATTCTTTCATAATGCACATCAGGTGAATTTACATAGCCCCTTTTCTATTTCACTATTTTGGGGTGAAACATGTTATAACATTCAATTTACAATTCAATCATAAGTGTCTATGTGTTATTCTATGTTGCATTATGTCTTAAACATTACTAGGGTAAGCACATTATTCTAGCATAATCATTAACATTGAACAGCCGACAGTATACAATGATAGATCTATTGGACTGACAATCCCACCCGGATACGTGTACCTCCTACATAGGTAGCGTGGGTGACTGTTATCGAACATATAACAAAATCGAGTGAACCATATGCGTATGGGATGCACCACAATATTCTAGTCACAAGTTTTGATTATGTACTCGATTTACCTGATAGTTTTGTTTTCACATATGGACTAGACTTACCATGACACTCAAATTGTACAAGTTTTTATTCAATATTCAAACCTATGTAAATCTCACCAACTTTTGTTGACCCAAAATATTTTCAAACTTAACATGTTTCAGGTTATAGCTTGTTTGAAGATTAGAGTTATTGCATGAAGATTAGATTTAGCATTTTTCATATGATGTACAAATTGTTTTAGAACAATTATATGTAATTTATTTAAATCAATTATCGAAATTTATTTTTTACCATGAGTTACTGAACAATCATCAATACGTGACATCCCGATGTTTCCGCCATCGGTTGGGGTGTTACAGATTGGTATCAGAGCCTTGGTTATAGGGAATTAGGTTATTAGAAAAATAATCTAGACTATAACCTTAGGGACTTTAACCAGTACTTGCTCTTCTTACTAGAAACCCTAATTGCTTCCTTATTCTTACCCCTATCCTACATGCAACCCTAAGCCTTTACAAGTTGACTACTCTTATTCGTCTGCTGCAATCCTGATCCACCTTTAGATTAATAGGACAAAATCCTCAGGTGTAGCCTGAACCACCTTGAGATCTCGTCGAAGTTCTATATTTTAATAACGAACACGTGCAATCTGGAAGGGTGAACGCCTGTATTCTGAGTTTTCTGTCTAGGACTGGCATTGCGCATATATCCCAATCAGACGAGGGACCTGGATGCCTACCTGGGAAATCTCGGGATGAGTGTTCACTTATAGGCTAAAGCACGTATCTCTTGACCACCAGTGTGTTTGAATTACTTTGATTAGTCAAATTTTTCATTGGGTTTTATAAACCAATGGAGACAATCAATTATTTACTTACTCAATGTGTTTCATCTATGTAACATCGCCAAATTTTCAAATTATAATAAAAATATTATTTTCATAACGTGCCTAAGTTTTATTTTCCCGACCACACAACTTATATATATATACATATATATATATATATATATAATAATAATAATAATAAATAAATAAAAAAAATGATGATGATGATACATAATTAGTTGGTTTTGCCATTTAACCCAACCAACTCATTGGCCCACACCAATTTTCCCCCCCATTTTGTTTCTGCTATTTGGAGCCCAGTAGAGCTTGGCCCAGTACACCCATCCGGCCCAAACCATCAAGCCCAACCCCTCCTTCCTTCTTTCACGATTTATCAAAAAAAAAAGAAAAAAAAACAAGGTCACAGCCGGGTTCGAACCGGAGACCTTCACTCACAAACCACGTGCACCAACCATCTAAGCCATAACTCACTATTGTTCTAATCCTAGTCCGATTTGTATTTAAAACCTTCCAAGAACAACCCAGATCCATCCCTTTCTTCTTCCCCAAATCGCTGCACCTATACAACCATCTCGGGTGACTTTTTTTTAACAAGGAAACAATGGACAGCTTTGACCCGTGATTTCCGAACTGATTCCGCGTCAATTAACATGAGGTATCATCATCAATTCATACCAATTTTATCCTATTAACGCGTTTAACATTCAATGACGGGTCAACATGCCAAATCGAACTCCAAGACATTACACTATAAATTGAACGCTCCCAAGCCTGCTACACTCGCCAATACTCCTTTTCTTAACCTCCAATTCTTCTTAAAAATCATCTGTACGTGTTCACGATCGCATTTTGACTTTGTGGTTTGACCAATCAATCGAACTCGATACAACCTTGTAAGTGAAATCTTTTCTGTGGGTTTTGTTCATCGGCTATCAACAAGCAATAGCCCTATAATGAATCGGGTTATTGCTTGTTAGATCGTTCGATTGTAAATCCTAGGGCTCGTTCTTGATTAATTGGGGATAAACAACCTGCAAGCATGGGTATATAACTCAAACAAATAGGGATCTAACACCAAATGACTCGTAGGTCAGCTGGTGATGCCTGATACCCTCTACCCGAGCCACGCAGGTTCGAGTCCTGCTGTGGCGAGCTCTTTTTTTGTTTATTGTTTTGTTTTCAAATAATAAATTAATTATATATAATACTTGTATTTTTAAAAATTCATTTTAAAATACTAAAACACTTTTAAAAATTCTACAAAAATTACATTATGTTAAACTAGTGAAAAAGTTTAACTTACAATTTTTAGTTTTCTGAAATTTATTTATTTAATATTTATAATAATTAAATCAAGTTTATTCTATTTTATTTATAAAAATCTATAAAAATATCAAAACGATCTTATTAATTTCCACAAAAATTATCCTGAGTTTTTATAACATTAATCTTTTCAGAAATGATTTTTATTTCTGAAAAATCATTTATTTAATATTTTTAATCAATTTTTGTTAGTTTTAATCATAATTAAATCATAATAAATCCAATTTTTAATATTTTTGCACCAAAATTTTATACAAATTATTTCTGATCATTTAGAACAGAAATATAATTTTTAAAATGATAATTCTTTAATTTTAGTAATTTTTAATTATTAAAGTTAAAGTTTGACAATTTGTAATAAATAGATTTAATAATCTATTTTAAAGAATATAATTTTATAAAAATTATTTTTATACTTTAAACATATTCTTGTGACCATCTTGGATTTAAAATTCATAAAGAGATTTTTGGTTATTTATTTACTAAATTTCTCTCAATTGGCGAATATTTTTAATATTAATCAAACGAGCAATTATCCCCAAATTCGAAGCCCTAGAAACTTATACATTTGTAGACTTGATAGACTTAGACATATTTATTACCTCATTATAGGGTGATACTTGATATATTTGGGCAACACAATTATCCAAATTTCTCAACAGATATAACAATTTACCAAGGTGAGTTTTACATAGCCCCTTTTATTTATCACCGTTTTTGGGGTGAAACATGTTATAACATCATTTATGCAATTCAATCATCAATGTGTCTATGTGTTTTCTATGTTGCATTATGTCTTGAGCATGATTAGAGTAAGCACCATTCTAGCATAATTATTAACTCCGTACAAGCCGACGGTATACATTGATAGATCTATTGGACTGACAATCCCACCCGGATACGTGCCTCCTACAAAGGTAGCGTGGGTGTTTGTTATCGTATAACATATTCAAGTGAACCATGAGCGTGTGGGTTGTATCATATCATAACAGTCACCAGGGTTGGTTATGCACTCGATTTATTTCTAGTATGTTCTCACATATGGACTAGATTGACATGACACATGAATTGCACAACATTTTTATTCAATTATCAAAAACCTATGTAATTCTCACCAACTTTTGTTGACCCAAAACATTTTCAACTTAACATGTTTCAGGTTCTATTTGCTTGAAGATTTGAATTGATGCTTGAAGATATGTGTATAGTTTTATTCAATTTGATGTACAAATTCTAGAACAATTGTATGAAATTCATTTAAATTATTTAATGGAATTTATTATTCACCATGAGCTACTGAACAATCATCAATACGTGACATCCCGATGTTTCCGCCATCGGTTGGGGTGTTACAGATTGGTATCAGAGCCTTGGTTATAGGGAATTAGGTTATTAGAAAAATAATCTAGTCTATAACCATAGGATTTAACCAGTACTTGCTTCTTTTACTTGCTATTCTCTATCTCCCTCCTACTTCTTATCCCTACTTTTATCCCTACAAGAAGGCTGCTCTCCATCACTGGAACTACTCTGTAACACCCCAACCGATGGCGGAAACATCGGGATGTCACGTATTGATGATTGTTCAGTAGCTCATGGTGAATAATAAATTTCATTAAATGATTTAAATAAATTACATACAATTGTTCTACAAGAATTCGTACATCAAATTGAATAAAACTATACACATATCTTCAAGCATCAATTCAAATCTTCAAGCAAATAGAACCTGAAACATGTTAAGTTGAAAAGGTTTTGGGTCAACAAAAGTTGGTGAGAATTACATAGGTTTTTGATAATTGAATAAAAATGTTGTGCAATTCATGTGTCATGTCAATCTAGTCCATATGTGAGAACATACTAGAAATAAATCGAGTGCATAACCAACCCTGATGACTGTTATAATGTGGTACCTCCCATACGCTCATGGTTCACCTAAATATGTTATACGATAACAAACACCCACGCTACCTTTGTAGGAGGCACGTATCCGGGTGGGATTGTCAGTCCAATAGATCTATCAATGTATACCGTCGGCTGATCAATGTTAATGATTATGCTAGAATTGTGCTTACCCTAGTCATGTTCAAGACATAATGCAACATAGAAAAACACATAGACACATTGATGATTGAATTGCATATATAATGTTGTAACATGTTTCACCCCAAAAATGGTGATAAATAGAAAAGGGGCTATGTAAAACTCACCTTAGCAAAATGTTATGTCTCGTAAAAAAATAGAATAATGTGTTGTGAATGTATGCGAGGCGAATCCCAAAGACTCAACAACGTAGCTAGTCCAAATTGAAGAAAACGAAAAAGAAAGAATATCAAGCTTCCAATTCGCCAATTACAAGAGCTTATAATCAAAGCTTCAATTGTAGAAGTAATAGACTATAGAAGAAAGGTATGAGGGAAAGTTTAATCGGATTGAAACAATCGATTTAGAGGTGCAAAGTATGATGGGTCATAGGTTGGTTTTTATACTAGTTTTGGAGTCAATTAGCCATTAAAATTGGTCAACACCATAAAGTAAGGTTTTATGATGAATTGACTATTTGACTAAGACTTTGACTGTTTGACTAAGACTTTGACTAGGACTTTGACTATTTGACTCAAGGCTTTATTTTAAAAAAAAAAATCTTGTATGTGAAAAAAAAAAAAAGAATTTAGAATCATATTATTATTATTATTATTATTATTATTATTATTATTATTATTTATATACATTTATGTATGTATATAAGTTGTGAATTAGGATAAATAAAGACTTAGGCACATTTGTATAATATTAATGATAAAGGTGTAATAAAAAAAATATATATATACATATAAGGGTTTTTATGTATTAAAATTTTGGGGAAAATTTTGCGATGTTACATACTCTTAGACTAATAAGACAAAATTCCTCAGGTTTAACCTGAACCGCCTTGAGATCTCGTCGAAGTTCTAGATTTTAATAACGAACACATGCAATCTGGAAGGGTGAACGCCTGTATTCTGAGTCTTCTGTCTAGGCTGGCATTGCGCATATATCCCAATCAGACGAGGGACCCGGATGCCAACCTGGGAATTCTCGGGATGAGTGTTCACTTATAGGCTAAAGCATGTCTTCATATGTTATTAGAATCTGGAATCTTTGATAAGTCAACATTTTCGTTTATTCGTTTTAATTAATGAATAAATGATTACATTCCTTATATTACCTCATTCATTTCATGCCTCATTGAGACTTCATTGTATCCCTTACAGATCATGTCTCCATGCCACAACACTCGCATTAACAGTGGTGACAATCATGAAGAAGAGAGCAGCAACCACAACCACGACCACAACACTAACCACAACAATGGAGGTGACGCCCAACTAGCTACGATTATTTCTCAACAATTGGCACAACAAATCACAACTCTGGTTTCTAACTTGTTGACTCAAGTCATCCCAATGAATGGGAACGGCAATGGAAATGGAAATGGCAATGGAAATCACATAAAGAACGGAACCTTAGTTGAGAAAACAAGTATTGTGGCCGCGGTAACTACCAAGAACCAGAAGCGTAAGACCAGGAATCCTAAAGTAAACCTCACTACACAAGCCTCTAACAAGAAGCCTTATATAAGAAACTTTCCATTGTGTAACACATGCAATCGACATCATCCCACTGTTTCAGCATGTCGCGTGTGCACCAATTGTGGTAGGTATGGCCATCTGGTCAACACATGTCACGAGACCCCAAACCCTAATGCCAATCAACCCACCAACCCTGCTCAGGATGATAATCCTAATCGATACAACTATGGTCAATGCTATGAATGTGGGGACCCAAATCACTACCGTAACCGATGCCCTAAACTAAACCGAGATCAAGACCCTCCAGCTACTTAACAGCAAGTCCCACCATTTAAATGTTGTTTGCTTTTAATTCTATGTAATGGCGCTTTTGATTCAAGTAATAAATTCAAGTATTATCATAACATCTGTGTGCATGCTTGTTTGAATGTGAACTAATTGCTATATCTATAATCATACTTGCTTACTTGTACAACAATTAGTTGACTACCAAACAATCTACTCAACGATTGGTGGAGGTCATCATGTCTTTCCAACAGTCAGGGAGAGGCCTTACCACCTGCTCAACGACTGGTGGAGACTATCAGACCTGCTCAACAATTGGTAGAGTCATAGAAGGACACAAAACCTTAATGTAAGGTAAATTGGTGATTGCGGTCCGGAACGTAATCATGAATTTACAGGTACATTAAGGTAGTGTGAAATTTTATCAAGGTTTCCGGTAGTTGACCAATTTTAACCCTGGTTTTCTTTTAACTTCGGGACGAAGTTCCTAAAAGTAGGGGAGACTGTAACATCGCCAAATTTTCAAATTATAATACGAATATTATTTTCATAACGTGCCTAAGTTTTATTTTCCCGACCACACAACTTATATATATATACATATATATATATATATAACAATAATAATAATAATAATAATAATAAATAAAAAAAATGATGATGATGATACATAATTAGTTGGTTTTGCCATTTAACCCAACCAACTCATTGGCCCACACCAATTCCCCCCCCCCCCCCCATTTTGTTTCTGCTATTTGGAGCCCAGTAGAGCTTGGCCCAGTACACCCATCCGGCCCAAACCATCAAGCCCAACCCCTCCTTCCTTCTTTCACGATTTATCAAAAAAAAAAAGAAAAAAAAAACAAGGTCACAACCGGGTTCGAACCGGAGACTTTCACTCACAAACCACGTGCACCAACCATCTAAGCCACAACTCACTATTGTTCTAATCCTAGTCCGATTTGTATTTAAAACCTTTCAAGAACAACCCAGATCCATCCCTTTCTTCTTCCCCAAATCCCTGCACCTATACAACCATCTCGGGTGACTTTTTTTTAACAAGGAAACAATGGACAGCTTTGACCCGTGATTTCCGAACTGATTCCGCGTCAATTAACATGAGGTATCATCATCAATTCATACCAATTTTATCCTATTAACGCGTTTTACATTCAATGACGGGTCAACATGCCAAATCGAACTCCAAGACATTACACTATAAATTGAACGCTCCCAAGCCTGCTACACTCGCCAATACTCCTTTTCTTAACCTCCAATTCTTCTTAAAAATCATCTGTACGTGTTCACGATCGCATTTTGACTTTGTGGTTTGACCAATCAATCGAACTCGATACAACCTTGTAAGTGAAATCTTTTCTGTGGGTTTTGTTCATCGGCTATCAACAAGCAATAGCCCTATAATGAATCGGGTTATTGCTTGTTAGATCGTTCGATTGTAAATCCTAGGGCTCGTTCTTGATTAATTGGGGATAAACAACCTGCAAGCATGGGTATATAACTCAAACAAATAGGGATCTAACACCAAATGACTCGTAGGTCAGCTGGTGATGCCTGATACCCTCTACCCGAGCCACGCAGGTTCGAGTCCTGCTGTGGCGAGCTCTTTTTTTGTTTGTTGTTTTGTTTTCAAATAATAAATTAATTATATATAATACTTGTATTTTTAAAAATTCATTTTAAAATACTAAAACACTTTTAAAAATTCTACAAAAATTACATTATGTTAAACTAGTGAAAAAGTTTAACTTACAATTTTTAGTTTTCTGTAATTTATTTATTAAATATTTATAATAATTAAATCAAGTTTATTCTATTTTATTTATAAAAATCTATAAAAATATCAAAACGATCTTATTAATTTCCACAAAAATTATCCTGAGTTTTTATAACATTAATCTTTTCAGAAATGATTTTTATTTCTGAAAAATCATTTATTTAATATTTTTAATCAATTTTTGTTAGTTTTAAGCATAATTAAATCATAATAAATCCAATTTTTAATATTTTTGCACCAAAATTTAATACAAATTATTTCTGATCATTTAGAACAGAAATATAATTTTTAAAATGATAATATTTTAATTTTAGTAATTTTTAATTATTAAAGTTAAAGTTTGACAATTTGTAATAAATAGATTTAATAATCTATTTTAAAGAAAATAATTTTATAAAAATTATTTTTATACTTTAAACATATTCTTGTGACCATCTTGGATTTAAAATTCATAAAGAGATTTTTGGTTATTTATTTACTAAATTTCTCTCAATTGGCGAATATTTTTAATATTAATCAAACGAGCAATTATCCCCAAATTCGAAGCCCTAGAAACTTATACATTTGTAGACTTGATAGACTTAGACATATTTATTACCTCATTATAGGGTGATACTTGATATATTTGGGCACCGCAATTATCCAAATTTCTCAACAGATATAACAATTTACCAAGGTGAGTTTTACATAACCCCTTTTATTTATCACCGTTTTTGGGGTGAAACATGTTATAACATCATTTATGCAATTCAATCATCAATGTGTCTATGTGTTTTCTATGTTGCATTATGTCTTGAGCATGATTAGAGTAAGCACCATTCTAGCATAATCATTAACTCCGTACAAGCCGACGGTATACATTGATAGATCTATTGGACTGACAATCCCACCCGGATACGTGCCTCCTACAAAGGTAGCGTGGGTGTTTGTTATCGTATAACATATTCAAGTGAACCATGAGCGTATGGGTTGTATCATATCATAACAGTCACCAGGGTTGGTTATGCACTCGATTTATTTCTAGTATGTTCTCACATATGGACTAGATTGACATGACACATGAATTGCACAACATTTTTATTCAATTATCAAAAACCTATGTAATTCTCACCAACTTTTGTTGACCCAAAACATTTTCAACTTAACATGTTTCAGGTTCTATTTGCTTGAAGATTTGAATTGATGCTTGAAGATATGTGTATAGTTTTATTCAATTTGATGTACAAATTCTAGAACAATTGTATGAAATTCATTTAAATTATTTAATGGAATTTATTATTCACCATGAGCTACTGAACAATCATCAATACGTGACATCCCGATGTTTCCGCCATCGGTTGGGGTGTTACAATCTATCCTCACAATATTCTGTTTCAATCTCTCTCACTTTTGCTTTATCTAAACTTTGAATCTTATAATCCTCTTGATAGAGATTCATTTTCTTGCCTACTTATTTCATCCATCAGTTTGAATTTCATGAGCATTCACCTTATTTTACCAACACATTTCATCTTTTAGTGATACATTATTTCACACAGCCTTAACTTTTTCCAATTACATGTACCTATACTTCATAACCTCATCACTTTCTATGTTTTCCTTGTCATTATAAAAAAAAAAAGGCCTGTCCCCTGCATTTTTTTAAAGAGTATCTTCTAATATAAAACTTCACACTATATCAATCTATGGACATCAGATACACCAATCGATATTCGCTTACAAACTAGTCGGATTTATGTTGAAGTATTCTTTTCAACATCATGAGTTAAAGTATTTTTTTTAACTCGAAGCATTGTTGGTATTTATGTTGAAGTATTCTTTTCAACATCATGAGTTAAAGTATTCTTTTTAACTCGAAACATTGTTGGTATTTATGTTGAAGTATTCTTTTCAACATCATGAGTTAAAGTATTCTTTTTAACTCGAAACATTGTCGGTTTTATATTGAAGTATTATTTTCAACATCATGAGTTAAAGTATTCTTTTTAACTCGAAACATTGTTGGTATTTATGTTGAAGTATTCTTTTCAACATCATGAGTTAAAGTATTCTTTTTAACTCGAAACATTGTTGGTATTTATGTTGAAGTATTCTTTTCAACATCTTGAGTTAAAGTATTCTTTTTAACTCAAAACATTTTTGGTACTTATGTTGAAGTATTCTATTCAACATCTCGGGTTGAAGCATTCTTTTAAACTCGAGAGAGCTATGAAATTCTTTCGATTAGTGTATCTTTTGTCCTGTGATCCCAATAGTACTTGGTGGGTTAACATAAAGGCGGACACAAAAGGGGAAGGTCCTAACCATACCATGCACTTACAATCTTGTCATAACACATACCCCCCTTATTTCTTAAATATTCCGAGTTAGTGTTATAGAAGGACATAAAACCCTAATGTAAGGTAAATTAATGATTGCGGTCCGGAACGTAATCATGAATTAACAGGTACATTAAGGTAGTGTGAAATTTTATTAAGGTTTTGGTAGATACCCCGTATGTTTTCGAAGTATCAGAGGTGTAATGGTTTAGCGGCGGTACACCCTATATATAAACACTAATGATATAACGAAAATAGGACTGGGGGAACGGATCATTAACAAACCCTATTTGACAGTCCATTTAACCTTCATGATCATCTTGTGCATTCTTGAAAATTATAGTTTAGTGCTCCATAGGACCCTTATCTCAGACCAATATCGCTCAAAACCTTGATCATGTTACTTACAAACTGTTACCATAGACACCTTAGCTTGTACCATGTACCTCATCTACTCCCAATACCCTTTCCAACAATAACTTCGGGACGAAGTTCCTAAAAGTAGGGGAGACTGTAACATCACGTGTTTTTCACAAAATTAATAAAAGTTTTGAGTTCATTTTTTTGTTTCACTTTCTTTATTTTATTCGTAACCTATCGTCGTTGAATTCTATCCTAACTATTTCGAATGATAAACCTTTAATTTTAATTACAAACATATACCTTTAATTTTATAACAAACACACAGCAACATTAAGTTGCTTTCATTTATTTTATTATTTTTTTTTGTTTTGTGAAACCCATCAGCGACACCAACAATCAACCAGAAATTTTGAGTTGTTTTTCAACAATAGACCCCATTATCAAGGCTGGATTGGCTCTAGTATTCCTATAATTGTTTCTAAGCATTTTAATCGGCCAGTGAATGGTTAATTGCCAAAAAAATTTCAACCCATATATATGAATATAATAAACTTTCAAACGGGCGCGTTCAAATCGAAATCACGACAAATAATCTGCACCATACTCTTTTTCAGCACAATCTGGTTGCTTTCCCACAAACAATGGCATCGAATCAGACCAGAATTGATCTGTTTGCGTCGCCGTCGACCACCACCTCAACCACCAGCAACTATCATCCGAGCCACCCTTTGAAGCTTCTGTTCGTAGTTATGGTGTTGGTGCAACGATGGGAATAGTGTTTCGGTCGAGCGGTTTTTGAGTCAACAAGGTGTATGGTCAGTTATAATATTGGTCTGAGCAGGGTGGAGGCTGGTTCGGTTAAGGTGGCGCCCGGTTGTGATGGCCTCGACTGGAAGTTGGGTTCGAGTAGTATTGTTCAGATTCATGTTGGGCCTTGTTTTCTTGTCCATTTTCTTCTCAGTCAACACTGGTTGACCAGGTCAAACCCGGTCAACATTGGTCAACAGTCAAACTGGTCAACACACAGTTCGAGACGCGTACGTGTCGGTTCACAAGCTTATTCGTCGGAAGGTATAACGCGCGCCATGTCTTTGTTTTAATTACCTTGCGTTTTATTATATATATATATATATATATATATATATTCTAAGTCTGTAACGAACTGAACCGACTTGCAACGAAAATTATTTATTTATTTTTATTTTTTTTACTTGAACGAGCAGAAGAATGGCTAACTTATGAATACACTTATTGTTGCGAAAATAATAAAACGCCAAACTATAATACGTATACGTATGACTCATTGAAATTTATACTTATCTTTATTATAGTTTTACTAAATTGGACGTTCGTCGCACATAAAGGATTAGTTAGTTGTGTCGTGTATTTGTACATTTGATGTTTTGAGAAAATATAGATAACTTGAGTTGTCTGGGTTTTACAAAAACAGAGGAGACTCTGCCCAAATTTTTATAAAATATAAGAAACATATATGACGCTTAGATAGTTTCGTGTAAATAAAGCTACATTTTACTAATAGGTTCTATCCAAACATTATTTCATCATAATATACGTACACACACAATATCCAAACTACGAAACGAGTTAACATTCAAGTCGAGTTACTCAAATATTATTTCATTGTCCAAAATGTTTCTTTAGCAATAATTTCAAGACACGACTTTGAATACTATATTAAAGTATTTATTTTAAATAAACTAATGATACTTTCGTGATTCCAAACCAAGTTATTGTCGGTTCGTTAAGTCATACACACTTTAAGACACGTATTGTTTACAATACGAATCTATGTAGTTGGATCAACTATCTTTACAACCAAGAAACAAAATAAGTTTGTTTGCATTAGAATTAAGGACATCCTTTACTTGTAATAGGACACAAGAGATTTAATTAATCCAGCTTCAAACATTGTTTGCTATTCTTTCATAATGCACATCAGGTGAGTTTACATAGCCCCTTTTCTATTTCACTATTTTGGGGTGAAACATGTTACCACATTCAATTTACAATTCAATCATAAGTGTCGATGTGTTATTTTATGTTGCATTATGTCTTAAACATTACTAGGGTAAGCACATTATTCTAGCATAATCATTAACATTGAACAGCCGACGTTATACAATGATAGATCTATTGGACTGACAATCCCACCCAGATACGTGTACCTCCTACATAGGTAGCGTGGGTGATTGTTATCGAACATATAACAAAATCGAGTGAACCATATGCGTATGGGATGGACCACAATATTCTAGTCACAAGGTTTGATTATGTACTCGATTTACCTGATAGTTTTGTTTCCACATATGGACTAGACTTACCATGACACTAGAATTGTACAAGTTTTTATTCAATATTCAAACCTATGTAAATCTCACCAACTTTTGTTGACCCAAAATATTTTCAAACTTAACATGTTTCAGGTTATAGCTTGCTTGAAGATTAGAGTTATTGCATGAAGATTAGATTTAGCATTTTTCATATGATGTACAAATTGTTTTAGAACAATTGTATGTAATTTATTTAAATCAATTATCGAAATTTATTATTTACCATGAGTTACTGAACAATCATCAATACGTGACATCCCGATGTTTCCGCCATCGGTTGGGGTGTTACATTAGACCTCTTAGATGAAAGACGCGAAACCGTCGCTATACTCGAGGCAAACTACAAGAAACAATTGGAGCGCTACTACAAATCCAAAGTTTAAGCCTGCGCATTTGACATCGGGGATTACGTACTAAGAGACAATTACGCGTCTCATTCTGAGCGCCCAAGAAAACTAGCGCCCAATTGGGAAGGTCCTTACAAGGTTCAACAAGTAGTGGGAAATGGGGCATACGCACTAGAGAGACTCGACGGCACGCCCATACCTAGATCTTGGAATGTAGCGCAACTGCGCCCCCGTTATTTATAAAAAGTTCCCATGTTTCCGTTTAAACACTTGAAGCCTGACTTCTTTATGTTAGAAGCAACGCGGCCGCTCCATATGAAGTTAATTAACTCTTCATATCGGACGCCCACCTGCCTTCTAATAAGCATGACTTCTTTATGTTACAAGCAACGCGACCGACCCATATGAAGTTAATTAACTCTTCATATCCGACGCCCACTTGAATTCTAATAAACCTGATTTCTTTATGTTAAAAGCAACGCGGCCACCCCATATGAAGTTAATTAACTTTTCATATCGGACGCCCACTTGTCTTCCAAAAAATAAAGCTACGTCAAACACACAAAGAAGCCTACACTACAGCATACATGAGGAAGTACAAACAACAAAAGCTTCATTTAAACCAAAGTGTATGTACAAACAATTTCAAAAAACAAAGTTACACTTCAACCCTACTGGGGAGGCTCATGCGCCATCCCCGAGCTACCCAACCCAGACGCCTTGGCAGCTTCGGCCGCAGCCTTGTCAGCAGCCGCCTTCTCAGCCAACTTGCGCCCAACGCGGTCGGACTCCTGTACCCACTGTCGAAATCGCCCGATGGGATCTTTATCTGCTAAGCACTTCCCAACTGTTTGTAGAACAGGGAACTGCATCTGTTCCAACTTCTTTAGCTGGTCCATTAGCTCATCCTCCGTTTTTATATCCTGAAAGGCTCTTCTTCAATGGGGGCTCCATCCTTGGCCGCCAGATAACCTTCTAACCAGCCGGCGCGCAAACCTGCAATGCGCGCAGACTGCACGATCTATACCCCTTGGTTACCCATCTTCGGCTCCTTCCAACATCGGTTAAAAATCTGCAAATAAAGGCAAGTCATGAGATAAAGAACATTCCAAAATTTCAAAGAAATACAACTAAAGATGGAAGACTTACCGCGGCGACGCCGTCACACATCATCCATAAGGCCTTCTCATCAGACGCCTTCTTCTCATCCAACAAAGCAGCCTGCTCAAGGGACTAGGCCTCCTTCTCTGTCAGAAGGTCACCAACCTGCCCTTCCAACTCGGATACCCGAGCAGTCACCCTCACTACATCTTCATCCTTCGCCTTCAGGTCAGTAAGAGGGGTAGCATAGTTGGAGGACATCTTCTCCAGTTCCTTCACCTTGGCTACCTCAACCTTCTTCTGCTCAGCCAAGGCAGACTCAGCCCTCTGCACCAACAAACGACGGTGCTCCAACTCCTTATTCACAGTCGCAGTAGACTGCTTCCAGGTCTTCTACTTCGTGGCCGCATCCAAATCTTTTTTGACGCAAATCCGACTCCAGCTTCCGGATTTGCACCACGAGCCGCATCCTCGCGGTCTCGAACACCTCCTTTTCACGTGCCAAATGCTCCGCCTCTTGACTAACAGTTGCTTGCTCGTCAAGGAAGTCATCCTCACCACGACGCAGGCCATATAGGTTACCCAAGGCCTGTGTCAGATTGCAAGCCAACTCCGACAACAACGTCGGACAGCTTTGGCTGCGATGATGATGGCGCTCCGCAGGCGGGAGCGCAAAGTTTACAAATTCTTCAGCCACAAAGGGGTTGACGAACCGACAACTATCGGTTATACGCCAACCAGGCGTATAAACCGGAGAATCCAACTTGAAAGCTGGAGCACTTGACGACGCTCTACCACCTTCAATCTTCTTCAACTTCAACTCAGTAACACCAACCCCCTCAGGCGACGTGTCCTGCACGTCCCTCTCATCAAGGTCAAAAATCAGAGGCTCGGTCTGCGAGCCACCACCACCCTAAGCAATCATTCCCTGTGCCTGCTCTCTCTTAACCTTCACCAACTCCTCATGTTGCTTCAACAGAGCCTGTTGACGCTGCTTCTCTTCCTCTTTCTCCTTGGCAGCAAGGGCGGCCAAACGGAAGTCCTCGGCCTGCTTACGCTGCAGCTCGGCCTCAAGGGCGCGAGCTTCTTCCTCCTTCTTTTTTAAAGTGGCCTCAGCGGCACGCTTTTCTTCCTCCAACTTCTGCACCACCTCTAACTGCCTCACAACTTCAGCCTTGCTTTTTTCCTCATCTTGAAGCTTCTTCCTCATCTCTTCTTGAAGATGTTTCACAGAAGGAGGAATCGAGCCTACAAACAAGTAGACAGACACGTTGAGCACTCAACAAAAGTACTAAAGAGACTTAAAGATACTACAAAATTACTTACTACTGATCTTCCTTAAAGCTTTCTGATAAAGGGGCTCACGCACTGACGGAGGGTCAAGCTCCAAACCCTGAGGCGGCTCAACAGTACTGCCACCCATGGCCATCCTCTTTGGAGATGAACCCTGAGTTTCATCTTGTTGCACAGTCTCAGGCAACTTATGCTTGTGACCTACAGCAAAACAACAAGCTTAGCTTACAAGATAGAAACAACAAAAACAAACGTACAGAAAACATTAACGTACTTACCTTCACTAGTCACTCCTTCAGACGGACCGGTCTCACCAGTCAACCCTTCACTCTGAGGCGCCGTCATAGATGCGCCAGATCCACCACCTGCAGAGCGACGCACACGATGAATTAGACCAGATGATGATCCGCTAGACCCATCATCAGACAAGAAAACATAATCAACCCCAGCCGCCGTGCGTACGGAAAACGGCTCGGGTTGATAAGAAAACCAACTTCAAGACTAGGGGGCACACCTTCCATCTGCGCTGAGAATAGGATATTCCCTTTCAGCTACTCAATGGCTGACACCCCTCCCTCAGGAACCGCAATGTAAGTGGTGGGGGAACCACGCGCAGCAAACACTTCAAACAGACGCTCACCTACAAAAGAGGCACATACGTCAACACACGCCGCAATCAAAACAACCAAAAACACAGGAAGACTTACCTTTAATTGACTGCGGCCCATCGTCGCTCACCGGAGCTACATCATACCCTTCCCTCACTCCTATGTGGCTCATACCCAACAAACGAAGTATAGCCTCATCCAACCTCTCTAAATCATCCAAGCGGGTCGGATGAGCACACAACTCTTGAAACCACGCCTCTTCCTGGAAATCCTTAACAACCTCAAAGGACGGTGCCTTTTGACTGGCACGAAGTTCCAACTTAGCCATCTCCACCGGGATCACCTCCTTCACCAGTCACAGTAACTGTCAGACACGTTCTCCAAGGCAGGTGTACTAACCGTTAGACACGTCTCTTCACCTTCAAACATTCCCGCCTTGAATTCACACGGAATTCAAAAAGACAAATTTAATGCGGAATAAATACAGGCGCTGTAAGACCCTAACCCGTAATCACGTGATTAACGTCTAATCTTACGGGTTTGGACCTTACTTAAACCACTCCCGATCAAAACTTTGATATTTATTATAAACTCAAGCCATTAAGATCAAATACATATTTGATTCCCACAAATTTTTACATTTTAGTAGTTAAAACATACTCTAAGATTTTGCATTTTAACGGGAGTTCCTTGAATTCTAATGCGGAAGCTTATGAGTGATCGGGTGTGTTCGGCTCTTATCGCGGCTTGATCCTTGCTCCGGGACTTCCATCACATGTTTACCTAGCACCATTACACAAGGAATGGTTAGTGGGTTGTCAATGATACATTTAAACTAGTACGATAGTCGTTACACGTCGAAACGGAACGAACCAGGCCAAACGGCCCTTTATCAGGAGAACAAACTACTGCAACTTTTGCGCAGCAGCTGTTCGGATCACTTTTACCCCTTCTAAATCCAAAAATCCGACTTCAACTTTCAAATAAGAATTGTTCTACGCTCCGAGAGCTTTCCATACATATAAAGAACGCCTCCTAACGATTTTTCTACGATTTTATATGCAATTTTAAAGATCGTGCCGTCATGCTGTTATCTGTGAGCGGCCGCGCGGTCTCTGTGAGCGGCCGCTCACAGCTTCTGATGTAAATTTGGTGATTTTTAAGCATGGGAATCATGTCGCAACCGCATTTGATGATTCTTGAAGCCTAAGTATTGACTTTCCGACTAAATAAACCTTTGTTTGACTGAAATTATAGTCCGGTTCATAATGCAATGACCCGGTTCAAAGTTTTAAGTGTTTATGTTGATTTTTACCCATATTGACCCGTTAAGGCCTTGAATCAAACAAGGCACTTTTTGACTACACAAAATGCCTACCAATTAAGTTGTTATGTCATTAGACACTTGATCAACAAAAGCGTTTATCCCATTTGTTTCATTATGATTTAGTTTCATAGATTCAACCTTTAGAAATCTTTTAACTTCCCAAAATGCCCCTTCATGGTCAAATATTTCAATTTAGCCATTCGTGGCGAAACCTCTTGTTCCAATTCCAATATTTTTGACTCATTGACTTGTTTAAAAGCCTCTAAGTCCTTCCGGACTTAGATTTTCATCCTTTCTCAAGTTTTCACTTGTTTAGTAGATTCTAAGTGCATTAGCGCGCATTAGACATAGTTATGGAAATAACTTACTTGATGGGCATCCACACTTCGTGTGAGTGCTTTTATCACCTATGTTGCTTCGCCCGAAGACGTTTATTTGACTATAGACTTACCGGGTGGCCGAGACCCATATCCATACCTTGTGTTTATCCTCCATGATTCTTAGCATTGAGCATGCACGCGAGAATGCATTTACCTGTATGCTTTCTAAATAGGCAACGTTAATTTCTCGGAATTCAAATGGAAATAACTTGCCATTTGACCCGTTTAACTTTATGAATCTTAATGTTTGGAATACAAGAATCAAGTGTTGGACTCACATGGTGAGGACATCACCATTTGACCTGTTTAGACTCATAGTTCATAATACTATGATACCCAAGTTTTTATCTATGGATCAAGTGACACAAACTTGACCCATTTAACATCATGCTTAACGACTTCATTCAATTGATTTAATTTGGATTAAAACATCATTTCTCACATATCTTTATTAGTTGACCCGTTTGATGGATTTCTCCATTTGGTCATAACTCATTATCTCGATTAAGGTCAAAAACCACATTTTGTATTGAGCGCACATAGGGCGACCCACTTAATAGATTCTACCCCTTAGGGTTTATCTTTATCTCACACTCAAGATTTAAAACTAATATTTATAACAATTAAGCTATGTTATAGTACATTGGTGTAAGTAAAACTTACCTCATATCCGTTCTTGCTTCCATACGCATTATTTGCATCCGTTTGACTCGTTTGCATCCCTAGTTCTTGTACCTAACTTAGGGACATGTCAAACTTGATTATTAGAATACATAACATGGAATTAATTCACTATCCATAAATCATGTATCCATTACCTATTTATAGCTAAATCCATAGCCATTTTCTTACATGTCTAGTTGAGATTAACTCATCTAGGCATTTCATCAAACATTTGGTGTGCATCCACCAATATACTTAGCTTCAAAACCTCAAGATTAGCCAAAGCATAACCATTTGTCTTATCATCATCATGTTACATTATTTAAACCACTTTGCCTAAATTTCTCATATTAACAATTCCTAAGAGTCACAAAGATTACTAGATATAAGTTGATTCAACCTAGAGGTTAAACCCCAAAATTCTACACATATACATAAGCATATGATCAAAATCAAATACACATATTAGTGTGATTTGTAACTGGATTATACATTTTTAAGGCTCCCCAAGACTAGGGTAACCCATATTAACCATCAATTCCACGTTTTTATCAAAACCCTAAATTTTCATAAGAATCAAAAACGAATATAACATCAATTTCTACCAAATAAAAGGTACCTTGATGTTCTATAGGCCTTAGATAACCCGTTTCTTGCTAATGCACTAAAAAACCCCTTGATTTGGCTTGGATTCAAGCATGTTCTTATGTTTCGGGTTTGAGTGTTGAAGGAGATGTGTTCTCCTGATGTATTTTCGTAACACACACTTGTGTGTGTATTGTTTTATTTTTTTTATTAAAAATAATCAAGTTCATCACATTGACAACTATAGCCCCTCAACTAACCCATCAGGTCATTTTCATATAAAAACTAACTCATAAGCTAGTTTCAAACACCTTTTATTCATTTATAAACATAATATTATTAACTAGGTTATTTCCATATTAGAATATAACCCATGTTCTTATCCTCTAAGTCTCGTGTTAATATTTTGCTAATCACGCCTAATGGCGTAGTTAGGCGAACGAATGGTTTTGGGGGTGTTACAGGCGCATACAGGGACAAGAAATACCTTTTCACATCTTTTGGACGCCTTTTCAGGCCCGATGCCTTTTCAGGCCGGACGCCTGCGCGCTAGAGACAAAAATCTCAGGATTTCCATTTTCACATCTTTTGGACGCGTAATCAGGCCTGACGCCTTTTCAGGCCCCACGCCTGCGCGCCAGAGACAAAAATCTCAGGATTTCCTTTTTCACATCTTTTGGACGCGCAATCAGGCCCCACGCCTGCGTGCCAGAGAAAAAAATCTCAGGATTTCCATTTTCACATCTTTTGGACGCGCAATCAGGCCCGACGCCTTCTCAGGCCCCACGCTCGTGCGCAAAATGGCAAAAATTAAGGACTTCCTTTTCCACAAGACGAATAACTTTCAACATATTGATCAAGCCAGCCTAATACTTCTTGATGAGCTTCTTCCCAATCCTATGAACATAGCTATCAATATCACAAGGAAGACCAAAATTTATCACAAAAACTTCCAAGCTTTACGCATGAAGAGTTAACTCTCTTCTCCATGCTTCAAGCTTTACATATAAAGAATTAACTCTCTTCTTCATGCTCCAAGCTTTACGCATGAAGAGTTAACTCTCTTCTTCATGCTTCAAGCTTTACGCATAAAGAATTAACTCTCTTCATCATGCTTCAAGCTTTACGCATGAAGAGTCAACTCTCTTCTCCATGCTTCAAGCTTTTCGCATGAAGAGTCAACTCTCTTCATCTTGCTTCAAGCTTTACGGATGAAGAATTAATTCTCTTTATCCTGCTTCAAGCCCTACACATAACAATGAATTTCTCTCATTTTATTTGCCCGGACCTAATATTAGGTCCCACAATGAACGCTTATTCCGTCATACGCCCGCAGCTTGATCACTGTGCGCGCACCAGTTGACGAGGTTATACAAAACACATATACACTTTGTTACACGAAAACCCAATGACAACTGGATGTAACTCAAAGTACACTTGTGAAATCAAGTCCAACACTCCCCTACCAGAGCTGCATGAAAGCATTGGACTAGGGGGACTTGAAGAGATATGGTATCAAAACATCATAAATACCATATCATCGCCCAACTAAAACAGGCATCGTTTGGCGTCCATCCGCCCGTTTTACGTCAACGGATCGTCTAGCGTCCATCTGCTCGTTTTACGTCAGCGGAACGTCCAGCGTCCACCCGCCCGTTTTACGTCGGTGATACATCCGGCGTCCAACCGACGCCAGATGCAAGCTCACCCACCCGTTTTACGTCGGCGATACATCTGGCGTCCAACCGATGCCAGACGCAAGCTCACCCGCCCGTTTTACGTCGGTGGGCCCAGAACGCTTCAAAGCTTACCAAGCAAGACAGATGAAGGTTCATCAGCACGACTAGAAGATGCCTTTCGAGGCAGCCTTGGGACACACACCCCTGCCCCAGGCAACTGTTCCTGACGTAACAGGCTGCCCGCCAGAGTTCTCGACCAATCAAAGACTGCTCCCAGTCTGACAAGCAGAAAGGACGATGACGTGGCAGCCTCCAAGCCAAGATATCTCTATGACACAAGGCTTTCTCAACTTGTCTCGAGTTTCAAGAAAGAGGATGATTACCCACCGCCCTCGGTCTACCAATAGGCGGACGCCACGTGTCCGCCGCCCACTGGCGTCCACTCAGCGGACGCCACACGTACTATCATCAGGACGGTAACATCCCCCTTGCACTTTTCTTTCTTCTTTTACCAAAACCCACTTGCACCAATGGGCTTAAGGACTTGGGTCGAAAACTTGGAGACACCTCTACCTGGGCCGGGCCCCATCAAGGGTAGAGGATGGGCTGAGAAAGCATGACGTCGAGGTACTACAAAAGGAGGAACTCCTTCTCCTTTTATTGGCATCCGATATTCACTAAGACTTTCACTAAAAAAGACTACGAACTCACTTGTATCTTTGTTAACCCCTTGTTTATTACACTAACCTTTAGAGGCTCGGCTCTTCTAATCGGTAGTCTCTTAAACTCCTTGGTCTTGTCCTTAGACCCACACATCTTTTATAAACACACATCTTTATAAAATACAGTAGAATCACCACCAGGATTAGCTCCTATACGGTAATCCAGGATTCGTGTTTCTTCAATGTGTTTGGACCAGTTCGATGAGGATTTGATGTGCTGATAGAAACTTTAAGTTCGCTTATTGTAGCACTAATTTTGAATAAAGAGTATAATGTTTCGGGAATGCTCTTTAGCCACATGAAAGAAATATTTGAAGGCTTAAAGACTGATAAGTTTCTCATGTACCCGAGATTCTTACAGATGATCTTTGACCAGAAGTATCCAGATTTGATAAAGGATCCAGTGCAAGTTGTTAATCAGGAGCACAAGAACATGACGACACTGAACATGATGAGAACGTACAAAGGCAAGGCAGAAGATGAGAAGTCGACTAACAGACGTTTGTTTGGAAATCTTGGCACAGTTGCTTACACAGATCTTGGAAAGGATGCCATCCGACGATTGATTTATGATTCGGATAGTCCACTGGTTCCTGTTGATAAAAGTGCTAAGAGAAGACGTCAGGTTATTAACAAAGGTGCAAAATCAAAAGGGAAAGGAAAAGAGAAAGTCGTGATCACAAAGACAAAGAAAGCAGTCAAAAGCAAAACAAAGCAAAGACAAAGACTTTGCTAATTGATGAAGATTCTGAAGAAACTAAGGATGATGCAGTCTGGGATTCTGAAACAGAAACTTTAAAGGATACTAATCCCAAGGCCACTGGTGTTAATACTCCTGATCCACTTGAGAAGAGAATGTGAATTTAGTTTGTGATGATACAGATTTTGGTGGCTCTCCTGTTGCACCAGTTCTTCCAAAGAGAGGAAGGGTTAAACATATGTCACAAAGAGAACCAGCCAGAAAAAGGAGAGATAAAGAGACTTATTTATTACTGAAAGGGAAAAAGATTCCTGCAACTTCGAGTTCAAAAGCAGCATCCCCAGCAGCCAAAAAGCAGAAAGTTGTGAAAGAGACAGAGACAGCATCACAGCTTAATCCAGAGAATGTCTCATTATCATTGAAGAATGTTCTAGCAAGCATGAAGTCACATGTTGCTAAACCATCTGCTAAATCAAGTTCAAGTCCTCAGGCGACAGTATCTGAAGAAGTGATGGCTTTAGTGAATAAGCAGATTGGAAAGTTAATGAGATCTTTCAATCAGCATGAAGTAGATATCAAACAGATGAAAGAAAACGAGAAGGATATGCTTCAGATTGTTTTAGCTTCTAATGATAGACAATATGAGTTAGAATAGAAAGTTAAGACGCTTGAAATTGAGAATGCTATGCTCAAGACATCTAATAAGAGGAATACCAAGAGAATTTTGTTGATAGAGCAAGAAAATGAGAAGTTGAGTAATATTATTGACAATTTGTAAGAGAAAGAACCGCATCTGAATGGTACTAAAGAAGAAGAGGAGGAAGATGAAGAAGAACAAGTTGATTTCAGTGGAACTGACGACGACGATGATGATGAAGATGATAAGGATGACGATAGTGATGATGCTTTGAGTAGTGGTAATGCTAATAATGGGAAGCCCACCAGTTCAAAAGATTCAGATGATGATGATGACACAACACAGTTTTCATTTGAAGAGCATCAGAAGGAAAAAGGAAGATAAAGGAACCTCGAGTAGTAAGAAGTCAGGAGGTATGACTGATACAGACAAGCAAATGTTGAAAGCTATGATGAAGAGAGGATGTTATACCATTGAGCTGACAAGAAGATTTCCTGAGATCTTTATGAATAATGATATGAAGTATCAGATAGAGTATAATGATCCTGATTTGGAAGATGGTGAAGTAAGTGTTGTGGTGGCTAATGAAATACTTGAAGGATTAGCACAACAAGTTGGAAAGTCTCTGGAAGACATCTTGAAGGACAAAGAAATACCAGATGTTCCAGTTACTGATCCAAAACAGAAAGATGCTGAAGAGATTGATGTTGAAAAGTATGATCATGTTGAAGTTGAGGATATATCTCATGAAGAATATCCTGAATACTATAACATGCAAGACAATAGCAGCATTCCGGTTATTGATGATGAATCTCTCAAAGAAGCTGAAAAGATTGCAGAGGAAAAAGGCAAGAAGATTATAGATGAAGTGTTTGATAATGAAACTGAGAAAGCTGAAGTATTTAAGCAATCAGATGCTTTGAAAGCCTTACTGAAGAAATTGAGAGAAGATGAGGCGAGACAAGCTAAACCTAGAGTTCAAGGTGAAGTCTACAAGTATCAGAACAAAGTTTTTAAAGGTCGTGCATTGGCATGGAAATATTTTCCACAACTAAGATGTATTGGTATTAAATGGGAGAAGGGTATTTTGTACTTTCGTTGATTTCATGAGATCAAAACTCTTCCATACTGGGCTGTAAGAGATGTGTGTAGACACCAAATAACAGGTTGTGATTGTTCTTGTATTATTCATTACATGGCTGAGAAGATGACACGGGAGAGTCATACCAGATGGGATTCATTCAGACCACAATTTCCAAATAGAATTGTTCATCAAAAAATTGATCCAAAGAATGGTTTTCCGAAGGTTAATCTAAAGTATGAACCTCCAAAGGTTATGAAGAGAATTCCTTTGATGCCGATTCAACAACACTTTAACAAAGATTTTGCATTTTGGTATTACGACTGGAAAACAGGTGAAGCTGTGATTGTGTTACATGACAAGAATCCGAAGCTTATGTGTAAGAAAATACGCGTGTTTGATCCAATGTGGCTGATTAATTGTGCGAAAGAAGATATCGACGCGTTGTATTACAATCAGATTCATTTTGACGTTTAAGATTTAGACCTGCTTGGATGTTTCAAAAGGTTTCTATATTCTGCTTTGCTTGGGGAATTTATGTTGGATGTGATTATGAAAAGTTGCTGGGTAAAACAATGAAGATTAGACCGGAACCGAAAAAGCGAACATTTACAAAAGAAGAAACGAGTATGAGAGAGAGTGCTAAGAGGAAGATCAAGATCAAGCTAAGGAATGCCTAAACAATCTGAGCAATAGCCAAGGGGGAGTTTGTAAGTGCATATTGTGGCTATCGCTTTCGGATCGTACAAAGTTTGCCGAAGACTTGAAGATATTGAAGTCTTGAAGTCCCATTCGACCATGCTGGAGGTCGAATGAAGATGTTTATAGGGTCGAATGTACTTAGTTTTGGTTGAATAGATTTTGATGTTTATTAGTTGTTGGTTTGAACCCTCGAAGGGTCGAACCAGTCCATTCGCACCCTACAAGGGTCGAATGTGATGTCTATATATATGTTGAAGTTGTTTTGGGACTCAACATTCGGTCATTTGGTCCGGTGTGTTAGTGTGTGTGTTCTAAGGTGTGTCTAGAAAGTTCTCTAAAGGTGTTATTTCATTAATATTCTACATTTTAAGAATTATCACTCTATATTAATGAAAATCAGATTGAAAATTGACCTTTACGTGTTCTGATCTTGGTTATAATCATTTTGCATGCAAATTAGGGTTTCCGTACCTAGTTTGCTCATACTTGTGTGATCTTTGTATTGTTTTATCAAAAACCGATCCTACAATAATTTCTAATTTGAATATTGTATTGGATGAGAGTTGCCCCTAACTTTTGAACTTTTAAAAGGGAAAATTTTAAATTAACATAGGGAAGCGTGGTTACGATTTTGAACATTAACAGGGTTGAGTGGCAAAAATAAGAGTGTTGAGTGCCAATTATTATTATTATTATTATTATTATTATTATTATTATTATTATTATTATTATTAATTAATTAATTAAGTGATTTATTTACGTGCCATATGGTAATTTCTAAGTGAAAATTACTTTATTTCCGTTCCAAATGGTAATTTGTAATTGGAAAATTGTATTGGATGACCGTTGTTTCATTACATCTGTTGACTTGTTAACCGATGTTGTAAAATAGATGTTTTCATTTATAAGTAACGGAATTCTCTTCATTCTCTTAGTAGTTTTTTGTAACGTCTGCTAACAGTCAACACATGTTTGTAAATAGTTTATAGAATAAACTGAGGTCGTATTGGATGATGGTTGTTTTAAGAAGATCTGTTGACAAGTCAACAGTTGTTGTAAAACAGATGTTGTGATTAATAAATAATACAACCCTCTATAAAATCACTTTTTAAATTTCTAAGAGTTTGTCAGTACGATCAATAATGTATGTTGGTTAAATAGAGGCCCAAAAGTCCAAATTTAATGATTACGATTTTGAAACTAGTTTATTTCCGTTCTAAATCATAATTTCTACTTGGAATATTGCATTGGATGACAGTTGTTTTGAGAAGATCTGTTGACAAGTCAACAGGTGTTGTAAAACAGATATTGTGACTAATAAATAATACAACCCTCTATAAAAATCTCTTTTTAAATTTCTAAGAGTTTGTCTGTATGATCAATATTGTAGTGTTGGTTAAATAGAGGCCCAAAAGTCCAAATTTAAAAAGCTGAGTTGGCAAGCATTGAGAGCTTAAAAAGCTAAGGTGGCAAGCTTAGAGATAGGCCACGATTCTGTGTATGACGCAAATAATGATGTCATCAATCGGTTTAAAATATTCAAGAAAAACCGTGGTTAGTATCTTTTACCACTGTTGAGCTCAAGAACATATGTTGGTTGTCCTCGATAGACGAACAATTATTCAAACCAATAATTAAGCTCTTTACTTAATTAATAAGCAGATGTTGTGATCATATGTTTTCAATTTTTAAACCCCTAAATTTTGAAATTTTAAGAGGGAAGTTTTCAATTAACATTGGGAATCGTGTTTCATTAATTAAACTGTAGGTATCTTCCTTTATAAGTTTTAAATTAACATTTTTTATTCCACATCTGTTCTTGAAACAGACTTTGGAGTTTTAGAGTCCTTTTTACAGGGTAATATAAAACAGATTTTGTACTTACAGAGTTTGTACAATAGCATATTTTAATGTAACAGATCATATTGAATTCAGTTTGTGAATTTAGTTTTGGGATGCATTGGTTATTAAATACTTATTATTTCTAATATTAAAATATTTGATGTTAGATTTGAATTCTTCAGTACAACATTATTGATTATAAAACAAAAACTACATAATAATATAAAACAAAATACAGAATAAACCATACTTAGACGAAACATAAATTAAACATAACATAACTAATCTTCATTTTCTTCGTCTGATGACTCATCATCAGATGCATGCAATTCCATTACATCATGTTCAGCTTCCTCCTACGACGTCCTTATTCTTGACCGAATCATTCGTTCAAGATCCAACACTGCTGTAGTTCGATTAACGTTTGCCATCCCGACTTCAATCAATTCCTGCAGGAACTCCAAACTGTTAGAGTTTACTATATCATTTTGATTGTACATTTGTACTGAACCATCATCAAAGGTGACCGATACGCTACTAACCGATTCAGCGTAAACCCACCTCACCACATGCAGCGGCTCTTCCTCTTTGTATTATCCAAACTTGACATCTAACTTACCTAATAATCTGAATTCTTCAAAACGACGATGATTAATTGTTTTTCCAACTTCAAAAACTTGCCGTTGGAATTCATCATCCATCTCTAGGATGGCTTTCCTTGACCCAAATACCAAACGCGTGTTATCACTCATATCGACCATATAACGACGACAAAACTCATCGAATGCCCAATAAACAACTTGTGCCATCTTTTTTTTTTTGGGTTGTGTATTTTTACAATGCTTTTTGATTAACTTTGACGGTTAATGTATACGGATATATATATATATATGTATGTATATAAGTCCTGATAACCGAGTAAATTTAAAAGTAACCGCGTATCTTTAAAACTGATTTTTCACTATTAGAATGATAACGGTTGATACACACCTATAAACTTATTTCTCCTTAATGAAAACAAAACGGCAATTGATTTATATAATATTCTTTTTCATTACCATTAACTATAAGTTCAATTATAATATTGATAGTAATATTTGACAACTCAACAGATATTGTATACCTTTCAACTCAATATAGGTTCGAATACCAAAGTTAATTATTATGATATTCAAAATTTGTTCATTCAACTTTATACTGAATGTTAATTATTATAATAGTGAAAATAATATTAAATTCTTAATAATATTATTTTATTATTTGAGTTTGTAACTGTTTTTCACTTTGAAAATTTTGGAAATTTAACAAACGTGTGACGGTACACATTTAATAACTGTTGTTATTAATTTAATGACGTTTATATTACTTGTATTTTAATAATATCGGTAAACAATAAGTCTAAATTATAATATCGACTGCAAATGTTAACATCTGATTGGAAAATTGTAATGGATGACAGTTGTTAGAGAACATCTGTTGACAAGTCAAGAGATATTTTATACCTTTTAACTCAACAGAGGCAGGAATACCAAAGTTTTAATCATTTTTAATACTCCATAAAAATAAAATATTATTTTATAATTTGTGTTTGTAGTTGTTTTTCACTTGGCATAAGGGTCCAAAAACCCTATTATTATTATTTTAGTATATATAAGATATATTTTCATTCTATAAAAGGTGAGCAAATCGTAATTTCAGTTTGCAACTTTATATCTCTTGAACCACTCGAAAAAGAAACCGACTGTCAATACGTGCAACATAATATTATTTCCTTCAAATTTCCTACTACCAGTCTTATCGAAAAATTTTCCAACGAAAGAAAATTGTTCACCAATAAATCGTTGTTAATGAAGTTGGAATTGGTGTTATTGGAAGATTCTTACAATCAAAGAAAAATGTTATTTGTATCAGAACGACATCTAGAGCTTGTCTAAATAGAGATGTGTGTATAAATGAATAATATGTCTCAAGTTCTTGAGGAGTTGGAGGCATTGTCGTGTTGTTTTTGTTTGTTTTTTTCGGTTTTGTCTTTTTTGGTTTTGTTTTGTTTTCTGGTGTTTTGGCTGTATTTTGTATGTAGTTTGTAGTCTGATAGAGATTGTACAACAAGGCCCGAACTTATGATCTCATGATTTCAGATTGTACCTGAAGAGCACTTAGAGGAAATTTGTTAGTTGGTGTTAGATCGCTTTTGTACCGATATTGGAGTTTTTTTATTAGAATACTTCTATCTTGTATGTTTTATAAATAGTTTTCTTTCGTGATAATTTAGCTGTATTTTGTATCTTGTATGTTTGTGTAACTCGGATATTTTCAGTAAAATTAAGGAATTATAATAATAAGTGTAATTGTTACTATAGTTTTTTTCACCATCTGTTGACAACTCAACACATGTTTGTAAGGAGAATATAGAATAAATTGAAGATACGTTTGATTAATGAAGACTTTGCTGAAACAGATGGTTATTTTATCTTAAAAAACTGTTAAAAAATATGATAAAATTTTGAAGAAAAAATCTGATCAAAAGCTCAGTTGAACATTAGGGGTGTTAAGGATTAAATAATAATTACGATTTCGCGTACTGCATTTAAAAGTTTTTTTTTTATAAATTTAATTTCAGAATCTTCTAATTGGTTCAGAAAAATATGTCTTATTGTAATAATGACTCAAGTGATTTATATGTAAATAATTGATTTAATTTCTTCAAAAGTATCTAAAAGTATTCTTTATCTTATATGATTATGAAATAGAGCTTAGTAACAAATGTTTAAAACAACATCTGTTAAGAAGGAAACTGTTAAAGGAATATTTGTTTGAATCAACAACTGTTTGTAGTATAACAGCTGTTTTAGAAAGATCTCCTTAACAGACCCTCGGCACTTGAATAGACGTTATTAAAGATAATTTTTCTTGCAACAGATTATTGACTTCTGAATTTCATGTTTAGTAAACAGACCATAACAGTTGGTCTGTTAATAGTTTTTATATTTTGGCAGAGTATAATAATTGTCTTTAAAAAAGTTAGTCTTCCCGTGTCATCAAAAGTTTGTTTCATCATCTGTTACTTGCTTCATCAGTGGATAATCATCAGCTGTTTCATTCATCAGTGGTTACCAGGGGCAGAAGCATAACCATCAATGAATGGATTTGCAACTTTAGTTGGACAACAGTTGTTTGAGAACAGCTGTTGGGGTTGACAAGTCAACAGATGTCGTAAAACAGGATATAAATTAATGAGGATACTTTAAAAACTGATAAAGTTTGTAATTGCAATAATAAGTTTGAATGATATAGCACCTAATATATAACAATGAATATTTTGTTATAATTTGTTGACAAGTAAACAGATGTGGTAAACAGTATATAGAGTAAAATGAGGATACTTTAAACAATGATAGATTTTGTGTGAGAACACCTGTTAACAAGTCAACAGTCATTATAAAACAGAGTATACAACAAGATAAAGATATCTTTGAATAATGTAGGATGGGTCAAAAATATTATTATTTTATCTCAACAGAGGTCGAATGCTAAGCTTAATATTTATTATTTTGAACTTATTTAAAAGCAATATTTATAGGTAAAATAATATTCTTTCATAAGTTTTGTAGTTATAATATATATTTTCAGTCAACAATGGAATACCAATAAGAAGTGTGATAATTAAAAGCAATAACTAGAGGAAAAATAAAAAAGCCCAAACGATTTATTGAGTAATTTTTGTAAAATTAAATAGTTTTAATATTTGGTTAAAATAAAAAATTTCAAAATGTAAATTAAGGGTAACATTTTTTAGCTAGTTAATATTAAAAATAAGTATTATACACAATAAATAAGTGTCAATTTTGTAAATAAAACGATCTAGATTCTTCATCTATTTCTATATTTTATATTATTAAGGAGGAGTGATGGCTAACATAGTAATTTTATACACCATCCAACTATTATAGCAATATGTACAAGTAAATCAAGCTTGTATAATGAGGGTATAATTGAAACTTTTTGTACAATTAAGACACTTAGAAGGGTAGTAATGTAATTTTACCATCATCTCATACCTCACATCCTGAAAATATATTCCATCCCTACCCTCTATGCATTAATCGATTGAATCCCTTCACGTACTCTACTTTACCCCTTTCACATTCTTGAACGTATGTTAATTGATATTCACATTTAATTCATAGATCCGTGCAATTCATAAAGCCACTAAATCGTAAGCCTTCAATCTTTCTGTTAATCCCTTGAATCTTCAAGATTTAGGGTTCTGAATTTTTTGTTAAATGTTTTTTGGAATTGGTTTAATTATTTACTTTTCTATAGTGGCAGGCTGGGAAAGCGGCGGTTAGTGGTGTTTGGGTATGTATTTCTGATAACACCAAATTTACCGGTGCTTTACGGCAACTCCTAGTATGCGTATGCGTTTATTTACGTTTTTTTTTCTTATTGAAATGATGGGCATATGATATGTTTTAGTGGGGAATTTGCGAAGTTGAAGTTTAGGATTTTAGGGTTTGTGCGTTGTTATCTATAGGTTTTGAGTTTAGTAGTTGTTTGGTATGATATTGTCGAAGTGTGTTTAAATTATTGAAATTATTGTGATGCTATATAACTTCTTTGAAATATGGTCGTAGTTACCAGAGATCTTGTTTATGTGATCAAATGATTTGCTATTGGTAAGCTTATAAAATTATACAAGAATAAAAATCCTAGATCATTTAAACAAAACAACCAATCAAAGTATTAAACCCAAGTCTAAGCATCTGAGGAGCTAGGACTTTTGTGGTAAGCCGTATTAAATGAACCGTTTTCTTTAAGTTTTGGTGTATTGTTCTTCACTCATGTAACATGCATTAGAGATCATTGTTTCCTGCAATCACTACATCACCACTTCTTTCAATTCAAACCGAGTTCGTTACAGAAACTTTTTTTTGTGCAGTGATTTGATTTTTCGTAGTAATTTGTTCACTAGAGAGATTACTGAATGGATAGGTGAACTGGGAAGCCTTAAGACTGTAGATCTTTCTAATAATATGTTCACTGGTGCGGTACCTAACGCGATTGTCTCGGTATTGTCGTACCTTACAAGCTCTACGAGGTGATTTATCTCTCATAGTGTCATCATCTTCTTTTATATGTTTATATGTAATGGTGTTTGTTGATTGGAATATATAGAAGTTTTAGGGCGTGTAAGATTAGGCAAAATGTTGGATTCATAAGTTAGTTGACTTTCCAAGGTCAAATGTAGTGTCAATTCTTGTCTGATGATACACATGGGAGTGATTTTATTTTGTTTTTATTGAGTCTGGTATGGACATTGTAAAAGATTCTGCAGTTTAATGTTTTCTTATCTACGCGTTAAGTTTTCATGGAATCAACAATGTGTAGCTTATGAAATATGTGTCTTTGCTGTTGATTATTATCACAAGATGATGATTATGGTTTTCATTTACAGGATTTCAAGGAGTTGGAGTACTTGCTTCTAGGACTTGTTTCTGTGCTTCCTACTTTTCTTATACCGATAATTTTCATTGGAAAGGTGAAATTTATTTGCTTTTCATTTAAGGATTCGTTGTAAAGGTTGGATATTAGGTTTCAATGAATGTATTCTCGAGTCTCGACTTAGGCACCATAGTCAATATGTTCATTACAAATAACTGACTATTTTTATTATGTTATTAAGATTTATTTACATTTTTTGGTTACATCATGTGATTTATCCAGGCTGATCTAGCCTTGACCGGAAGGATCGATATCGGGTGAAGGCAAGTACATCTTTTCTTGATTCAAAATCTACTTACTTTCTTAAATTTTATTGCAGTTAACTTGTTGGTATAAGATTCACAATACATTGGTATGGTTCAGATGTTTTGACAAATCAAGATATGGTATCCTATGGCAGACTTGGTGTCTGCTAGGATCTTTCTAATGCGTGGTCGATGACATGAAACAAGTAGTTGTTCTCGTCCATCACTTTGTTGTTTTTGTAACAATGTTGAATTGTTTTAAATAATACATTCTGATTATTTTCCCTGCAGTAACGTTGAAGTGAACGGAATGGTGAAGCTTGATTATCTTGACCAAACATAGAGCAGGACGCGATTCGCAGAAAATAAAGACACTATAACCTTTAATTCACGGGTACCTTTCTTACCGCACTTTGATTACTTTGACATATATGGTTAGGCTTATGTAGCGCCGATTGTTTTCTAAGTTTGACAGGATCTATCTTAGCACACCAAATAAGATTGAAATTTTGGATCATGGAAACAAGCGAACATTTGTCGTTCAAAAAGATGGATTTCCTGATGCTGGTGAGACATCCATTTCGCCTTAATATTTCTCACAATTTGATAGGTGATTTTGTATTTTAAAGAGTACATAAGTAACACCATTGTGCTGTTTCGTTCACGTGTTAGTGCTGTGGAATCCAGGGGAAGAGAGAGCCAAAACTATAGAGGATCTTGGAGAAGGTGAGTACAAATACTTTGTTTCTATGGAGCAATTAGTAGTTGAAAAGCCAGTTACATTGAAGCCTGGTGAAAATGGAATGCAAGGATGGAACTTTCGACTCGACGTTGATGTTTGAGCTATGGCTCTCCGAAAGGAAAGACTCACGTGGTCACATTATGTTTTTTTTTACTTTGGTTAAAAGAATGTTAAGTGGTGTGTTAAAAAAACTGTCAGCCACTTCTTGTATAAACCATTATGTACAATAAGGGTTAGGATTCTTTTAACTCACAAAGTTTTATTTACATTGTTATGAACATAATAAAGCAATTCAACATTGGTTGAAAACAAGGTTACTTGATGGTTGTACTTAGCCACTTATCAACATAGTGGTGAGTTTACGGTTACATATATTACGAAACAGGTAGCACGCATGCGATGCCTGATCGTATGTTCTTCGCTTTGTTTGATTTGGTGTTTCATAGTTGTTATAGTCCTGTTTTGTTTCTTGTTGTTAAGGTTTGTGTGGAACAGTCGAAATCGGAGAATGAACTCCAATTCAAGTTGACCTCATTAAGTACACCAAGGGGATATGTTAGTGCGGTAGCCTTGGCCGTGATGACTTTTGCGATGATTGTGTGGATGAGTGGCTTCTTTCTTAAACCCGACAAAACGTTTGATGACTCCCTAGCGAACGTTGCCGCTCTTCGGTGACTTGTTACCTTTTTTAGGAGGTTCAGAGGTACCATAATTTTTCTTTTTCTGTTAGATTTTGGAAAAGTTGACTTTTGAAGTCAGAGACAGTAACGTAGTTGCAATGTTTATTCTAATTCTTTATGTTTACAAGTATATCAAAGTTCATAAATATTGAATGAATATTAAAGTGGTGATCTTGCCTGTTGTACTAAATCCCATTTTGAATTTGACTTAAAAAAAGATGGAAGAGTTGACTTTAAAGGACAAACTAATGTTAACTTCTCCTGTGTTGCAGATTGCAACTAGGGTAACAGCAGCACGCTTATCCTCTTTCTTCTATCCCTACCCTTCAATCGTTTGCCTTTTACAACGTGTGGGCTTGTGACAAGTAAATAATATGGTGTGCCAAAATTAATATTATTATAACTAACCATGTAAAATGGAAACAAAAAATAGCTTAAAAACAAATATAATTTTTTTTTTCTAAATACATAAACGGGTTGACAAGTCGACCGTTTGTATAATGAATGTAAGCTTTGAGGGGCCTATTTTAAAAGTTCGCTTGGGGCCTCAAGAAGGCTTAAGCCAGCTCTACACACACCACAAACCCCAACAACTATGAGGTGACAAAACAGACGCACCCGCAACAACGCGCGGGCATACCCACTAGTTTCTATAGTGGGTCTAATAGACTTTTAGCTGTCTCCACTACCAAATAATAATTACGACTTTGAAACTTTGTTTTTAAATTTACCGCTTATATTTTATGTATTTTTCGTATGATGTTTGCAAGAACAATGAATTTCGGTATTCAGATGCAATCTTCTTAATGGAAATTTTGGGGCAAACTATCGTTGATGAAAAATTACTTAAGTCACTTCATGTTGTAAGTTAGTTTTACTCTCATGATTTTGACATAGCAATAGTTAACTATGAAAATGGTTTTGAAAAATTATTCCTCCGAGAGAACATAGAGTATTCCGATGATTTGGAGTTTCTTGAAGAACTGGACCACAAAAGAATGAGTAACATTAATCGCAATACATTTGATCTTAATCTGGAACAAATGATCAGGACAAGGATAATGTATTTGAAGGAGAAGGTGGAACATGTTATGGAAGAGTCATTCTCTTATTGGAGTTTCTTATTGGAGTTTAAGTGATGAAGATGAAGAAAATTAAATGTTTTTATATGCTTGGATTTTCAAATATGAATATTAATATAATGTAGTTATTTTGCTTATAATTTTTATGGTTTGTGATTGAAAAATATTAATGTTAAACTTGATATTTATTATATATATCTTTTGTTTCAATTTGTGGTTTGAAAAAACAATAACTAATTAAGTTAAATAAAGTTTATTGTATGTAAAACTTTAAGTAATAGTTATCAATGCTTTGGCGGTTTTGCTTCATCATTTATTACACATATCAAGACTTTAATTATCAAGTTGAAAAGGTTTCTGTAATTTAACTATATAGTGATACTTTAATAACAAATTTAATCGTGTAATAAAAGATGTTGTTACACTGAGAGAGTTTTGTGTGACAACATCTGTTGAAAAGTCAACAGATGTTATAAAAAGCCCCAAAAGTAATGATTACGATTTTGAACTTAGTTTATTAACAATATTATTTTATTATTGTTGTGTTGCAATTGTCTTGCACTCTATAAAAAGCCCCAAAAGTAAGTTCCAACTTTATATTTACTTGAAATGCAACTTATAAAGTTGAAAACCATCTTTACGGATATTTAGTTTATTAGTTAGTTTATTCACTCTATAAAAGGGGAGGAATTCCCAATATTCATTTTCCAACTTTATATTCCTTCAACTATTTTCACTTTACAACACTCCATCCCATATGCATAATGATATTACGTTCAAATGTCTTTCCACAAATTTTCTCAAAGATTCTTACAATCAAAGGAAAATCGATTACCAACAATTTGTTGGTAATGAAGATGGAATTGATGTTTTTTGACGATTCTTACAATCAAAGGAAAACATCAATCCATTATTACTATATGCAAACCCTATTTTAAATCTTTAGGGTTTTCGAACTTGATGATGTTTAGATATGAATTGTTGTCGTGGTACTGCCTTTGATTGTGTTTATGTTTTTGTTTCGATGATAATAGCAAGAAAGATCATTCTCTAGGGTTTGGTTGTTAGAAGACTTTTTTTATGTTTGCTTATATTTTTATGTAGTTTGTAAACTCAGGTATTGTAATTCTGTTGTCGTTAAAGCAGTTTTTTAGATATATTTGGATTTGTTCTTTTATAAGTCTTCCATTTTGTATGTAGTTTTGTTAAGTTAAATATTTCATTCAAATTATGGAATTGTAATAATAAGGTTGAATCGTATAACAATTGTTTGGCAAATTTGTTGACAAGTCAACAGATTTTGGTAAACAGAGTAATGAAACTTCAGTTGAAGATTAAGATTAAGTGTTTGTTTTTAATATCTGTTAACCCAACAAAGCTTTTTCATGCGTCTGTTGATTTTTCTCTTCGTGGTTGTAACACGCCTCAGAGGGTCGAATTCCAAAGTTATTGATTACGATTTTGAGCTTAGTGCATTTTGGAATTAGATGTAAGAGTAATAATTTAAAATCATAACAAAATAATTTAAATTCAAAATTAATTTAAATATAAATTACCAGACGGTTAATAAATTTGGATGGACGGTTATTAGGGAACGGTTTTTAGATAACCATTGCTAATCACAAAGTCTTTTTACCAAATGATGTACTAGTACATATTTTTTTAATTCATATATTTCAAATATACTCAAGTGTAAGAATTCAATATTTTGCAATTAAACAAAGATTAATAATTCATATACACAAATAACATAATTATATTTATTATCTTTACTCACTTATATAAACAAAAAATATAACCTTTTCATGTCCACATTTAGATAAAACAGAAGTTAAACAATTATAATATAAAAAAACGTAAAAGATCACATGTTCATATTTGTACAAATATTGGTAAATAGTATTTGTGTTTGTCAGTAAATTTGAATGTTTAAAAAAAACAGAATTTGAAGAGTTGCTTCAGTGGGAAAGTAGCCAAATTAATACAGTATGTATTCAACATTAATAAAAATGCATTGTAGTTAATAAATTCATTATAGTTAATGCATTATTTTTACTATAAAATACGATTTTCACCTCTTCCTATAGCACGTCATTTAAACATTACCTTCTACATTTGCATAGGTTTACCAATCTTATAAAAATATTATTAAGATGGATTCCAGCAACAGCAAATGGTCACAAATGACAGAGGTTTAGAAACTTATTTTGGAATGTTTTAAAGAGGACAAAGAGCAGGACATTCTTGAAGTAATTGAAGGTACTACACGATTGCTTGAACATCACATTTGGAAGACGAACTTAAAAATTAATCAAGTCATTGCTACCAAGGTATCAAGTGAACGATGGATGGCCTCTTCATATCTTTTGGAAAACATTTGGTCAAATGAAAAGTTCAGTGAAGACATACAAAAAATATGTAGGTCCTACAAAAACTTTCTTAAAGAGAAGAACAAAAATTTGAACCAACTGTTGAAGACAACAGACTAATTATTTAAATGTATTTGATATTATTATCGCTCTAAATATTTTGATTTTTTTTATTTTATATATTATGTCATCTTTATATAATGATTTATATTTATTGGATTAAAAATACCAATTTGAGTAAAATAATACCGATTAGTTATATCAATAGTCTACTGTTAAAGTCAACAGATGATTGGTCTTTAGTAAAGAAACATTAAAAATGTAAATGTGATGTCATTGTTAGTAACAACTCTTTAAGGCAACAACTGTTTGAACAAAACCGTTGAAGTAACATCTGTTTTAATCAACAATGTTTTTAATAGTAGGTGTTTTAGAAAAATCTCCTTAACTGACGCACTGCCTTTGAACAGACGTTACCAAATACAGTTTTTCTTGCAACACATGATTGAATTTTTAATTTGGTGTTTACTAAACAGACCATAACAGTTGGTCTGTTTATGTGTTAGGATCTGAGTTTGTTTGTTTTGATTGTTTAACTAAATATGGTAATAATGAAATGAGAATAGAATGAAAGTGCAGCGGAATAATAAACTGTTAATCAAAACAAGAGAGTAAATGTTTTCAGATCGAAAGCTTTCATTTATCTAAAAGATTACAATCGTACAATTACTCCCCCTCAGCCTGATCACACAGTGTTTGTCTGAGAGAATGTTTGTGTGTGTGATGCAATAGAACAGTACAAGCACTGTTCTATTTATAGACAGACTCAAAGCACTGATGACCTAGGCTGACGTCACCTAAGACAGTGACCTCTAACAGAATAACAAACATAAACATCTGCCTATTACAAACTACTGTTACATTGAAAGCACTGATATTAAACAACTGTTGTAGGAAAACTCTGATGGTCTTGTATCCACTGCTGGAGCCTAAGTGCTGTTGGTTCCAGCAGTGCTTTGGTCTTCAGTACTTGTATCAGCAGTTGTTCTTCATCAGACCTTTGGTTAGCAGTTGTTCTTCATCAGTTGTTTATTCAGCAGTTCTTTGTATCAGCAGTTGTTGAGCAGTTGTTTGGATAGAACAGTAGTTAGGGTCAGCAGTCTTTTGGGAGAAGCAAGTTGTAAAGTCTGTTTATTCAAGGATCAAACTGATAGCATGTTTTGGCTTTCTAATCATCTGTTCTTCTACAGGTCAGCAGACCCAACAATCTCCCCCTAGAACAGATGATGCCAAAACTCAGCTTTATTTATTGATCTTTATTTCTCATCAGACTTTCTCTGATTTGATCTTTGAATTGTAATTCAAAGTTCAGAGCAAATAAGTCTTCTTCATCTCTTTCCAGGTCCAGATTTAGCAGTGTTTGGTGATCTTCTGCACATAGGCTGTAAGCATCATCCATGCTGATCTTCTGAACCCTTCCATCTGACCTGAGCAATGTCAATTCGTGGTTGTCTTTGTTGACTTTCCACTTTAGAATTTTTGAGTCAGTGGATTTGCTGAGCTGAAGTTTTATTCTTGATGAGTTGGGTGAAGGTGGTCTTCCAATGAGTTCTCTTAGCTTCTCTGTTGTAGGATCAGAGAAGAAATGGACTTGATTGAAGAGCCCTTCCTTGATGAATGTATCAGCAAACTTTCTTTGATCTTCCTCTGACATTTCCTTCTGTTTCTTGTACTATCTTCTTGCAGCAGTTGTTAGGTCAGAGGTGTCAAGTAAGCTGTCCAAGGTAAAGGTCTGTTGGGGTCTCTTCATCATTGGTTCATCAGTGTAAATTGGTTTCCTTGGCAGGCTGGGATCTTTCTTCCTATTTTCTTCCAGACTTTTGTAAGTTTCAACCAACCTTAACTCAGACCATCTGAAAACTGACCTCATCTCCCCATAGTTGGCAGCTACAATCTCTTGCCTCATCCTTTTGAACTTCAAGGCTCTGACTGGGTCTCTGCCTTTGCCAAAGTTAGGAGTAGAGACTTTAGCCTTGGGGTCTTTGGCCATTTCTTCAATTCTGAGTAGTTCTTCTCTCAAAGCATGTGTAGTCCAACCATTGAACTGCTTTTTGTTTGCTTTGTAAGGCTTGGTTGCCATAATCTGTTCAAGAAGAGATTCCCTTACCTCCTTTTCCAAGTCTACACTGAGAGGCATGGAGGACATGGAATTGCTCAGGGTCTTAGCAAAGTCTTCAATCCTTCTGAGTTTGCTAAGCTCTGCTGAATGGATGCCCTGAGCAGTCCTGTCATCCTTCCCTTTGCATTTCTCCCTGATGATGGCATCCACCTGTTCACCCTTGTATTTCAGATAAGTATCAATGTTGAGGGGAACAGGGAAGTTTGGGAGAGATGGGAAGGATCTTTCTGATGGCTGTTCAGTATTGTAGAAGGATTGTAATTCCCCCTTAAGTAGATCAAGTTCAAGGGGATACTGAACAACCAATGGTGTAATGGTTGGTGGTGGTCTCTGGGATCTGAACTTGGATGTGTGTGGTGAGAATGATGTGATTGGAATAGCTGTGATGGGAGGAGTGGATTGTGCAGTTGAGATGGTGTTTGGTGATGTGTGTATGTTTTCATCATGTACAACAAAGGTTGATTTTCTCTTCCTTGTGTACATGATTTTAGGTGATGGTGATTTGGTAGCAGTGGTTGGATTAACATCTGTTGGCCTTTTAGTAGGTCCAACAGATGTTTGGGATTTAGCTGGTGATGTATGTTTGGTGGTTGTATGTTCAGGTGTGTTTGTTGGTTTAGGTGCAGTGGTTTGGGTAGCAGTGTTTTGGGTAGTTTCAGTGTTTTGGGTGGCAGTGGTTTTAGTAGCAGTGGTTTTATCAACAGAGGTGTTCAACTTAGATGGTGGTTTTCTAACATGCTTAGCAGGTCTTTTCATCCTTTTAGAGGATCCCACATCTTCAGTTTCCAACTGTTGTTTCTTCTTGAGTTCAATTAATGATTCTGCTTTAACTTCCAAGGTGTCAGCTCTTTTCTGTTTTTCTTGAGCAGCCTTTTCAGCTTCTATATTTGCAGAATCATCTACTGCTTTATTCTTCTCAGTGGTTTGTTGTGGTGGTGCTGTTGGTGTTGCTTGTTGTTGTTGTTGTTGTTGTTGTGGAGCTTGTTGTTGTGGAGCTGATTTGGTAGACTCTGGTTTCTTGGCAGACTTGGCTTGGCCTTTTTGAGAAGGAGGACAACCAAAAGGATCTAGTTTTGGTAGCCTATCTCTGCCACTCTCCCTCTTTTTGGCATCATCAGCCGTGAAAGCATCATCATTTTCATCCCTGAGGATGGTGGTAGGGGCAGAGCCAGTAGTCTTCAGCAGGTGGTCCTTGATGGCTTTGATATCAGCATGGGTATCTTTGTACCTTGCATCTACCATATTTCTGATCTCAGCCATGTAAGTCTCATGTGTCTGATCAGCCAGTTTTCTGTGAGCTATGATGATGGGGGAAACAGATTTCCATAACTCACTGGCAATATCAGCTGTTGTTGGTTGACTCTTGGAAAGGTCTGCAATTGAGCTCAGTATAAGCTTGACATCAGATTTGATGTCAGCTACAGAGGTTTCAATTACAGAAACTCTGTCCGTCAATTCTTGGTATTTTGACCCATCTCCTAAGTTAATAGGATCATCTGAGTCCCTACCAGTGGTAGTTCTACCTGATTCAGTCCTAATAGGTGAATCAGATGCCCCTTTTTCTTGGTACTGGGGACTTCCAACTGTTTTTGGAGACACTATAGTGGCTTCAACAGTTGTTGCCTTCAAGGGAGTCTTAGCTATGTAATCACTGTCCTGATGTGAGACAGTGGTCTGTACATCAGTAGTGGCTGCTCCACTTGAAAACTCACCTAGAGTTTCATTGAACTCAGGTGGTGTAACCTCCTCTTCTGTTTGTGGGATAGCAGATTGTATATTCTCAGGACCAGTCACTTGTTGGAGTATACTCTCAGTGACAGGTGGAAGAGAGGAACTGGGATCTTCCTGAGATTTTTCAATTGCTTCAAACAGAGGTTGCATTGTTTGTGGGACATGATGTGATGGTGAGGGTGGAGGAGTAACAAGAGAATTAGCCCTGGGAGAGGGGCTTGTGAACATTTGGTCAAGTGACTCAAATGTATCATGATGTGTGTCCCCTTGGCTTACAACATGATCCTTTTGAGAGGATTCATGAGGAGTTTGGTCAGGTGGAGGTATGTCCAACTGTTGTGAGGAAGTAACAACAGTGGCTTCAGGTTGCTTTTGTTGTGCAACAGAGGTTTCTTCTGGTACCTCAACATCCAGAAGCCTCATTTGTGGGTGAGTGGTGGTTTTTGTGGATGGATGTTTCTTTTTGGAAGTGGCTGGTGTGGGTTTCACAGCACTGGATGTAGTGCCATGATCACCAGGAGCAGTGGGCTCAACAACAGAGGTTTTGACAACAGTTGTTGCCTTTGTCCTCTTTGTTTGTGTTTTAGAAACTTTTGACACTTTAGACACTTTTTCTTGGGTGCTTCCACCCAGCATTCTTGTGAAAGTTTCATTAGTTAAGCTTTTCATTTGCATAGCCTCACCCTTTTTGAAAACCTTTTCTGGTAATACTTTTTGTAAGATTACACTAAGAATTCTTGGGTAAATAAGAAAAGCATTGTTTGACCCAGACTTGACTGCTTTCACATTTGATACCAAGTCCATGAACAATCCCTGGGAAAAATTGAAGTCAGAGTTTGACAACATGGCATAACCCAGATATTGCATCCTTAATGGGATTTCATTAAAGGATGTGGACTTAGCAGAGACACAAAGAAGAAGAGTATGGAAGAAAAATTTCATGACTGGAGGGAAAAACTTTTTGAAAAGAGTTGATCCAGTCATCTGACCATCATACCCTCTTTCTTGGAACTCAGTGTGAAGCTCTGTTTTAGTAAAGGAATCCTTACCTGCCAGGTCATTCAGTGTGAAGGTTGTGGATATGGTTTCAGGGGTAATGACGATACTGGTTTCTCCAATTTTGGAAATAATTGAAGTAGGCTTTTTGTCTTGTAGTAGAAACTCAGCATTCAACGAAAATTCTTGGAGTGTATCAAGATAAATGGGGGCATTAGCGGTTAGGATGGGTAAGTATTTGGAGTTAAGGAAAATGTCGATGGTGGAATGAAATGGAGCGTTGTCATCTGTTTTAATCAGATAGGGGAGACAATTTTGTGTGGCTTTGGCTTGAAGATCCATTGTAATGGATTTCGAAGGTGAAGATGATTGAATATTGATGGAGGGTTTGAGAATGAAGAAGGCGGTTTTCGGTATTTTGAATACAATGAGACAGTGTAACGTCTGTTGTGGTAAAACAGGGTTTTTATAGACTCAATGAAACCGCTGATGTGACCAAACCTCTGCTTATATGAGCAGACGTGGCAATCATCTGATGGATGAAACATCTGGTGGAGAACAGCTGTTTTTGGCAAACAACTAATACAAACAGCTGTTTTGGCAAACAGCTGATACAAACAGCTGTTTTTTTTTCAGATATAGTATATATATATATATATATATATATATATATATATATATATATATATATAAGGAGACAGTTGTTTTATCTGAACAGATGTTCTGAAACAGATTTTTCAACTAACAGTTGTTTTATCTGATCAGATGTTTTGAAACAGACTTTTCAACCAACAGTGGATATGAATGAAACAGTGGTTGTTTTATCTGATCAGATGTTATAAACAGATTTTTCAACCAAACAGCTATTTAACAATTTTTGATTTATTGAAAATTTATTTGTTTAATCCATGTTTAACATACCAATTCTAGAAATCAGGTTTGTAAAGGTAGATGTGTCTAAAGCTTTTGTTAACACATCTGCCAACTGATCCTCTGTTGGAACATGGTGTAAGGAAATCAAACCTTTTTCATAGCTGTCTCTGACAAAATGATGTCTTATGTCAATGTGTTTGGTAGTGGAATGAGAGACTGGATTCTTGATGATATTTTCAGCAGCTTGGCTGTCCAACATGAGTGGAGTCCTAAGTGCAGTTATCCCAAAATCCAGTAGTTGATTTTGAAGCCACATGAGTTGGGCTGTACAGCTTGCAGCAGCAATGTATTCAGCTTCAGCTGTTGAAGTTGAAACAGCTGCCTGCTTTTTTCTTTGCCATGAAACTAAGGCATTCCCTAGAAATTGGCACCCTCCTGAAGTGGATTTTCTTGTGGTGTGACAGCCAGCAAAGTCACTATCTGAATAACCTGAAAGCTCAATGTTTCCATTAGCAGGATACCAGATACCAAGTGTGGGAGCACCTTTGAGGTATCTGAATATCCTTTTTACAGCAATAAGGTTTGACTTTCTGGGTGAAGCCTGGGATCTGGCACAGACACAGGTAGCAAACATAATGTCTGGCCTAGATGCAGTTAGGTACAATAAAGACCCAATCATACATCTATAATGTGTTTGATCAACCAGTTCATCCTTGTCATCAATAGTGAGCAGCTTGACTGTACTCATGGGTGTGCTACATGGCTTACAATCATTCATCTCAAATCTGGTTAATAAGTTCTTTACATATTTGTTTTGGTGAATGAATGTGCCATTTTGCAGTTGTTTCACTTGAAGACCAAGGAAACACTGAAGCTCACCCATGGCACTCATCTCAAACTCTGCTGTCATGAGTTTTCTGAACTCTTCACACATTTGGTTACATGTGGATCCAAAAATGATGTCATCCACATATATTTGAACAATCATTAAGTGTTTCCCTTTCCATTTAAGAAATAAAGTTTTGTCAATTTTACCTCTTGTAAAGCCAATGGATAAGAGAAATGTGGAGAGAGTTTCATACCAGGCCCTTGGTGCTTGTTTAAGTCCATACAAAGCTTTGTTGAGCTTGTAGACATAGTCAAGATGGAATGTGTCTTCAAAACCAGGTGGCTAACATACATAGACCTCCTCCTGAATTTTGCCATAAAGGAAAGCACATTTGATGTCCATCTGATACACCTATATGTTGTGGTTGACAGCAAAGGCTAAAAAGAGTCTGATGGCTTCTAGTCTTGCTACAGGAGCAAAAGTCTCATCATAATCTATTCCTTCTTCTTGTCTGAAGCCTTGAACCACAAGCCTGGCTTTATTTTTGACACCAATACCCCTTTCATCAGTCTTGTTTTTGAAGACCCACTTTGTTCCTATTGGACAAACATCCTTAGGAAGTGGTACAAGCTCCCATACTTGTTGTCTTTTGAATTGAAGGAGTTCTTCCTGCATGGCTTCTACCCAACTGTTGTCTTTCAGTGCCTCTTGGTACTTGACAGGTTGTGTGAGGGATAAGAAACCTGCAAAAAGACAGATATTTGAGGATTGGCTTCTTGTGAGCACACCCTCTCTGATGTTTCCAATGATCTGGTCAGGTGGATGAGCTCTTAAGTAAATAAGATCTCCTTGATATGGAACAATGGCATTTTGAGGTGATGGACAGAGGTTTGGTGACTCTGTTGGTGTAACATCTGTTGGTACTTCTGTAGTGCCATCAGATGTTTGGAATGGTAATGGAGGAATGGGTCCAAGTGGTGTGAAATTTGACTGACTTTTGTCAACAGATGATTGACTTTTGTCAACAGATGATAGGTCAGTGGTTGTGAGGTGTGAAGCAGTGGTTTGAGGATAAGACTGGTCAACAGTGGTTGACACAGCTGTGGCAGAGTTTTGACAATTGTTTTGAACAGCTGCTTCCTCTGAGGCAGAATAGACTTTGTAGTGACTAGGGATCACAACATCTGTTCTGTAATCTTGTTGTGGAGACTGTGGAATACCTGCATTGTTAGCTTTAACAGTGATATCTTCAAATTTGAATTTATCTAAATCAAATAGTTCAGCAGGGTTTGCAGGGATTTTTAGAGATGAAAGTTCATTGAACTTTTAATTCAGAGTTTCTTCTATTGTCTTAGTCCTTGTGTTAAACACTTTGTAGGCCTTAGCAGTAGAAGAATATCCCAGAAAATAACCACAGTCTACTTTGGCTGCAAATTTTGAAATGGAATCTTTGAGATTTAAAATGAAACATGGGCAGCCAAAGATTTTGAAAAATAAGATTAATGGTTTGATTTTGAACAAAATTTCATAAGCAGTTTTTTGATGTCTGGGGTTGATCAAAACTCTGTTTTGAACATAGCAAACAGTGTTTACAGCTTCTGCCCAAAAGGACAGTGGCAAACCAGAATCTGCTAGCATGGTTCTTGCAGCTTCAATAAGAGTTCTATTTTTCCTCTCAACCACCCCATTTTATTCTGGTGTTCTTGGGATGCTGAACTGCCTCACAATCCCTTTTGACACACATAAGTCATCCAACTCCTTATTTTTAAACTCTGTTCCATTGTCACTCCTGAAGACTTTTACTGGCAAGTCATATTGCTTTTCAACTTTGGTGACAAAGTCCTTCAATATACCTGCAGTCTCATCCTTAGAATGTAAAAAGTAAGTCCATGTAAACCTAGAAAAATCATCAACTATGACAAGACAAAATCTCTTTCTTCTTAGACTCATGATTTTAACAGGGCCAAACAAGTCCATGTGCAACAGTTGTAGACACTGACTAGTTTTGGACTCATCAATGGATTTGTAAGAGCTTTTATGTTGTTTCCCTTTTAAGCAAGAAACACAATGCTCATCACATTTAAATTCTTTTGATGGTAAGCCTCTGACAAGGCTTTGTTTGGAGAGTGTGTTGATAGTATTAAGGTTGGTGTGACCCAATCTCCTATGCCACAATTCTGTCTCCTTAGTGGAGGCAGCAGAAAACAGACAGACATTTGCCATAGGATTGTCCTTTAACATATCAACAACATACACATTGCCACTTCTATGAGCAACAAGTTGTGCTTTGCTCTCAGCAATAATGGTATCAATCTTTTTCACCACTTCTGGCCCAATAATCTTACAAGTTTTCTTTGTGAAAAATGAGCCATAACCTTTGTCACTCATTTGTGAAACACTCAGAAGATTAAACTTGAGATTATCAATAAGATTGACATTTTCAAACTTGAGTTTTCCAGCCTGTACAGTCCCTGAACCCAACACCTTACCTTTTGAATCATTACCAAAGGATATATCACCCCTTCCATGAGCCAAGAAGTCTAGAAAAAGGGCTCTACATCCTGTCATGTGCCTGGAGCCTCCACTATCTACATACCAAAGACTATCTAAACAAGCAGAAGCTCCCTGCACATCAGTAAATGATTAGTTTTGGTGAGTGTCCAAAGCCAAGTTGGCTTTGGATGGGTCCACAGACCTTTCAGACTCAAGCTTTGGAAGGTGATCAGTGGTTTGGACCAATTTCTGAATTAAGGTCAACAACTGCTGCTGACCATTTGCCAGTGCTTGGATGTCAACACTTGGGGCAGCAGTTGTTTGATCACTTCCTGACAGATGATAATACCCATATGGATTTCTGTTCACTCTTGGTTTAGAGGGTCTTTTTGGCTCCTCATAAACATGTGGCAGACTGTGACATGGAGGTTGACCATAACCTCTTGGGTATTTGCTTGTGGGTGGAGCATCTGTTACTTGGACATCTCTAGAAGCAGATGTTTCAAGCCTTTTTGTAACAGATGTTTGGACAGGGGTGAAGGTCTGTTTGGGCTTTCCTTTTGAAGTACTAACCACAGGGTTTGCAAGAGTTTTAGCTTTGTATTCTTGTATTTTAACATCAAAATTTTTGAGATACAAGCACTCTTTGGTCTTGTGATTCTTTTTCCCACATATTGAGCATGTGGCTTTGGAATCACATTCACTTGTTCCTTTGTTAATGTCATATGCTTTTAGAAGAAAACAGTTTTTGGTGACATGATTCTTCTTTTCACAGAAATCACAGAACAAGTTGACAGTCTTTTCTTTCTTCTTCCCCTTTTCAGCCTTCCTTTCAGCAGATGTTTGAGCATCTGCTGGAAGATTTTTCAGGAGAATGACTTTAGCCAATGGAATGACCTTTGCCTGAGGAGCTGTCTTTCCCTCAGGTGTTTTGAAATCAACAGGTTTGAAATTCTCAAGAGTATCACACTCATCAGACCAAGTAGGTTTAAATTCATACTTTTCAAGTTCAGTAAAAGATGAGGAACCTTCTGGTTTTTCAAGAACAATTTTCTTACCATTTGGTTCAGTGATTTTAATCTCTTGACCCTGCAGGTTTGTTGGTATTACCTCTGTCACACCCCAAAAATGCCACAGCGGAATATTAGCATGGTGGTGACGGAGGTTGGTAATCATAAGTGTAATTAGCAAATAATAAAGTATTTGGACACTTAGAGATAAACCCACAAAACATAAGTTCTAAAACAAGGTTTCAGAATGAATCCTTCATTTATATTAGGTCCCAATCCTTTATTTTTTTAATATATGTCCAAAAGTTATTTTGCTAAAAACACCCGTTTTCGCCAAATCACGAAGCCAGTCTCATATACCTGAAAAACATGCCCATAAAAAAAATATCAGTAAAACTGGTGAGTTCACAGGTTTTTATAATAAGAAATTTACCTTCCTTTATAAAAGCATAGTTATGGTAAATACTAAACATATAAACCGATCGAAGATTTGCAAGGTCATTCGACATGATCGCAACCAGAGCCCATAATCAACCCAAAACAATAAGTGGTCCCCATACTAATACCTTTCAAAATATATTCCCCCGTCTAGAAGACCAGCGCGACTGGTCACGAGGGTGGGTGGTCAAACCCGATAGATCTACCAATATACTCTGCGGTTCCCTCCAAGAACTAATGATTATGACTGCGGTGGGAGACACCGTACACAAAATGCACAGGAAAAATCGCACTTACTCTGGCCATCACTTGGTTACGAAATGAAATAGTATTCTTACCATAATTGTAATAGCATGTTAATCCCCCGATTGTAAAAACGTTCAAAAACATTTAAAAATAAAAGGGGCCGTGAAACTCACCTCAAAGCTTGATAGCTTAGCTAGCAATTTAATGTCCAAGTTAATCCCGACCTAACCGTTCCCTATACACAAGGGACACCTTTATGATCAATTTATAAGTCATTCCCGTGAGTTATTTACCTAACTCACATGACTATCAAGTCTATTCCCACAAGTTGTTCACCTCAACTTACTAGACTAAAAAAAAAAAATACTTTATCTTTTACAAGAAAAGACGTTTAATCCTTTAATGACACGTTGGTAACCCAAACTCTCGGTTACATGCTTTAAGTGCAAAAATTATTTAGTTAATTATTTAGAACCATGATATTTTACCAATATAATTATTATATTTCATACCACACATATACCCTAAGTCATGAATTTCAAGCACATCACATAGCACTTAATCGTTACCCAAATCACACTCAAAATACATATCCCACAATATTATCAAAATAACTATTTTGCATAATATTTATAAAATACTCTATTATTATTTTTCCAAAATAATAATATACTTAACCCAATACTTATACCAACATTTTACTAAAACTAATAAATTTCCAATTAGTCATTTTCAAGACTTATTTCCATGAAAAAGAAAATCTATTTTTCACTTATTTCACCATAATTTCTTAAAAGTCACATACTTTAATTTATTATGGTAATTTCTTTGGAAATTCATATTAATTTATAAAATACTAAAATTGTCTTTTTAATATACAAAATTATATATAAATTTGACAAAATTTATTATTTAAGCGTAATTGACAACTATTTTCCAACAATTGTCTTGTACGTGATTTTAGCCCAAACGGCTAACGTTACTTAGCCATTTTCACGTTTTTCACCATTAACACATAAATCATAAAAATATACATATTCACACTTATAATACTAATTATAAAGTGAAATTTGATTTATTAATAAGTTTGGCTAGAAATTGCGTAACGGCGCGATTTCTAGCCGAACCTTAATTTCCTAAGTGTCAATTTACACATTTTCGCACATATAAACACCAAGATATTTATAAAAAAATTTGAGACACTTATTTAAAAATAAAAAAAAAGTCTAAACTTGCTGATCTAAATCAGTTTTTAAAATCATATGATTTAAGCGTTAAAAGTACCGTTTTAACGGCTAGTTTCGCGTTTAAGCCATGTATAAACGCTTAGCAAAACACCAAACTTATTATTTACTTAAAAACGTTGGTTTTTACTCTTAAAATATGTCTTTATAATCTCTTCTAAATCAGATTCATAAACTTTTTGTTTCGGGTGCCGTAAATTAGCGAAAACCCGACTTTTTACGCATAGAAAGTTATTATAAACACATTGTTTTGGTTCCATCTTTTAGCAAAGATTATTTTGGACATTTTAAGGCCAAAATAGCCTGAATGTTACTGATTAAAAATCATCTTTTCAAAAACTCTTATAAACATGGAATCTCCACCATTTTAAGACATTTTTAAACAATATAAGATAATTTAATATGATCCTAACCTCAAATTTCATATTTTCATCAAAAAAACATGATACTTGTATTATCATATAACATTTTTCAAGAAAACATATCAGATCTAAAACATGCAAACGTACTCTCATATCATCATCATTATAACTTGCATTTTTAAACATATGATCAACAAATAAACCCATTTTCAAGCCTAGAAACATAACATGCAAAATGATTTAAGTTTTTAGTCCTATTTTCATTTTTACATCAGATTGTATTTTTCGTTTTGATCATCCAAAAATGACCATAAAAATTCCTAACTTTTGACAACAAGATTCTTCAAAATTCACTTAACAAGAACACACCATAAGTTGCACGTCAATAACACACACACATTTAAACGACACACACTCATTTTCATCTCATTATATTCTATTTTTATACAAAAATTGTTGTTTAAACTTTCTTTCAAAAACCTTTGACGTTCAGGTGAACAATCTTTCAAGAACCCAACTTAAAGATATGATGAAAATCAAAGGTTTAAGCATTATACCCTTGAAAATTTCTTGGTTTAAGAAAGAAAAGATGATGAATATATCCTTGATACACCTTTCTCATAGTTTGAACTTGCTTCATATCACCTCCAATAGCTTATAGAACTTCAAATATCCTCAAGATCATTAAGAGGTTTTTCTCAAGATTCTTGAATGTTTATAAAAAAATAAGGAAAGAGAGAGGAGTGATGAAGAAGGCGACACAATTGAGGAAAAGAAAAGAGGTATTGAGTGTCTTGGTTCATGGAATCTTGCATGTATGGGGTGGTGTAAGAAGATGGTGAAGGTGTGGGGTTATAATAAGGATAATATGGACACTTGTTTTGTTTTAACACCATCTTAGTGTCCAACAAATGAGTTGGCTGCACAAAGTGCAGATTTTTATTAAATAAAATCGTGGATGGGAGGGTGGGTATCAAGGGTTGGGTAATTTTTACTAATTAGGGGGTATTTTAGGTGATTTAGGGGTATACAATTATAAAAATACACCCTAAATTAATTCGTTTTTATCCGATAAATTATGAATTATTATTGCCCACTATATCTTATAATTTTTAGTGTACAATAATTATATTATGTGCTTGACGCTTAATTAAGTCCAAATTGTCAGCTAAAAGCGAACATACGCGTTGTACCGAACACTGGACGACAAAAGCTACAATTCAACGTTTTTGTACGTTTCAACTAAATTTTCACTTTAAAATATTATTTTATTCTATTCCAAGCATATAGGTCCATTTCTGGATTTTTTTTTTTAAAGCTAACCGGGTCGTCACCAACGATCGTTTTCGCGCGTTAAATCGCTACGCGATGAAATATTAACTATGACATATCTAGTCATATTTTAACATATAAAATAAGCTTTTGGACTTAAAATTTACTTTATTAACTTCAAATATTATTTATAAACACATACTTAACATTACATAAGTACGGTTAATGTAACAACCGGCAAAAATAAGGTAATTCCGTACAAATTAATTAATATATGATTAACGTAATTAAATGCAATTATGTGTGATTTAATCATCAAGGCCTTAGGGGATAGCAATTTCCAAATAGTGCATAGGAATGCATACGTTTAATGGTAAAGCATGATTGGATCATGTGTAAATAAGCTATCCGGTATGGACGTTGGCAATTACCCAGTAATAATTAAATAAACGAAACGGATCCCGGACACCCAGGATATAAAATAAAGGGTATTTTCATAAGATATAATGAGTTTTGGAACTCCAAAACCATAAATGAAAACGTCTTGTACAAATCTCCCGGTAACGAATAAAATGCACGTACCGCACCCGATACGCGTATAACTCATAATTTCACCCGGCAAAGGCCTAAATAACCAATCAACGCTTAAAATAGACTATATTTAAGGGTTATTAAAGGTATATTTAATGTCCGGATAACGCGTGATTAAAACCCGAAAAATACCCGAACGACACCCGAACGACGGGGGATTAAACATAACAAACAATGGGTAATTATTTGAAGTTGTGGACCCCACCAAACCCATCCAAGGGGCCGGCCTAGGGGCCTTGATATGTCCATAACTTGTGTTAATAATAATAACCATCTATACTTAGATAAAGCATGCATGTAAAGCCAAAAGATGTAAGATAAAGTGTGTAAGTAAACATTAGTACAAAGTGTGCTACTTTCTTGTCCCCCCTTGTAAGAAATTTCGGCCAAGAGGCCATGTAATCCAAGACAAATAGCCAACCATCATAACCTAAGTGTATGCATGCATGGTAAGGTCTTGTATAAGATCAAGTGTAAGGCTAGGAAAGATCACAATCACTTAAACAAGATTTACAAGCCATCTCTTTGGCTCTCCCAAAACCTACGGCCACCATCACTATCCCACATCCATCCAAGATCAATTTTTGTACTTCATAAATCTCTCATATCTTTAGTAATAATCACAAGATCCATGGAAGATTACATGTGATAAGGCTATAAATAACATGTGTTAGAGATTTGAATAACAAAGCAAAACAACTCTTCTTCCCCTTGTTCTTGGCCGTGAGTTTCATACCCTTCCCATACCTCATTTTTACAAGTTTCTACATCTCCAAAATACTTAAAACAATCCATCATCCAAACCCCTATTGTGTGTTTCAAGAGCTTGGAGCTAAACCACTTGGAAGAACACACTAAACCCCTCTCAAATCCAAGGTGTTTGTCTTCCCTAGCCTTGTGCTAGTAGTAAGCATTCTTAATCTTGTTTTTGATTATTATTATTCATGTATGTGTTCCTAGTAGCAAGTTGTACATGAAGGGTTTAAAAAGTGGTTTTGAACATAATCTTTAATAGGTTTTACATGTGTAAAATGGAGGATTAAAGATATGAAAATAAACCATGGATTTGTTGATGATGATGTATTAGTCTTGAAAATATATAAAGTTTACATGTAAGACTAAGTAGGATGATGTTTTGGTTAAAATTGTGGAATGAACTTGAATATGTTAAAAGTAACTTTAAATCATCTTATTATGATCATCTAAGTTATAATATGTGGTAAAACATGTTAGAAGTTCATAAATGAAGAAGATGGAAAATCTAAGTTAGCTTACTTAGATGAATGATATTTTGTTAAAATGGACAAATACATAAAACACACACATAAGTAGTCTTCCATATGAAATACAAGACTAACACAAGTGTTTTGATACAAAAATAACTTACCAATAAAAAGTTGAATCTTCAAAGTTTACTATTTTGAGTGAAAAATGTTAACTTTGGAAGTTAGAGTGGAAAAATGCAACTTTTGGAAGTTAAGGGACTAAAGTTGTAACTTTGAAAGTTAGAGGACTAAAATGGATATTTTAGAAACTATTAGTCCAAAAATACAAGTATGGAAAGTTTGGTGTCAAAAATGTAAGTAATAAAGTCTAAGGATGATTTTTGTAAATACTAGAAGAAATACTTGGGTATTTTGTATAAAAGTGTATTTTTGAAAATTATAAAAATATAAAGGGTTTTAAAATAAGGATTTTTATAAAATAGAGATTTTATAAAAATATTAAACAAACTTGGGAAACTTATACAAAAATGAATACTTTTATATAAATGGGAATATAAAAGTGTTGGAAACATTTTTGTAGTAAGTTAACAAGTTGGGTTAAAAATACATAAGTATTTTAAACCATCCAAGTAACATGTGAAAAGAGGAAGAAATATGGATAATATTTCTATAAAATACATGTTGGGAAAAAAAAAACTTGGAAAAATTAACTAATCGAGTTAAGATATCAAACTAAGACGCGTTAACGAACCGTACACGGACAAATCATGAGAAAAATGCCATTGCGGCAAGATAAGAAAAATATATATTTTAAGAAGTAAAATATATATATACATTGGGTGAAAACTAATAAACACTTTCCTAAGTGTTAAGAGAATTATTCGTGGGAGAAACACATGACATAAACAAATAAGACGTTAAAACAAACGTATATACTTAACGAGAAAAATTACACATTTATATATATGTACGCTCGTCTCGGCAAAATTCTAGTATATCTACTTAATGGGAAAGTAGATATGTGGGAAGGAAAGCCGCGACGAGAAGACAAAGATATATATATGTGTATGACGTACCAACGAGATCCTAGTATACTTATTTGAATGGGAAAATAAATATACGGTATGGTGAGTTGAATCGGGTGTTAAGAATATACAATCAAACGACAAGATCTTAGCATATTTGTTTAAATGGGAAAACCAATGTGCGGCAAAGTGAGTCGGGTCGAGTGTTGAAATATATATTACATCGAGCGATGCGATCTTAAGTATAATTATTTAAATGGGAAAATAATTATATGTTAAGTGACGTCGAGTCGATGACAATAAAATACAAGTTAAGGAAATATTAACAAGAGTAATATATAACTTGTAACACAAAGGGTAATGTAACGCCAACAAAACCTAGGATACGCGCTTAATTAAACGGGATTTGGAACAACTTGTGGTCGGGAGTTGGGTGTACAACTTGCCAAGGCACATGCACTATAGGAATAGTGACTTATACGTCTAGGACGTTTGTAGGTGCGAGACCACCCACTTGCTATCCACCCTTTTGAGCCAGACGCAGTTTCAGGTGAGTTACACGGCCCCATTTTAACTATTTTTACGTTTTCCGGGGGAAAGATATGTTAGGGAAAATGTTTGACGGATTTATTACTTGAGGTGCGACCGCCACTCGGGGTTAAGTCCTCGCCTCTATAATCATTTGTTCAGGGAAATGAAACCGGTGGAATATTTGAATAGTACTATTGGTGCCTGACAAGGCCCACCCCTAATCGATAGCGTCGATTATGCATTAGGTTATGCCTGGGGTGCATATATTCTGAACTTAAGTCGTGGGAAACCGAGTAACGACTTGGAGCGGGGCACAATTATTATATGTCTTGGTTTGATTATAGCCTCAAGTAGAGTTATAGGAATTTGCAACTCCTATACATTGTCATAACATGGTATTTCCCAAGTAAATCAAGTTTTGGAAACTAAAAACCTGTGAACTCACCAATATATTTTATATTGACGAAACTTTTAAACATATCATTCAGGTAACTAGATGAAGGAGCACCGGGCAGGCTGGGCCAAGGAATCTTCCAATGCGACGTCGAACTTTTGCGGGGTTTCACTTTTATTTCCCAAGGCATTTGGGATATATATGAGAAACCTCTATGTTTATCTTAAAAACAATTAACTTTTGTGTAATGTTTGAACGAGATTTGACGTCATAATAAATGACCCATTTTCTTAAATTACTTGTGTTTAGCAATAACCTTGACTTTATGCTTTTGAACCGTCGCGCCACGTGTTTCCGCCGTTGTCGTGGTGTGACAGAACGTGGTATCAGAGCCAAGGTTATAGCGAACTAGAGTATTTTCTTTAAAAACTAGACTATAACCGGAATTGGTTCGAAAAGATAAAGTTTTCAAAAGAAAAATATATAAAGACACTAAAGTAATTTTTCAAGAAAGCATTGGGCATGAGGAGATTCCGACCAAGCTAGCCAGGGGTATCGTTATGCATTAACGTAGTATTAGAGGTTAGGAAGGATACTGATAATGTACGCCCTAACTGTCTAATTTAAATTAATTCATATATATACATGTACGGTTCTTTTGCCAGGATGTCCGACGCTGGCAGTATAGCGCCCAGTATCGATAGCAGCATCCAGATCATTCCTGCGCCACCGCCTGAGCCAGTAGAGCTGGTAGTACTTGACGCAGAGGACGAAGACGTAGAGATGAACGCCGACGGAGGTTCGGATGACGACTCGGATGAGACGGATCCTAGCGAGGATCCTGATTGGGCACCCGCTGTGGTCGACGCGCCGCTACCCATTGTACCGGCCGTACCGTTAGCCCCACGCCCCATTCGAGCTATTAGGGATTTTCCCGAGGGCTGTGCCGGACCGTCCCGGCCGATCCCAGCCCACTCGGAGACAGTAGAGTCTCCATTCGACCGACAGGCTCACGTGGAGCACGAGCCAGCACCCTTACCCCACATCCACATCCCTCCAGGCATGAGGCTCATGCCAATCGATAGCAGCATCCAGTAGAGGGTTTTATCGAAAACGTGAGAAAACATCGAGAAAATAACAAAGATTTTTTGGTTTTAACCCTACGACATAGAAGGAATAGGAAAAGGACTTATCGAAATCTTTTAAATTTAAAACGGATCAGTCGGCCGGGTCTACGAATCTATTCTAACTATCAAAGAATTCCTAGAATTTTAGGCGGGATGGGGGTTGTCATTCTTTCTACCTCTCGGGGTATAATGACAGACCGAGAGGCTCGACTAGAAAGAATAGGCGGAGAAATTTTGTGTTATATATGGTAATCTTTCTAATATCCGAATTGAATAGGAAACTTCTTTTTTGTGAAAAAGAAAAGAGAAGGGGTGGGTTGTCTAATTCTAATACGGTTCTTCCTCCACTAGTTGATACTTCAAGGAGGTTTTACCTGGAATGAAAGAACAAAAATGGATTCATGAAGGTTTAATTACGGAATCGCTTACCAACGGCATGTTCCGGGTTCGTTTAGATAATGAAGATATGATTCTAGGTTATGTTTCAGGAAAGATCCGACGTAGTTTTATACGAATATTGCCAGGAGATAGAGTCAAAATTGAAGTAAGTCGTTATGATTCAACCAGAGGTCGTATAATTTATCGACTCCGCAACAAAGATTCGAAAGATTAGGTGTTTTTCAACTTCACTATTTCTTTCGCAGGAATACGATTCGAAATCAAAAATTTCAATAAACTGATTTTCTTCCAAGAAATGGATTCAAAATTAAAGTAAGGAGTGGCAAATATGAAAATAAGAGCTTCTGTTCGTAAAATTTGTGAAAAATGTCGACTAATCCGTCGTCGGGGACGAATTATAGTAATTTGTTCCAACCCAAGACATAAACAAAGCCAAGGATAATAAGACTCGTTAAAGACCAATATATAAATAGGGGATCTTTTTTGACATGAAATGGATATATCCATATATCTCTGACTCAAATTTATGAGATGATAAAATATGGCAAAAGCTATACCGAAAAAGGGTTCACGTGGACGTATTGGTTCACGTAAGAGTATACGTAAAATACCAAAGGGGGTTATTCATATTCAAGCAAGTTTCAATAATACCATTGTGACTGTTACAGATGTACGAGGGCGAGTGGTTTCTTGGTCTTCTGCCGGCACTTGTGGCTTCAAAGGTACAAGAAGAGGGACGCCATTTGCTGCTCAAACCGCAGCGGCAAATGCTATTCGCGCCGTAGTAGATCAAGGTATGCAACGAGCAGAAGTCATGATTAAAGGTCCCGGTCTCGGAAGAGACGCAGCATTACGAGCTATTCGCAGAAGTGGTATACTATTAACTTTCGTACGGGATGTAACCCCTATGCCACATAATGGCTGTAGACCCCCGAAAAAAAGACGTGTGTAGAAATAAAAATTGAAGATATTTCAATAGCAAGAGAAACAAGAGAAATAAACGATTCAATGATCAGATCAAATAATATTATTATGGTTCGAGAGAAAATAACAGTATCTACTCGGACACTACAGTGGAAGTGTGTTGAATCAGCAGCAGACAGTAAGCGTCTTTTGTATGGGCGCTTTATTCTGTCTCCGCTTATGAAAGGTCAAGCAGACACAATAGGCATTGCGATGCGAAGAGCTTTGCTTGGAGAAATCGAAGGAACATGTATCACACGCGCAAAATCTGAGAAAATATCACACGAATATTCTACCATAATGGGTATTCAAGAATCAGTACATGAAATTTTAATGAATTTGAAAGAAATCGTATTGAGAAGTAATCTCTATGGAACTTGTGAGGCGTCTATTTGTGTCAGGGGCCCTGGATATGTAACTGCTCAAGATATCATCTTACCGCCTTATGTAGAAATCGTCGATAATACACAACATATAGCTAGCTTGACGGAACCCATTGAGTTGGTTATTGGATTACAAATAGAGAAGAATCGCGGATATCTTATAAAAGCGCCAAATACCTTTCAAGATGGAAGTTATCCTATAGATCCTGTATTCATGCCTGTTCGAAATGCGAATCATAGTATTTATTCTTATGAAAATGGTAACAAAGAGATACTATT